>JARHVA010004565.1:875000-1497500 GCA_037957365.1 Torreya grandis | reverse complement strand
TAAAAAATGACAATTTTAATAGTTCTTAAAGACCTTATATGACCTAATGTAACCCAATAGTTTCAAATTTACTCTAAAATTAATAAAAAATTGTGAAAAATCTATTATGATTGAATCTAACATGTTCTTAGTCATGTGAAAATTATTTATGCCTCTTGCTCTGCTCTCTAATGGTTATTCCACATTCCTTATTATGCTTTGAACTTTCCTTCAAACTCCTTTGTGATAGGTGAATTTGTTCTAAAAAATAAGTAATTTGAAATTACAAAAAGCTTTGGGTTTATTTTTTGTTTGTTTCTATTATTTTTTCTTACCCTAGGGTTCTCAGTGTAAATAACTACAAACTTCTTTATGTTGGAAAATGAACAAAAAAACCATTTCCACCTTCTGTGTGAAGTATTGTGAATTAATTTTGTCAAAAAATTTATAGTTCATATGTATTCTATGAGTCAGCCAATCCACCCATGAAAACACAACCTCCATCCTAATTTCATATACAAAATCCATCTTGATTTTATTATAAAAATAAAATTTTTGATGAATAAACCTAACAAAATGATTTATAAATACTAAGGATATGAGAAAATGTCTTCTCTTCATGCTGATCTCTATAAATTAGAGATTCAAGACTTAGTCATATCAACATGAGTGACTTTTAGAAAGAATGCAAGATGAAAAAAAATTAGGATTGCTCAAAACACTTTTTAGAGTGAGATTCACAAGCAGATGATTTTCTTACTTTAGTTTAGTGTCTTGACCTATTACTTTCTTGTGCCAAGTACTATGACCAAGAAACTAGAGAAGTGAGGTCATGTTATATTGATGTCATTACAATATTATATGTTTAATTAGTAAATGTTATTTTTAGACCTCCACATAAGGAAGAATATGTGGGAATCATAGAGGAGATTGGAGAAGCACATTTTGAGGAAAATAAAGATACCTAAAACTTAGTAATAGCTCAATCATGGTTGAATGAAACAAATAATTGAAAATCCAAGATACCAAAAAACTTACATAGGTATAATTTATACAATGAACTATCTGATATCATAACACTCTTAAAAAGAGTGATGGGTCATGCTAAAACTATTAGATTCTATAATTGGATGCCCTTATGCATCAGTATCATTTGTGATGTAAAATAGTTCACATATTGGGGTTAGATCATTAGTAATAATTTTCATGAAGAAATAATTAAAATGGAGTAAACTCAACATTTTTATATGAATTCTTACTTGTTCTATTCCATTATAGCCATGAAATCATGGCTTGGACTCACAACTCATGGAACATTCACCCCTACAACAATGATATATAAATACAAAGCTCAACTTATTTTAAAATGAAGTAATAAATATTTTAGGAGGACAATAGACAAAAATACTATGATGTGAATTTCTCATGAAGATAATACTCTGGGTATGAAATACGATTTTATTTCATATAGTTCACCAAATTTACATATAACAAGATTAGTGGGGTTGTTGGAATTATTTAAAAAATACCCTAATTTACTAGTGATAAAATGGTCTTGATTAATGTGTGTAGGCAAATAAGAGAATTCAATATGAAATTCAAGGAGAAAATGATAGCTAGAATCCCATTTATGATAGGCTTGAGAAATTAAATATGTACGTCTTTGACTGATGCACATAATATTAAAACGATATTGGATAGTATCACAAAGCATTTATACTTGATGATATGTAATTTTGAAAGAAAAGTTATGTGGAAACTAATTTGAGGTTGGGATCAAGTTACCACCATATATCACAAGTTGAATACTATTGGAAGGACCATGAAAATAACTTTGAGGTAAGGAAAAGATACTGTATGAGAATGAATTTAGATTAATTAAATTCATACAAGTTATAATGGAATACCAAATGCATTGTGGATGATGGAAGTGTCTTATTTGATCCTATCTTTGAAAAAACAATTCAAACTCTTCTATTTATAACAATCAACTATGAAATCATAGAGTTGATACACCTTGGAAAATGATATTTTTTTTTCAAAGTTAAAAAACTTGTTTTATGAATAAAGTTGTTGAACACACATATATAAGAATTTATACAAAGGGTTAACCCTCCAAGAAGTATAAACAAGCAAACTTCTCCCCATACCCTTAATCTACTACTGCATATAGAAGGGGAAGGATAAAACTTGTAGATGGAGGTGATGGTGAATATACAAATAATAAAAAATCACCAAAGAAAACTTGTGTCATGATCCACCAAGGAAGAAGGTAGAAATAAAAATACCTACAAATTATGCAATACAAGTAATTGAGGACACTACATATGTAAATGCTAAATCTTCATCATTGATTGATAATATGACATAACACTTTCCTACCTTTAATTCCATCTCCCCATCCTAGGTATCCTTCTACATCACACATGTCTATTCTACCTCACATTCCATCTCCTCCACATGTGCACTCACCAACTCCTTCTCCACCTCATGTTTTCTCTCTACCTCATACTCCCATTTTACACCCAAAGTATATTGTTTATGTAGGATTTTTCACTCAATAATCAACTCCCTTACTTTATTCCACCATTTCTACCAATACAAAAATGGTTATTTATTTAGGTAGTACATCCTCTCCTTGGGTTCAGTAAATTATGTTACAAAATATAAAGTTTACCATGGTTGTTGCTCCCAAATTTAATGTAGTTTCTAGTTTGTTGCAAGTAAACCCTTGTACCCAAAAATCTAAAATTACCTCAAGGTTCATGATAGATTCTTCTTCAAGTACATATTATGTTGAAATTACAAAACTAATTACAGATGAAAATGAACAAGAAATGATAAAAACTAAATATAATGTAACTCGAGTGGATCTCTTTCCATTAACCCATGAATGTGATGTTAATGACTTTTAGGTGTCCACTGCCAAGTTAGTTTAAAGAATTGGGGAAGAAAATAAAACTAAGGAATATCTTAAAGAATAGATCCACATATTTTTTACTTACATTAGGTCAATTTTTGATATTATTAATTATCTTCTTGATTCAACTCTTATTGCCTTAATTAAACCACCTACTTTTAGTGGTGATGTTGATAAGGAAACCATTATTAAGATCAATAAATACTAAATCTATTAGAAAATTACAAAGACTTGGGTTGAATAACTGACTCTTGATGGCCTCAAGTTCATTGAATATGTCAAAAAATATTATGTCTCAATAGAATCAAATTAAAAGAACATCATTTTTGAGATTGATACAATAAATAAAGAAGAAGGATTTTTCAAGAATGTAGTTAGAGATCTTCAAGAAATGGCTTCTACTAATGATAAGTTATTGGTATTTTTATGAGTTTTCTCAAAAGTTGAGATATTTTATCATGTGTGGGAAAAGAGTGTGGAATGGAAAATGACTGTGCTTGAAGTGGCCATTTAATAATATTAAAATATCAATAAGCTATGTGATGATATCAAATTTGAGATAAGCATAAATATATGATAGTCATCTGGAATTGTTAAAAGGAGAAATTGAATTCCTGATTGTCGTATAAATTAAATAAATCTTTTGAGAGATGATTAGGGAAGATTTTTTCAACAAATATGACTTTAATATGGAGGTTATGAAGACACTAAATGATATTTCCTCTACACTAGTAGAATGTAATAAAATCCCACCCAATTTCTTCAAGTAAAACAAAGAATTAACTAAAACATTGAGAACATAGATGGTTCACCTCTAGAACATACTTGTTACTAAGTAAAAAGTAATTTATCTAGTTTTTCAAGCATTCAAAACATATAAATTGAAATCATCTCAAACAAAATAACAATAATAGTAGTAAACCATGACAACAAGTGATCAAGATTTTCAAGATGACAAGATTTCTCTTCCTTCTTCGTAACTTTATCTCTCTCAATTCTATTTTCTCATTGCACTTTTTGATGTAAATTTAGCCATTATATTTCACTTTTTGTGAACTAATTAGAAAAAGTGATAGTCAAAATATAATTATTACCTCATAGGTGGTTATGAGGTAATTAGGAATCGATTTTACAAGTTTGAGCTATAAATATGAATTATATTCATTGTAAAAGGGATTTTGATAATCCAACAAATTTTGGTGAAAAGGAAAGTGATTAATACAAAAAGACTTTACAAAAATTTGTCTTATTATGTCTTTGTATGGCTTATGTTACTCTTAATTTTAATATGTATGGTGATTAATGTTTTTTTATTCTACTCCAGTATTTATTAAACTTTAAATAATTGTATTTGACCTTTCTATACATACAAGGGTAAAATTTGTGTTTTTTCACTTGTAACTGTATTTATTTCTCTCATAACTTCACTTGTTTCTATTTTCTTCCTTTTACATTTTTTATCTTCATATGCAAAAGTCCTTATCTATAATTTTTTTTGAATGTTAATATTTTACAAACTTTGTTTTTCTATTCCTTTCTTATTTTCAATCAAAGTAGCCTCACCTAAAAAAGAAAAGGGAATCTATCCCACATACTACTAATAGTTTATCCCCTTCAAAAAATTTATAGCCATCACTTTTTTATGCACATCACGAGACATAATTTGACCTTTCTATGCAACCCATAAATAAATGTATGTTTTACCCACATGACTATTTTTAGATTTTAGGCACGTATCTATCAACCTAATATTATTGGATATGGGATACATAAGTATATATCTCTTCATAACTATGAGAATTTGTGTGGGATAATATAGCCAATCTTGTTCAGTTATAGAGAGTTGTAGTTGTATTATAAGAAGATGAATACTATGTGGACCTTGGTTAGAGAGTTGCAACCCTTATTAAATGAATAAGGCCTAGTCAAATTGTAATAATTTTTTTCTAAATAATATTTCAACCACTTCCAATTTATAGACAATAATAAATCTTCTTCAACTTATAAAAATGAAGGTTTACTAGAGAAAGAAAAGTTGAAGGTAATATATACCCTTTATTTGAGTTGCAAGAAAGTTTTGATTTCAAATTAAGTCTTGAAAAAATAACAATAATCAAGAAATAAATGAGTATTCCATCAAGCCTTAGAAAATAAAGCCACCAAAAAGTGCTTACATAGTGATTTAGGTATGTATTATTTTTAGAACTATCATACCCTTGAACACTATCTTTCTAAACATGGAAACAATACTTTGTGGTCTTTCAATATGGACCATTGTCCATAGGAAAACTTCATGAGCTTCTTAAGGGTTCACAAAATAAGTTTTATAAGTTTCTAGTTGATGATAGAAAACACCCATATGGACACATTGCTGTATTTTTCATCATGTGTGGGATTCTTGGCATACAACATCAAGACATTGTCATAATATTTTTCATCGAAACCCTCATTGATGGGGTTATTTATTGGTTTTACCATATTACTAATGACTCTATTAGCAATTGGAATGCCATGATAAATATTTTTTAAGGTGTTTGTAAGCCTGTAGAAGATGGGCATGCACTCCTTCTATAATTAACTCAAATGAATAAGGAATCTCATGAACCAATGAGGGGGTTTGTTACTAAATTTAACAAACTATTAAATATAATTCTTGTTGTAGTTAAAACCATAGATAAAAATCAAAAGTACCTTTTCATATATGCATAATTTATAAAATTAGGTTTTCTATTGAAAATAAATTGACTCCCTGACCTTGAAAAAATAAAGGCATTTTATATAGAAGCTGAGGATGACATGGTAATGTCTTAGAAATTTAAAAGATATTTTGAAATAATAAAGGAGAAAAACTTTGGACCAAGTTTCTATGGATTAAATAATCCAAAAAATGTCTAGTGATATAATTTAATTGAAAAGGAAATTACCTCAAAATGGATTAGCAACCTCATAGTGGGATGTTCTGAGAATACATTTTACATCTAACAACAATAACCATCCTTGGTTATAGGCCCCATAATAAATCTTAGATATTAAATCCCTCCTATTGAAAACACTTCCCTATTTCAAATCATCCCCATGTTATGAATGTAGCATTAAAGGATGAATAAACCTATGTATATAAAGATAAAGATGTTGAAATAAAAGAACCAGGTTTACAATAATTCAAAATAGAATAAATTGGAAATGAATCTAAAAAATGCATTCTTGGAGTATGAATCTGAAGAGGATGACTATAATTATGTGTTCAATGACATGAATATCCAATATTTTATAGTGTTCATAAGAACATAAAATCAGAAAGAAGAGGTCAGAAAGAAGAAAGAAACTAAAAAAAAAAAATCATAAAGATAAGGTCAAAGTCAATTAAGCTCCTAAGACATCTCATATGAAAATAATATTGTCTTGAGGAAATCCTATGCTTAATCAATAAAAATATAAATAGACTAAAACAAAGGTAAATACCTCTCTTAGATTTCTATTTCAAGTAATAAAAAAACTAGTGCAATTCCTCAAAATGAAATAAATTCACCTATGCTACCTATAATTTTAGAAACATCATATTCTACTAGTATTCTTGAATTTGATAACATATACCATGTAAATAAGTATAGGATTCAAATGTCTCAATTTGAATACCTAAGATCCAATCCTAACTAATTGGATAGACTATATTTGTTTTTCATAGTTAATTCCTTGAGTACTAGTGAGCCTAATTCTAAAGGGATCATTTTAACACCTTCAAATTAAAAACCTCTAAAAAATTCCATGGTTGCATCCATTTCTAGTTCAAGAAAACCATAACCTTTCTAAACCTCCCTTTTCCTTATAGGCTACAAATTGAGCAACTGCATACTTAACATTGGAGCCGTAGACAATGTTATGCCTACTAAAGTTGTTCATGCATTGGGTCTCACCTGCACTAAATTTTTTATCTATTATTATTCCATGGATACCAAATAAGTTCCTTTAATTGGTCAGCTCAAAGGTGCTTAAGTGTATCTATCCTCATTTTCTCAGAAAAGGATAAAGAGGACTATCTTGGTGGTAGACATCATTGAGATATACAAAATGTTGTTAGGAAGAAGTTTCTATAAATAATTGGGCAGAGAAATACATGTGCATTTTTCTCATGCTATAATCTTAGTAAAAGAAGTCAAACACATGTTAGAACCTAAATCAAAAAGTATATTTGTAGTGTATAAATTATAAGAATTAAGAGTTTCATTATTTATGAAGATGTAGGGTTAGGAAATTATTTGATGATGTTAAAAAATGAAATAAGCACACTAGAGATTTTTAAAGTAATCCTAATGAAATTTGGACTCTAGATTTTGATGGTAGCTACTCCTCAACTAGTGTTGGTGTTGGAATCATTATTAAATCACTAAATGATGAGGTCTTTCCCTTCTCTTACAAATTGAAGTTTGAATGTATGAATAATATTAATGAATATGAAGCCTTGATTTTAGGATTGAAAATTAAATAAGAGATGGGAATCATAAAATTGAAAGTATGAGGTAATGATGAAATCAGATTCAAAAAGGTGAGGGATTAGTCCCAATTTAAGAATGATCACCTCAAAACTATTTCAATCATGTTTGGGATTGCATTGAATCATTTGAGGCCTTCTACATAGTGGTTGTTCCATAGATGAAAATGTAAGAGATGATGCACTTGTTTTTGCTTCATTAATAATTCCTCATCATAGTCATAAAATAAATAAGCAAACTCTTGAGATATTATCTAAACCCATTGTTCTAAAAAATTATGGACATTGGTAAGTATTTATCAAATGCAAAATCATCACTTTTCTTAAGAAGGATGATGATTTTAGAAATCTATACTTTGAAGGTAGTACTTTTACATATAGGGAATCAATATGGCAAGAATATGATAACAAAAAAAAAAAATGATTATTAAGATAAATTCACTAAGGAACCCAAATTTATAAGTGAAAATAAACATGATGGAATCATTCAACTCAAATGTAGCCAAAATTTAAAAGTCTTAGTTTCTCTAGAAAACCTCTTTAATAGACATGATAAGTATGTTAAAAATAATATACAAACAAAACCAAGAAAAATAATTGAATATGAAAAATTAAATATTATCTTCATTGAATAAATAAAGTATGTCAACATTGGAAAATGTTGTTCTAAGGAAGCAACACACAAATTCATAAATTTGTTCAAATTGTATAGAGATATATTTACTTGGAGTTATATTGATATTAAGGCTTTCAATCCTAAATAAATGAAACATAGTATTATTTCAAATCTTGGTATTGCTCTACATAGTAAAAATAAAAGCCATTATAACCCAAATATCATATAAACAATTCTTTCTAAAATTTAAAATATGCTTGATGCACCATAATGTTTCCCATCCATCATTATATGTGGATGGAAAATATTATGCCAATGTGAAAGAAGAGTGCTGAGATTAGAATCTCTATTGATTTAATGAACCTCAATCAAGTGTATTTGAAATAATAATTAACCATTATTTATTATGGATCAAATTTTTTATACAGTTATATGTTTATAATTTATTTCCATGTTTGATGGATTTTATGGATACAACCAAATTGAATTCTCAAGAGAAGAGCAACATAAGTTTGCATTCACAAATCCTTGGAGGAACTTTGCATAAAAGATATTTCCTTTCATCCTCATAAATGATAGAGATACATTTCAAAGGGCCATGGAATTATCATTTCATGATGTAAACATTAAATCATATTGGCCTATTTGGATGATCTAATCATCTTCTTAAAGAAATGAGAAGATCATTATGATAATCTAGTAAAAGTATTTGAGAAATGTAGAGATCATGGTATTTTAATTAATCCCAAGAAGTCTATTATTTGGGTAACTTAAGGGAAACTTATTGGTCATGTTTTTTCAAAATAAGGAATGAAAATTGATCCTAAGAGAGCCCATGATATCTAGAAGCTAACTCTTCCCACTGACAAGCTCAAAGTTCACTCCTTAAAAAAGGTGAACTTATTAAGAATATTTGTTCCCAATTTTGTTGAAATCACAAAACATATAGTAGACACGATGAAAGGTAAATCTGATTTTAGGTGAAATAAAGAAGGAAAAGAATCTTTCGAAGAGATAAAGGTTTCCATTTCTTGAACACCTACACGTTTGTGTCCTGATTTTAGTTATTATTATGAACATACCTTATTTTCCATCCTTGTTCAAAATAATGATGAAGGAATTAATTCACCCATATATTTCATGAGTTTCATGTTGAAGAATCATGAACTTAATTACTCACATATTAGAAAACATACTTACATTATGGTCAAAGTAGTCAAGCATTTCAAATATTATATCTTAATTTTGTCATTATGTTATGATGGTACCTAAATTTGTTGTAAAGTCCATCCTGAATCAACAAGAACTTGGTTTAAAGGAGGAGATTGAACTATTAAGGTACAATATTATGATCTAAGAATTAAGCCTACCAAGTTGTTGTGAGGTAAAGGTTTGTGCCAACTTATTTTAGAAGGTATTGATGATCATAATAAACTTGTAGTTGATGAAATATATATTTATAATGTTGAAGACTTACCACTAGTATTCTTTCTATATACAAAGGAAAATATAGCTGACTTATTAATCAATCCTAGCTCAAAGAAGATAAATCTTAATTATAATTAATTTTATTGATACATTAGATATTCAAGGTCATAACCAAGGTGGATCTAATAGACCTAACTAAGGCATCTCTTACCATAATAACATCACTAGAGAGGGTTCTAAAGCCTCTAGTCAAGTAACACTATGCAATAACCCTAGCTAGGTCATATGTTTTCATATTCTTTAAGTAAATGACAAGTAAATTAAAATATAATATAGTTCTCACCAAAGCTTGTGTCACAAATTGGGGATAATAAACATAAAAGTAAACATGCATAGAATAATTTTAATTAAGCTATGTATATAACTTTAATGCATGGAGAGAGTAATATATTTAAAATCCATTACTTATGATACTTCTAGTTACTAAAATAGAGTAAAGTTAGATATACTCACCTTGAATATGAACTCATTGAGATTCAATCTCTCCCTTAGCCATATGTGTTTTGCAAGAGGTTTTTATGTGTTTTAAGGATCACTAAGATAGGCTAAAACATACAAGACTTTTCCATAAGATACTATTCTTCTCCAATTATAAAACCTAAATAATAAATCCTCAATTAGTATGGTCAAAGAGTAGATTATAAAGAATCACAAATGAATAATTAACTATGTTATCTCTCTAATAAATTGTGAAATGATTGTGTGTATATAGATGAATCTAACCCTAAACCTTTTTAAAAGTTTAGCCAACAAGGTCACCCTAATTTGAAAAATTATTAGTAATTGATAAAGTTTGAAAATATTATGTGTATACATATGCCTCACTTAAATATCATCACATGCCACTTAGGTGCAACATGAGATGGTGCTTTGAGAAAAGAACATAGCAACACACAATGCTAAAGCTAAATAAATTAAAATATTTTAAAGTGTAAAATAAATGAAAGGAAATAACTTAAATGAAACAACTAGAAATAAAAGTGTATGCATACCTAGACTTACCTTTATCACTAGATGGCTATCTTATATGTTTGTAGTTATGATTTTATAAGGTGTAGAAACTAATATGGATAATCTTAAGGATATAAAACTAAGGAGTAAAAGTAACAAACATAGGAAAGCCAAGATAATTCAAATAGTGTAGGCATGACGTAATTGGAAATTCGGTAAGTTGGGTTGGTAAATACTAAGTTAGGACAAAATGACCAAGTCAAAATTTAAAGTAAATTAGTTAACTAAAAATCCAAGTAGAATAAATGATAGAAAAAACCAAACAAATAAACCTTAAGTAAGAAAGGCAAATAAACCAAGTAAATCTAAGGATGCAAGTAAAAATGGTAATCAAACATCAATGTGAAACCAATAACAATCTTTACTTAAAAAAGATGGGCAAGCAATAGTAAAACAACATTTATGAGTGAGCAATAATAATCCTTACTCAATCATAAATGTAAAAAGTGCATAAAAGGGAAAACAATATTGGTGAGTGAGAAGTAATAATCCAACCTCAATCAATAATGGAAAAAGTATTGAAAAGTAGAAATAGATATAGTTTCCTATAAAAAGAAAAAAAAATAGAAACAAATACAGGTGTCTAAAAAAAAGGAAGTACAACAATGGAAAATTTTCAAGAAAACCAAGGCATTTATAGAGATGTAAAGCAATGGTGTAAAGAAAGTAATCCATAGTCACTCAAGCATGCAATTTTTTTCTTAAGCTAGATAAAATAAAAACAAAGTAGTGATAGCATGTTTTAATATGTGAAGAAGAGGGAATATAGAAGTGAGAAAATAGATTTAGATTCAAACTTGCCTATCAAGGGAGTAAATGAAATGGGTGGTGGGGAAATGAAGACAAAAATAAGGTAGAGAAACTCTATATTAAAGTCAAGACACTTCAATTAGGGTTGTCAAAACAAGAGGAATTTTGATATTAAGGACTCTAAATAAAATTTATTAACCACACAAGTCTTGGGCCACTAAATGAATTATGAATATCATCTAATGAAGGTTATATGCATGAGAATTAAAATGGACCTACATTCCCAGAACATGTTCCCCATTCCTCAAGACCCCTTATAGATATGTCAGTATACTACAAAGATTAGGTACTAGTGTGAGAAAGTAGGTAGTACCATAGATTATTTTAAATTTTCCTATCCCAATCTACTAGCCTACCACACCCCAATGGACCTTGGTTCTATCATGAGGCCAACTATGGATTTTGAGTTTTTCCTAGGGATAAGAGATGTGCTATGAATCATGTCTTTTGGTGTGATTTTGACTTTTGACTTTGTATTTTTCCTTTTGATCATTTCCTTTTGTTTCAAAGGATTTGGATTTTAACTTTTTTTGGATTTTTCTATTCCTTCATATAGATTCAAAGAATCAAACATGGGTGCTAAAAATGAATATCATTTGAAAACTTGGGACTTGGTAGTTAAGAAAGAGGGCTTAGAGGGAATGGTGTCTAAAAGTATTGTTTATTCATAGGAAATAAAAGTGTTATCTTAACTTTGATGACCTTGTTTTATCCAAAGTGGAATGAAAGGAAAGGAAATCAAGAGGAATGAACATGAAATGATTTTAATTACTTAAAATAAAAAAAAATGTTGATACAGGTGAAAAAAAGGATACAATGATAGGTAAGTATGATTCTTTGTCATTAAAATGTATGGAAGTATAAGGAAACATACTAACATAGGGAAAGTTTTATCATACTAAGCTTATAATATGGGATCATATACTTGTAACCATTTCTTAACATTATAAAAAAGGAATACTTAGTTTAATATAAAGGTTTTGAAATAAAATTGTGATTTTATGAGGAGAGCCTAGTCCTATCCATGGTCTTACACTAGAAATCATAAAATAAAAACACAAGAGGGTGTAATAAAATAAAAAAATGGTATTTGTGAGGAGGGCCTAGTCTTATCCATGGTCTTATAATGTGACTCACAAAAGAGAAATTCAAGAGAGCAAATAAATCATATGAAAACAAAATGGTAGAAATGATATTTGTGAGGAGGGCCTAGTCCTAACCATGGTCTTACACTGCAACTCTCAAAAATCAAACCCAAGAGGGTGAAAAAATCATTGGAAAATAACAAAACAATATAAATGGAAGGAATACATGAGGAATATTGGGTCCTATCCATGGTATTACAATGAGACTCATGATAAGAAAAACCAAAGGACCAAGAGAAGGAACTAAGGTTTGTGGAAAGGGAAGACTGTTGTAGATGGTGATACCCATGTAGAAATATTGCAAAAAGTTTTAGTAGGATAACATATATAAATATGACAATAAGGAAAATATCTAAGCAAAGTATTTATTTAAAAATTGAACATTATGGGCTCTTTTAAAACATGGGCTTCATTAGTTTAGAGGCGATAGGTGCTAAGATCAAGGATATATTTTAGTAAATAAGGGCCCCACCATTTTTGGGAGTATTTAAATTATTTTTCATGGGTATAACCTAATTTAAGGACTAGATCACCAACATTTAAATTATAGAGTTTAACATTTTTATTATGTTGTTTGGCAATACGAGCCTTGTATTAGAGATTATGTTGTAGCACAACTAAATAGTATTCATTGAGAAGTTTAGGAGCACGAAGGTGAGATTAATGTAATTATTCATTAATAATTATACCATGAATATATATACATAAGTATGGAATCTTGACTTCTAATGGTAGGATAGACTTAGAACCATAGACTACTGAGAACATTGTTACCTTAGTGGTAGTATTAATGCTAGTACGATAAGCCCAAAGTGTGGGATAAATGAAGATGCCAATCTATACACATTTCATGGATGGTATTTTGAAGGATTTTATTGAGAATTTTATTTGTGGCCTTAGCTTGTCCATTACTTTATGGATGATAATGTATGGATAATTTATGGGATATTTTGAATTTAGCACATAATTTCATTACGTCCTTATTCTTAAAATTACTACCATTATCATAAATGATAGTATGGGGAACTACAAAATGATAAATGATTTGGTTAAGGATAAATTTAGAAATTATTGTTCCCATGACATTGTAAAAAGTTATGGATTTTACCCATTTGGTAAAATATTTAGTAGCCATGATGATAAAAACATGCCCATCTTGTGACCATGGTAGTTTGTCGATGAGATCTAATCCCCACATGAAAAATGGCCAAGGAGATTCCATAGTTTGGAGATCTAATGGAGGTTAATGGATTAGATCATTATGGAGTTATAAAGGACTAAAAGTTTTAGCAAAATTAATAGCATCATTTTTGAGATTAGGCTAAAATTATCCCATATGTAGGCATTTGTGTGTTGTAACATGTTTGCTACAATGATCACCATAAAATTTCCCATGTTCTTGTTCAATTAAAGTAAGGATATATTATTTCATTACATTGTAGATTAGGGTGCCTTTTGTATTTAGATAGTAAAGGATGTTGTATCAAAAGGCATATTTAAAATCTTGTTTACAAATTCTAGTCTTTTAACAAGAATATGTGTTTGAAGGATAAGTTTGATGTTCAATAAATTAGATAATGTATTTATACCATGGGACATATCAAATGGTGACAACCTAAATATGTTAGATAAGCAACTCTTATAGTTAGATAAAATATTTGGACTTTCCTATTTGAATATGAAATTGGGAATCATTGAGAACTTGATGCAAATGAAATAAGGATGATGAAGAAGAAAGAGAGTCAACAATAGCTTTCTAATCTCTTGGAATGGGATTAATGTTAAAATAGGTGAAATATTTGGTGAGGGAATGGCCATTTGATGATAGGCAATAAGATTTTCACTTTTATGTTGTTAATCACTATTAACCTTATGGTAGATGAGTTGGGAGACATGCAAAGCATGTAAATATGGAATGTCTAAGTCAAGTGTTGCTCTCATGTCTAATATTAATGATTCACATTATTTCATGTTATTAATGACATAAAAAGTGAGCTACAATGCCAAGGGATTATTTTACCATGATGAATAGTTACAATACAACCTGGCATAGCTCCTTGGAGACATTTGGCATCATTAAAATATAGGGTCCATGTGTGTTCATGTAGATTGATGTCGATTTTGGTAAGTTATTCAATAACTATTTTGAATTTAGTAGTATCAAAAATGGCATAAGTATATTCTTGATTACTTGCTTCTAGATAAATAGTTAATTTATAAAAGTATTTTTTAAGAGAGATAGCCTAATTGAGACCTTTAATATAGAGAATATTATCATCAGGGAGACTATCTTGAAGATGATTGGTAGTGGGTATGGAGTTTGCTACAAGTTAGTTGGAAATGAATTTCCATTTTATATATTTTGGCATGATGATGTGAAGTTCAAATTCTAGTAAGAAAACCATCCAATTGACAGTTCTATCTCCAGGTAGAAAGGATTTATAGAAAAAGTGATGAAGTGGTCTAGAATGAACTATGACATAGGTTGTTGATAGAACATGTAGTGGCAAAGTTTTATAGTTTTAAAATATATAAAGAGGCAATCAAGTTATACTTTGGTATAATTTTTTTTGTAATTGATGAGGTCTCAACTAATATAGATAACATACTCTCTTATAGTATCATATTTTTGGGAAAGCATTGACCCAATTGATACGAGTGCAAAATAAGTGTACAAAATCAAAGGATGATCATTAGAAGGTGGAAAAAGGGTAGGTGGATTTAAAAATTATTATTTCATGTTATCAGATTCCTTATAATAGGAATTAGTCCATTATAAATCATTACATTTCTTAAGAAGGGAATCAATAGAATAAATGTGATAAGCTATTTTTGGGATAAACTATCATATTGCCCCAAGCTTGTTAAGGTAAGCACCAATCTATGGGATGGAAGGAAGAATATGAATGTTGAATATAACATTGATTTTATTAGGATCAACACTAATAACATGAAGAGAGACTAAAAAACCTAACAATTTACCAGATGTAATGCCAAAAACACATTTGTAGGGGTTGATTCTAACTTTATACTTAATGAGTTGATCAAAGATGATGGTTAGATTAGAAAGATGGGTTTTATGAATTTTGGATTTGGCAATGAGATAATATACATAGGTTTACACAATCTTATGGATAAGGTCATGAAAAATGTGGGTCATAGCCTACTAATAGGTAACTTCATCATTTTTAAGGTTGCAAGGCATCTTAACATAAAAATAGGTGCCCCATTCCATAGTGAATGTTATCTTGTGTTGGTATTTGGGGGTGATGTTGATTTGATTGTAGCTCAAAAAACCATCCATGAGGGACAATATTTTTTATCTAGTAGTGGAGTCTACAATGACATTTATTGAAGGTAATGGAAAGTTGTCCTTAGGACAAGTGAGGTTGAGATTTTAAAAGTTGATGAAAATGTGAATAACCATGGTAAATTTTTTGTAAATAGGAATAATGTTTGACACCCATTCTGAATATTCCATAGGTTTAATAAACTTGGCATCTAAGAGTTTGATAATTTATTTATGGCATAGAGCATAAACTTTAGGGGGAACTTTTTACTATTTTTGACAAATGGGTTTAGCGTTGGGGTATGTGATTATGTTGTGCACCATGATACTAGGATCAATGGTAGGCATGCATTCATATGAGCAAGTGAAAGTATCATGATATTTGTCAAATAATAGACCAAATTTATCATGCTTAGTTGGTGTGAGTTCTCAATAAATAGTTATAGGTTGAGGACATGAGGCTGTGCCATATTCTATTTTCATGGTTTTTTTGATAATCATAATTTTTTTGTATTGAAAATGATATGGTGCATTGGGAATAAATAAAATGGGAGTGGTTTAAGGATCGATGCTAGAAATGAATTTGTTAAAATGAGAGGCCTTTCACTTGAAATTCCCAAGTTTGTGATGTTTCCAAGGAAGTTGAGTTTTAGAGGCATGGATCAATTTAAAGATGGATTCATTACTAGGTAACATAGGTATAGATCCATAATATTACACATCTAATTTAAGATCAATGATTTTATTACCATAGTGATTGTATTTAGAATGTATCTAGCATACATTTGTGGCCTTGGCATCAAGAGTGATCTCAAGAGTAAATGGAACTATGGAGGAAGGTTGACTAGATTCAATTGGTTTGAAAATAGGCATATCTTTAGAATCATTAATAAGGAGAGGATATGGTAGAGTAACAAGTATGATAGGAGGTATAGAAGGTTCTAAAATATCCAAAGTTGTGAGAGGTAATATTTGTTTAACCACCCAAGGAGTATCTATAAGGGGAGAATTAATTGGAGGTATATAACCTTCAGGTTCTATCTCAATATCCATGAAAATAGTATGAACATCATGGTTAAAAGCATGTATTTTAGCTAAGATTTTTTGATAATGTTGAACATCCATTCTCTTTATTTATCTTAGGCCATAATGTAGTTATCATCATAAGTGGGATAAATTATACATGTTTGTGTCTTTAAAAGAACTTCCAAAGGTGAGATGTCAAGATCACTAAATTTATAAGGTGACATGGTTAAAGGGTCTTAAAATAGCTTGGCCACTCCATAATAATTGAAAGTGAAATAATCTTTTGTATAATATGATTCATGTGTATTACATGGAGGAGGGGAATTAGTGATCTCATTGATAAGAGGGATGGTACGATCATGAGATAATAAGGAAGGAAGAAGCCACTCCAAAATGTAAGGAGGTAGCTTGGTATTATTACATGTATTTTAAAAAATTACTTGGTTCATCATCATCAAAATCAACAAGAGTGACCTGTAAGTTTGGATTCATATTGATGAATTCAATTAAAGGTGCACTATTAATTTTTGGAATGGTGGGAATCTGATGTTAATATTTAGGATGGGGAATATGAATACTCCACGAGTTAGGATTGGCCTCATGTTTATACCATTTTCCATTATGAATAAAATTTATACATTGGCTTCTAGAAGAGGCAATAGCCCTCATGTGATGAGTCAATGGGCATCCTTGGAGTATATTATAGGATAATGCTAAGTCTAGAACCATAAGCTTAGTTTTCATAGTTTTGGGTCTAATAGTAATAGGGATCCAAATACAACAAAATGGATTTTGACTCGTCTTGTCAAATCCATGACATTTTAAATGAGTTTTATTTAGATGATCTTTGTTATATCCAAGTTATTAAATGAGCCAAAGATAGGTCACATTAATTCCTAACCCTTCATTTACTAATAATTTATGCATAAGTGTGGTATTAATGGATATTTTGATAAAGAGAGGTTGATCTTTGGCTAGAAAGATAATTTCATCAATGATCATGTCTTCTTTAAGGAACTCTATGGAAGGTTTTAAATAAAGAAAATAGTTTCAATGGTATGAAATTTTATTATTTGAGGCCCACGTGAAGGTTTTTACACTTCTAAGGAATATGGTTCTTTGATTTATTGGATTTGTTGCATTATTAATTTATGATGATAGGGAGAAGTGTGAACTAAATCCATGAGAGGAATTGCAATGCATAGAGTTGAGTTCCTCTAATATGTTTCAATGAGTTTTGGAAGAGGAGGACCAGAATGAGGCTTGAAAGGTAAAACATATTTAGGAGGAAGATAATTAGTTGGAGTTTTGGATTGAGGAAGTGGTTCCTCATTCATTTTTATAGGTAAGTTAGTGGTAGTGGTGTCTTTAAAATTTTTCTCTTTTAAAGACAATTTATTTGGTTTGGTGATGGGATCTTTATGGGTTGGTTTGCATTGATAATTAAAATTAAACATTATCACATATTGGGAATTGATATAGTATTGATCATAATCTATGTCAATCATAAAAATATCCTTGTTTGATTATTGAGGGTTAGATGTAGAGTAAGTTTTTGGATTATTAGAGGAAGAAGATTTGCAAGCTTATTTCTTTTGAGAAGCATTAACATAATCATGATGATGAATTTTAATCATGGCATCATGATTAAATGAATATCCTAACATAAAATAAATTAATTTTTTTTTAATCCCCAACATGTTTCATGGGAATGACCTATATCGGCATGAAACCAAAAAAATTGATTAGGATCATACCATGTATGGGGATTGTTAGGATACATGAATGGTTTAGAAGGTGTTTAAATTTGTTTAATTTGTTACATAGTTAATGATGTATGGTAGGATTAGGGATTTTATGATTTGGCTATTGTTGATTTAGTTGAGGAAGATTGTCACTTATTACATTAGTATAATGTTGGAAAAATATCTTGATGGTTTTAGTGTTAGGTTCAAGTTATTTCATTAGAAAGTGTTGATTCTTAGCTTGATTAAGAGAATCATTTAGTGTTTGGGGATAAAAAGTTTGAACCTTGTATTAGACTGAATGTATTAAAGATTTTATGAAAATTTTGAACAAGTTGTCATTAGTCATATTATGATCAGACTTATGAGCCAAATATTTCCATCATTTTATAAAATCATGAGTTGATTCAGGGGATTACTTTGCATTGATGAAATGACTAATATAATTTTTGGGAAGATCATTATGTTGGAATTATTTAACTAAAATATTGACTAAATCCTCAAGTTTCCATATAGAATGTTGGGTAGGTTGGTTATACCATTCTAATACATCATCGATGAAGGTTTTAACTAAAAGTTTAGTAGTGATAAATGTATTAGTTTGGATCCATTCTTTATGAAGATTATCAAATGCCTTGCAAAAAGATGTAGGGTCTTTTGTCCAATCATATTTAATAGTTGGAGATATATTACCAATATCAATAGATACAATGAACGGGGCTAAAGGATCATTTCAAATTTGTTGAAGCATCTTGTTGTGTATGATATGTTGGGGAATAACATTTCCCATGCCATCTTTAAGAGGTAATGGGATACATTTTTTTTATTATTTTGGGGAAGAAGAATGTGAAGTTGATTAGCCATATTTATCAAATGATGTTGGAGTTGAATCATTTTAGAGGTGTTAAATGTTTTCATGATGTTCATTTATTGTACTATCTGTGAAAAACATTTGAGTTGTATCAATTGGTGGGTTTGTGTTGGTAGGAGGATTCCCCAAATTGGTATTAGGGGGAAGGTTGCTAGGTGGTAGATTGCTAGGAGAAGGATTTCCTATGGGATTATTTGTTAGGTTTGTATTAATTGCCCTCATGTTATGGTAAGATGTTTAAAGGTGTAAATTATCTTGATAAGTATGAAAATAATCTAATCCACCAATATCATCTATTGGAGTGATCTAAAACATATTGCAATCAAAATATGAGGGATGAGAAAAAGTGCTCCAAGAGTGAAGATGCTCTTGGGTAGGGAAGGTAGGAATAAAAGACCATCCCATATAGCATCTAAATGGATTCATATTATCTAAAATTATTTTTATAGGGGATTTCATGATGATTGAATATAGAATCTAAAATTAGGAAGCAAAGAGGAAAAATAGGAATAGAGTCAGACACACAAAACAATATTATCCAATAGGTATAGAGTCGACTAGGATGATAGAGTCTATGAAAAAAGTCCATAAAATAGGATGCAAAAGACACAGTCTAACTATGTTATGAAAAGGAAAAAACTAAAATAGGCTATAAATATACATAGTCGTATGGGTTGAATGTGTACTATAGATGAAGAAAATGAATAAGATCAAAAATTGGACATAGTCAGATAGATCAACTATATACTGCAAGATACTAAACATAATAGGATAATAAGATACATATTCAAACATGTTGACTATGTAATATAGAGGGAGAAACTGAATGGGTTGACAAAGTTACATAGTTGGATAGTGTAACTGTGTACTAAAGGGAAGCATGATGAATAGTCTATAAGATGCTATGTTGACAAAGATGACAATGTTTTGAAAATAAATCATTTTTTTAAAGATAATAGTTAAGAAAATAAATTGAAGCACTTAATCTATTAGATCAATGTGAGTGATCTAATTAGAACACACAACACAAATTTTGTACTAACATTGGATAATGCAAGTTTTTAAATACAAAATATAATGATCAAAGAGTACGCAATAAAATTGAATGTAAATGATATATTTTAATTCATTCCTAAATGTTGTTAATTTATAATAAAATTTGAAATTAATGTGATGGGGATTTGGTTGTAAGAAGGAACTATTAATTAATCTATGGATAGTTTTAAGTAGTTTAGGCTGAAAGGGATCTATATTGGTGATGGTATTGGCTTGATATTGGGGCCTACACCTTCACTTCATAATATCATAGTGGTAAGGGTATCGAGTGATTTTCCAATATATACCATCAACCATGTGTTTATACTTGGTCAAACAACCAAGTTGTCTTCCCCTTTGGTGATGAAATACAGTAGGTAGATGTTGGGTAAAAATATTTAATGTTTTTTTTTTAAAAAAAAATTTATGTAAAGTGATTTGTAAGTGTGTGAAAAAGATAAAAATAGTGTGAATAAATTGGTAAATTGAAAACCATATAATTAATCTATCTTTGTTACTCTAAGCATGCAAATAACTGAACTAAAAAGTGAACTAATTACTAACAAGATAGGTTAATTCCTTTGATTGTGGAGAGTATAAATTTAGTTTAGATGACACTATAGGTGAAAAATATAGAACATAGGCGACATGGTCACTATAATTCTTTGGAAATAAGATCTGGAAGAACATAGTCTAACAAGTCAACTATATCTTCTAAAGAGAAGATAGGCTATAGAACTATGTCGATCTAGTCGACCCATTTTGCTTTTGGAATATAATTTTATAGACAATAAACTTGTGAAAAATAATACTATAAATGAAAAAGAAGGTAAGAATGAACCTTGGTGGTTTTAAAGATGATTATTTTGATTTTTTTTTATGTTTTGGTGCTTATGTACCAATTTAAATATTATACAAAAAAAGTCAACTAGATCGATGGAGCCTGTAAATCCTTTATGGTGAAAAAGAATATGCAAATAGAGTTGACTGTATTGACTATGTTTGAAAACCTGTAATTGAAAAAATAATAACTATGAATAGAGTCAATAGATCAACTATGATGCAATACTCTAATTGAATAAGAAGAACGTGTTGATTTGATCGATCTAGTCACACACATTTATAAAAGACCTACATAGATAGAACATATCATTTTGGATTAATTATGTGTTAAATCTATGTGTAAACTGTTTGAACGATACCAATAGGTTCAATAGAGTACTTAAAAAATAAACATATAATATGATGATAAAAATGAATGCATGAAAGAAAATAAAAGGGTTTTATTCATGTAGGGTTCACCATAATGTATACAAAGGAAAATGTAGCTAACCTATTAATCAATCCTATCTCAAATAAGATAAATCCTACTTATAATTCCATTTGTTGATACATTAGATATTTAGGATCATGACCATGATGGATATACTAAACCTAAACAAGGGATCTCTTGCCATAATAACATCATTAGAGAGGGTTATAAATCATTTAGTCAAGAAACACTATGCAATAACCTTAGATAGGTCCTATGTTTTCATATTCACTAAGTGGAAGACAAGTAAAGTAAAATCTAATCTAGTGCTCACCAAAGCTTGTATTAAAAATTTGGGGTAATGAACATAAAAGTAAACATACATAGAGTAATTCTAATTAAGCTATGTATAAATATGACCCTAATGCATGGAGAGAACAATATATTCAAAATCCATTACTTATGCTACTTTTATATACTAAAATAGAGGAGTAAATTTAGAGATGTTTACCTTGAAGATGAACCCATTGAGACTCAATATCTCCCTTAGACAAAAGTGTTTCTAAAGAGGTTGTTGTGATTTGTAAGGATCACTAAGATAGGCATAAACATTCAAGAGTTCTCCACAAGACAAGATTCTTATCCAAGAATAAATTCTAAGAAATAAAATTTCAAGTAGAATGGTTAGAGGAGCATATTGTAAGAAAGTGCAAATGAATAATTAACTATATTGTCTCTCTAATAAATGGAGAAATTAATGTGTATATATAGATAAATCTAACCCTAAACCTTTACAAAAGTTTAGCTGATAGGGTCAGCCCAATTCTAATATGTATCATTATTTGATAAAAATAAGTTAGATATAAGTCTAGATTGGACAAGGTTAACCTAGACCCATAATGCACAAATAACAATTTGAATACAGGGTCATCTAAGGTTGACATTATTTGGTAAATGTTTAGGCTTAGGTAGGGGATAAGTAGTGTGGTGAATTACTTGGATAAGTGTGTAAGAGAGGATGCAAATCTTAAATAAGTGTATAGGAAAGTTTTATGCTGGTTACAAGTGGTGGTATAGGGGATAATAATATTTTGAAACACCAATGACCTGTCCACCCTTTCCTAGTTCACCCTTTAAGGCATAAAATCATAGATATTGAGACTTGATGGGTACCTGTAAAAGAGAAAGCATCAATAATTGATAAAGTTTGAAAATAATGTGTATACAATTGGTTGGCCTAGTTAATGAATGTTATTTCAATACAACCCAATTTTTAAATTTCATAGAATTCCCTAAACATCTAAATAAAAAAAAAAAGAACATTGAAGGTCAGATCCATTAAGTATGTTATCTAAGACAATACCCTCTTTAAGAAAGGCATTGACAAATTTTTCTCACATTGTGTGGAAAAATAAAAATAATTACCTAAGATGTTTTTTTGTTTTAGGAAAATCTAGTGTTTAGATCCTAAATTATAAGGGTCTAGAATATGGAAAGAATCCTAATTAAATATAGTAAAATATAAGTTTATATAAATTTGATGAAATTAGTTTGCCTAAGGGAGAAAAATTTTTACCTAAAATAAACATGGTGCTTTGGATGAGTTAGGGTTTGAGAACTCACATACATGTAGTTCTCCCTTAGGGAACATGCACAATCAAGATGCATGATTGATGCAAGAATGAATTTCACCTAGGCTCTTCCTTGATCAAGCATGAAAATCTATGTGTGATGCATAGAAGCTAAGGTATACTATTTACTAATTTTTATAATGTCTAATGTGCCAAAATAGTAAGTGCTAGATATAAAATGCCTAGTGAAGTCCTTCATATAAGAGACTCATTATTTCAAATTTGGGAGTTTATTCACATTTGGATAACATTGAAAAAATTAGGAATGAAGTAAATAAAATAGGCAAGACTCATCTTATGGGAGAAACTAACCATTGGAATCAAATTTACACTTGGATAATAGCACCAAAAATTAGACACCCTAGGTTTCAACACTATAGTCCTATTTGGGCATTATTGTCTAGAGGGTGTGGGACTTGGGGGAATGGATCTAGTCTTAAAAGAGATACCTGGGTCTATAAGGTTTAAGTCTTAAAATATATAGATGAATAGGGATAAACAAAGAGGTACCTAGGGTAGAGTAAGACCAAGATAAGTTAGACAAAGGGACATGCCTAGACGTGAATAAAAGTTCATATTGTCCAGTCAGAGTCTCTTATGAAAGGACTATGAAAAGACATGATATGTGTGGTTTCTTGAATAATATAGGGTGTATACATTTGTACCCTTTTAATCTAGTGATGTAACATAATGAATTACTAAAGTAAAATAAAGAGAAGAAGATACGTACCTAAACTTAGCTATGTGAAGATAAGTGTGCTAAAAAAGGGTCCAACTTCCTAGCCAAGGAAGTAGATGAAGAAATAAAATAATGCTTGAAGAAAGAATCAATCCCTATAATAGATGCCCCTATACTAAATCTGAACAATGCCTAGATAAAGAAGGAATACCTATAATAGATACCCCCTGTAATGAATATGAGTAATCTAAACTAGATATGAGAAGTGCTCGGAGGTTCAAAACTAATGTCTACTCTCTATCCTACACAAACTCCTAGGTCTGGGTATGAGTAATACAATAGACCAATCATTGTAAATGATCATCCATTCTAACCTGGTGACAACCTGAGTACTGCTTGGGTGTAATCTAAAAGCTCTAGGAAATGTGTAAGAAGAAAATGGCATGTCTTGCCATCCCAATATGTATAATCTTGGAAGATAAAGGACATGAACATCTATGCCATGCCCCCAAATATGGTATGTGAATGATTCATCTATATAATCTAGAGATTTGTGTAACCACATGTGATATGATCTATCATGTCATGTCCCATGTGCAAAGTTGGAGATCAAAAAAATGTGCTCTGTACTATGCCTATGACCTATTATTTGATCCTATAACTGTGTCATGATATATGAAGTTATATGTGTGAGACATGTAGTAGTGTATATGACCCCAAATATGGCATCTGGATAGTCTATATATCTATGAATTTAAGGTGTATCCCTCTGAATGTCTTGAGTAATGTTGAGTAACCCAAAGTAATTTAAATTACTATATAATCTTGACCAAACAGAACTAAGTGATGCTAAGTGACCTATATAGTCTGAACCACTATATAATCTTGACCAATCTAAACTGAGTAATGTTGAGTGACCCTTATAGTTTGAATCATTTTAAAATTTCAATTGATCTGAGCTAAATCTAATAATTTGAATGCAAGAAGTTTTAGAACCATGGTGTATCTAGCTATGAGAGTGGATACGTGTGCTGGATAAGTGTAAGAGTAGAAATAGTAGAAATTATGCCCCCTTTTTGGTGAGAGGAATGGAACCTATGATAGAGGAAGTTAAACCAAAAGTGATGACTAGTGGCATAATGTATAATAACTTGGTTGGTATGTATTGAACATATCAAAAGTCTATTATTTAATTAGTGAGATTTGAATTGTTGGGAGTGAATGGTATCTTTGATTGATTAGGATCAAAGATTATATCTAGGTATAGTAGAGATATAGAAATGTTAATACTATGGTAGGCAAATGAGATAGTAATAGATTGAATAAAGTGAAAGGTTGATTGATTGAATAGTATGGGTTGCTTGAATATTTTGAACAAGTGTTTTGATTAGTAGGTACCAATTTGTATTGTTAGGGTAAAAAAGAGGTATAAGGATGTGTGAATTCCATAGTACACAAATGATGTAGTGAGAGAGTAAGAGTTGTGTGATACTGAAGGTATCATTGTCATGATTATGTTAATCAAATGGTTTATAAAATATAGCTATGAGGCTTGAGTTATGATCAAAATAATGTTTTGATTTTGAATAGAAGAGTTGGTTAATATAGGAATTGTAACTGACTTTGGGTTCATTTGTGTAGTGACTAGTTTGAGATATTGGAGCTCTAGAGTTCAAAATGCCTAGGAAATGAGCCCCTTTTATGACTCATTTTGAGTAGTTGGTAGCCTAGATTGAGGCTGATGGAGAGATTAGCCTGGTGAGTAAGCTTGACATTTGATTTTTACCTTTTTATAAACCTATTTTAGATGTTTTTGAGCTATTTTTAGTAGTATAGGAAAATTTTAACTAGTTCCAGTGCTCCTATCCTAAAGTTAGTACTACTATATAGGATGTAACATTACTATCCAAATTCCAACACTGTAGTCTAATACTAGTGTCCTTATGTAACATTGTTATCCACTATGGATGGTTTTCTCAATTTTTAAGTTGTTCTTGATTTTTCTCTATTTGGTTGTTTTTATTGGTATTATTATTTGATATATAATATATTTTTTGGTGTTTTTGTAGGGTGAGGTATGTATGCAAGAGTTTCATAGAGGTTAGGTGATAGAGACACTGAGGATGCTACCATTGTCTATTGATGAGTGTGTTGTTATGGATAGGGCTGGGTTAGGTCATGTATATGACTTAGGCATGGTACAATGGGATATGTCCATGATTACCACCCTATGTGAGATGTGGAATGTTGATACCTATACATTTTGGCTCCCTAATAGAGAGATCACCACTACTCTAGAGGATGTATATCATCTTTTACATTTGCTGATTAGTGGGTGACATATGACATTATAGGATGACATGGGTGTAACTACCATATATCATGCATCTATATACTTTGTTGGAATAACCTTAGGAGTACATCACTGAGGTAGTGATAGTGATGTGCTATTATCAATGCTTATATAATCAAGTGTTCCATGCTTTTAGAAGTGGTTAGCTATATTATTGGCTTCATTTGTTTTAGTGGATGGTATTGGGGTGTCTATTATTTATAAGATGCATAGGGTGGTTCATAACATTGATATGTATGGTACTATATTTTATGGGGTAGGACTATGCTTACTAAATTATACAAAGATTTATATATATTTACATAGGAGGCATTCAGTGGTGGTGTGGGTGTGGCCACTTTGTTACATTGTTGGGTGTATGAGCACATAACAGTTATGTGACCTATTGGATTATCGAGGGTGAGTTGGACATATGCAAAACCATTTGGTGAGAAATAGATGAGTGATTTGGCTATCTGATCTCTAAGGATAAAACACTATATGAGGATGCTAGACAAATTGGTGGCCCATAATATCATATAGAGGACCTATAGAGGATTCCGTAAATGTCCTAAAGATGGAGGGTAATTATAGTATATGAGGGATAGTTGTTGTTTGCATGATCATTGGGTTAGAGTATATGAGTTCTTTAAGTATGAATGTGTAACTAGGTAGTTTGGAGTTTGACAAGATGTTATTCTTGTCGCATGGGTGTGGTTGAGGAGTTCACAGGCACTAGTGAGAGTAGGGGCTCATGCTAGACCAACTAAGATTGAGTTGGCACCATTACCTTTGAATGCATGAGATGTGGTCACATATATTCTTAATGTAGATGATGTGGGATGTAATGAGGCATATACTGCATGGTGGGCTAGGTAGCAATGGGTTCCATTATATCTTATGGATGGAGTGAATGTTCCTTCATATGAGGAGTTAAAGCTGATCTAGATGATGGGAGGTAATATATGATTATATTTAAATTATACCTATGTTTGTGCTTTAATTTGGATTTAAAAGTATATATCTAATGTAGTATTGTCTTTATTATTTGTGTAGGTGGGATGGGAGGTGTACATGATGAGGAACCTACTGGGGTGGCCAGGGGAGATGATGAGTTCTAAGAGACCATCATCGAGTTGACACTCTGAGAGCTCATGTGGCATGTTTTTGATGATGTAGTGGAGGAGGGTTTGATAGAGCAAGTGATGGTTACAACTAGCATGTATGCTCATTTAGTTGATAAGATTGTTATAGTTATAGATGCATATGTTAGGGTAGTAGGAGAGAGAGATTAGCTTAGAGCTAAGTTGGATATGCATAGGATACCTCCACTTAATTATGGCATGGTGAGCATGAAGATTGTGGATGACTATATGGATCTTCAATAGAGATATGCAGACTTGCATGAGGAACATGGTTGGCTATTGGAGTGGGATAGTTGGCACAACAGGCATTTGAGAGCTTGGGGAGGTGTAGGGTCATTGAGTGCTAGACAAGATTATGGGATGAGCACTAGAGGAGAGAGTGAGACTGACAGTGTGGGCATGATTCCCATTCATGATTGATTGTACCTTGACATGATGTATATGTTTTGAAAACTTTGTGATATATATATATATATATATATATATTATATATGCTAGTTTGATTTTTAACTCATGTGTACTCATGTTATGGATTATGAAATATGTTGGTATATTGATTGTAAATGGTTGATTTTAGAAATGGTTGATCTAAAATTGATTTTGAATTTGTATGTGCTTGGTAAATGGTACTTGGGATATGGAATTTGATGTTTTGATAATTATGAAGCTAGGCTTATTGATTTCAAATTTTAATAGTATGCGAACAATTTTGTTTTTGTTGTGGTAATTAGTAACCTATTTGGATAAATTTGATAAGGATTTGGTAATATATAGACTTTGATAGTTTGGTTGTAGCTAGGGATGGCTATCTAGAGTTAGGAATGTTAGTTGTTAGTAAGAGGGAGAAGTAAGATAGAATTGTGTGTGTATTACATTCCTAATGATGGATCAAGAATACAAAGGGTAGCTAGACTTTGGCTCCATCATTTCCTTGCTAAGTGAATCTTATGAACTAAAACTAGTATGACTATACATTGTATTATTCTATGATATATCACTATTTGAACCCTATTGGCCAACTAAACAAGTGCCCATACTACTCACACTATGTAGGAGTGTGATTTATATCTAATACTATCTGTTGTGTGCTAACTATTACTACATGTGAAGATTCTACAAAATTTAACTTGATTGGTCATGTAGTTGAAACTAGATGATGTGGAGGAGGCTCATCTATTTGATATCATAGTATATTGCTATGTGAAATAACACCCTATGGCCTCTGCTATTGTGCATATGTCTAAATAATAGATTGATCTGAAACTATAATGTATGATGGGGGTTCATCTAATCTTAACCATAGCAGGTTTCTACATGAGATAAGACCCTAAAACTCTACCCATAGTGAATATTTCTCATGAGTGGTACTCTATTATTGTGCATGTGACTCTACTAGACATGTATATGAAATTGCACTATGTATTCCATGAACTATGCTGCTATATGTGGGCTATTTTTATTATACTAATTTCCAAACTTTATGAATAGTTGGAATAGGAGATTTCCTATGAGATTATGTCTTAAATCTTGAATTGTGCTCATGATGAGTGACTAATGATTCTTGTAAAGGAATGTCTGTGGATGACTCATTCATGGAAGAATGAGGTCTAGGGTTGCACAAAAATTTATACAAAAATTAGAATTTTGGAAATTAAAATTTTGCACAACAAACTACTAATTTTGAAATTTTAATATAATTTTTGACAAGGTAATTAATTTTCAAAAAATTCCAAAATAGTTTTCTAAAATTGGCAAGGAAGAAAGGCTTGGTGTTTGATGACCTAGTTTTGAAATCTAGTGTTGTGAACTAGGGTTTTATAATGTTTCAAAATTATGCAATAATTTTAAATTCTAAAATAGTTTTGAATAGGATAAATGTACACAAATAAATACAAAAATCAAAATTTTAAAAATTAATTTTTTGCACTAGATAAGAAGGAAAAACCCTTAGTGTAGTTAGGGTTTTAAGCTTGTTTAAAGTAAGTTAGGTTCATCAAATGTTTTATAGTTTTAGGAAAATCTAGTGTTTAGATCCTAAATAATAAAGATCTAGAATATGGAAAGAATCCTGATTAAATATAATAAAATATAAGTTTATATCAATTTGATCAAATTAGTTTGCCTAAGGGAGATGAACACTTATCTAAAATAAACATGGTGCTTCAGATGAGTCAGGGTCTACGAACTTAAACACAGGATTGAGACACTATCTAGAACATGAATCTATCTTTAATTTTTTGATAAGACAAAAGCACCAAAAATAGGACACCTTAGTGTCTAGTGCTATAGTCCTTTCCTAGTGCTATTGTCCTGAGATAAAAAGCTTTTTGGGTTCTATTCATCTACTCAATATGATCATGTGTACCAAATTTAAGGTCATAGGAGTCATCAGAGCTCACTATAGGTCTATTTCAATATTTAGTACATGTATTCATCTACACACATGAAAACACCAAATAGATCAAAGGCAAAAGGGGAAACTAGGTTAGGTGAAGAATGATCACATAATCAAGAACCCTTACTATTCTAATTGCTACCTCCATTAACCCTCAAGCTAGGGTTTTAGAACTAATGTAATTTTTCCTTAGGGAATATGCATAATCAACATGCACAATTGGTATAAGAACAAATTTTACCTAGGCCCTTCCTTGATCAAGCATGCGAATCTATGTGTGATGAGAAGCTAAGCTATAATATTGACTGATTTTTATTATGTCTAATGTGCCAAAATAGTAAGTGTTAGATATAAAATGCCTTGTGAAGTCTTTTATATAGGAGACTCATTATTTTTAATTTGGGAGTTCTATTCACATTTGATTGACATTATAAAACTTAGGGATGAATAAAATAAAAAGGGTAAGACTGATCTTATGAGAGAAACTAATCATTAGAATCAAATTTTCACTTGGACAATAGCATCGAAAATAAGACACCTTGGGTTTTAGCATTGTAGTCCTTTTTGGGCACTATTGTATAGGGGGTGTGGAACCTAGGGGGATAGATCTGGGCCTAAAAGAAATACCTAGGTATGTAAGGAATAAGTCTAAAAAGCTACGGATGACTAGGGATAAGTAAATAGGTGTATAGGGTAGAGTAAGACCAAGACAATTCAGACAAAGGGACATGGCTAGATGTGAATAAAAGTTAATATTCTCCAGTAAGAGTATCATATGAAAAGACTATGAAAATACATGATGTGTGGTTGCTTGATTAATTTAGTGTGTATACATTTACTCCCCTTTTAATCTAGTGATGTAATGTAATGAAGTACTAGAGTAAAAGAAAGAGAAGAAGATACATACCCAAACTTACATGTATGAAGATAAGTTGTTGAAAAAGGGTCCAACTTCCTAGCTAGAGAAGTGGATGAAGAACTGAAATAGTGCTTGGAGAAAGAAGGAATCCTTATAATAGATGCCCCCTATACTAAATATAAATAATTCTTAGAAAAAGAAGGAATCCTTATAATAGATACCCCTTGTATTGAATATGAATAATCTAAATTAGATTTGAGAAGTTCTTAGAGGTCCAAAACCAATATCTACCCTCTATCCTACACAAAATCTTGGGTCTGGGTCTGAGTAATATAATAGACCAATCACTATAGATGACCATACATTCTAACCTAGTGATAACATGGGTAATGCTTGGGTGTAAACTAAAAACTCCAATAGATGTATAAGAAGAAAATGGCATGTCTTTCCATCCCAATATGTATAATATTAGAAGATAAAGGACATGAACATCTATGCCATGCCCCAAAATTTTGTATGTCAATGATGCATTTGGATATTCTAGAAATTTGTATAACCACATGTTATATAGTCTATTGTGTCATGTCCCATGTGCAAAGCTAGAGATCAAAATAATATGATCTATAATATGCCTATGATCTATTGTCTGGTCCTATAACTATGTCATGTTATATGTGTTAGACATGTTGTAATGTACATGCCCCCAAATCTAGCATTTGGATAGTCTATATATCTATAAAATGAAGGTGTATCCCTTTGAATGTCTTGGTTAATGTTGAGTAACCCAATGTAATCTAAATTACTGTATAATCTTGACCAAACTAAACTAAGTAAGCCATATAGTATGAACCACTTTATGATCTTGACCAATCTGAGCTGAGTAATGCTAAGTGACCCTTATAGTCTGAATCATTGTATGTTTCCATGGATCTAAGTTGAATCTAATAATTTGATTGTAAGAGGTTTAAGAACCATGGTGTATCTATCTATGAGACTGGATAGGTGTGTTGGATAAGTGTAGGAGTAGGAATAGTAAGAATGATGCCCCCATTTTGGGGAGAGGGATGAAATATATGATATAGGAATTTGAGCCAAAAGTGATGAGCAGTGGTAGAATGTATAGGAATTTGGTTGGTATGTATTGAGTAGATCAAAAGTTTATTATTTAATTAGTGAGATTTGAATTACTAGGAGTGAAAGGTATCTTTGATTGATTAGGATCAAAGCTTGTATTTGGGTATAATAGAGATATAAAAACATTCATTCTGTGGTAGGCAAATGAAGTAGTAATAGATTGAATGAAGTGAAGGTTGATTGATTGAATAGGCTAGGTTGCTTGAATATTTTGAATGAATGTTTTGATTAGTAGGTACCAATTTGTATTTTTTGGGTATAAAAGAGGTATAGGGATGTGTGAATGCCATAGTAGGCAAATGATGTAGTGAGAGATCAAGGGTTGTGTGATGCTAAATGTATCATTGTCATGATTCTATTGAATCAAATGGTTTATAAAACATAACTATGGGGCTCAAGTTATGAGCAAAATAGTGTTTTGATTTTAAATAGAAGATTTGGTTGATATAGGAATTGTAATTGACTTTGGGTTCATTTGTGTAGTGACTAGTTTGAGATATTAGAGCTCTAGAGTTCAAAATGCCTAGGAAAAGGGCGCCTTACATAACTCATTTTGAGTAGTTAGTAGCCCAAATTGAGGCTGACAGAGAGATTAACTTGGTGATTAAGTTAGAGATTTGATTTTTACCTATTTATAAACCTATTTTGGATGTTTTTGAGCTATTTTTAGTAGTATAAGGAAATTTTGACTAGTTCCAGTGCTCCTATCTTGAAATCAGCACTACTATCCAAGAAGCAACACTGATATCTAAGTTATAATATTGTAGTCCAATGCTAGTGTCCTTCTATAGTAATTTTGTCCACTATGGATGGTTTTTTCAATTTTTGAGTTGTTCTTGATTTTAATCTATTTGGTTGTTTTTCTTAGTATTATTGTCTGATATATAATCTATTTTCTTGTTTTTTTGTAGGGTGAGGTTCAGATGCAAGAGTTTCATAGAGGTTAGGTGATGAAGACACTGAGGATGATACTAATGTCTATTGATGAGTGTGTTATTATGGATAGGGCTAGGTTGGGTCATGTATGTGACCTGAGCATGGTGTAGTGGGATATGTACATGATTACCATCTTATGTGAGAGGTGGAATGCTAATACCTATACATTCTAGCTTCCTACTAGAGAGATCACTATTACTTTGGAGGATGTATACTATATTTTACATTTGCTAATTAGTGGGTGATGGGTGACATTATAGGATGACATAGGTGTAGCTACCATTAGTTGTGTATCTATATACTTTAATAGCATGTCCGTAGGAGTACATCATCAAGGTAGTGATAATGATGTCTTATTATCAATGAATATGTATTCTAGTGTTTCATGCTTGTAGAAGTGGTTAGCTATATTGTTGGATTTTTTATTATAGTGAATGGCAGTGGGGTGTCTATTGCTTATAGGATGCATAAGGTGGATCATAGCATTGAGATGTATCATACTATTTTCTCATCAGGTAGGATTATGCTTGCCAGCTTATACATATATTTATATAGATTTACACAAGAGGCATTCAATAGTGGTGTGGGTGTGGCCACTTTATTACATTGGTGGGCATATGAGCACATAATAGTTGTGTGAGCTATTGGATTATTGAAGATGAGTTGGGAAAATACATAGACATTTAGTGAGTGATGGATGAGTGATTTAGCTATCTAATCTCCTAGGATATATCACTATAGGAAGATGCTAAATAGATTGGTGGCCCATGATATCATATGGATGCCTTATAGATGATTCCTTGGATGTCTTGAGGATGGAGACCAACTATGACATATGAGGGTTAGTTTTTGGTTACATGATCATTAGGCTGGAGTATATGAGCACTTTTAATTTGAGTGCATGACTAGGAAATTTGGAGTTTGATAGGATGTTCTTCCTACAACATGCATGTGGTTGAGGAGTACACAGGCACCAATGAGAGTCGGGGCTTGTGCTAGACCAACTAAGGTTGAGTTGGCACTGTTACCTTTGGATACATGAGATGTGGCTATAGATATTCATGATGTAGATGACATGGGATGTACTAAGGCATATACTGCATGATAGGCTAGGTAGTGATGGGTTCCATTATATTTTTTAGATGGAGTGGTTGTTCTTGTATATGAGGAGCTTGAGCCAATCTAGATAATGGTAGGTAATCAATGATTGTATTTGAATTGTACCTATGTTTGTGCTTTAGTTTGGATTTGAAAGTATATATCTAATGTAGTGTTATACTTATTATGTGTGTAGGCAAGATAGGAGGGGCACAAGATGAGGAACTTACTATGGTGGCTAGGGGAGATGATGAGTTCTAAGAGACCATCTTTGAGTTGACACTCTAAGAGCTCATGTGGTATGTTATTGATGATGTGATGGAGGAGGGTTTGACAAAATAACTACATATGTTATGGTTGACATGTATGCTCATTTGTTTGATAGGGCTGCTATACGTATAAGTACATATGTAAGGGTACTAGGAGAGAGATGAGCTTAGAGTTAAGTTGGATAGGCATAGGATTCCTCCACCTAATTATGACATGGTGAGAATGAAGATTATAGATGATTATATGGATCTTTAATGAAGATATGAAGACTTACATGAGGAGAATGGTTGGCTATTGGAGTGGGATAGTTGATACAATAGGCATTTGGGAGCTCAGGGAGGTGTAGGGTCATCGAGTGTTAGATAAGATTATGGGATGAGCACTAGAGGAGAGAGTGAGACTGAGAGTGAGGGCATGATGCCCATTCAAAAATTAATTGTACCTTGACATGATGTATATATTTTGAAAAATTCATATTATATATATATATATATATATTTACAATCAATATACCAATATATTATAGAATCCATAACATGAATACACATGAGTTCAAAATCAAACCAGCATATTATATATATATATATATATATATATATATATATATATATATATATATACGCTGGTTTGATTTTGAACTCATGTGTATTCATGTTATGGATTCTATAATATATTGGTATATTGATTGTAAATGGTTGATTTTAGAAATGGTTGATCTAACATTGATTTTGAATTTTCATGTACTTGGTAGATGGTACTTGGGATATGGGATTTGATGTTTTCATATGTTTGGATGTGATGTTTTGATAATTATGATGCTAGGATTATTGATTTCAAATTATAATCACATGTGAGCAAAAATTTGTTTGTTGTTGTGATTGGTAAACTACTTGGATAAATTTGAGTAGGATTTGGATATGTTTGATTTGGTTTGAGTGGAAAAGTGTTATGATAAGTTTGATTTGGTAATATTTGGACTTTGATAGTCTGGTTCTAGCTAGGGATGGCTATCTGGAGTCAGGAATGTTAGTTGTTAGTAGGAGGGGAAAGTAAGATAACACTATATGTGTATTACCTTCCTAAGAATGGATCAAAAATATAAAGGGTATCTAGAGCTTTGGTTCCATCATTGCCTTGATAAGTGAAGCTTATGAACTAAAACTAGTATGACTGTACATTATATTATTCTATGCTATATCATTATCTAAACCTTGTTATCCAACTAAACAAGTGCCCATACTACTCATGCTCTGTAGGAATGTGCTCTATATATGATACTATCTACTATGTGCTAGCTATTGCTATGTGTGAATATTATAAAAAAATTAACTTGATTGGTCATGCAACTAAATTTGGATGATATGGAGGAGGCTCATCTATTCACAATCATAGTGGATTGCTATGTAAAATAACACCCTGTGGCTTCTATTGTGATGTATATGAATAAATAATAGATTGATATGGAACTATAACATGTGATGGGGGTTCATCTAATATTAAGCACAACATGTTGGTACATGTGATAGGACCCTAAAACTCTACTTGTAGTGAATATTTCTCATGAGTGGTACTTTACTATTGTGCTTGTGACTCTACTAGATATGTATCTTGAACTGCACTATGTATTCCATGGACTATGCTACTATATGTAGGCTATTTTTTTTGTACTAAATTCCAAACCTTTTAAATAGTTGGAATAGGAGATCTCCTATGAGTTCTATCCTAAAGCCTACATTGCACTCATGATGAGTGACCAATGATTCCTGTAAAGGAATGTCTTAGCATTACTCAATCATGGAGGAATGAGTTCTCAGGTTCCATAATGGATGAGATATCTATGCACCCTATGTGAATGTTATGATACCATTATCATCAATCTAGTAATGTAATTATTGAGTCCAAACTAGTAATTATCTTTGTGTCCACAGATATGATGATAGTTGTAAAAAGGCTGATGTGGCTATCTATGTAAGATATTTGGATCTCATTGATGAATAAAAGGTAATGTGATTAACCTCCTATCTAGTAGTGCTGATAATATGGTAGATGGGCTATCCCACTCTGAATCAAATTATAGTGGTGCTTTACTATTGTTATCTATAGTACATACTACATGTTGTGTTCTAAAAACTTGCTCTTTATTTTTGACTAGTTGATTTTTTAGTTGTGGTCTCCTTCTTTGTCTAGGACATGGTGGATGATGAGAGGTGGGAACTATATCTAAAGATGCTACTATGAATTCTAGAGTGATTTGATCAACTGAATCTACCTCAATTAATCCCAATTTCTTTTCCAAAGCTATAACTATGTAACACAAATGTATAAAACAAGGCTCTATCTAATATAGTAGATGCTTGAGGAGAGGTTGGTGAAGGCCCTTGATGAAGATATGATAAATCTCTAGATCTACTATATTGTATATCAATATTAACATATGAGCCTTGATATTAAGATATACTCACTAACTAGATCTAAAGAATTTTGATGTAGTGTGGTAAGTTTCTCATATGTAACATGAGGGCCCATGTTTATGATGTAGTTCCTAAAAAATCCCTCCTCTAAGTCATCATATGTGTGCAATGAACCAATGGGGAGTAGATGAAAGAATGAATTATGTGCTTTTTCCACTAATGTCACTCTGCATGGCATCACAGTGAATCTAACAGAGGAATTTATAGCAGAGGTTACGGGGCTGCCTACGGAAGGATTAAAATTCTCCAAGCAGACTAGCATTTCAAATGAGGCCTTTTGCAAATTCCCTAAGATGGATGTTGAAGAGTAGAAGCTGGTAAAGAATGGGGATTTCTATGAACTAGAACAGATTAAGGGTATATGGAGGGATGTCTTATGCTGTATTTGGGAGTACTTCATCCTCAATGGAAGAAGCAAGAGAGTCCACAAATTCCACTTTGTATTCCTAAATCATTTCAGACACAAAGTAAGAATTTCCTTTCCCTTTTATCTGCATTTCTCTTTGGTCCAAAGTTTATTCGCTCACAAGAAGAAGGAAACGCGTCCTATTCTGCATGAAGGATTAATTCTGATAATCAAAGGCTATTGCAAGAATAAGGCCATGGTTAAGAACCCTTATCTGGGGAAAAACAAGGATTCACAGAGTAACAAGAGTGAAATTGTTAAAGGGAAAGATAAAATCAAAATCAAGCCCCCTAGTGTCAAGAATCAGATATTGATGAGGACACAGAGTGGGAGAGAACTGATAAGTCTGGGGAGGAAAGCTTGGAGGAAGAGGGAGGAAAAGAAAGCAGGAATACAAGTTCTAATGAGGAAGAAGAAGTTCAAGAGAAGAATGAGAAATAAGGAGTCAACATAGAGGAGTCTAAAAATAGTGAAGATGACTCTGAGGAAAACCAACAAGTGTTTGAGGATGATAAAGTCCTGGATGACCCTGTTGAGGACCCTGTTTCAATAAATGAGAGGGAAAACATAGTTCAGGCTGACAACCAAGAAATGGACCTGGAAGTTCAAGCTGAAATGAAGGAATAGAATCAAAGGGGAAGAGAGGATCACTTTGAAGAAGGTGGGAATAGTCCTAATAAGAACACAGAAGAGTGGAGTGATAAAAGGCAGAATGATGGAAGGCACACACCTACGAGGTGGGTTAATTGCAAAGCAGAGGCTATCCTCCAACTTGATTCTTGGATGTTTAAGGAGATAATGGATCTCAAAAAGAAAATGGAAATTATGGAAAACAACCAGAAGGCAGTTTGGAACAAAATCAATAACATGGAAAAACAGATGAGAGACATCCCCATCAAGCTCAAAGACTATGAGAACAACCTAAGGGAACTCATCAAGGAGAGCAAAATGAAAATGGAGGAAGTTACATCTAACATATGTGCTGTAGCTATTAATATTGGAAAAAGAGCTAATGAGGAGATCAAATCCTTGGAGGGGCCTAGCAAAAGGATGAGACAAAGCTCAAGAAAGAAAGCTATGCAAGAGGGAGCCATGTTAGCGGCTACTGCCATTCAAGATACTATTGTGAAAGGTAAGGAAGTAGTGAAAATGATTTTGGAACTGGAAGAATAGTCTGGTTCTTCTAGTTGGTTGTGTTATCTGGTCATGTTTCCTGGTTTTTTGTAATCTTTTGACTATGGTGTAGCCAGGTCTATGTAAAACCTAGGGTTTGACTTATGGTCTTTCAGGTGGTTTTAGGTCTATATAAAACCTAATTTTGATACTTCTCTGTAGTTGATTTTAGGTTTTGCCTGTGGTCATAAATGCTTCATCTTTCTATCCTTGTATCAGGGTTTCGAGGTCCCTTCAAAACCTATTTTTACCTTAATCTAAAACTTAAGTAGAATCAATGGGCTTACATGAGATGGTAGAGCCTTTTAAAAGGCTTGAAGGTGTATAAATGGATCTCTAGTTCCATCAAAGTGAGGTAATGATGGTATATGGAAATTCTTATGTAATGAATCTTGTATGAATGTCTTTAGATTAGGGTTACCATGTAGATCATTGACATCCATCCATGACTTATAAGCTTTATTTTTTAAGGTAAGGAGATGTACTTAGTGTTGTAATTCACCAATTGCATTCATTAAAGATATGATCTCCTGGGATGGTACATTAGTATCTTGAAGTGGTTCATTTAATCTTTGAATTTGATTATTTACTTTATCCATAGGAATGCTATATTTAGTAATTAGATCATAAAGAGGGGTTGTGCTCACTTGAACCTTGGGAGTAATGGGAGTTTGGACCTTACTAAATGGATGTGGGCTACCATTCCTTTTAGGTGAAGGGTGAGAACTGGGTTCTACCATAGTGAGGGGTGGCTTGGGGGATTCATTGGTATCTTTATGTGTTAGTGAATCACATTTTAATTGAGTAGAATATGTGATTTTAATATTATCATGTGTATCATTTGACATAGAATCATGAATAAAAGTAGGAGCAACATTTTGACATGCATGAGATGTGAGAGGAGTGAGAGAAGGGTTATATGCATGAGACGCATTTTATTCTTCACTATATGCATAGTAATCAACATTATTCCATTCATTATCATAATCCACATTTTGTTCATTTGAAATATAAGAATTTGAAGTATCATTTGCATATTCACTTTCATTCTCATATTCATTTTCATGTTCACTATCATATTCTTTATGACTTCCATCATTACTAGGGAGAGGTGTAAGAGAAAGATTCAATTAATTTTTAATATACAGTAAGTTATCATTGGAATTTGTAATATCATGTGTATTGATGCTATCCATGGATGGAGTATATGCATTTTATTCATTTTCAACATGAGAAGTAAGAGTAGGAGAGTTATCATTTGAACATTATTTTGAGAGAGTAGAGTTAAGAACACATAATGCATCATTTGAATTATGCTTTGGTAATTTGATTCTATTGCATTTATATTGCTGTATTTTGAACATAGTAGTTGTAAAAGGGAGAGAGAGATTAGGTTCACATGGAAGCAAATCATAACCAATAAGAGGTTCACTTAGAATTGCATGACTAATTTGAGCATTTGGTGCATTGTGCCTAGGATAATGAGGTGAGAAGTATCTTTCCCATTTATCAAAATAATTTTCATTATAAGGAGTAAAAGAGATGGGTTTAAGAGAAAATGATTCATCTATTTGTGATTCACCCTCATCATTACTTATATCATCATATCCTTCATTAAAAAAATAGTCATTATCTTCACTATAAATGAAATCATTTTATATAGTTTTAGCTAATGTGAATTTTTGAAATTTTTTCCCATCATTGTCATAATTGTAAAAAAAATTTAGAAATTGATCTATGGGATGAGAAGGAGGAATTGCCTTTGTGGCCATTTTATCACCAAAGAGAATTTTGAAAAGTACTATGAATAAAATAAATGCAAAAAAAACTAATAATATTTAATTTTGAAAATTACTTTTGATAACCCAAATAATTTGCAATAAATTCAAATTATTTTTCTAAAAACTGAGGGAAATTTGAGGTTTTAGGACCCAATTTTGAAATCTAGGGTTTTAGAATTTTTGAACATTATGAAATAATTTTAAATTCCAAAAATTATTTGAAATAGGATAAATGCACAAAAAATTATATAAAAATTAGAATTTTGGAAATTAAAATTTTGCACAACAAACTAGTAATTTTGAAATAATTTTTGATAATGTAATTAATTTACAAAAAATTCCAAAATATTTTTCTAAAATTGTTGAGGAAAGGCTTGGTGTTTGATGACCTAGTTTTGAAATCTAGAGTTGTGAACTAGGGTTTTATTTATTTTTTAAATTGTGTAATAAATTTAAATTATAAAGATAGTTTTGAATAGGATAAGTGTACAAAAATAAATACAAAAGTTAGAATTTTGAAAATTAAATTTTTGCACAAGATAAAAAGGAAAAACCCTAAGTATAGTTAGGGTTTGAAGTTTGTTTGAAGTAAGTGGAGTTCACCAAATATTTTATTATTTTAGGAAAATATAGTGTTTATATCCTAAATAATAAGGGTCTAGAATATGGAAAGAATCCTGATTAAATAAAATAAAATATAAGTTTATATCAATTTGATCAAATTAGTTTGCCGAAGGGAGAAGAACACTTTTATAAAATAAATATGGTGCTTTGGATGAGTCAGGGTCTAATATATTACACACATGACTGAGACACTATCTGGAATGTAAACCTATCTTTCCTTTTCTATTTGGAAAATAGTGCTAAAAAAATGACACCCTAGTGTCTTGTGTTATAGTCCTTTCATAGCATTGTTATCTTGAGACAAAGAGATTTTTGGGTTTTATTCATCTATTCAATATGACCTTGTGCACGAATTTTTAGGTTTTGGGAGTTATCATAGCTCACTATAAGTCTATTTTAATATTTAGTAGCTATATTCATCTACACACTTGGAAATAAAAAATAGATCAAAATCAAAAGGGGGAAAACTTGAGTTAGGTGAATAATGAACACACAATCAAGAACCCTTACTTTTCTAATTACTGCCTACATTAAACCTCAAGCTAGGGTCTCAGATTCAATGTAGTTCTCCCTTAAGGAACGTGCATAATCAATATTCATAATTGATGCAAGATTGAATTTCTCCTAGGCCCATACTTGATCAAACATGTAAATCTATGTGTGATGTAGATAAGCTAAGCTATATTATTAACTAATTTTTATTATTTCTAACATGCCAAAATAGTAAGTGCTAGATATAAAATGCCTTGTGAATTAATTTATGTAGGAGACTCATTATTTACAATTTGAGAGTTTTATTCACATTTGTCCAACATTGGAAAACTTAGGAACGAAGGAAATAAAATAGGTAAGACTCATATTATGAGATAAAATAACCATTGGAATCAAATTTGCACTTGGACAATAGTGTTAAAAACTAGACACCCTGGGTTTTAGTGCTGTAGTCCTATTTGGGCACTATTATCTAGAGGGTGTGGGAATTGGGTGGATGGATCTAGGCCTAAACGAGTTGCCTGGGTTTTTAAGGGTTAAGTCCAAAATCCTATGGATGACTAGGGATAAGCAAATAGGTGTCTAGGGTAGAGTAAGACCAAGACAAGTCAGATAAAGGGACAAGGCTAGATGTGAATAAAAGTTCATATTCTCCAGTCAGAGTCTCCTATGAAAGGAATATGAAAAGACATGATATGTGTGGTTGCTTGACCAATTTAGGGTGTATATATAAGGAATTCCATAGCTAGGCCTATGGTGGCCATATTTTTGCACTTGTGACAACACAAGATTTTGTGTACTCATTATTATTGGACTACATTATTTAAGGATTCACAATAATGGGTCATAAAATGTGAAGGAATGTCAATAGTTCATAGGTAGACCAAAGTTTAGATCCCTCCCACTCAACCCATTAGCAATCAAATTACCATTCCAATAACGGGGTTTAGGATTTATTGGCATTCTGAATCCACATTCGAGTGGCAGTCACACTTATGTACTCATGACCATAAACTATTTCACCAAGTGGGTTGAATACATTATATTCAAGTAATATACATTCTCAGAATTGTGCAATTTATTGAATAAAACATCCTAGTAAGATATGGTATTCCTCAAAAAATTATTACTAATAATTCTTCAATTTTTTATTCATCTAAACTCATAGGCGTATATTATGGTTATGATATATACTTATCACATTCATCTAATTTTTATCCAAAAGGGAATGGTCAAGATGAATCAAGTAACAAGAAAATTATTACTATTATTTAGAAATAGGTTGATGTCAACTAGAGGAAGTATCATAATAAAGTATATGATGCATTATGGTTGACCATATAACTCCCATAAGAGCCATTGGGATGTCACCATTACAATTTGTATGTAGAATAAAATTAAAAATACCTATCTCTTTTGAGTTACATGCTCTATAGTTGGTCAGAGCTATTGAAACTGAAGTTTTCAAAATTTTGTTGGATAAGAGGATCACGCACTTAACTTAGTTAGAAGAGGAATGATTTCTAGTCATTAACGAAATCACTAAGCACCAAAATAAAATAAATAATTTATTTGAAAAAATATCAAGTAGAGGAATTTATAGATTAGATACCTTGTCCTATTATGGGATAAGATAATATATCCAAAAGGAATAAATAAAAAGTTTGACTCACTATGGATTGACCCTTTTAAAATTTGTCACTTCTATAAAGATAATAATTATTACTTGGCATATTGAGATGGTAGGCATCTCCCATTTCCCTATAGTGGGAAATATTTGAAAAGGTAGTTTTTATAAATTAGGTTCTCCCCTGCATGTACATATATGATTTAGTATTTTTTTATGTTTACTTTTTCCATTTTCATTGCTTTTATCGTGTTGTCTTGATTCTTTCATGTTTCATGTTCTTTTATGTTTCTTTCTTTCCTATTGTCAAGTGTTTCATTTTCAATTTTTCAAAGTATTGCTACAATCATATTAATATGTATCCCAATGGATAAAAGCATCAAGTTTATGAAACCTTAAATTTTGGAGTCCTCTTTTGAATCTTACAATTCAAGTCCCTAGTCAGAGCTACTATTTTCATCAAAAAATAAAAATCCCCAAACTTTACCAATTATCACTCAATTATGTAGACCATGTTAGAGTGATGAAATTTAATTAAAAACCTTTAGTCTAAAAATTCTATATTGAGTCTAAAATTTGAGTTCCTAAGTGTGATAATTTTGATGATGGTGTCATGTTCTAATTGAGTTGTTAGTTTTTGATGGGCTCATTTTTGTTGATTCAACTAATATGGTAGTCCCAAGAATAATGTCTATTCTTTATTATTCATAGTCACTGATATAACTAAATCACTTATTCTAAGATCAACATATGTTCTTTATAGACCCTCTATCATTATTTCAGTTGATTGAGGCAACATGGAATAATTTTAGCATCTAATAGGCTTGAATTTTATAATAGAGATATAAAAGGGTATAAAAATAAAAAGTTTAATAGTTCTTAAAGGCCTTGCATGACTTGAAGGAACCCAAAGGTTTTGAATTTACTTTAAAACACACTAAAAATCATGCAAAAGTTATTATGAATGAATATAAGGTGTTCTTAGTCATGTCAAAACTATTGACACCTCTTGCTCTACTCTCTAATTATTGTTTTAACTTCATTATTGTGCCTTACACTCTGATTTACCACCTTATAACTTTAAGTTCCTTTGTGACATATAAATTTGTTTAAAAAAATCTATAGTTTGACATTGCAATAATATTTTAATTTATTTTCTATATGTTTCCATTATCTGTTCTTATTGTAGGGTTATTTGATTACAAAAATATAATTTTTTTCATTGTGCTAGAAAAATAATAACAAAACTATTTTCCCCCTATTATGTGAAGTATTGTAAATCAATTTTATAAAAAAATTGTAGTTTATATGAATTTTGTGAATTGGCCATTCCACCCATGTAAACACAACCTACCCCTTGATTTCATATACAAAAACCATCTTAATTTTCTTTCAAGATAATTTCTAATGACCAAACCTAGGAACATGAAGTATAAGTACCAAGGATATGAGAAAACATCTTCTTTTTAGATTTACCTCCTAGAAATTTGTTATTCAAGATTCATGAGTGACTTTTGGGAAATAATTCAAGATGAAAAAAAAACTAGGATTTCTCAAAATACATTTGAGGGTGAGATTTCACACTTAGCCAATTTATCTACTTCAGTCCAGTGCATTGACCTAGCAATTTTTTGTGCCAAGTACTATGACTAGAAACTAGAGAAGTGAAGTCATCTGATAATAAAGTGATTTCAGAATTAGATGGTTTGTTAATTAACATTATTTTTAGACTTCTAAAAAATGAATAATATGTGGAAATGATAAAGGATATTGGAGAAGCACATTTTGAGTAAAATAAAGACATATGTAACTCAAAAATAACTTAATCATGGTTGAATGAAAAAATGAAAGGAACATCTAAGTTTCCTAATACCTTGCATAGGTCTAATTTTTGAAATGAACTATTTGATACCATAACACTCTTAAACATAGTTATGGGTCATGATGAAACTACTACATTCCACAACTAGATGTGCTTATTCATAATTATCATCTATAATGGAACATAGTTCATAGATTAGGGTCAGATCATTAGTGATAATATTTATGAGAAAATCATTAACTAGGAGTGAACTAAACATTTATATATGACTTCTTACTTGTTTCATTCCATTATAGACATGAAATCATGTCCTAGGCTCACAACTCATGGAATGTTCACCCCTACAAGTGTGATATATGGATACTACCCTTAACTTGTTCTAGAATAAATTAATAAACATTTCAAGAGGGTGAATGATGATTTCTAAATGTTAATAATGAATTTAATAGAAGGAAATATGATAATGAGAATTTACCTTGAAGTTGATACTATGGTTAATAACCATAACATTTATTTCATACATTTCCCCAAATTTACATATATTAGTATTGATGTGTTTGTTGGTATTCCTTACAAACTAGCCTAATTTAGTAATGATAAAATGGTCATGATTGATGTATGCAAAAAATTAGTATAGGTCAATATGAAATGGGAGGAAAAAAATATAGCTGAAATACCATTTCTAATAGGCTTGAGCTATTACATCTATAGGATTTCAGTTGAAGCATAAAAAATTGAAAGGACATTAGCTGGTATCATAATACATTTCTAATTGAAGAGACCTACTTTTGATAACAAAGGTTATGTCAAAATATATTTGAGGATGGGATCAAGTTACAACCCCATACCAAAAATTGAATACTATTGGGAGGTGTAGTAACCTAAATTTGGTAACAAATACTTGATCATGCCTTCTTTATCCATTTTTACCATTAACTAACATATCTACTTAATTGACACTTATTTCACCAATTTGGCCTATCCTAAGCACAAAAGAATACCTTATTTCACTAAAATACCATATGTTGTCATCTACATAAATTATATTACTACTAGGAACACCTTTATGCATCTTTATACTTTGACCCAAACCCAAAAATCAACATATTTCGTGAAGGGGAAAGAATGCCCATAGGACAAGAATGTCTAACTTTCCTGCCCTATCTATCAACCTTGTCCTTCTATAAAGATAGTCAAAATTGAAGAAAATAAGGTATCCTTAAGGTTAGCCTTAATATTTACAAACTCTCCAATGAGTCTTTTACCCACTTTAACCATGATAAAATCATAATAATTTAATTCATTAAGAACATTTTGGCAATCCTAGCAATCATATCACAAAAGTAGCAATCATATCACAAAAGTTTATTTAGATAAGTGCACAAAAGACAAAAGTTCCATATTATTTATAAATTAGATTCTAAGTAATTCAAGTAGTTAGGAGTTGATTGTGATTTTATTTTTACATAGCCATAACCCAAGCATAATCAAGTATTCAATCCAAATCAAGATGAATTTATATAGCCAAAGGATCATAATTTCACAAATCACTTAGGCGGGATAACTACATGGAGGTTTGATCCCTTTTAAAAGTATTGGTATGTAGGTAACACTCAACACAATGGGGTTTTGAGGTATAACACAAATCCAACCACTAACCCTTTTTTAATCTTTCACACATATTTATCTCTTTGTGTCACAAATATAGGGTTTAAAACTTCAAGAAGGCATATACAAGTCTCTACCCTAATTTTTAAAGATAAAATCAGTGCCAAAATACATAATTTTCAACATCACACCTGACAGTTCTAGAAGTTATAGTATTTTGAAAAATACAACATCAAATAATAGGGACACCCATGACTATCCCTCATATCCTTCTGGGTGTTCTTGTCCATAAGGTCACATAGGCTCATCTTCTAAAGGGCTTCTAGTTTTTTTGCATTATTTCTAAACATGAATTATATTTTCTCATGTGGTCTCTTGATGAATCAAAATTCTAACTATATATCTATTTTGCATAGTTTACCTTTATTCATATTTATTTTGTTTTTTCCATTTTAGTCATTTATTTTTATTTTTTTAATTTAGGACTGTATTTATTGTATCTTACTTTTCTATATTCCATTTGTATGAATTAAGATTAATTGAAATATAAATTATAATTTAGATAAAATAGGACTATGAAAATGAATTTGATGTAAAGAAAAGAGATTGAATGAGAATGAAGTTAGACAAGTTAAAGTTATGCATGTTGGAATAGGTTACTAAAGGCATTGTTGATGATGGTAGTGACTTGGTTGATCTTGTATTCGCATAAACAATTCAAACTCTTCCATTACTAGCAATCAACTGACTAGTTAAAGAATTAATGGACCTTAAAGAGTACTTTTTTTTACAAATGTTTATAACTTGGTTTATGAATAAGGTTTGTGAACACACATCTATAGGAAGTTTTACAAAGGGAGAGCCATCTAAAAAGTAGAAAAAGTAACATTTTTCCCATGCCATCAATCTATCACTACATATACAAAGGGAAGGAAAAAATGATAGATGTAGGTGATGGTGAAGATCCAAATAAGAAATAATCACCAAATATAAATTTTTGTGATGATCCACTAGGGAAGAATCTAGAAATAAAAAGACCTCTATCTTTTGCAATTTAGGTAACTATGGACACTACATCTAAAAATATTTAATATTCACCATTGATTGATAATACAACACAATACTATCTTGCCTCTATCATTGATAATATTTAGGTACCACTGATAACTTCCACTTCCCTACCTCTCATTACATATCCCCCTCTTAGGTCATCTTATCCATTAGACATGATAGTTCTAACTATCATTCTATATCCTACACACTACACTCTTCAAATCCTTCTCCACCTCATGTTTTCTCTCTACCTCATATTACCATTTCACCCCAAAAGAAAATTGTTGATTCAAGAGTTTCCATTGCTTCCACTCAATAATCCCTTATGTTTTTCTTTCCATTACTACTAACACATAAATGGTTTAGGTGTTACATCCTCTCCTTTTGTTTAGTAAATGGTGGAAAAGAAAAGAAAGCTTACCAAGGTTATTTATCCTAGCTTTAATGTAGTTGGTGATATGATTTAAGTAATCCCCATGCCCAAAAAATTTAAAATCACCTAAATGTTCATGAAAGATTCTTATTAAAATACATAGTATGCTGAAATTGTAAAACCAATTACAAATAAAAATGTATAAGAAATGATAACAGTTGACTATGTTGTAACTCAAGTGGATATGGGTCCATAAACACAAAAAGGTGATATCCACAACTTCCAGGTGTCTACTTATAAGTTAGTTTAGAGAACCGAGGAGGTAAATAAAACTAAGGAATAACTTGAAGAACAAGTCTGCATATTGTCTACATAAATTAGGTCAATTGTTGATATGAGTAAGGATCCTATTGATGCAACTCATATTTTATCAATCAAACCACCTAATTTTAGTGGTGATGTATATAAGGAAACCATTATCATCAATAAATATCATATTTGTTAGAAATTTATGGAGAATTGGGTTGAACAAGTGTCTCTTAATGGCCTCATGTTCATTAATTTAATCAGTATCATAAAACCATCAATTATGAGATTGATGTAGTAAGTAAAGGAGGTTTGAGGAATAATTTAATTAGAGATATTCAAGAAAAGGCTTATACTAATGAGAAGTTATTGGTATCTAAAAAAGTTTTCTCAAAAGCTAAAGAGAACTATTCTCGTGTGTGGTAAAATATTATGGAATGGATAATTATTGTTCTTCAATGGGCCGTTTAAGACTATTAAAATATCAAAAATAAATATGATGACATTAAATGTGAGGTAAGGGAAGATATATAGTCTATTCATTCTAAATTTTTGAAGGAAGGATAAAATTAACTCTTCATTATCGTAGAAATGAAATAAAGCTTTTAGAAGATGATTAAGGAAGAATTGTTCAACAAAGAAGATTTTAATCTAGAGGCTATGAAAAAATTGAATGATATTTCCTCTACATTAGTAGAATGTAATAATATCAAACCCAATTTATTCAACAAATAACTAATATATTGAGAACATGGATAGTTCACCTCTCAAACACACTTGTTCCTAAGTATAAGGGAATTTGTCCAGCTGTTCAATCATTCACAGCATATAAATTTAAGGCATCTAAAATAAAATAAAAACAAACATAATAAACCATGAAAACAAGTGATTATACTTCTCAAGATGATAAAACTTTTCTTCCATCTTCCTAACTTTCTCTCTCTTAGTTTTATTTTCTCATTAGACTTTTTGATGTAACTTAAGTCATTATATTTCAATTTTTATGAATGTAATTAGAAAAAGTGGAAATAAAAATATAATTGTTCCCTCATGTGTGGTTATGAGGTAGTTAGGAATTGGTTTGACAATTTTGAGCTATAAATATGAATTATATTCATTGTAAAAAGGATTTTTGACAATCCAAAAAAATTTCATGAAAGTGAAAGAATGTAATACAAATAAAATTTACATAAATTTGTTTCTTATTGTCTCTTCATATTATATATGTTACTCTTACGTTTAATATGTACCATGCTTAATCTTCCTTGATGTCATTTCAAGGTTTGTTATACTACTAGCATTTTTATGTGATCTTTATATACATGCAAGGCTAGTATTTGTGTTTGATCACTTGTACATGTATTACTTTGTCTATATTTTCTCTCATAACTTCAATTTTCTCCATTTTATTCCTTTTACATTCTATTTTCTTCATATGAAAAAATCCTTATTTACAAATTTTTTTTAATGTAAATATTGTACAAACTTTATTTATTTATTTATTTATTATTTTCAATAAATGTGGCCTCATCTATAAATGGAGGAGGAACTCTATCCCACATAATGTTGTCATGTTTTATTCCCTTGACAATATTTATAGCCAACACACAATTAATTTAATTTGGGTAAAACATTTGGTGAACCCTCCTTTTTGTTCAAGTTTTATTTAAAACCATAGGAATCCATTAGGTTTGAAAAAATTATTTTAATTTTCATAAATTTCATCTTAGGGTTTAATATTTGGTCTCTTATTTCCCCTTCTTTTTGGTGAAAAATCAGATTTCCCTTTACTTTTTGTTGTAGGGTTTTACCTAGATATTACTACTAGGGTTTCTCTTCACATTTATGGCTCATTTTACCTTGATTAGATTATATCTAATCCATAAAAAAAATAATTTAAAAAATATTATAGGTTTTTTATATTCATGTGGATATAATTAAAAACCTAATTTTGTTTAGAAATATATTATATGGATTTTTTTTTAATTCTCAGCTTACTATTTTTAGCAAACTTTGGCTTAAGGGATAAAAGACGTACTTATTTTAAAATTGATTTTTTGGTTTCATATATTTTATAATTTTAATTAAAAAAATATTTTAGTTTCCAATTATTTCTTATGTATTGTGTACATCTAAAGTTTCCCAAAGGGTTCTAACTTACTAGGGTTTCTAAAATTTGGTCATTTCATATTTTGTCATTATCTAATAACATTTTTACATATTATTTTATACAATATCCTTAATTTTAGGATTTATAGTTGTATTTTTTTGTTTCTTACTTTCCAAAAATATATACCTATATTGGGAAAACATTGCTTGCTTTAATTTTTTCACAAAAGAATTCAATCATTAGATAAGATGCAAGTATCATTAATGATTTTTTTGTAAATTATAGAATGAAACATGAAAAATAACATTTATACATTAATAATTTTATATATTTTAAAAATAAATAATCTCTAGTACCATTTGACTATGATTGTTTCAATATTCAATTATAACTCTTACTAGTTACCACAAGATGAAAAAGGGCATGTATGACTCCTTTCATTGCTCCTACTCATAAAAATAAAGGTTATAATAGTTACCATATCAATCATATTATTTTACCATAAATTATATTTTAAAAACCAATTCATGTTGTTAATAATCAATGAGGTATGCCACCACATCATGAAGAAGTCAACATGTTCCTCCCTAACCCCCTCTAGCTCCTACGAGGCAAATAAACCAATATAATTGGTATGGTATCATGAATAAATTAAAAAATAACCATGAAGTTATTTAAATTTTATATTTAATAAAGATTAAAATATTCTATAAAGATAATTGATATGTTTCATTAAGGGGCAATACTATTACTAGTAGTACGCAACCTGTTGCTTTTGATTTTATCATGAAAAATTCTAAAGATACACAAAAAATGACTAATTTAAAAAATTAAGAATGTAAAACATAAGAAATAATAATGTATACACATAAATTAAAATTTAATATAAAACTATGCACTTATGACCACTCGCTTACATCCTTAGCTCTAACCTATCTTAGGAACCTTTTTGATCACTTTGGACCACCTTGCACACTCATCTAAGTTAAAAAATAACCCTCAAAGATACTAAAAATAATTATTAACATTATTATAAATATTTTATGCCATGTATAACACTTAACATGATGATATCACCCATTTTACAAGAGTGCCCTAGGGGACTATAGCGCACCGCTCTACTGTCTTTGTCTCTCTCTTATCTCCCCACCAAACAATGGTTAATTTTCAAAATAAAAACCTATAATAAGGTCAACATATGTCCTTAATGAGTTACATTTGAATGAATTTCAAATATATGACTATATTAAATTTTTCAAACCATTTTTTGAGGGAGGAGGCTTACACATTGAAAATCGCCAAAATCATAATCACACATTGAGATCAAAGCACTTATTTCTCCCAATTAAGATTACATACAACCCTAGTAGCCTAGAGCTCAAGTATAAATACATTTTATAGGTCAAAATTCATAGTTAAGGGTTTTAATAACATAAGTATTGAACCAACATATAACATATTTCACTAGTTATTTACAAACCATCATATCACGGGAGATTTACATGAAGTTTGATCCCTCTTCAGAGTATTGGTATGTAGGAAACATTTAAACATGGGGTGTTAAGGTCTCTCCCAAGTTTAAAAATTGACCCATTTGTACCTATTAACTTTTATTTGTCTTCACATATCAATGATCTAGTGTTTTTGAAGGAAAATAAGTCACACAGGGGTCTTTACAAGTGATCATAAGCTCCTGCACTAGATATAGACCATGTAGACAAAGACATAAAAAAAACAAAAAACCTAATTTCCTCACTAAAATTTTAAATGAGCACCCCATTTTAGATAGGAATTACACCCCTCTATTGTCATATTCCTATAACTATCATCTAGGCCTAGATCCAATTCTTGATTCCTCATTGTAGGCATCATATCTCCCTATACAACAAGTTTTAGCCTCTGATTCCACCTATGACTATAGTTTATAACTAAAGATTTTATTTCTCATTAAAATTTGTTATTTTTAGTAATTTTTCATAATATAGTCATTCCAAATTAGTGAATGCTTTTATTTTTATGCTATTCTCCTAACTTTGCATAGTAGTGTTGTCATCTAGGATCTTGTTATCCTAAATTTGATAAATCATATTGGTGAACCTATTTATTATTCAAATGTTGCCAAACCTAGCTGTATATGTTTCTCAAGTTTGTATCCTTCTTATTTTTATTCTCACTATCTATTTTAAATTTTCTAGATTTGTATTATATAATACTTATAATATCACTTCATTTTATTTTTGTTAGCATTCAAGTTTTAAAAATTGTTTTTTCCTACTTTAGCTACAATGTTATACCAAGTTGTTCCCAAGTTGAGTATTTTAAAATTTTAGTATATCAATATACAATGGAAAAATAAATAAATAGATTTTATGACACATATATAAAATAATTATATGGGTTTATCTCAAAGAATAAGGATATGCAAGATGATTTTATCAAAATCAATTTTGAGGAACTTTAAAAAATCATTTAAGACTTCTAAATCTATTTATCTATTGGATACAAATTTTGTACCACCTATCACAATGGGGGAAACCCAAGGGTTTCAATATATTTCCATGCCAATCCTCACTCCATCATTAGGAACAGCACCTTTGCTTATTACACATTCATCTTCCCTTGATGTATAATCCCTTATGTAGGAGATTTAATCCCTGCAACTAAAGTGTTACATTTGGATCAAGGTGATTCAAAACCTAATTAAGAACTAGATTTTCATGTTTTACTACACACTTCATTGAGATAACATATAATATTATATCCTATAAATATAGTGTTTGTGGCACCCAAGATTACACTATATGATGAAGATGGTGATCCCATACAACATTCTCAGAGCATTTCACATAACATGTTTGGACTATGAGTCCAATGATAGATTATGGACTAAGTTATTAAAAAGGAGTCTCAAAATAATGCATTACAATAGTTATATGATTTACCACACTAATTATTGCATGTATTTAATCCATTAGATGAAATGTTTCTATCACACTTTTTAGTCAACATTAGTGATAAGATTTCTTATGCTCAAATTGCATTACTCAAATATAAATCTAATGAGCCTATCATAAAATATGTTTTAAGATACAAGACCATGTTGTTGAAAATGATAAAATCCTATGGTAGATAAAGAAATACAAGATGTATTTAAGCAACACATCCTTCCATATTTACATAAATCCATTATGTTCAAGAAGTTAAAATCATTCACATATTTATGCCATACAATAAAGGAAAGACAAGTTAAGCTATTAGAAATAAATAAGCTTAAGTATACAAAAAATTAAAATTTTAGTATAAAGAATTTAAGTCAAAATTTAATGTAAGGCCAACAAATAATAAAATGGATAAAAAATCAATAGTACATGTAGTTTCAGATCCTACTCCATGCATTATCTTATCAGATACTCCAAGGAGACAATATACTAATCTTCCATAAGTTCTATATAAGGTTCTCAAAACATTATTATGATTAAATGTCATATATCTCCCTCCCATTAAATAGGTTGATGTGAATCAACTATACCAAAAGGTTTTTAACCAAAATGCATTTTATGATTATCATTGGGCACAAGGACATACTACTAATAGATGCTTTAGTTTGATACACAAGATTCAAGATTTGATAGATGAAAACATCATTGATGTGGCCACACCAATATAAAGTACAAAAACACAAACAAGTGAAAGTAAATTAATGAAAATATTATGTGATAATTTTCCTAAGCATACAATGAATGAGACAACAAATACCTTAAGGGTGAACTATGCATATAATGTGCACCCTCTACTAGTTTCTTACCATCCCCATATAGAGGAACACCATCCTTTGGATCGTATTTTATTTAACTATTTTGGGAATTGATATAAAACCCCATGCAAATAAATAACTAAGTATGTAGACTAGGGAATAAAATACTACAATATAAATATCCACTAATTCATATTATAATTTATTTGTTTACTTAGCATATAAATAAAAAAGATTTGAAAAGGGTGTACTTAGCTAGAAAATATGATTGAAATAGATAAGTGCTAGGTTGGTAAGTGATGCAAAAGCACGACAAAGTGTTATAAGTGGAGAACAAGTTTCAGAACCCTCTTCATATATTAGTGTGGCCCTCTTTGCTAATAACACACTACATTATTGACCATATATACAATGATATTTACCATATGTAGATAAAGTATTTAAATTTGGGGTGGATCTTCACTATATTCTCTGAAGCCTAACCCTGCATGATAGAGAGTTGGATCATCATTTGTGCTTCATTTTGAGTGATTTCACTGTGGAACCCTAAGCCTCCATTTTTATTAAGGTTTTGATGAATGCAAGTGTAATAAGAGTGGAATTAGTAGGGTAGGCTAGACATGACCTTAACACCCCATGTATTGACCATTGCCTACATACCAATACCTCAAAAGGGGATCAATCCCAATGTACTTCTCCCAATTTAAGTGATGCGTCAAGTGAGAGTGTTGCTAGTATTCTTTAGTATTAATGCTAATTTGAATGCTTTGAGTGTGACTTGAAACTAAAAATATGAGTAAAACTAAGATCTAGGCTACTATAGATGGATTTATGCATAAATAGGGGTAAATACGGATTAATAATGTTAATTTACATAATTGTTTATGAGCTTGTTCATGAGAATTTCCATTTAAAGGATAGATGAATAAGAGTGGTCTTTATATAGTGTTCTGATGCTTGTTGAGATAATAAATGAGTTTAGGCCAACCCTAATATGCTTTGAGGAGTGTAAAGATATTCGTTAGGGGCAAAAAATGCTAAGGGTCAATAGTGATGCCCCCTTTGCTAATAACACATTGCACTATAGACCAAAAGGGCCATGCTATTGTCCAGGTGGTTGACACAAGTGAAAAGGGATTTGGGATGTCTAGGTGATGTCTCAATGTGCTTTTGATATATCTGAGCATATGATAGATGTGCATATAATCTAGAAAAGGATCAAAAGAGGTCCTAAGATAGGTCTAGGGATAAGCTAAGGATAAGGTGATCTCAAATGACACTTTTGACATAAAATGACATTTTATATGAATACATTTCCCCCACCTTTATTATAAAAATGCAACAAAGGGAAATGGCTAACATAAAATAAAGATAAATGTACCTAGACTTACCTATGAGGCAAATCCTATGAATGTTAGTTTGATTCTATGAACTATGCTCCATTATGTGTCCTATAAATGAAACATATATGAATCCATCTTTAATAAATATCAAAATCAAAGACAAAAATGAGTAAACATATGCGAGAGAGAGTAAAATAATGAATACACCTCACTAGGTATGTAAACCAATGCAAGAACCTGGTGACATCCTATGTGTGTATATAGATGGTGATCAAATAATGAATCACTTAAATTTGGTTGATGGCTTACCCAATCCCCATGTCTGGGAGGCTCAAGAAATCAAATTTTATTTGACACCATCATTTCCCACCCTTATTTGGTGGATCATAATCTTCAAATAACTTAGATTGGACTGATGAGTTGTCCAACCCTCTTATGTAGGTGGCTCAAGAATTCAAGTAGACTATGACTCCATCATTGCCTACCCATGTGTAATAGATGCATCTATAACTAAAACTACATGATTTTATGAAACTATATAATATGGTTCTAAGCCACTCAAATACTCTTAAATGTAAAATGGCTCAGGGTCCACTTGAGAATGTATAATGGCTTTGGGCCACTCAAAAATGTAAAATGGATCTATACCACTCAAGAATTATAATATATGTAGATAGAATGAGGCATAAATATATTGTAATCATGGAGAAAAATTGGTGTATATGGTGTTTTAGGTATACAACATGGAGTTGGCATTCCATCTAAGAGAACTACTATAAAATTTATCATATGGAAATAATGTGTTGCATACATGCCCCCAATTTTGATATCTATTCATATGGAATCTATACTAAGTCATAGTAATCTATGTCTATGTATATATAAAATTGAAATTGGAGTGATCATACTGTGGATTATGCCCCCAATCTAAGCAAACCTATGTAATTCCATGTAAAAATTGAGTATATACTAATTATTTCTAAAAATTTGTGATTGAGACTATGCAAATTTGAAATATAACTACTGTACCTTTTTGAAAATTATGAAATCTTATATTTTTGAGGCTACTAGTCAATAACATAGTGAGTGGTCTATAATACACCATGATTCTATTAGTGTACTAAACTATTGTCCAAAAGTGTTGTTTCTGAGATAAACTAAGGCTAATCTATGTGTGAATGTATTTCACTATATTTTCTTGAGTTTGAGATCTATAATATGTGTTTGCATGTTGAAAACTATGTTTCTAGTGCATTAGGATGGCCTGATCTCTATGATAAACCCCTATAATTCCCCCTCTTTTGAGGGGAGTAATAAAACCTCTATAATAATTATCCTCAAAATAAAATCTACGAATTAAGTGTGTTAGACTAAAAACATATGATATTTGTGTGATAAACTAATATAATGTGTATACATGACATTAGAATGTAGATATTGAGCATAAGTTATCAATGTAAAATGTATGTTACATATAACATTCATAAGGTTTCCAAAATAGATATAATAATGTAAGCATGTCTATGAACAAAAAATATGAATATAATATGAGTAAACTACTCATAGGGATGGTTAATGACGTCCATAAAGGCACCGAATGAGAAAAGGGAGATGAATAAGGTCCCTCATGGCATCATAAACTAGATTTGAAAGCAACAAACAAGCTAAAAGTGTCATGGCAATAAAAAATACATGAAATCATACATACAAACACATGAGGCACATAATGTAGGCTAAGGGGCCATAATATAAGGTATATGGGCACATTCACTAAGTATGATAAGTAAATACATGTAAAGGCATGTTAAAATGTCAAAATATGCAAAGATCACACAAATTTATCTTGGAACCACATGGAAGGACATTTTAAATATCCACATACATAATTAATAACAACACATAAGGACTTGGTTACATGTCCAAAGAATACACACAAATGGAAGGAATTTTCTTAGAGCCATAGAACAATGGTGTATTCAAATTCCCTTGAGTATATGTAAAATCAAATAGACATAAACAAATATAAAATAGTAAATATAGAAATGAAAGTATGCATAATCATGTGGATGAATCTTTATAAGAGAAATAAGCTGAGTCTATAGTAGTAGCAGTCAATATAAGATGATCAATATAAAGATATAATCAATGATAATTTTGTAATATGGAGTATATAAAGATATAACATGCCAAACTGGAAGCTATGTGCATGATGCTCCAAATGGGATAATATAGCAATGCTAAATCTATATATGTGTATGTTCCCCCAATGGGTAAATAATAGAAAATCTAGATCTAGGTGGAGAACCAAAGTCCTATAATTATATGTAAACAATTGAAAGGGAACAAGTGAAGAATGTATGTATGAGAAAACCATCTACACTAACATAAATAACATATGTAGTACCTGTAAAATAAAAGGAATGTAAACATGAAAATGCATACAATCTAAAAGTTGTATTTTTTGAGTAATATTTGAATGTTTTTGTATTTTTTGAGTATAAGCTATGTAAAAGAAACATGAAAATAAAAATATGTACAAGGAGAAATATCAAATAAATTAATGTAAAAGTGATATTGGAATTAAATAAGAATATGTACAAATGAAATGTAGTGACTCTAAAAATCTAATATCACATCCATAGGATGTAGATGGTCAAATGGTGGATATGGTGGGTGGTCATCCAATGTTGGATACTAAATATACCCAAACTCAAATAAATCATCATCATTATGATCATTATAACATTATGTCTACATACTTATAGCCTTATCCTTGGTATTAGTTTGGATTTTATGCATTCAGACATCATGTTGATCTACTATCTAAGAAGACTCCTATGTGTTCCTAGGATATAACACATTGGACTGCTAAATATATATATGAAATATGTGATTTTTATTTAGGCCATCATGTAAAATGTGAATTGTGGGTCCCTCATGATTTAAAGTCAAACATCTATCTGTCTGATTGACGATGTCATCCATTGCTTGCAATTATGTACTTCTAAGTGTAAACTATATGTGAGTGCCTTTACTAATTATAAAAAGTAGTGTGTTGAACACCTTAAGGCTACATGAAATTGGTAGTATGATATGTACTAAGGAGTTTTGACAATGTATAACATGTTATAACTTTGTCTCTTGATGCCACATATGCTATAAAAATGTTAAAGTACAAGTGTTAGCATTAGAATCCTCATATATAAAAATATGAGGGATGTATTTGTCCATGATGAAATCCATAATAGTTAATGGATCATTTTTCCAATGTCAAGGTCAATGAAGAGTCCATCATTGTGCATGTATTGGTGGAGGTAGAGGTTATGAAATTTAGATAGTGCCCTAAGCTTTGCATTTATTAAATTTCTATTTTAATGATAAGCAAATATTTGTATCTTGTCTGGTAATCTTTTGAAAAAGACAAAAGGGTCTATCATCATGCTATGATAATCTACTAATAGATCTATGGAAAACTATGAGTAATGCCATCAATCCTCTATCAAGTAATATATGTAAAATTATCTATGGTTTGTCTTGTGTATTTCGTATCTAAATATAAATAACTGGGTTAATATCCATAGATGTAGCCATATGTATAAACTATACAAAATAATCTATCTCTAACTACAAGTTAGTTTCTCAGCCTATATCTAAGGCATTATGAATTGGTGGTGATTCTTGTGTAGGGAAAGGTATGAGTGTATTAAAATCATATATGTACTCTCTAGGGGCTACTGGTGTGAATCTCAAACCACATAAATAATCATCAATGTTCATGGATGTTGTATTATCCTCTATGGTGGTCTAGGAATATGTATCTAAGTTTTTTTATGTATATTTCTTCTTACTTAACAAGTAATGGTAACTGTGCTATGAGATTCTCATCATCTATCATGGAAAAGGATAACTATATTTTAGGAGTGTCATTATCCATGATGGATGAATATAAATGTGCTGAAGGAGGATTTGGAATGGGTTTGATGATAGTCGTACTATATTCCACAACCTCATTATGTGTGCATCTATTATATAGGTATCATATGAGGTGGGGATTATATGATAACATGAGATGTCCCATTTGAATAAATACTTGGGCTAGTAGGCTCAATGACTTTATAATATCAGAATGGTTGGTTATCAGGTGGACAAGTGTATAGATATCCATCATGTAAAAAATTGATGCATCTGTGTAAGGTATAGGGCACTATCTCCATGGTATGTATCCAAGATCTCCCAAGTAATAAATTGTAATGCAAATGATTAGGCATCACTTAAAACTATATGTATAAGATTTTTGGCCTAACTCTAATATCCAAAGTAATAAAACCCAATGTCTATCAGGGAATGTCATCAAAAGCTTGAATGTTCTTATATGTCTTCTATATGGATGATATATCAACTCCTATAGTCTGTAAGAATGTGAGGCTATATATGTTAAGACATAAAACACTATCAATTAGAAATCATTTAATAGTGATGGTTTTAATTTGTGCCTACATGAAGAGTGGGAGATTCTGATTGATAAATATCTATGAGGGAAAATCATCATTACCAAAATATATAACATCCTTAATGTTCTTTATAGTGTTCATAATAGATCCAAAATAAGTTGACTATATATCAAAGGGCAAATGTGTATGATTGAGTTTTTGTAAAAGAATATCTTTTAAGATGGTTTCATGTTGAAGTAATTCCAATATATAAATCTTGGCTAGTGTATTTATCAACTAAGTAATAATATCACATGCTCTGTGATATTCCCTAGGTCATGTTGTATTATTTTGGGGATGAGGAGGGATGTTGGGATTATAATTTTCCTATATATGTGGAGGAGGTACCTAATTTCATATAGAAATAACTCAAACCATGAGATCTACTATTTTCCAAGCATGAATAGTAGAGATGAGATGTGAGTAAAGGTAGTCAATGAGGATCTAAACTCTTTATTGTGCAGAGGTAAATCAAAATTGGCCATGCAATAACTCTCTCCATAGAAGGGGAGTGTAATATGAGGTGGACCAACATATGGCATAATCTAAGTTCTAACATGATCCGTGAGAGGATTCACATACATGTGCATCTTTTTACAAGTGGAATGTAATAAGCATGAAAGCTAAAACACAATACTTTGTATCAAAAAGAATAAAATTGCCTTCATCAAGATGATCATGATGAAAATTGAAAACTAAACTATTGGGACCAACATACCTCATTTTTTTGAATTGGGACCCTTGAGAAACCCTCATAATAAAACATGAAAGTTTTAGCATGTCAAGGTCTTTTTTAGAATTGAAAGGTCATTTGCTTTGATAAAAGTCAAGCTTATGTGGTTTTTATTTTCCTTAATTTGGACTAATAGTGATAATGAGGTTCCTTTGGATTTTAGTTGTAGGTTATATGGCATATATACCCATGAATTTTGTATTCCAAAACCCTAGAAAACCCTTGATTTAAATTTGAATAAAGGTAAGAACCAAATTAGTGGGAACCATTTTAAAATTTATTTATGGACTTAAGAATAAAACACATATTCTAAGATTAGTCATGTTTTTTAACACAACTTAACTAGGAAACAATATCACCTTTATTATTTCTTCTTTTTTCTAAAGTCAACATATAAGGTCCCTTTTAATATTTCCAAGTTTAGCTTAAGGTTTTAATACTAATGCCTCGACATATTCATTAATGTAATTATGACCTTAGTTTTAACACCTTAAGCCTAAGTTTTTATTGTCTTCATAGTCCTAAAATTAACTTCTTTACACCTTTTAGGATTATACAGTTGCCACTTTATCATGACATTTAATACAATAAATTGAGGATAACTCAAACTTCAGCTTACATAACATACATATTTGGTCATACGATGATCTGAGCTTACTTGATAGGACCCAAATGGATAGAGTGAGGCATAATTAAAAATTTAAAATAATGAAATAAGCTTGAAATATGGACACACAATATCATTAAATTTGATGAGTAAAAGGAAAGGGGTCCACATGACATGATCACCAATAAAAATAAAGTCCTCAGATCAAGATCCTATGACTATTTATTCATTGTGGCATTTGATCCAATGGGGTGAATTAACATCAAGACCTTAGGAAGCCACATAGAAACGGCAAGCAGTATCCTCATATTTGGCACTAAAGATTTTAATGAACTTAAAATTGACATTTGCATGACCATCATTCAAACATCTAAAAAGACACACTTGATGCCCACGTGAACATCAACTTTAAAGACCATTAAAATGAAAGTTTCACTAGATTAAAATTGACATTTGCATTATCATCATTTAAATGTCTGAAAATATGAACTTGATGCCTATGTGATCATCAAATTTAATCCCATTAGAATTGAAACTTCACTGGTTTAAACTTGATGTCCATGTGACTATCAATTGACACTCATGAAGGTGTATTTGATGTCCATGAGATCATCAATTTTAAACCAATGAAATATCTTACTTAGTGTTCAAGTGACATTACAAAATTCTATTTTAACTCAGAAATGGCTCCATAATCTAAAGGAAATGCTCAATAATGCGAGCCTTCACCTTGAAAATTATGGAAATAGTCTTATGCTCTATTACTTAGTCTAAAATTATATGAAAGGATTGTCATGGAATTTTATTTAAGAATCATGGAACTTAAAATATGAGCTTATCATAAGTCTTATTTTAAAAAGGGGGAACCCTTATCACACATGGTATAAGCTAACCAAAGGTTTTCATATGTGGTGACCTAAATTATTTGGACCCTCGCCCCTTCATTATAAATTGGGAAACATAGGCTTAATTTCCTTAGCCTAAGGTTTATTTCAAGATTAATAAACATGAAATAAACCTTAGCCTAAGGAACTTAAGCCTGGATCATGACTTTAATAATAGACTGATTTAACATTTGAGCATCGTTTGCAGATCAATAGTTTGTGCCCTATTACTGGATTTGATCTAATGGCATGATGGTGTTAATGAATTTTTAAAGGCCCATAAGCTCATCACATGGAAAATACATATTTAATGAATGAATGACTTAAATATTTAAAGTATAGGGAAGGTACGTAAAGTGCCAAGTGTCACAACCATAAGGTTCATAATGGAAAGAACCAATCACATCTAAGGGCCTATATTTTAATCAATGGTTCACACTAATCTAATTTTTTTGATCCTATGATGCAAAATGAAAAAGGTATTTTTAAATACCAATAGATAGTGTTCGAATGGCATTTAAGAAAAATGCCACAAAAAGTCTTGACTAGTGCCACATAAGCACCATGAAAGTAGAAAAGGATAAAATTTGAGATCTTGTGGGATAAAAAAACATAAAGGTATAAAGGAAAACATCCAAATAAAATCCAAGGAACGTATAAGTTTAATCTTGGATATCTATTGCCATTAAAGCTCCAAAACTCTAAACCCTACATAAAAATGACCTAAATGAATTTAATTTATTTCAATTCGATCAAAGTATAACTTAATGTGTTTCTGAGCACAAGAGAGATTTCACAAAGATAATTTGCAATATGACATGAAAAATTAGTAAGGATAATAAAAATGGTAGCTAGTAGGCAAGAATTGATAATATACCATGAGGGCTAAATATTAAAGGATATAAAATTAGACCTTGCATCATTGAACATCTAAGGCATTAGGAATTAGTCTGAGCTATTCTTCATGATAGAAGAGTTATGACCCGTTTCATAGGAGGAATAGAGGAATGCCACCATGAGTAGGTGATATTATGACCTAGTTGTTGTCCAAATGGTGGGCCTTCATCATGCCATGGCAAAACTAGAGGTATTGAATTGTATTGACATCCTTGCCCCCATATTTGTTGATTACAAAATAGATAATGAATGAATCATTAGGGATGGGAACTCAAAGGGAGTAGCCTAAATTTACCCTATTAATTTTGAGAAGTAATATAAGATCCCTCTTCCCCATGTGGAGCTTTTCAAGGTCAAATAATGGACAAGTAACCATGACCTGGACTCTATCCTTAGACCCTGGCTCCACCAAGGACCTCACATATTTAGAATCCTTGATGGAAAAATAATTATCATCCAATTTAGGGAAGGCATTAGGATAATAATGACCCTATTGAATTAAGCCTTTGGTTCCCATTCAACCATTTATGTGAATAATATTTGGGTTCCATATGTGCACTTCATGGTAGAGGAAAAACTTACCCCTCCAATTGGATACATAATTAGTATTTTACTAACTAGGCAACTTAATGCCATCAAAATAAATACCTCAAATCAATTATTTATGATGTCATACCTACTTGGCACCCTTATGGCCTCAAACACCTTCCCTGGGATTAATAATTGGTTTCCAAAGGGAAATACAACCATCTCACACTATTATTCCAAGCTGTACATCTTCAAGCACATGAATCACATGCAATTTATTTGTGACTACATTTATCTTGCTATAGTGGAGGCCATCACAAGCATTTTTATGCCTAGGCTCTATCGCCTCATCAAGAGATATGTTGAAATGATATGGGACTAATGGTATTATCCTGATTATACAGTCACTAGGATATAAAGAATCATGACCCAACCTTACAAGCTACTAGTGTATATTCCAATAAGCTCACAAAGTAGGAAATTACTTATTATCTCATCCATGGCATTGATAAGAATTGAAAAGAGAAAATCAAGGGCCTACTCCACCCCTTCCCCTTGAATATTGGGAGAACTATAATAAAAGATTTGAAGAAGGTGGATGTTATGTCCACACATAGGGATTCATTTGGATTCAAACTAGATGAACTCCAGATGTGGGATTCAAATAATTTAATTGAAAACCATCTGAGGGACAAGAAGCTCCCAAATCTAGAATATGTACATTATCTTGGTGTCCTTGACACCATATATATCAGTGCTAATAACTATGAAGAGATATTGGCTAGGATCCAAGGCCATAACATTAAGCTTGAGCATAGATTGGTCAGGGACAAAAAGACATCCAGGGAAACATGGAAAATGGCCCCTTTTCAATACCATTTACTACTTAGGACATATGGAATAGCTGTTGAACAACCTTAGATAGAGAAGCCATAGCCCCAACAATAGGTTGAGAAAGTTTAAGATCAATAAATAGGAATGATAACCCTATAACTAGAAGAGACACTTGAGGGTGCCCTCAAGGAAATTGTAGAGGCTTATGACTCTGATAGGGAAGAGGGGCCTAAGGAAGATATAAGAAATGAGCTTGTCCCAATATAATACCATGAGAAGAGAAAGGTAGAACTAAGACTGGTCCTTGTGGGACTAAATAATATACCAAGGTTCACTTTCCCTCATCCCACTAGTGAATTAAATCTATTCAGTGATGAGTTCCTAATGCATGGACCAATCAATCTTGACTGGTTCATCTATGGGAAGTTGCAAAAGATCCCCTCTCTTTCTCACTATTGGGCCATGACAAGGGTCACTAATGTTCAAGTATAGGATGACATGAAACCTTGGATAAGGGATATAATAAAGGAGAAGGAATAAATAAGAATTATGGGCATTGAAGGGCCAGAGGGAAAGAAAATAGATGCCTTAGGAGCATCTACTATCTCAAGTGTAGAGGTCTTAGAACCTCCCCAGTTTAAGGAACCAATCACTACTATCCATTTCAACCCTGAAACAACTAGGTTGGAAGAATAACAACTAGGAAAACTATGGTTGGGATAAAATAATTCACCATTTATAAGGTGGAAACATTTGTAGGACTAACCCTAGTGGGTGGCCAAAAGCTTGGTGAGACTATTATTCATGAGGAAGGTTTATAAAGTCTAATCGAAGCCCATTCAACACAAGCTAAGGATGGATTCCAAGGTATGAAACAAAGGATCCAAAATTTGGAAAGAGAACATGAAAACTTAGAAAAATAGGCAATTTTATTAGTGTTAGATATAATAATCAAGCTGATTGACAAGTCATTTTATGACATATTTGAGGCACTTAAATCAATAAAATTAAGGCAATTTGAATTATAAGGGAAATGTGAACTATCTAAGAGTTTAATCACCCAAATTTAGGCATTTGAGGTTAAAATATCTCAACTCCTCAACATTCAAGCAAGGAAGCAAATCCCAAACTTCAAAACCATCAGTTTGGGGAATTTGAGAATAATTCTAGGAATTATGATTGAAAAGGTTTAAAATTTGAGTGCATGGCATAATGGCATGGAAAGGGTCCTAAAATAAGATAAGGAACTAAGTAAAATAATTGAACAACTTCTTGTGACCATGATTATAGAGCTTGCATAACCTAATTCCCTTGGGAGCATTAGTGATGAAAAATTCAAGCATAGGGATACTTTAGTAACCAAGGAAATCAGAGGAAAAGGCCAAGACAAATCTAGGGGAGACAATAATAAAGTCATGGGCATGATACTCAATGTAGGAGAAATAATAAATAAATCCAAGAGTATCAAATAGGCCATGGATAGGAATGACAAAGAATTTGATGACTTGGAAGATCAAGAAGAATAATAGATCATGAAGCATGTTATGGACCTAGACTTAATTAATGAATAACATGAGAGAGCCATGAGCATCCTCTAGTAGCAAGCACTGGGGGACCCACCCTAAAATTGAGCATATTCTATTTTGTAAAGTTTTGTAACATTTTAAAGTAGATTATCCCATTATAAAGGCATATGCTAGTTAGTTAGCATCTTTGCCTCTAGGTCGGTATAATTAGGAAAAGTATGTGTATTTTAGAGCTTGTAAGGACAACTATCCTTATCTTTGTACACCTATATTTTGTAAAGTGACTAGTATACTACCTAATCTTCCTATAAAGGCATGCATTACCATTGGTAAAAGGGAGATATTTTTTTGAGCAACTTTATATAATTGAAGCAATTAATACGATCAAGGAATTATACAAGGATTATCCATTTTTGATGTGTTAATTGCTAATATATCTTTTCTCTCAATTGTTAGTACAGGTCTAGAATTTGAATAATGTCTTTGGGTTCTGAGTAGCATCCTTTAATCATAGGGTTTTTTATTTGTGCTTATGCTAAATTAGTTGAAAGATATTAGGTCCTACTTCATTTCATTTTGTTATGTATTTAAATGTGTAATTACTATTGGATTATAGTAGTAAATCCTTAAATTAGACCTGGTTCTTGTGATTCTTAAACTTTTTCCCTTGAATTTTTCTTGATATATAGCAAGGTTTGAGCTTAGGATATGTTACATTATCTATTTGTTAAATGCATATTCAATTGCCATTGGTACTTTGTCCTAATGTTTAGGACTAAAATTGGAAATCACTCATTTCTTTTCTACTTTACCCTTCTCTTTAATCTTTCTTTACACCAAAATCATTTTAGTTTTAGCCACATTAATAATATCCATTTAGAGTAGTCTATAGCTTAAGATAGGAGCATAACTCACTAAGTATTAACAAAGAATGGGCCAAGGTGGTTCCCAACCACCACATTATATAAATATTATGGAATAGTTATCTTACTTACTACTATTTCACCAAAAGTGACCAAATCACCAAAACCTACAACTCATGCTCTAAATTTTCTAAATTCTAAAATGAGAACTGTTCTCTAAACACTAAGTGCACCTATGGTATATTTAGAAGAATCAACACAATAGCTCCCACTAGTGATAGAAGGAGGCCCTGAATTCTTTGAATATTTAATGATCTTAGTCTATTTAATCTAAAGATCAATATGTCTATGTGTTTTTGAGTGATTTATTTGCTTAAAAGTATAAAGATAATTGATTTTTTCTATTTCTAGTGCACCTTTGTGTTTCCTTTGAAGTTCTTTGAGAGTTAGTGCTTGTTTCTTGTAAATTTAGTGTTAACTTTGAAAATCCATAGAATATAAGGTTAAAATGGTTCATTTTGATCAAAGGTGGGCATAACCTTCATAGATCTAAGTTATTTTAGTCTTAGAATTGCAAAGATAGACCATATTTACATAGTTGGGTGCACCTTTAAACTAATTCAATCAAAGCTCAACATCCTTTGCAAATTTTCATACCACATTTGCAAAATAAGCTCAATGTGTAGGTCTAACTCTTGGGCTTCATAAAATTTAACTTGACACATCATATTTCAGGTATGATCTTCAAATTTCAAGCTGGAGTTGCCCAAGATGAGAACATGATCACATTCATTAACTAGATAGTATTTACTTGAGCTTGAGGTACATACAAGAGCTAGATGTGATAAAGGTAGACATAAGAGATCCAAGTCTCTTCAATCTTCAAATCTTTAAGGTACCTATACATTTGACCTTCATCTAAGTATGACATGGTTGAGGGATTCTTCAATTAATGTACTAGGGGTAGTTCATGATCTCACAAGGAACCTTGAGAAATATCTACCTACATTTAGTCCAACCAAAATAATAACTATTGAGGAACACATAAAGTATTTTAAATCTACCTTAAGGATACTTAATGTTGTGCATAAGGATGTAACATGCAGGCTATTTCCTTTAATTTTTAAAGATGTAACTTATGAGTGGTTTTTAAACTTGCCTAATAATTAAATTATAAGTTATAATGATTCAAATAGTGTGTTTATTGATCAATTTAATAAGATTATCAATCCCTATGTTATTTACCATCAATTCACCACTATTATAAGGGATACCAATGAACCTATCAAGTCATTTAATTTTAGATTTCAAAAGATGTATAGTAGAACCATAGAGCCTTACAAGCTTGATGCTGTTCTAGCTTTGGAAATCTACAAAGATGCAATGGATCCTATGACCTCTATATTATTGAAAAGATCCATCCTAGCTATAGTTTCATTGGCCTAAGCCTACTCTAAATCAGTGACCATTAATGATCAAATGCAACCCCAAGGGAAAATGGCTTACTCAGTCTCAATTATGAACCCACATATGCCTATGATGAAATTGTTCCCCAATAATAACCAAAATCTCCCAGCATTAAAACAACTTCCAAACTTAAATCAATTGCCCTTAAGTCATGCAACCCTGAATCAAAATTTAGGATTTTTGAGTCATCCTACTAATGGTTTTAATGTAGGTGACCAATGAGCTTTAGTACCAGCTATAGGTGTTAAAAAAATAGGTGCATAATTCTAAATCTCCAAAAAATGAGAATGAGTCTATCTTAAAAATGGTTCAAAAATTAAACACTGATTTCCTTTAGTTTCATAAACAAGTATCCAATACCAAAAATCACTCTAGTAGGAATTTCTCATTTCAAAGATTTAATAGGCCAAGTAACAGATTCTATAATGATAGTTTTCATAATAACAAGGCTAATGAACCATCTTATGGTAACAAAAATATGGACATTAATCTTACTGACATTACATTGCTTGACTATTGTAGGGTACATTACATAGCCAAGCATGGGAAAATTGATTATATAGAATTTTGAAAAGCCTTTAAGTCTTTCCAAGAGGATTTGGATAAATTTGAAGTGGTACCTAACAAAGAAAGTTTTGTAGGTTCTTCTGAATATAAGCCATCTAAGAAGGCCTTCTTTGTGGACACCTTTGACATTTCCTTTCAAGAGGAAAATGAACCTGATGAGATCCCTGAAGAGGTCCAAGCCTTTCAAAAATTCCTAAGGAAGGCCTACCCCTTGAGGAATAGAGAGTAGAGGTAACATTTGAATACCTCAATGACTCTAAATAATTTTAGAACTCATCTTGATACCTATTCAAATAACAATCCAAAGCCACCAAGAGGGAGTAATTATAAAACCAATGTTGAGATTCCTAGTTCTTCTAGTAAAACTTGGTATAATATAGTTGAGGACATGAATAAGATAAAGGATAATATCATATTTCATGAACTCACATATATTATAGAGTAGAGGGACCTCTTGTTGGAATCCTTGTCAAAGAAGCACAACAATCCACCCAAGATTGATCATGCCAACGTGACTATGCAAAAAGCTAAAGCTAAGTATCCTCCTTTCTTGCTTACTATCAAGATGTTTGGTAAGAGCTTGCATAATTGATTATTAAATTTAGGATCATCTACCAATATCGTGCTTGTAGGTATATGCAAGCAACTAGGTTTAACACTTATAAAGTCTAACAGGGTTGTCACCTAATTAGACAAATCTAGAGTCAAGGTAATGGGATAATTATTAAATGTTCATATGAAATTGGATTCTAAGACTAGGGTGTAATAATTAATTGATATTCAAGTGGTTTAATTACCTAACATTTATGGAATCTTATTGTCTAGGGAATGGACCAAGGCTTTGAATGGTTACATGTCCATAGATTGCTCACATCTATGGATACCTTGAAAGGGGGTCCCCAATCAAATCAAGGTTGAGAGAGAACCAAGAATGAAGAATATGGTAACCAAGTAAAATTATGTAAATGAGATGGTAAACATAATTGATATATACTTAGGGGTCTTCATCCTAGAGACTGATAATAAATGTCATCCCAAGAATGCTCAAGTTGTTCCTAGATTATGGAAATTGCATTTTGATAGTGCTAAGTGTAGTGATAGCTTAGGGGTTGATGTTGTCTTGAATTATCCTAATAATAAAAAGTATCATGATTCTTATAGGTTTCAATTACCTTGTACTAAAAATTTGTTGAGTATGAATCCCTTGTCCTAGGTTTATAGTTTGCCATAAAAAATAATGTCAAAGAATTGCTTGTTTATGGGGATTTAGAACTAGTGGTCAACCAGGTAAGGATTAAATACCAATGTAAAATATCATAATTAAAAAGACATAAGTTTAGGGTATGGGACTTGATTGAATCCTTTGATGCCTTCAACATCATTTCCATCCCCAGGGAGGAAAACCAAGATACTGATGAGTTGGCATCTACTACTACCAACCTCATGCCTAACCAAGATTCTCTTGATTTTAGTATTGAGCTGATCCTTTTTCCTTCAGTACCTAATAATATTAACCATTTTAAAATTTTCAATGATGATCAACATATATTAAATTTCATAACCATTTATTGAGCATTTGATGCTCACCTTGTTGATGAAGCTAATGAAAATACATCTAGGGAGGATAAATTTGATGGCAAGGTTATTCAATTGAGTGACAACAAAATTCCCAATGGGATGATTTATTTGGAAAGTCTTTTTGATCAAAATAGACTTCCTGATGCTTCTAAGGTTCCCAAGGTAAATGGGAAAGAATATAATGCTATTAACTTAAGTTTTCATGATCAGTCTCACCTAGTAAATATTGGAAAGATCTATACTAACATAGATGGCAAGAAAGCTAAGGAACTCATTGCTCAATACAAGGATATCATAGCAAGGTCCTATGGTGACTTAAATATCTATGATCCAAGAGTCATCACACATACTATACCCCTTAAGGAGAACTGTAAACCATTTGGGAAAAAATAAGGGCCTGTGAACATTATCTTAGAAGTAATGATCTTTAAAGAGGTTAAGAGAATTCTAGATGCTAGGATAGTCTTTCCCATTAGACACTCTACATGGGTGGATAATTTAGTGCTAGTCAGGAAGAAAAATGGTGAGATTAGACTTTGTATAGACTTTAAAAACTTGACCAAAGCATCAAAGAAGGAAAACTACCCCCTTTCTTCCCTAGACCAAGTAATTAAAGTTACTTTAGGATTAGCTATGATGTCCTTTCTTGATGGATTTTTAAGTTACAACCAAGTATTGGTTGATAGCGAAGACATGATGAAGACAACTTTCAACACAAGGTGGGGAACCTTTGCTTAAAAGAGAATGTGTTTCAGACTAATTAATGCAGGAGCCACCTTTCAAAGAGCTATGGGCCATGCCTTGCAAGGCTTGATAGGTAAATGCATCATTATTTATATGGATGATCTAATTTTTTTTCTAAATGTAGGGAAGATCACTTCATACATTTACAACAAGTTTTTGAAAGATGCAGAAGGTATGTCATTTCTATGAACCCTAAGAAGAGTATCTTTTGTGTGACTGAAGGAAATTATTGGGTCATGTTATAACCAAATATGGGATCTCATATATCTTAAAAGAGTGGAGTCCATATCTAGAATAGAACCTCTAAATAGTAAAAAAGAGCTAAAGTTCTTCTTTGGTAAGATTAATTTTATAAGAAAGTTTATTTCTAGATTTGTAGAAATAGTCAAACCACTGAATGACATGCTGAAGAAGGATGCCAAAGTCACATGAAATGAATATTCCAAAAAGGCATTCAATGATATCAAGAAGGCCATTAGTAAATTTTTAATCCTTATGTCCTGATTTTTCAAGGGACTTCTACCTCTATGAATTTTCATCTAACCACACTATGGATGTAGTGTTAACTTATAAAATTAAAGGGTGTGACCACCCAATTACTTTTATGAGAACTAATTTAAATAATTCCGAGTTAAATTATTCATTGATTTATAAACATGCATATGCATTAGTAAAGGCATTTAAAAAATTTAGGCATTACATCACTATAAATAAGGTGCATGATATCTTACCTGACATTACCACTAAATTTTGTTAAGACATAATAAATTAGGAGAATGTAGAGGTAAGTGGATGTCAGTATTATAAGAATATGACCTAGAGATGAAAATAACAAAATTGGTAAGGTGCCAAGGTTTGATCCAGATGATTGCTAGAATTAACCCTAGGCTAAATGTTATGTAGTTGGATCAACAAAGCTTTCAAGCTAGTGAGTGGTATGATTCAATCATACATTTTATCTTTAATGGTACTTGTCCTACAAGTCTATCTATGGAGAAAAACATGACCCTAAAGTTAAAGGCAACCCACTACTTGATCAAGAATGGGGCCTTATATAAGAATAATTTTGAAGGAATTTACCTTAGGTGTGTCTCTCAAGAAGAATCCACCCAAGTCATGAGTACCTTTCATGAAAAGCTAGGTAGTAGACATCCATCTAGGAAGACCATGGCCTATAAGATTATTAGAGTTGGTTATTATTTTACAACTATTTTTAAAGATGCCCACAAACATGTGAGATAATGCCACTCATATCAGATCTTTAACACTAAGGATCCAAAGGCAACAATGCCTCTCCAACTAGTTATGATTGAAAAACCTTTTACTTAATGAGGGTTGGACTTTGTTGGCGTAATAAATACCAACTCATCCAAAGGTCACAAGTATGTCCTTACTACCATAGACTATTATACAAGGTGGATTGAAGTTGTAGCCACCAAATAATACAAAACTGAGGAAGTGATCAACTTCTTAGAATAAAACATCTGTACTTGGTTTGGAACTCTAGTCTCTCTAGTGTGTGACAATGGATTTACCTTCACATACATAGAGATGACTGAATGGGCTTATGATAATGTTATCACCCTCAAGTTTGCATCCAACCATTATCCCCAAGGGAATGGAATCTTTGAGTCAATAAATATGAACATAATGAAGGTAATCAAGAAATCTACTGAAGACAAACCTAGGACTTGGAAAAAGATCCTTAAATTTGTACTTTGGGTTGATAAGATAAGAATCAAGTAAGCCTTAAGATCCTCACCATTTATATTGGTGTATGGATAGGAACCCATATTTCCCATCACTCTGAAGTTGCCTACATACATATTTATTCAAAAATACATGGAGGAGAGCTTATGGATAGCCAATTATAAATTTATACATATAATTCAGATGGAAGTTACAAGGGAGAAAGCCTTTGATGATTTTAGCAAGCATCAAAACAAAGTCAAGAGATGGTTTGATAAAAGATCCAAAATCAAGGTGTTTAGACAAGGAGACTTGGTTCTTATTTAGGACAAAGCATCTGAGCCATAGGGAAAACATGGTAAATTCAAACCCTTATGGATTGGCCCATACCATATTGAAAAAACATTAGGGAATAACACCTTCAATATTGAAGACTTATATGGAGCATAGTTTACACTACCCACCAATGGGCAATACTTGAAACACTAATTTTTTGTTGCTCCTCCTAAATTATTCATGGAGTAAATTTTAAGATGATTATATTAGTGTAGGTAGGCTAGTTAGTTTATTTTCATTTTCTTTCCTTCTCATTCCTTATTTGTGCATAGACATGTACATATTTATTCATTTTCCTTAGTTGTCTTTCTTTACTTCTTTATGTTATATGTTTCTTTCTTGTTACTTGGTTCCTTCATTTCAATAAGTCCCTAAGGATAATCTTGAGCTTAGAAGTTATGAAATTTTCTTGAAAACATGCCCCCAATTTAGAACTAAAGGTATGGACTCCATGCATAATATGTCCATGGTTCTGAAACATAAATTATAGTGTTATATCATAGAGAAACTAATAAATACCAATGGAAAGGTCAATCATTTAATTAGACCCTAACCATTGTTTTAACCTCAAACTAGTTTTAAGAAAAAATGTAATTATGGGATAAAAAATCAAATTATCAAGGTGTACCCAAAACTAGAATTTAATTAACATACTTTCCTAGGATAAGATTTCCAACCATAGGTGATTTTACAAAAATAAAGTACTTGACCAAATCCTAAAACCTGGCTATCCTGGTTCCCAACCTCACTAAAAGCATAAAGATATAGGAAATTATAAAAATAGGATATAATGAAAAATCAAAAGCTTTTAGATACATGTGATTCTATAAATCTCCATTAGGGATATGGATTATTGGTTGGTAGTAGAGCAAGGCCTTGAGTGGATCCAAAGGCATCTCTATCAGGGCTATAGATGCCTGACTAGTAGTAGAGCAATGCTTAAGCCTTCCCTAAGTTAAAAACATGGTTCATAATGAAAATTTCAACATACTATAAGTTAGTATAAGTGTTTGAGGACATGAAACCTATAAATTTTTTCTTGAACCCCATGACAAATATTAAGTGGACTCAAAGCACATACATGTTTAGATATGTCTTGGTATTTGACCTTAAAATCATAAGTGCAAGGTCTATTTCAAATATGGCCTAGTTTGGATGTTGATATTAATTAAATAAAGTGGATGAAATAATTATTTGTCTAATTAGAGTCTCTAGGTCCTAACATATTTATATGTTTCCCCCTTGAGTCACCATTTTTTGGGACCAACATACCCTATTTTTTTGAATTGGGACCCTTGAGAAACCCTTAAAATAAAGCATGGAAATTTTAGAATGTCAAAGTCTTTTGTAGAATTGGAAGGTCATCTAATTTGATAAAAGGTTGGATTATGTGGTTTTGTTTTTCTTTAATTTGGACTAATAGTGATGATGACGTTCATTTGGAATTTAGTTGCAGGTTCCATGGTGTATATCCCCATGAATTCTGTAGTCCAAAACCCTAGAAAACCCTCAACTCAAATTAAAATAAAGGTGGGAACCAAATTGTTGGGAACCATTTTAAAAGTCATTTACTCAACTTAAGTATAAAATGAGTATTTTAGACTTAGTCATGTTTTTTAACACAACTTAATCAGGAAACATGATCCCCTTTATTATTTTCTCTTTTTTATAAAGTTCATTATGGCCTAACTAATGTCATCATGTAGGGTCCCTTTTAATATTTCCAAGCTTAGCCTAAGGTTTTAATACTAAATCCCTAACATATTCATTAATACAATTACGACCTTAGTCTTAATACCTTAAGCCTAAGTTTTTATTATCTCCACAATCCTAACATCAACTTCCTTTCACCTTGTAAGATCTTATGATTATCACTTTATCATGGCATTTAATCCAACAGAGTGAAGATAACTCAAAATTTGGCTTAAACTTAAATAACATACATATTTGGTGATCTGATGATCCATGCTTACTCACTAGGACCTGATTAGATGGAGTGAGGCATAACTGAAAAGTCAAAAGGAAGCAAGAAACTTGAAATTTTGACATGAAACATCATTACATTTGAGGATTAAAAGGAAAGGGCCCCTCCTAACATGATCATTAATCAAAATGAAGTCCCTAGATCAAGATCCTATGGTTTTCACTTCATCATGACATTTGATCCAACAAGGTGAATTAACTTTGAGACCCTAGGAAGCCCTATAAAAATGCCAAGTGGCATCCTCACATTTGACACTAAATATTTTAATGAACTTAAAATTGATGTTCATGTGACCATCATTCAAACATCTAAAAATATGTACTTGATGCCCATGCGACCATAACCTTTAAAGACCATTAAAATGAAAGTTTCACTAGATTAAAATTAATGTTCACATGATCATCATTCAAATATATGAAAAGATGAACTTGACACCCACATGATCATCAACTTTAAGCCCAAGAAAATTAAAACTTCATTGGTTTAAAATTGATTTCCATGTGACCAATCTGACACCTACGAATGTATATTTGACATCTGTGAGAGTGCCAATTTTAACCCAATGAAATATCTTAGTTAATGTTCAAGTGACATTCCAAAATCCTATTTTAACTTAGAAATGGATCTTTAATCTAAAGGAAATGCTCAAAGATGCTCAAGAATGAGAGATTTAACCTATAAAATATGGAAATAATCTTATGCTCTAATACTTAGTCTAAACTTATATGGAAGGGTCCTCATGGAATTTTGTTTAAGAATCATGAACCTTAAACTATGAGCTTATGTTAAGTCTTATTTTAAAAAGGGGGAATCATTATCACATAGGGTATAAGATAACCAAAGGTTTTCATATGTGATGGCCTAAATTATTTGGACCCTCACCCCTTCATTATAAATTGGGAAACATCAGCATAATTTCCTTAGCCTAAGGTTTATTTCATGTTTAATAAACATGAAAAAACCTTAGACTAAGGAACTTAAGCCTAGATAATGATTTTAGTAATAGACTAACTTAATGTTTGGGCATTGTTTGTAGATGAATGGTTCATACCCTATCACTATATTTGATCCAATGGCATAAGGGTACCAATGAATTTTCAAAGGCATGTGACCTCACCATGTGGCAAATATGCATTTGATAAATGAATGACTAAATATTTGGAGTATGAGGAAGACACATAAAGAACCAAGTGTGACAATCATAGGGTTTGTAAAGGAAAGACCCAATCATGTCCAAAGGCTCATATTTTAATCAATGGTTCATGATAATCTAGGATTTTGATCTTATGGTGAGAAATGAAGAAGGTATAGAAATACTAATGGCTAGTGTTTAAATGGCATTTATGAAAATGTCATGAAAGGTCCAGACTAGTACGACATAATCACCATGAAAGCAAAAAAGGATAAAATTCAAGATGTTGTGGGATAAAAAACATAAAAGTATAGAGGCAAAGGTCCAAATCAAATCTAAGGCATGTATAAATTGAACCCTAGATATCTTCTACCATTAAAACTCCAAAACCCTAAACCCTATATAAAAGTGACCCAAATGAATTCAATTTATTTCAATTCAATCAAAAGATAACTTAATTATGTTTCTAACCACAAGAGAGCTTTCACAAAGATCATATGAAATCTAATGTGAATAATTATCAAGGATAGAGAACATGGTAACTAGCAAGCAAAAATTGAAGGAAAATATCAAGCTCTACTTGACAACAGACCATGAGGGCTAGATATTCAAGGATATAGAATTAGAACTCACAACATTGAACATTCATGGCATTGGGAATTGGTTTGAGTTATTATTCATGATAGAAGAGTTATAACCCATTTCATAGGAGGAGTAGAGGAATGCCACCATGAGAAGGGACACTATGACCTAGTTTCTATCCAAATGATGAGCCTTCATCATGCCATGGTAAAAATAAAGGCATTACATTATACTAACATTCTTGCCCCCATATTTATTAATGATAGAATAGAAAATAAATGGATCATTAGGTAAGGGAACTCAAATGGGGTAGCCTACATTTCCTCTATTGCTTTTGAGAAGTACTATAAGTTCCCTCTTCCCCATATGAATCTTTTTAAGGCCAAAGAGTGGACTAGTAGCATTAACCTAGAATCTATCTTTAGACCCTAGCTCCACCAAAGACCTCACATCTTTAGAAGCCTTGATGGAAAAATCCCTATCATCTAATTTAGGGAAGGCATTAGGATAATAATGACCCTATTAAATTCAGCCTTTAGTGCCCCTTCAATCACTTATGTGAATAAGATATGGGTCCCATAGGTGCACTTCATGGTAGAGGAAAAACTTACCCCTCTAATTGGAGACTTAATCAGTATTTTCCTAATAAGACAATTCAATTCCATCAAAAGAAAGACCTCAAATCAATTCTTTATGATGTCAAACCTACTCGACACCCTTCTGGCCTTAACTACCTTACCTAGGATTAGGAATTGGTACATAGAGGGCAAGCCAATCATCTCACACTATTATTACAAGTTAAACATATTCAATTATAGGAATCACATGTAATTTATTTATGACTACATTTATCCTACTATAGTAGAGGCCATCATAGGAGTTTCTATGCCTAGGGTCCACCCCCTCATCAAGAGATATGTTGAAATGATAGGTGATGCATGGTATTATCCTAATTGCATAGTCATTAGGATAGAAGGAATAATGAACTAACATTATAGGCTATTGGTGTATGTTCCAAATAAGCTTGTAAAGCAAAAAATTGATTCCAAACACACCCATGTCATTGATACAACTTACAAAGAGAAAAGGAAGGGCCTACTCCACACCTTCCCCTTAAATATTAGGAGAACTATAATAAAATACTAGAAGTAGGTGGAGATTATATCTACACACAAAGATTAATTTGGATTCCAATTAGATACAATCTCGATGTGGGATCCAAAGAATGTAGTTGGAAACCATCTAAGGGACAAGAAGCTCCAAAAGCTAGATTATGTACATCATCTCAGTGGCCATGATACCATATATATTAGGGGTAATAACTATGAAGAGGTATTGACTAGGATATAAGGCCATAACATTAAGCTCAAGCATATGTTGGTTAGGGATAATAAGCCATGTGGGGAAAGATGGAAAATGCATCCTTTACAATACCCTTTACTACCTAGTCTATCTGGAACAACCCATGAGTAACCTCAGAGTGGCCATAGATCTAACAATAGGTTGAGAAAGTTTAGGATGAATAAGGCAAATGAAAGGAGAAATTTAGAAAATTCAAGCTAGAAAAAGACCTGGTAAAAGGCCCCTACCTTAAAAATTACCCTAAAGACCACCTTCCCCAATTCAATACATATGCATGATATCCCTAAAACTAGAAGAGACACTTGAGGGTGCTCTCAAGAAAATTGCAAAGGCTTATGAATTTGATAGGGAAGAGGAGCCTAAGGAAGACATAAGAAAGGAGCTTGTCCCAATAACATCCCATGAGAAGAGAAAGGAAAAACTAACACTGGTCCCTTTGGGACCAAAAAAGAGATCAAGGTTCACTTTCACTCATCCCACTAGTGTTAGGTTGTGGAGCTAAAAGCTTCAACCCTTTGCAAACTATGGAACAATGGTTGCTGAGATCCAGGAGAACCGGCGTAGGTAGTAGGACCGACGTCGACAGAGACCAGTGCAGAAAGCCACCAGCGACGGTAGGAAGTCGGCCAACGTCGACAGTACCAGACAAGCAGGGACCGACGTCGGTCGCCTGTGTGTTCCAAAACTGCTCGTTTCACAGACAGTTAGTTAAGTGAACGAAGAGTTTACATGTTGAGACCAGTTAGAGTCTTGGGCTGCAAGGACAATTGTCTAAATTAAGAGTCTAAGTTATTGTTTGAGTTAGGGATCTATTTATAGACCCATTGGCATGTATTGTATAAGGCATGAGATAGAAAGGAAGAGTTCCTTCTAGTTGTAAGATCTGTGAGTTGCAAGTTGTTGCAAGCTCATTAGGGATCTACATGTAAGTTTGGTCTTTGAATTGCAGGTTGCAGGTTCATGAGAGATCAGCTTGAAGTGCTATAGAGTGCTTGGTGTACCAGCAGGGTTATTACTGATTGGTTGGTGAGGTGAACACCAATTCTATGTGTGAGTTGGTTGTTGGGACCATTTTTTGTGTAGGAGAGTGTGTGTGAGAAGAATTACTGTACACTTGAGGTGTGGTGAATCTCTGTAAGGTGAAAGAGTGTGGCGGCTCTTTATTGTATTCTTTTCTGTATAATGTTAATACAAGATAGTGTATTGTCTCTCATATTCTGTGCTATTGGTGAATTCTAGTTACTTGTGTTTCTAGTTATTTCTACATATTCAATTGCTTATATTTGGTAATCATACTATGCTCTTTTTGAGGAGCAAGATCCTAACAGGTGGAATTAGAACAGGTGTGTTTGTTCTTGGATTTATCTTCCACCTCTCACCCAACAAGTGGTATCAGAGCTTTAGGTTGGGATACTAACAGATTGGTGTAGATTTGGGTAGTGTGTTTTGATTACAGGTCACTCACAGGGTTTCTGTTTGAGTGGGAGTTGAGCAATGGCAGAAAGTAGTCAACTACGAATGGAAAAGTTTAATGGCAAGAACTACCAATTATGGAGGATGCAGATTGAGGACTATCTGTATCAAAAAGATTTGTACTTACCGTTGGGTGGGGTTGCTAGCAAACCCTTGGATATGAAAGATGAAGAATGGGAGGTTCTTGATCAGAAGGCTCTAGGATCTGTTAGATTGAGTCTTGAATCATCTGTGATTTCTAGCTTATCACAGTGTAAGACAATGGTGGAGTTGATGAAATCTTTGGCAAATTTGTATGAAAAACCCTCGGCTTCTAATAAGGTATTTCTTATGAAGCGTTTATTTAATTTGCAAATGTTGGAAGGTGGATCTGTTCATAGCCATCTTAGTGATTTCCATGGTTTAGTAAACCAGTTAAGTTTAGTCAATATTGTATTTGATGATGAAATAAGAGCTCTCTTAATCTTGTGTTCATTACCTGAAAGTTGGGAAGGTTTGGTAATGGCAGTTTCTAATACTGTGTCTCCTTTAAAAGTCTTAAAAGTGGATGATATTGTGAGTGTGATCTTGAATGAAGAGATACGCAGGAAAAGCACAGGTGAATCATCTAGAGATGCTTTGAGTGTTGAAGGAAGAGGAAGGCCAAGAGAGAAGATAGAGCGTGGGAGATCAAGGTCGAAGATGGGCAAGAGATCCAAGTCCAGGTATGGCAGAATAACCTGCTGGAAATGTGGAAAGTAAGGGCACTTAAAGAGAGATTGCAGATCGGGTACAGATCAGCATGAAGAACATGAAGAAGAAGCAGATGTTGCAGGTTACGTTGCACAGGATGCTCTGGTATGTTCTTTGGATAAAGTAAAATCTTGGGTATTAGATTCTAGTGCCTCTTTTCATGCATCCCCACATAGGGAATTTTTTCATGAGTATGTCCAGGGAGATTTTGGAGAAATTTGTGTAGGGGATGGTAAGCCTTGTCAGATTGTTGGCAAAGGCAAAGTGAAGCTAAAACTGCAGACAGGTAACACATGGGTGTTAAAGGAGGTCATGCACGTCCCAGTTCTAAAGCAGAATCTGATTTCTGTCAGAAGTTTGGGTGAAGAGGGTTGCACAGTAACTCTCACAGTGGACTCTTGGAAGGTTACCAAGGGTACACTTGTTGTAGCTAGAGGTAGGAAAGTAGGTACGCTTTATCTATCTACTTGTTTTATTGATTCTCTTTCTGGGTTATCTACTTCAGCTGTAGATTCAGAGATGTGGGTTGATAGGCTTGGTCACATAGATAAGAAGGAGATGCTGGTTCTTGAGTCAAAGGATATGCTTTTAGATTTGGAAGGCATGGATCATGGTTTCTGTATGCAGAAGAAGAAGGTGAGGTTTCTTGAGGAATCTGATGTTAGTGACAAGAACAGGGAAGCCTTGGTTTTCAAGGAGAAAGTGACGGACAGAGTTCAGCATAAGGTGCAGAGGAATTCTGAGCAGAGCAAGGGTGATTTGGACAAGGGTTTGATCCAAAAGGAGCTCGCGGGAAAAAGTCAGGTCTCACAAGAAAAACACAGAGACCGACGTCGGCAGGAAAATCGGCGTCGGTGTCCAGACAGGGACCGACGTCGGCTATGTGCAGCCTAATGTCAGTGACTCAGAGCAGAGAGAGACCGGCGTCAGCCAGGGGAAACCGATGTCGGCAGAGAGGTAGTCGCAGGGAACCGACATCGGTCGGCTGTAGACTGAGATGTGATCGACATCGGTCACTGAGATGAATTTTGGGTGGACAGCAAGCTATCATGGAGTCTCAAGTGCCCATATGGAGGACTGAAGGTGTAAGTAAGTTCTTAAATTCATCATTTCCCTTCTTTACACTACTTGTTGCTCACTTATGGCATAGGACTAGGAAGTTATTGAAGAAGTAGAACAGGTAGATCCAGGAAACAGTGGGAGCTAGGCATGAATGAGGATGTGATTCCTTGGAGGAAAACCAAACAGGTGTTTTGGGTAGTGTTGCCAGCTGGAAGTAAGCACTGAGAGACGAATGGATGTTAAGGATAAAGAAGAGCGGAAATGGATACGTGAGATGGAAGATCAGGGTATATGATCTTGTATTAGCTGCAGGGTAATGGAGGTTTGTTCATTGTGTTTCTCTTTACCAGGTTGGATAGTATTAGCTACACTATCCTATTTCTATATGATGTGCTTGTTGCAGGGTTATATATACAGGTATTGCTGAACTAAAGGTAAAGCTAGTTTAGGTGTTTGTCATGGAGAATCTGGGAGCAGCAAGATTCTTTGGCATGAGTGTGTTCTAAAGACATGGAAGGTCATGTGTTGACTTTGTTTTAGGATGATTATGTGAAACCAGTTAGCACGCCGATGGTTAGACAGTTCATAGAACAGGTGTCTTGATTCACATAATGAGGTTGAGTGCATGGTATGTACTAAACCTGAGTTTTCCCAAGCAGTGGGAGTTGTCACAAGTTAGGAGCCAATCCAGGAGAGAACCATTGGAGGGCAGTTCAGTGGATTCTTATAGGGACTAGTAGCAGGTGCACATGCTATGCAGGTTCAGGTTTATTTCTACATGGTTGTAGATGTGGATGTGGCAGGTAATTTGGATGACAGGTTTTGCACCATGGATTTTGTGGTGGTTGGTCTTCAATGGTGATTTTGAAGATGGATACATAGCCAAGGGAACAAACTAGATGGTGTACAGGTACAGGTACAGGTTGCAGCTGTTTATCTCTAAGTGGGAGATTGTTAGGTTGTGGAGCTAAAAGCTTCAACCCTTTGCAAACTATGGAACAATAGTTGCTGAGATCCAGGAGAACTGGCATCGGCAGCAGGACCGACGTCAACAGAGACCAGTGCATAAGGCCACCGGCGACGGTAGGAAGTCGGCCGACGTCGGTAGTACCAGACAAGCAGCGACTGACGTCGATCGCCTGTGTGTTCCAGAACTGCTCGTTTCACGGACAGTTAGTTAAGTGAACAAAGAGTTTGCATGTTGAGACCAGTTAGAGTCTTGGGATGCGAGGATAATTGTCTAAATTAAGAGTCTAAGTTATTGTTTGAGTTAGGGATCTATTTATAGACCCATTGGCATGTATTGTATAAGGCATGAGATAGAAAGAAAGAGTTCCTTCTAGTTGTAAGATCTGTGAGTTGCAGGTTGTTGCAAGCTCATTGGGGATCTACATGTAAGTTTGGTCTTTGAATTGCAGGTTGCAGGTTCATGAGAGATCAGCTTGAAGTGCTATAGAGTGCTTGGTGTACCGACAGGGTTATTAATGACTGGTTGGTGAGGTGAACACCAATTCTGTGTGTGAGTTGGTTGTTGGGACCATTTTTTGTGTAGGAGAGTGTGTGTGAGAAGAATTACTGTACACTTGAGGTGTGGCAAATCTCTGTAAGGTGAAAGAGTGTGGTGGCTCTTTGTTGTATTCTTTTCTGTATAGTGTTAATACAAGATAGTGTATTGTCTCTCATATTCTGTGCTATTGTGGTGAATTCTAGTTACTTGTGTTTCTAGTTATTTCTGCATATTCAATTGCTTATATTTGGTAATCATACTGTGCTCTTTCTGAGGAGCAAGATCCTAACAGGTGGAATTAGAATAGGTGTGTTTGTTCTTGGATTTATCTTCCACCTCTCACCCAAGGGTCTCGATACATCACTGTGGACTAACTCCAAAGGTTGTGAAGCCCTCCAAGCTTTGCCTTTGTCAAATTTTTCTTTGAGATGATTCCCAAGGGAGCACCCCTCACAAAGTCCTTTTGAGAATTAGACACAAAGCAAACCAATGACCATGTCATGTTTGCAAAGTTGCTCAAGATAGCGGTAGTTAAGGTGGCCAAACTGCTCATGGCACAATTTGCTAACTCCATCTGAATGAGTCAGCAATGTTGTTGGAGAAGAATCTAATGCAAAATGTGAGAAGGTGTATAACCTTGCTTGGTGATCTGCCCTACCCATTGCCACTATACTATCACTATGTAACTCCCTGATAGCCATTGAATCTAGTGAAAACTCAACTCACATACCTTGACCAATGTGAGTGATTTGGTACATTGATAGGAGATTGGTTCAAAGAGAAGGAACACTTAGAATATTATTGAATGCTCCTCCTTCCATTTCAACTAACCCTCTCCTTACAACAAAAACTGATGTGTCATCACCCAAACTAATTGAAGTCATGCTACAAGGCTCTAAAGATGAAAAATCAACTAGTGAAGAACCCATGTGGTGAGAAGCACCTGAGTCGATGACCCATGAAGATGTAGAATCTATTGTAGTTACAAGGGCCTTGTCCTTTTCTTTCTTCTTACCCTTGCTTTTTGCCTTGGTAGAATCTTGGGTAGATGAATTTTGCTTGATGGACTCAGAAACACCTATGTTGTTCTTCTCTGGAGGATGAGTTAGGTGATCTATTTGTTTCTTCATGTATTTGTGTTCATCATGCACTGTATTTTTACAATAGGCACACTTAACCTTCTTCTTCTTAGGTTTAGCATTGGAAGAGGATGTCTCAGTGTTATTTTTGGCAGGATTGGTGTTTTCTTTCTTCTTCTCCTGGTCCTTGTTCTTTTTATTCTTTTCCTTTGTTGAAGTCTTATCCTTACCATTTCCAGTTATCAAAGATTGGGGCTGAGTAGACTTCATTATTCCCACTTGAATTAGCTTATCTTACTCCCTAGTCAAGTCGACAATGAATGAATCCAAAGAAGGCATTTTCCATGTAGTGCCAAGGGCACTTTTGGTGGCATGGAAAGTGGAGACAAAGACTGAATAGCTTGGACATAACTTTGTAAGAATAGAAAGGATGAGTTGATCATCTTTCTTCTATATCCCACATTCTTTCAATTTCAATCTAAGGGCCTTAAACTTAGTGAAGAAGTCCTGTAGGGTGTCAAAGTTGCTAGGACTTAGACTTATGAGTTCATTTTCGAGCTCATGACCTCTCATCTCATCAATATTCCCAAATAACTTTTCTAAGTTGTCCCATATGTCATTAAGAGTCTAGTATGATTCTAAATGGAAGAGTTCTGGAGACACATACAAACTCAGTAATCCATAGGCTTCATCACTACGGTTGTACCACTTGACCTTTTCAGCATCAATGTTGGGTTCTACCTCAGTACCCATGGTGATCCTATACAACCCTTTACTTCTAAGAATGATTGACATTTTAACCTTCCATTCATGATATTTGAAGGGTGTTATGGGTTTAATTTGATAAGAATCCATTTTTAGCTAAATTTAGGTGAAGTTGTGTTGATTGCAAGTTGTGAAATTATGCAAAAAAGAGAATGAAAGCAAATATTTACAAGTTGTGAAAAGAAATCACACCCCCCTAAAATATTGAGTCCAACTAAATATGAAAGTGCATGCTTAAATGACGTTGGAATTAGTCAAAAATGCATCTTAGAGCAATCAGTGCAAGACTAAAGCAAATAGGACATCGGACTCAGCGGAAAATGCGTCCCGAGAGACCCAAATTTTTGGCACTTTATAAACTAGTGAGTTTTTGACAAATAACAAGCCTACACTATGGATAATTTAATTACAAACACTTTTAAAAAAAATGGCATCCAAATACAAGCTACCGTTTGCAAGATATTAAAGGTTCAATTTTTTTGTAAACTAGTGTTTTTGCAAAAAAAATACTAAAACATTAAAAAAATGCCTATTTTGAGAGAGAAAGTGGCCTTCCAACCACTTATTAGATTCATCATGGAACAAGGAATCTAAATGAGGTTTTTGTGAGGGGGAATTGGCCTCTCACCAACCTAGGCCTCACCCTTCATCTTTGTAGGTCGAAGATACAAGATTTAAATTGAAAACCCCCAAGTTACAAAACTGTCTAAAAAATTAAATATTCAGTCAAATTGACTGATTTTTGTTATACAAGTCAATTTAAACTGAAAAAAATGAAGCATAGATAGAATGTGGATGCCACGTGTCCAAGGGGTGCCACATGGGATGCCAAGTACGGAAGGGGTGCCAAAATAACACAGTCCAAAATTTTAACTTAGAAAAGACAAAAGAATAATTACAGACCTATGCTGGACATCGTACGGCATGCTTGGCACCTTGATGGGCAAGAAAATAAGCTAGAATCTACTGAATTCAATGCACAGTAGGTCTGGGTAGAAGAATACAAGAAAAAATTGCCATATTCACAAATAAACAAACCTATTTTGGATGCCGTACAGCGAATGGCATGGCTGGAAAGAAGGACTTCTATTGCTGGAACTGAATTTGCTTAGAGCTACTCCTCCCTTTGCTCCTTGAACACAACAATGGTGCCTAGGCTAATTGTTGAACCAACCCCTAAAGTGAAGATAACTAAGACACCTAAAGGCCAAGGATTCCCAAGAAAATGATACCAGAAATGATATATTTTTTAATTTTAGATCAGATCTAGAAAAAAAAGAACTCCACTCCTCTTGATTTCAAAATGAACTAAAAGCATAACCAGACACATGATTACCATTCTTACTCTGATACCATATCGAAGTTGTTTCTAGAATCCAGATAATGCGAGTGCAATGAAGACGTGATCACATGAGTTGAAGCAAGTGCACACCACATAGATGCTAAAACAATTTGAAAATAACACAAGAAGAAAAATTTCACAAGACAAAATGGAGAAAACCAAAATCTGACTAACATGAGATGGCCAAAGTGAGGACTACAAATAGGAGAGTACGTAAGTAACTCCTCCACAAAAGGTGGACAAGGCACTCTAAGAATAGACTGTAACTCCTCCATGAAAGGTGGTGACAAGGTGCTAAGAATAGAGAATTAACTCCCATCAAGGGAGTTACTTCTGACATTCTTATGACACCTATGACACATCTATGACACACACCTCCACATAAGCTAGCCTATCCCACAAATGTAGCAAAACTCCATTTATGCACAAGAAATATAATTTCCCTAATTAATAAATAGGAAAAATAAAGACCTACACTAATAGAAACTGTCTGTCCAATGACCTTCTTCAAACATAAAATATGAAATACTAGGTATATGCGAGATGAATGAGGTAACTCAAACTTATAAGCCACACTTCCAAGTTTTTGGAGAACCTGATAAGGGCCATAATACTTAGGAGAAATTTTGTTGTCTTTTTTCTATTACTTCAAGGACATCTACTTATAAGGTTGAAAATGTACAAATACCCAGTCACCCACCTAAAAATTTCTCTCACTACGGTGTTGATCTACTTGTTGCTTCATCCTATTTTGTGTCAAGGCCAAATTCTCTCTCAAACTAGTCAAAACCTCTTGTTGATGTTGAATGTGCTCCTCCACATTTCAAGCCTTGGTTTGCACCTTTAATGAAGAAGTGATGGAAGGTGGATGGTAACCATATAGTGATAGAAATGGAAACATTTTATAAGAGGTATGAAAAGATGTGTTATACCACCATTCTGTAAGTGGTAGCCATTTAACCCAATGTTCCTATTTATCTGATACAAAATAATGGAGATACCCCTCTAAACATTTGTTAACCACTTCTATTTGTCTGTCAAATTGGGGGTGGTAAGATGAGCTAAGAGCTAGCAGAGTACCCAAATAGGAAAATAGTTCAGTCTAGAAATTACTAGTGAAAATAGGATCATGATCACTTATAATTATTTTTGGGGTTCCATGTAATTTTAGAACTATGTCCAAAAAAATAGCTGCTACTGTACTTGCTGAAAATGGGTATGAGAGAGCAAAAAAATGGGCACATTTTTTAAGCCTATCCATAATGACCAAGATAACATTCTTACCTTCAGAACAAGGCAACCCTATGATGAAATCCATGGAAATCTCCTCCCACCTTTGACTATGAATTGATAATGGTTGTAATAGACCTGGGGTATTAACTATCTCACCTTTATTCTATTGGAATATCAAGCATTCTACCACAAATTTTTGTACATCTCCCTTGAGCCCTTCCCAAAATAATTCTTTCTTAATTCTGTGATATGTTTTCAAGAACCCTGAGTGTCCCCCAATTGGAGATGCATGCAACTCCACAAAAATCTTATGCTTAAGCTCTAAATTTTTGCACAAGTATAACCTACCCTTATACCATAGGACATTACTTTTCCATTCAAATTTGTCAAAGGCTAAATTACCTTGATAGAGATTTTGAATTAGAACCTGTGTATCCTTATTTTGCTCCCATTCTAATCTGGCTTCATCTACCCAATTTGCTTACAATATGGATATTGCACAAAGTAATGATTCTATGGATGTATCTTGTCTAGATAGTGCATCTACTACTACATTATCTTTACCCTTCTTATAGATGATTTCAAAATCATAACCCAACATTTTGGTTACCCACTTTTGTTTTTCCTCAGATGATAATCTTTGCTCCAAAAAGTATTTGAGATTATCATGATCAATTTTCACCTTAAAGTGTCTACCCATCAGATATGGCCTCCATTATTTAACTACATGAAGAATAGCCATCATTTACTTCTCATAAATAGGTTTTTTTAGATTCTTACCTTTGAATTGATGAATCTCAAATGCAATGGGTCTTCCTTCCTACATTAGTACCACTCCCAACCCAGATCTAGAAGCATCACATTCAACACTGAATGTCTTTGAAAAGTTTGGAGTAGCCAAAATTGGAGTGGTGCACATAGATACTTTTAGTTTCTCAAATGCTTTGGTGGCAGCATCATTTCAATGGAAGGCATCCTTCTTTAGCAATGAATTGAGTAGAGCCGCTATGCTACCATAACCTTTCACAAATCTTCAGTAGTAACCTATTAGTCCTAGGAACCCTCTGAGGGTTTTTAGAAATTTTGGCATGTGTCATTCCATCATAGCTTTGATCTTCTAGGGATCAACTTTGACACCTTCATGGGAAACAATGTGCCCTAGGTACTCTACCTCTTGTACATTTGGATGGCTTCGCATAAAGTTGATGCTTCTCCAAAACTATCAACACCTATTTCACATGTTGCAGATGTGCTTCCCATGTCTAACTATAAATCAATATGTCATCAAATAAAACCAACACAAACTTCCTTAAAAAAGGCCTAAAAACAATGTTCATCAATATTTGAAAAGTAGATGGTACATTTATAAGACCAAAGGGCATTACCAAAAAATAATAATGGCCCTCATGCATTCTAAAAGTATTTTTATGAACATCTTCATCCTTGATTTTGATTTGATGGTACCCTAAGCGAAGGTCTAATTTTGTGAAATAATTAACACCATGCAACTCATCAAGTAAATCATCAATTATAGGAATAGGAAACTTATCTTTGATGGTGTACTTGTTGAGTTCCCTATAATCTAGGCACATCCTCCATGTGTCATCCTTCTTTCACACCATGACCACTGGTGATGAACATGCACTTTGGCTATGCCTGATGATCCCTACCTCCAACATCTCATGGACCATTTTTTTTGATTTCTCTCTTTTGTGCATATGGATATCTATATGGTTTGATATTTGGTGGTTGACTCCCTGGAAGTAGTTGAATGGCATGATCATGTTCTCTTTTTGGTGGTAATCTTTTTGGCATGGCCCCAAAAATAAATGAGTGGTCATCAAGAATTGTCTATAGATTAAGATGTGTAGATGCTTGTATGGGTTGAAATTCTATGGAACATAATCATGCAATAATTCCCTTTGCCCACTTTTTTATTATATTAGTCATCTGATGTGAACTAACCAATTGTGGAGATTTTGCCTATAATCCATGTAGTTCAATTTTCCTACCTTCAGAATGAAAGCACATGAATAGTTCCTATAAGTTCATCTCAATGGTACCCAAGGTTGTGAGCCATTAGACTCCCACAACAATGTATGTGTTACCCATGGGAATAACAAACATAGGAGAATTGAGATTGTACTCACCCATAGTAGGCTTAATACTATGGCATTTGCCTGAATAATTAATTATGCCACCATCTACAATCATGACTTGAAATTCTAGTGCTGGGTAGATGAAATAGTTCAATCAAGTGGCCAACTTATGGTTGATGAAGTTATGTGTGCTCCCTGAATCAATAAACACTATCACCTTATATTTCTTGAGGAAACCCACCACCTTAAGATTTTTTGGAGTGTTAATACTTGCAAGTGCATGACATGAGATTGTAGGTTGGGAATTTTTAGGTACCTCCTTTATCTCTTCCTCATCATCATTGGAGGCATCATCTTCTTCTTCATCTTCATTTGATCCCTCAATGTAGAATACCTTCTTTTCAGCACATCTATGTCCTTTGCTCCACTTTCTGTCACAACTAAAACATAATCCTTTTGCACGCTTCTCTTCAATTTATTATGGGGTCAATCTGGTAGGTGGAGGAAATATTGGTGTCAACATGCTATGATCTTTGAAGTGAGTGAATGGCTGCTTATTGTTGGCTATGAATTTTTCCTTAGCTCTATGTGCCATGATAATAGAATCAAAAATCTTAAGTGGATTAAACATGCATACCTCATGTTGAATGTGGTCCTTGAGTCCACCCAAAAATAGGTCATTCAAGTTCTTCTCAAAAATTGTCTCCACACATAAGGATAGGTTCTAAAAATGATGAATATAATCCTTGACAGAGCTAGTCTATCACAATTTTGCCAGTTGGCTAAAGTAATTCTCTGTCACACTATTGCCATAGTCTAATTGCATCTCCAATATAAAAATTGACCAAGTGACATTGAGAGTCATCTTTTTCCTTTGAGCACACAACCATCGATACTAAATGAATTTGATCAGGTTCAAGATACAAAGATGCCATGGTAACCTTCTATCCACCTGGTATCTGATGTAGATCAAAAAAATTCTCCATTTGGTTGATCCAATTGGTGGATCTTTTCCATCAAATTTGTGCATATCCACCTTTGGTAACAGGTTCCTCTGTGGCACTATAGTTAGATTTGAAGTAGATTGGTTGGGATAACCACCCTAGTGGGGTTGTGTAATAACATTATCTAGACTGATTTGAATGATTATTTCTCAAATCCATTATGATATCTACCAAACTATCTTGTATGGATTTCATATTAGATTGTATGCCTTGCACCTCACTCTAAATGCCTTGCACACTATAGTCAAGATGGCTCACTTTATGATCTATGTCAAAGAACCCTGGTACAAAGCATCAAGTACATCCCCATTTTGACTCCATCTCTTCCTTATTAGGAGTTTTATCTAGAGTTTCAACACCCTTTCCTTGGCCCTGAGTTTGTGGACCTACCATAAAAGGGCTTTACGATGTCAACCCTGATTGACACTTTTGACCCAACTTTGACCAAGAAATTTTGGAATTTTTTTGGCCTAAAAAAAATCATACAAAGAATAAACCCTATCAATTTTTTTTAAGCTTTCCAAAAATGTAAATAACTCAGAAAAAGTATTTGAATTGTGCACTATAGAGCAATTTTATGAAAAACCCTAAAATGGAGATAACTTTTGTAAAATAGATCCAAATGATCTAAAATTTTAATGGAAGCTTAAATTAATTATCTCACACCCCCATTAAAACATTTTAGAGAATTTTTAAACCATTTTATAGATATATCCAAATTTAAAAAAATTAGGGTTTCACTCACAAGATTGCCCAAATCGTAGCTCTGATACCACTTGTAATGAAATTACTTCAAAAATAGAGTAGCAGAAGTAGATATAAATATGACTAAAATATATCCAAATATATGATAATAGATAATCCACTTCGAGGGGGAAACCTCCATAAGCTTCAATAAGAGCAGAATTCACAATATGATGATAAATAGTTACCCACTACCTCCTATATATAGTCTATATAGGCCATGGTTACTCTATAGACTGACCTACTAACAAAATGAATGCATAGATAAATATGAAATAGCATTAATGAGGGATAAGCAATCCACAAGTTGGTTATTCCTATCCTAATACATGCGATAGGTTAGGGCCGTAACACAGGCAAAAAAGGAGATCCCAAACTTCAAAACCATTAGTTTGGGGCATTTGAGCATAATTTTGGGAATTGTGATTAAAAGGTTCAAAGTTTAAGTACATGGCATAATGATATGGAAAGGGTATTAAAATAATGCAAATAACTAATTATAATAATTGAATAACTTCTTAGGACCATGCTTATAGATCCTACACAACCCAATGCCCTTGGGATCATTAGTGATGAGGAATTCAAGCATAGAGCTACTTTGGTAACTTAGGAAATTAGAGCAAAAGGCCAAGACAAATCTGGAGGTGATAGCAATAAAGTCTTGGGCATGATACTCAATGTAGGGGAAAGAATAAATGAATTTAGGAGTATCAAAGAGGCTATGGATAGGAATGACAAAGAATTTGATGACTTGGAAGATCAATAAGAAGAAGAACAGATCATGAATCCAATTGTGGACCTAAATTTAATTGATGAATAACATGAGAGATCCATGAGCATCCTTTAGTAGTGACAGCTAGGGGCCCCACCCTCAAATTGAGCATATTTTATTTTATAAAGTTTTGTAACATTTTGAAGTAGAATATCCCATTGTAAAGGCATATGCTAGTTAGTTAGCATATTTGTCTCTAGGTCGGTATAATTGGAAAAAACATGTGTATTTTAGAGCTTGTAAGGACAAATGTCCTTATCTTTGTACACTTGTATTTTGTAAACTGATTGGTATACTACCTAATATTCTTGTAAAGGCATATATTACCATTGGTAAAAGGGAGAGATTTTTTTGAACAACTTTGTATACTTGAAGCAATTAATAATATCAAATAACTATACAAGGATTGTCCATTTTTGATGTGTTAATTGATAATATATATTTTCTCTCAATTGTTAGTAGAGGTCTTGAATTTGAATAGTGTCTTTGAATTTTGAGAAGCATCCTTTAATCACAATGTTTCTAATTTGTGATTATGCTATATTAGTTGAAAGATCTTAGGTCCTACTTCATTTCATTTTTATCTAAATTTAGGTGTGCAATTGCTATTTGATTATCGTAATAATTCCTTAAAGTAGACTTAGTTGTTACTTGTGATTCTTAAACATTTTCCCTTGAAGTTAACTTGAAATATAGTGAGATTTGAGATTAGTTTATGTTACTTATATATTTTTTAAATGCATATCCTGTTTCCATTGATACTTTTTCATAATTTTTAGGATTAAAAATTTCAACCACTCATTTCTTTTTTTCTCTACCCTTCTCTTTGCTCTATCTTTGCACCAAGTTATCACTTTAGTCTTAGACACATTATAAATATCCATTTAAATTAGTATATTCCTTAATATAAGAGAATAACTCACTAAGTATTAATAAATGTTCATAAAGAATGCACCAAGGTGGCTCTCAACCACCAAATTATATAAATATTGTGGAACAATTATCTTACTCTACTTCTATTTCACCACAGGAGACTAGATTGCCAAAACCTACAACTCATGCTCTGAATTTTCTAAATTCTAAAATGAGAAGTGTTATCTAAACACTAAGGGCACATATGGTATGTTTATAAGCATCAAAATTACAAATCCCACTTGAATAAATTCTAAAGATAAGAAGGGAAACCCTAATGGTACACTAGGGTTTTGAGAAATATGTTTGAAGTAATTTAATTTCACCAAATGATTTAACTATTTGGGAATTAATGTAAAAACCTAAGTAGATAAAATAACTAAGTATGTAAATTAGGGAATAAAATACTATAGTATCAACAATCACTAATTTTTACAATAATTGATTTTCTTTCTTAGCCTATAAATATCAATGATTTGAAATTGGCATACATTATTAGAAAATATGATTGAAATAGACAAGTGATAGGCTAAAAAGTGATGCATAAGTAGGATAGAGTTTCATCAATAAAGAATAGGTATTAAAACCCTTTTAAAATAATAACATATTCCTATTTTCCAATAACACACTACTCTAGTGACCTTCAATACATTGTTACTGATCATATATAGATAAATGATCTAGAGTTAAGTTCAAAAAAAGGTCCCAAGTTGTGACAAAACCTCTTGGACACTGAAGAGCTCATCAAGAGATTTGTGGTGCTTCTTTTTTACTGCAAAATGGAGTTTGAATGCCCAAATTATAGGCTGCTAAAGTTATTTTATGAAAATCAAAATAAGGAGGTGTCAAAATTTAAATGTGGCAAGTGGACCAATCACCCGTCGACACGTGGTAGTCTATTTTTGTAAATTCATGCAAAAATTTGGTTTGGTGTTTGGTTTAGTTTTAGCCTCTGATCTTTGATAGGTAGGCATATGGAGAACTATGGACCCCACTATTGGCTCACTGGGGGCCCTCAACAAGGGTTGACACACTTGATTAAGGAGGGGTGCCTTGGCCTCCATCTCATAATGCAATGCATTCAAATTTCCTTTTAAAACCATAATATTGTGCCCACCAAATGTATGTGGGACAATTCAATTATATGTTTTTAAAGCTTTGTAATATTTCCTTGGTAATACTTGGTAATTGACTATTACCATTCCCCATTATGCCACATGGGAGAACCCACACTTGCCACACCTTCCAGCCACTTTTCCAAGTCAAGATTGAGATATATGCCTAGATTAGAGACTATGAGAAATGCTGAGTTAACCTAGCTCGTGACCTTATCTTCCAACTTACCACGTCTTATGCCAAGAGAAATGCTAATTAGCATATATGTTAAAGTTGGAAACTATGCTATGTTTAGCACTTTAAGCCCACCAAAAGGGGCATCATCAATGTTTAAGAGGCCACCTACCTTTTTAAAGACATGAAAGCCAATTCTATTTACGAATGTGGGACTAAAGGATAAGCCAAGTACCCAACAAGGAGGCCAAAGACTTGAACCCTGCACCTATCATGCAAAAGGGATATGCTTTGACCGATTAAGCCATGGGTTTCTAAGTGGTTTAAAAGGCATAAACTTGTATTTGAATGTAAGCTTTACAATACTGTGTATTTATTTTTAAGAGGCTGAGAGCTAGATGGAAGCTTGGAAAAAGCTAGCAAATGGATTTTGATCCATTATCTGAACTGATACACAGAGGGTAAACCATTTTAATTATGTTTTGCAATTAAAAAGAGAAGTAAAATTATTATTATTATTATTATTATTATTATTATTATTATTAAATTATTATTATTATTATTATTATTATTATTATTATTATTATTTGGATAGACCACTAGTTTAAGTGGAAGGACTTAGTACACCGTCGAAAGGGGTTGAAGACTGAGGAAGGATTCTATGTTATTGAGCTTGAGTATATCAATGAAGGTGGAGTTCTTGTATATAGATTAGGCATGAGAGAAGTTGTGCAGTGTTTCAAAGAATTTGTAAGCCATTTGTTGCACAAATTTAATCGAAAAGGTCCTCACTATTGGGGAGACCCAGAGACGTAGGCAAGAGATGCCAAACTCCGTTATCAATGTCAGATGGTAATTTGTCATTTATTTTCATGTTTTAATTTAGTTTTATAATTTTTAATTATGATTGCATTAAAATATTAAAATTTGACATTTTATGACATTGTTAAAAAAGTCAAGCTGGTTTAATTGGTGAATGGAAGTGAAAAGTTTGGTGATGGTTCCAATCCAATTCAATAACTGAGAACACTTATTTTCCAAAAAATTTTAAAAGTTCTTTTGAGTATTTCAAGAATTTGATAATTTTGAGAAATTTAGTATTCATAGTTTAAACTTAACTTTGAGTTTATCACTGTAGTTTACGAATCAAATTGGTATTAGAGAAGTTAGAAAGTAGGGTTAGCTTTTGATTATGTGATTTGATAGTTGCTTTCAGTTTATTAGCTTTCAGTATTTTGTAGTTGTGGAATCAGTGTGTTTGCAGAAAAACATGGGCAATTTGTCACATAAATCTAAGATGAAAGAGCTTGAAAGCATCAATACCTAGATGCAGGATGAGAATGCATTCCCAAGATGCAAGCTCTTAGCTCTTGAAGAACAAGTTATAAGTTTGAAATCAGAACTTGAATCTAAGGATGAGCTCTTGATAAAATTATAATGTGGTGAACCAAAGAAGGCCATACCTTCTACTTCAGATGCAAAGACTATGACTAAGTGCACTGTAAGTTATTCACTAAGTAATTCATCTTCTTTTTTTCCTTTCAGATTCAAATTCAAGTAATGATGCTTTTGGTAGTTTTGAACAACACACTAAGGGTATAGGATCCAAATTATTGAATAAAATAGGTTTTAATGGAAGGGGTCTTGGTCAAGATGGCCAAGGAATTACTAACCCAATATAGGTAGAGCATAGATCTCTTCATGCATGTTTGGGTTACACTAGTGAACAAGTAGATATTGGAGAAAATTCCTCCATGGCTAAAGGAAGACAAGCTTCTGATAGCAAAGAGCTGAGGCCACTAGTAGAGCATGTGTAGTGTAAGAGAACACATAAAAGAGGTATTGATATTACACCTCTTAGTTCCTACACTAAAGTTAGCACTAAATTATTTGATCTAATTTTTTATGTTTAAGAAATTTGGATTTAACATTCAGAAGATGATGTAATCATTTCCTTGCACTTTTTATGGATGGATAACCGCTATGTTACATTTTGTTGGAAGAAACATGCTTTGATTAAGTAGATTATAGGTGTTAAAGACCAATCTCATCATGGCAAAGTGAGAAGAGGTAAAAGGGAGACCTCACCTAAGAAGGTTTTATGCACTCATTACCATATGAGTGGACATCAAATTGATCATTATTTTAAAATTTAATCATCTTCTCATTTTAGACATGGTAAAACTAAGATAATTTATCAACCTATTAATAAGGTCAATGAATTTAAATCAATCCATAATTATGTTAAGGAATCCACTAATGAAATCAAGTTAACTAGGCAGAAAATTTGATTAAGTGGATTTATAATGCAATTAATTTTCAAAGCATTTTTAAGAATTCTATTAAGAGAAAGAACAATATTTGATGATGCATTCGTAGAGCTTGTGAGAACCTTTTGAGATAGGTTTATCATTCAAAGTATTTCAATTCTCACCGTATGTTGAATAGCTCTATGTTTTGGAATCTCCTATTCTTACTGAGTGAGTTATTGATAAGACTTGAACTCATTTGATCAGTTAGAGATAATAGCAGAATGCATGTTGTTGGTTGAGTTAATTTCCTTACAACACTTGTTTCATATTTGACTACTATTTTGAGAATGTATCTATTTTTTGGACATGGATATAGATGCATTGTAAAACCCTATGGGCGTGTTTAGATGTTAGGCAATATAAACTTTATGTTGTTTACATTTTCTTAGCATTGTAAGTCCCATACCAAGGCATTGTATTGAAACATGCCTACAACATTTATTGTATGTTGTTGGCATTAACAAAATTGTTTTTTAGTTACATTGGGAATTGTTTTAGTTTATTGATAGTTCACCACTTTACAAGATGTGACATGGATAGACAGTTTTGGTATGTTGTGATCAGTTTATTGGAAATTATAGATTCCTTTACTCATGCCATGTTGTGTAAGTTTTCACTTGAGTTGTGAATCATTTATTTTTCCAATGTTTATCTATTGCTATGATTGGGTTCTATTTGATGTGGTGCAGTAGACCAGTTATCAGTTTTTAGGTGATAGTAGACTTTTGGAGACCAAAAGCCTCTTTTTTAGGGAGGTGTGATCTAGAGTTTAGTTTGGAAAAGGTCACAAGTCATGAAAAAACCTTTTGCACATTGAAGATCTTGTTGAGAGCTTTTTAAAACTTCTTTTGGATCACAAAATGGAGTTTGAATGCCCAAGTTATAGGCTATTGAAGTTATTTTATGACAGGCAAAATAAAGAGGTATCACAATTTGAATGTGGCAAGTGGACCAATCACCCATTGACACATGGCAGTCTATTTTTGTAAGTTCATGCAAAAATTTGTTTTGGTGTTGTTTCAGCCTCTGATCTTTAACAAGCGGTCATATGGAGAACTGTAGACCCCGATATTGGCTCGTTGGGGGCCCCTTAGCGAGGGTCAACACATTTGATTAAGGAGGGATGCCTTGACCTCCATCTCATAATGAAATGCATTTGAATTTCCTTTTTAAACCATAATATTATGCACACTAGATGTATGTGGGACAATTCAATTATATGTTTTTAAAGCTTTTTAATATTTCCTTGCTAATACTTGGAAATTAACTATTACCATTCCCCATTAAACCACATGGGAGAATTCACACTTGCCATGCCTTCCAACCACTTTATCGAGTCAAGCTTGAGATATATGCCCAGATTGGAGACCATGAGAAATGTCGAGTTAACCTAGCTCATGACCTTATCTTCTAACTTTCCACATCTTATACCAAGAGAAATGTTGATTAGCATATATGCTAAATTTGGAAACCATGCTATTTTTAGCATCTCAATCCCACCAAAATGGGCATTGGTAATGTTTAAGAGGCCACCTACATTTTTAAAGACATGAAATTTGATTCTATTTACTAATGTGGGACTAAAGGATAAGCCAAGTGCCCAATAAGGAGGCCAAAGACTTGAACCCTACACCTATCATGCAAAAGGGATATGCTTTGAATAATTAAGCCATGGGTTTATAATTGGTTTAAAAGGCATAAAATTTTATTTGAATGTAAGATTCACAAGATTGTGTATTTATTTTTAAGAGGTTGAGAGCTAGATGGAAGCTTGGAGAAAGCTAGCAAATGGATTTTGATCCATTATCCGACATGATACATAGAGGGTAAGACTTTTAAATTATGTTTTGTAATTAAAAAGAGAAGTAAAATTATTATTATTATGATTTGGATAGACCAATATTTTAAGTGGAAGGACATAGTGCACCGTCAAAAGGGGTTGAAGACTGAGGAAGGACTCTATGTTGTCGAGCTTGAGTATATCAGTGAAGGTGGAGTTCTTGTATAGAGATTAGGCTTGAGAGAAGTTGTGCAGTGTTTCAAAGAATTTGTAATCCATTTTTTGTGCAAATTTAATAGAAATGGTCCTCACTATTGGGCAAACCCAGAGATGTAGGCAAGAGATGCCAAACTTCGTTATCAATGTCAGATGGTAATTTGTCATTTATTTGCATGTTTTAATTTAGTTTTCTAATTTTTAATTATGAATGCATTAAAAGATTAAAATTTGACATTTTATGACATTGTTAAAAAAATCAAGCCAGTTTAATTGGTGAATGGAAGTGAAAAGTCTAGTGATAGTTCCAATCTAATTCAATAACTGAGAACACTTATTTGCCAAATAAATTTTGAAGTTATTTTGAGTATTTCAAGAATTTGATAAGTTTGAAAAATTCAGTATTCATAGTTTAAACTTTACTTTGAGTTTATCAGTGTAGTTTATGGATCAATAAAATAGTGAAATTTGGGGTAGACCTTCACTCTATTTTGGGAAGCCTATACCTACATGATTGAGAAATAGATCATTATCTTTTCTTCATTTTGACTAATTTCACTATGAAACCCTAAGCCTCCATGCTTGGTAGGGTTTTAATGAGCACAAGTGTAAGAAGAGTGGCATTAATAGGGTAGTTTAGACATGACCTTAATACCCCATGTGATGAGCATTTCCTACATACCAATACCTTAAAATTGGATCAATCCCAATGTAGTTCTCCCAATCTAAGTGATAGTGCAAGTGAGAATGATGCTAGTATGCCTGAGTATTAATACCAATTTGAATGATTTAAGTGTGATTTGAAACTATAAATTTGAGGAAAACTAAGCTTTAGGCTAATATAGATGGATATATTCATAAATAAGGGTAAATAGGGATTAATAACCTTAATTTACACAACTATTTCTAAGTTTATTCATGAGAATTACCATCTAAAGGATAAATGAAAGAGAATGGTCTTTATATAGTGTTATAATGCTTGTTAAGACATAAAATGTGCATAGGTCAACTCTAATATGATTTAAAGAGTGGAAATATATCCATTAGGGGTAAAATAATCTAAGGGTCAATAGTGTTTCCCCCTTTTCCAATTGCACATTGTGTTATAGACCAAATGGGCCATACTATTGTCCAGGTGGCTGACACATGTGAAAAAGGATCTGTGATGAATAGGTGATAGATTAATGCATATTTTGATATATCTAACCATGGGATAGATGTAAATATAAGATGGAAAATGATCAAAAGAGGCCCCAAGATAGGTTTAGGGCTAAGCTAAGGATATGGTGGTCTCAAGTGACACTCATTGTATTAAATGAGATTTTAGATGACTACAATATCATAGGTACTTATCATACTTCAGTGCCATCTAAGACACTCATCACTTTTATATAACATGATATAATAAATGATGACTCATATTTAAACTTATTATTTATTTTCACTCACATTGATCACCAACCTATTTAGAGTGGTATGGTCGATAACAATTCAAGTGTGAATATATGCACAAACACACCTTTTTATCACCTTAGATACACATATTGAGATATAATGTCTACCACTATGGCTATTAAAGGATGAAATGGTCACATTCATATATAAATTGGTGAGACTAAATTATGATTAAAAGTTGGTCTTGCACATGTGGCCACTATTTCACAATAGTACCTAGTGTAAGGGTCTTATATATATTATTAGGACACCTAGGACTCATCAAATTAGTGTATTTCCTTCTATATTCCACATATGATTGAAATAAATATATGATAATAAGGTCATTATAGTTTTTGGTATCCATTATGAGTACCATCTATCATAGATAGATTTGGTTACCACATAGTAGACTTTAGCTGAGCAACCTAAAAAGGCAAAACCTAATCAGATATTTTCATAATAGAGATATACACTTCCATAGAGGCCTACCCTAGAGAGTCCCCTTCAGTATATATTTTTAATAAATTATAGAGATCCACTCTCTACTTATACACATCCTTGATTTATGTTACAAAGCATTAAGGATCCTTCACATACAACACCAACATAGGATTCACATTCTGTAAGGTGGGTCCTAAAAAGTCCCGTAGTTCATTATAACCAAACACAAAGATAACATGATATAAAATATCAACATGGAAATAATATTTATAAAAAAATCATGATTTAATATTTATATTCTTCATTTAAATTAGTACATCTACTATAGCATACCAATTTTTTTCATGAAATATCACCATTCTTTTTCTTGACATATGTCTGGTTGATTTTGATCCCCTGGTAAGACTCATCGATTAATATACCACTTTCCCTTTGTACGTACTCATTTCCATATATATATATATATATGTATGTATGTATGTATGTATGTATGCATGTATGAAGAAATACAAAAATAGTAAAATTTTCTAGAAAATATTGAAAATTTGGACTTATGCATGCTTATACTACTTTGTCATTTATAAGTTCAATTATGCATAGTTATTAAATACCTATTTTAGCTAGTTTTATATCATACATGATTCATCATTGTATACGAGTGATTTTATATTACATAAAACACCATATACAAAATTAGTCATAGATTCTTTCACTATTACACACTCAGAAATTACATCTAAACAATAACATTGTGGAGGACATGAGTGCATTACTCTAGTATCCATCACCCTGTTATTGTCCTAGTGAGCTCATAATGCCACCAATTAGTTATAAATTACATACAATATTCCTACATCATGTAAATCCATTAATTATCTCATTGGGGACATGGTATACACAAGTTTTATCCTTATTTACTTGCATCATCTTACTCATGTTGTTTTCTGCATAGCATTCCCTTTTTTCATACTAAAAATGGGGACCCTCTTTTTGATTTAGAGTCTAGTATTTTTTGCCTCACTAAAATGTCTGGATTACATTAAATTTTATAGGTTTATTTGACTAAGATATACTTGATTGGCAGTCCAATAAATTATTAATTACAAGTGACTGATCCTGATCCTTTTAATGTTTTTTGCATTTCTTTGGTTTAGTCCAAGTTGTCATCTAGGAATGCATTTATTTAAATATATGAATTTACATAATCCTATTAAGTCTTGGTATATCTTCATGCTTGTGTTTTTAAGCACATTTAAAGATTATTGTTTAGGTCATTTTGCCTTAGTTTTATACAAATTTTATAGCTTCTTTTATTGAGAAATTGAGTCCATTTATATTTTATTTTGATTAAAAATAGATAAATGTTCATGAATTTTTAATTATTTACTTATTCACTTTTATAAAAATGGAATAAATTGGATTTGGATCAAACAAAATAAATAAGTCATTTCATAGTTTTAATCTTATACTTAGTCATTTTTTGGCTTTGGGTTTAATTATTTTGGCTTGAATTTTTATACTCATTTATTTTCAAATATTTACTTAGTCATTTTCATGTTTTTCCACAAGATTTTTCACGTATCAAAATCTTGGTGCTGAGTGGATTTAGGGCCAAAATATTTAATAAAAATGGATTTATTTTAAATCTCTCTCCCCAAGATCACACCACATGGCACAATCTTAGTGCCAAAGCCTTAAAGGCATTAAGCCATTAGAACTTGGAACTTCAGTAGCCTAGAGCCTCAAAATCTTGTAGGAATTAAAGCATTAATCCCAAGTTAATTGATCTATGGTAAAGGCCCTAAGAAGACACCATGTCACAACTTCTTAGAATCCCAACACCATAGGGCATATAACCATTAAACCTCAAAAGCTCAAGACCATTACACTATTATCTTAAAGAATAAAGAGTTTATAAAGTAAATGAACAGATGCATGGTGATGATGGAAGATAAGGTATAAATAACCTAGGATAAATAAAAGAGGTCACATGGACAATAACAAAAAATGAAGTAAATCCTAGGAACACTAATGAACTATCAAGTGGTAAAATGGGACTTGTAGGAGCAAAGGCCAATAACACAGTGAAGGAAAAGGAAGGAGAAGATAAGGAAGGAGAAGAGAAGAAATGGATACATCAAAATGACCCATAAAATAAAATAACATGTTGGATATATAGCTAGTAAGGACCTATTTAAAACTTAATGCCCCATCTAGTTGTCAAAATTATCAAAAGATGAGAATGGGCTATGCCTCTAATTTGATTTATATAATCAAATTGTAGTTAGTTTCTCACTAAAAAATGATTATAAATAGAATAATTAAATGTAAAATATGTAGATTTCATTGATAATCATGAATGAGACCCAAACCAAAGCATGGAATGAACATTAGGATCACACATAGAATATAAAGGATAAAGATTACCTTAAAGAGGTATGATTTTAACTATGTAGGATGTGGGTGGTTGGATATCACAATGAAATCCCAACTAATTTTAACTAAAAACATTCAAGAAGCATGGTGCTAACTATGAAAATACTAGGCATGCCTTCAATTTATCATAAACCTCATGTCACTTCCATAACTACATCCTCCAATCGCATTGATGATTGCTTGTAACCACCCTATTGGTGGGAATTGAAATTTGAGAAGGAGATCTCTTGGACCTGTGTGTCTATATAAGATCAGATCTTACATTATAATAAGGGATATATCCCTTATAATATAATATATTAGTGAACCAGATTGGTTGGTTTTCCCTAGTTAAACAAATTAGTCATTTATTTCATGAATTTCCCCTACTTTCTTAGTTATCTTTTTGAGTTGAGGTTGTTTCAAATATAGGTCTATAAGTAACCTAAGAATTTGATAAATCCTAATTGATACTTTTAATAGAAACATCTTTATTTGAAAATTTTGTCATTTTTTAGATTTGGTTTGTGTATGGATATTTCCCTCATTAGCTCTGGTAATTTATTTCAAAGAATCTTACACCATCCTTAGTTGGAGTTATGATAGATATAAATTAGATAAGAACTATTTTATCCATGGATTTCTCTATTCAACAAAATCAAATTGGTCTACATTAAAAAGCAGGATATATTTTATTTTCTCCTTACCCTTCTCTCTTTTTATTTATTTTTATTGGTTTGTTAGATTAGATTAGCTTAGTTTTTGAGTTATAGTCTAAATTTAATGTTTATATTGATTGCATGCTATTTTTCCTGTTGTTACTTAATTAATTTTTTTTAAAATCAATTGTTTACTTATATCTAGATAATTATAATGGTTATATAATCATTAGCTATTAATTTACATGCATATGATTTTTTTGAAATATTCATTGAAAACGCTTGATATGAAATGGTCTCAATGAATTTACTAGGTTACCTTGCATACCAAGACTTAGTAACTGAGACATTGGGGATATTTATTCACACAAATCTCTTTTTAGTAGAGATAGGGTCTAACAACCCCTACTTATTGTTAGTCATGTCAAAACATTGACCAACATGTTTGACACTAGAAGGAGGGAATAAAATAAGTTATTTCATACATATTATTTACTTTTAAGAAATTTCTAAATTATTTTCCAAGTTATTAGGCTATAAATTTTTTTTATCCGAGTCCTCTAATGGCCCTTGCATGGCTAAAAATATGTAACTATCCTATAAATGTTCAAATACCTTCCCATGACTTGCCTAAAATCTCCCACAAATTTTGTTGGAATTATATTCATGGTAGGGTTAAGACTGCTAAGTAACACATCTAAGATTTTAAAGAACCCATTATCAAAAGGTAGATTCATCCTGAGGATGCATCTTGTCACATATTCCCCTTGTCATTAGATCAAATAACCTATTATTAGTACCTTGGTCTACCAAAAGGGTGCATCACCACTTAGGACATATTTGATAATATATTATTTAACCATTTTAATGTGCTTATTGACCCTTATATCTTATTTTATCAATTTACCATACCTGTAAAGAGCCTAATGAACCAATTAGTGCATTCAACTATAGATTCTATCAGCTATACACTATGTTGAAGGATACTTTCTTAAAAGCATAAGTCACATCCATAATAATTTACCTTAATGATTTATATCCTTTGATTGATATTCTCATTAAAATTAACCCATTTTCTCTCACATCATTAGCATTGGTCTATCAAGAAGTTGTCAATGTAGAACAATAATTAGTGACTTAGGGATCTACCACTAACCCTTCCTATCCTTTAAAACAATAGAGAATTTATGCCTAATATCCTTTGAGTTGCATATCTAAAATTCATCCCATAGACAAAAATGTGTCTTTAAATGAATCATTTCCCCAATCCTTTACCCAACCAAACTTAGCTTTGACAAATGAGATTCCTGCTTACTTTAAAAATGAATGTAACTCAGTTAATTTTGTGTATAATCAATAGGATACTTATTATTTTAGTGTTTCAGTATATTTGGGTGCTATTAATAATTAAATACAAATTTTTACAAGAGATAATCATTAGGCAATACATAATCCAAGCTATGAAGTTGTGTACCCTAGTGCACCATTGGGACTATGCTGACCTAGCTGTGTTGCTAATGTTGAATTGATCATGCATCATAAGAACATAACACTTCACAAGCATGATCCATTATTTTAAGGATGAAATAATCATGAAAATGACTCTAAATATGAGGAATCATCAATTATATAAGGTGACCTAGTGGCCAAAAACCAAATTGATAAAGAGTTATTTATGCAAAACAAATAATCTAACATCTCTTGTTGTCAGCCAAAAGAAAAAATAGAAGATTTGAAGTAATTAGATGAGGAATATGCATGATATTCACCTAAATAATTTTTATCCTATGTTCCTACTCTTATATTTACCAAACTAACTTAAGATGACCAATAACTTGATGGAAACAACCAAATGTTCCTCTGAGTAACATAGGTAGTCAAACATGAAATGGGAAGCCAAGAAATTTAGTGCCTAGATGAAGATGAGTTAATATTTGAGAATGATTCAAAGGAAGATAAGGATATCATGAGTTAGTTTTATGACACCATACCCATCCTTAACTACCCGATTACAACATGTTCCATGTCCAAGGTAACAAAGACAATCAAAGTACAAATAAAAGATCATAAGCAAAGTGGTCTAAATGAAGAATCGATGCCTATGAAGATGTTACATGTGAATGACCTAATTTAATCCATGTCTCCACATAATTTAGACACTGATGACAAATTTAGAAGGCCTTTTATAAGGGAAGAAGTTTAAACACTCCCATGCCTTTTATATGATGAAGATAACAAAGAGGATGTTGTGTAGGCATTGATCTGCCATCAAGAACTTGGTAATTTTAGGTTGGATCTTCCAATCAATTTGCTATGTATAGATACCTAACACTATCCCTTACTATAATATAGAATTTTAGAAAGGTATTTTTTACACTCTATCCTAATTTTTTTTACAATTTAACTATAAACACATTTTTGAATTGCATAATTTTAATTTGCTTAAATTTCCTAGGAAAAATATTGATAAATATTTATGGGATAATATTTTCTATCTTAAAGGACAACATAGGTGCAAGTAGACATTTATTTTACCCTTATAAAAATACTAAAAATAATCAGGTGCTTAACTGATTAAAGAATGCATTTTCTTGAAAATTCTTGTGAATATATTTTCTTTTCCCTTTCTTAATTTCTTTTTTCTTATCCTTTGTTGTTAGATTAGATTAGATTTGTTTGTTTTTAGATTTTGTCATTTTGTCTATCCAAAACTATTTTTCCCTATTGCTCCATTTTTAATCAAAGTAATGAAAATAAAGGATGTTGTAAAGGTAACATAAATGGTGTTTAAATAACTTGCAAATTTTAATTAAGAATCCTATGTGAACTATTGTTATTGCTTTGACCATTTCCTAAATTTTAAAGGTTAATGATTCTAACTATAACTAGTGAATTTAGAAAATATATTATTTTGTCTAAAACCATATAATACACTTAATGAAATATCTAATTAAAATGAAACATAGCTTCGATTATGATGTTATTTGAGTTATCATGAACTTGTTGATTTAATTTTACCTATGGCTTGGCTCCCAACCCTCTATGAATGAAAACACAAAAATATCTTTCAAAGTAAAGTGAAGCTCAAAAGCAAAACTTTAAAATTATCCTTAATAGGGTAATCTTGTCAACCTTCACCACAAGATTTATGGCCTAGTTGGTAGTGGAGAAAGGCCTTTGGAAGGAGCCAAAGGTATCTCTAAGGGCTATAAATGTATAGCTGGTAGTAGAGCAATTCCCACACCACTTTTCCTCAAGCTAAATTGTAACATATTTTTTCCTTTAATATTTCTGAACTTATGCAAATCTAAATTACTACAGGTGAGTGTAAATAATCTAAATTAATCACTTGATCACACACTTGGATGGTTTTTGGTTGGATTTTTAACTTAGTATTCTCTTGTTCTTATAGACTTTAGTGCCTTTGAATTCTAGTTTATTCTGGGTGATTTCTTGTAGCTAATTCTTTTTATTCTATTAACATTAAAGTTTTTATATTATTGAGATACTTAAGAGTATATCCTAGTCGGAGTCTCCATCTATTTTTTCTTGCATAACATGCCCCATTTTCATACTAAAAATAGAGACCCTATTTTTACTTTCGAGTCTAGTATTTTTTGTCTCACTAACATGTTTAGTTTGTAGTAAATTATAAAGTTTTATATAAATAAAATTTGCTTGATTGGAAGTCCACTAGATGATTAATTAAAAGTGACCGAACCTATTTCTTTTATATTTGATTCAGTCAAAGCTTTCATCTAGGAATGTATATATTTAAATATCTCATTTTGTATAATCATATTAAGTATTTGTCTATCTTCATGCTTGTGTTTTTAAACACATTTAAAGTTTCTTACTTAGGTCATTTTTCCTTAGTTTTATGAAAATTATCTAACCACTGCAGAGTTTATAACTTTTTTTCTTGAAAAATTGAGTCTATTTCTATCTCATTTTGATTAAAAATAGCTAAATGTTTATACATTTTTAATTATTTACTTAGTCACTTTTATAAAAATGGACTATATTTGATTTGTTTAAAAAAACAACTAATTCATTTCATAGTTTTAATCTTATACTTGATCATTTTTTACTTTGGGCTTAATAATTTTAGTTTGAATTTTTATAGCTATTTATTTTCAAATATTTACTTAGTTATTTTCGTGTTTTCTTGCATGTTTACATGTCAAAATATTGATGTTGATAAACTTTAGATGAAAAATATTTTAGAAAACTAGATAAGTTTTTTAAAGATTATGGGCCCCAAGATTGAGCCATGTGGTGCAATCTCAGTGACCTAGAGCCTCATAGAATCATAGGCATTAAGCCATTATAACATAGAACCCTAGTAGTTTGGAGCTTTAAAATCTCAAAAGAATTAAAGAATCAAGCAAAATTTAATCGACCCATGGTCTTGAAGCCTTGAGAAGATTAAATGTGGTATCATATTGAAAGCTTGTAACCTCAAGCAAACATAACCATTAAACCTTAGAAGTTATAGACCATTACACTATAAGTCTAAAGAATGAAGAGATCGAGAATCCAAGGAAAGGACATGTGGTTATGATGGAATCCAAGACATAAATAACCCATGAGAAATAAAAGTAACCATGTGGTAGCAGATGTGAAAATAAGAAAACAATGATGTAAAGATTGATAATGTTGATGAACTTCTAAGTGGTAAAATGGGACCCATAAGAGTAAGGCTAATAACGTAACAAAGGAAATAGAAGGAGAATTTGAGAAAGATCTGTGTCATAATGACCTATCTAAGTAGAATTTATAAATAATAAAAATTATGTTCTCAATCCAAAATGGAATTTGGTCTAGGCAAAGGTCTTTAAACAAAACAAAAAATTGATCCAAGTTAAATATTCTAAACACAATATGGTGAACAAATCAAGCCTAAATTGTAGGTAAGACTCAAGCATAAACCAATCATATTTAGATATGAAATTTTAAACATGTATTTTTAAATTGGTTTGAAATACTTGGATTTTTAAATGCAAAATGGCATATACTAATATAGGTAGCATAAAAATGTATTTAAAAAATTAAGGCACAAATGTCTTCATCAAGTTTTTGGTCCAAGGCAAATGGTTTCACCAAATTTGGGCAACATAACACTTATTAATTTGAATGATGTACATTTCAAGTTTTTCAATATCACACTTTTTTATTTTATTAAACAATTTTGGACTAAATTACACAAAATAAGGCACACACAAATATACATTTCTATCTTAATAACTAACAAAAGGTTTTCATAGTATCAACCAAACTTCTATCAATATACTAGTCCTTAAGATGAATGAATTTGTTAATCCAATAAATAAAGATCTCATGAAGGTAGAGTGATTATCCCCCCTCTATCTCTTAATAACTTATATGTGGCATAAACCTTAGAGTACAAAATAAACTTGGCATTGGTAGGATAATCTATAGTAAGTGGGGTTAATTAATCTAAATTTTTTTAATTGGATTTTCTAGATGGCCCACAAGTGTTTAAAAACACTTGGGCACAATAAAATATATATCACTTAGATGAAAAACCATTGATCTTGTTAAAAATGGGTCTAATCCCTTTCATAACCACATCCATCAGTTTCTTAGTAGAGTGCGATATCCATTCTATTGCATGATCTAAGACCCTATTTGGTTCGTCAAATTAACCATTCAACCATTGTCCCAATAAATAATACACTCAATTTATATACCTTACAAGATAAATGGGGTTGGTACGATGATGGAAGATGAAACCCAAGGTCAATGGTCTTTAAATAACTTATGAGGAGGTGATGAACTCGCACTCGCTAATAAAAAATAAATAAAATAAGAAATTGGTCATTTTTGAGTTATCTAAGTCCCTAGGAACAAGGAGAGAGCATACATGATGTTTCTTTGGGATATAATGAAAACTAGATTAGGCACATTAATGAGTCACCCTAAATAGGGGAGAACATACATAGGACTTTATTTAAATAATTCTAAAAAGGGAAATGTGGAATTGAAAGTGTGAAAAATAAATTGTTTTTAAACACCAAAATTGAAATGTGTGAAGGCCTTACAAAAATATTGAAATGAAAAACAATAATTTTAAAAATGTTTTAAACACTAAATGTAAGCATGACAATGTTTTTAAAACACCATATTTCAAATGTGATAGAGTGTTTTTGAGATGTAATATGGTTTCTCCTCACTTGAGAAAACCTACAAACCTTGTCAGTATTTTGATTAGGCCAAGATAGTAAAAGAAACTTAAAAAATTAGATTAAGAACCATAAAAATCTTACTCTCTGAAATGATTCAAAGTTACATAGTAAAGTTAAACTATGAAACTATTGGTTAATGAAAATAAAGAAATAGTAGAAAACTTAAGAACTTACAATGTGCAATTTCATAGCTTTTGGATGATTTTTCTATTGATCTCAATGATTTTACACTTATTTTTGAATGTTTTCAAAACTTGACTGGATGATGTTGCTACTAAGTTTGATGATTTTGTAGCTCATATGGAGGATTTCACTATTTTAGAAACTTGCTAGGAAAAATAGAAACAAAGAAGAATAATTTAATGATTTTTTTGTGATTTCATAATTTAGGTGAAATTTGTCACTATTTCATGGTCTAATTTCACATTTTTATGCTCTTATTTCACATTTTCCTAGGAACCTACAAAAAATAGAGAAACAATAAACAATAATTTCATGATTCATATTCATGATCTCATTATTAAATGTGTTAAATTCATGATTATGTATAAAACATAGAAAATAATGAAAAACTTTAAAAAGATTTCATAGTTTACCCTAATGTTTTTGTAAAATAGAGATTTGAAATAATGATTACATAGAGCATGGCCAAAACAAAGACAATCATGTTTACATAGAGCAAGGCCAAAACAAAGACAATTTCACACATTTATGTGATGATTTCACACTTTATAGTAATAATTTCATCATTTTTACTTCATGATTCACTGATACATAGTGGAAGAATTCATACTTCTGTAGTCAATCACAAAAGATGACAAAGTTAAATAAAAATCTAAAAATATGGTCATTGATGAGCTTTTCTCTATTTTAAAGGGTTTCAAGATGCTCTTAGGGTGATTATGGGGTGCGTGTCCCACTAAGAATGCCAATATATAATGTAGGCTATGAATATAATGTTAGTTTCTCTTGTTAATGGATTAAACCAAAGTAATCAAGATAAATACCATTCTAAGCCTAATTAAAAGGGTGAGCAAGGATTAAAAAAAAAGAAATGTACTAATGGAAGATAAAACACCATTTACCTTCCTAGAGTGACTCCATCTTGAAATTGGCATGAGAGAAGGCTTGTGCTTAGTGTTGTGAACAAATGGTCTTTGAAGATGATAATGCTTTATGGGTAGGACCTCCCCTTTTCACTTGGAAATGTGCTCTTGGATTGTGTTGGAAATGGGTATTTCTAGCAATAATTTAGCATTATTTTTTGACACACAAAAGTGTTTTTAAGAATAGTCATGGCACTTTTATTTATAGGTTTTCAACTAACTCTAACCTGAGTGTAGTTAGGATAGGGTTAATTTTAGGAGTCCAAATACAGTTAGTGATGGATTTAATTATGCATTTATGGAGGCAAGGATCAACATTTCTAATTTTTATAACATTTATGTTGATGTTTTTTAATTCTTGACTTTGAAGATGCTAACATCATCATGACCTCATATTTACTGATATTTGTTGAATTTTGATTTCTAGAAATTAGATATTCACTAATTCAACATGGAGTTTTCACTTAATCATTTAATTTGATTTACTTGGTTAATTAATTCTACTTAGTCTTTTGGTTATTTCAAGAATTTGGTTAAGTGCCCCACTTAATTGGTTGAAAATGTCAATTTTATTGGTCATAAGCTGACTGGGGATGAATTTATGAGAGGTTATCATTGTGTACATGGTATTTACCAAAATAAGGACACATTGATGTAATTATGGGCACTTACATTTGATGTGTAGATGAATATGGGATGTTTAGTGATTTTTAGGCTTAAATGTGCATTATTTGTTAGAAATTGGTTTGAAGTTTATTTAAACATAGAAGTGGTCTAAAATGAATGTCTACATTTTTCCCTTGTTGAGTAGGTGTTGCAAGACACAAGCACAATCATGCCTTATCAATGAATGAAAAAGTCATTATGTTGAAAATTTTAATGTTGGAATGGTGTATTGAAAACCATAGGTTGTTATTAGTTAATAGATACATGCCAAGTCCCTAGAAGGTGGTTAATGAGCCCTAAATTCCCCATTGAGGGAGTGGTCAATAAATAGTGTATGTGAATGGGTCGTTGAAAAGATAATAATGACATAATATAATGGTCTAAATAAGGATTTTCCCTAATAAGGTGGTTTTAATCCTTGACATAGTGAGTTTTCCCCATTAAGGTGGATTTGAATGTGATTGGTTGATTTTTCCCTAATAGGGTGGTTATGATTAGTGATAGGTCTAAATAATTTACCCCTTTATGAAAAATTGGTAAAGGGAACTCATGTAATGAATCCATAACATAGATTAATAGTGATATAACATAGGGGAACATTATGAATATGGGTGACCTGCTAGTATGGATATGTACGTCCTAACTACCAATGATTAATATTCATTAGTGAGTGGGTTAATATGAGTCTTTTTTGGGTAGGTATTCTGGGAATAAGAGGAAATACTACTAGCACCATTGCTTGATAGATCATTTGGACTGATTTTATTGTAGCATGTGACATTATGAATCATAGTTATAAATAAACCATAATAAAAATGTGTATCATACGCATGGAAGAAAATTAAATTAAATGAAAATATAATCAATTTAAGCATTAGATATGATAAATCAAATCCAAAGTGTAATGATAATACGATAAAGTAGGTGTAGGAGTGAGTAAAAATTCTCACAACTCAAGTACAAGATACAACACATCAAGACTTAAGTGTAAACATAATATAATAAACTTATGAGAACAAAAGGGAAGGTAAAAACACAAACACAATATAAATTAAAAAAATAAAAAATCAAGCCCAAGTAGTAAGTAAGACTCAAGTGTAAATTAATTATCCTTGGACACACAAAGCACCCAAAATAAAAGGGTGATAAAAAAACCTACGACATAATGCAATAAAAAAATTAATCTAAGTAAAATGCAATAAATAAACTAATCTAAGGTAAATGAAAGAAAAAAATAAAATTAAAAAAAGCCAATGAACTAACTACTTACTAACACTATTTGTGCATGTGTAAGAGAAGTGTTATGCTTGGAAAAAGGTTATCTGTAGGCCATAGGGAAAAAATCCACATTTGTGATAGCATAAGAATGAGAAGGGGGAATATAAGAATAAGGAAAAGGTGGTTGAGATGGATCCAAATGTGCTAAGCAAGTGGATGCTGCATGCATAGTCCCATAGACACTAGGTCTAACATGGACTTCAAGCCAAACGTAGTTCTCCAATGAATTGGGAAGAGAAGAAAATTAATGAAAAGTAAAAGAGAGTGATTTTAGAGGAAAATAGTAATGGACTCACAAAATGGAAAGAGCATGGAAAAAAAGGGGTGACACACATGATTTTGAGAATGTCAGGCACATGAACTCACAAAATTGTGAGAGTGGTTTAGGCTAAAAATACATTTCAAGACAAAAGGTGAGTGTTCATAAATCAAAGAGGTTGATAATTCATAGTATTCACTATGTATAAGGCTAAAAATAAGAATAATATCATAAAATAATGAGAGCATGACTTATATTGCTCATAAAATAGCAAGAACATTTGGAGACAAACATATAAGAAGGAAAGGTCAATTAAACTAGTAAATGAAATCAATCACCAAGAATGGCCGAGATGACTTGAGATGCCACATAAATCCAAACACTACCTACATAGTCTATGTAGACCTTAGGTTGATGTAGTTCTCCTATAAATGGGATAAAACACAATCAAGAGATGGAACAAGCAAATAAAAATGGTCACGATGTGACCCATGAAAAAGGTTTAGATATATCTACTAGCTAGGAGATGCATGCCTTGGGTAGCACAAATACAATCTAAATGACCTAATTCTCAAAGTGTGTTTAGGATTTTTATGGAATATTTCCATGTTTTTGGGTTTTTTAAGTATCTCAACTCAAGGGAGGATTATGAGATATGGAATGGGTTAAATTTCAAAACAATGAGAGCATTATTAAGGTGCTCATAAAATGGTGAGAACATGACTTAGATTGCTTGAAAAATAGTGAGAACATGGCTTAGATTGATAATAAAATGGAAATAGTGTTGGAATAAGGGTGGCCAAGATGAACTCAAAAAACATTGAATTCTACGTACATAGTCCAAATGGACCTCAAACCACTATGGTTCACCCTATAGTGAGAAATTTGATTATATAAAAACAATATTTTTAATAGGAAAATGGAAAAATTATATGGTATGAAAATATATAATGGGATAAAACTATGAAAAGTGAAGGATGCAATTTCCAAGGTCACTAATATAATATTTAAGGCAGACTGCTTCAAAGAATGCATTGGATAATCCATAGTCTAAATTGCTTATTGAAACTATATCTAAACCCAACGACTAATGTTTTATGAAGTACCAATGGATTAGAACCAAGGTCAAAAGAGGTTTGGGAGATTAGAACCTAAGGAAAAATAGGAAAGGCATGGTGGGAAAGGCATATGATATGATATAGTATCAAAGGGATAGCCACAACATAAAGTAAATGATCCTCATTGATAATACCCAAAGTCACTCAAGTGAAAAAGTCCTTGAGGTGGATTATGTTCATTGGTTCATCAAGGTCATATCGTTATGGTGTATCCAACTTATATGCCCCAAAACCATAATTAGTGGTAATGATATAAGGCCCTAACTAATTAGGTTTAAACTTTCCCTTTTTCTTATGTTTGACCTTAGTGTTTTTCTAGTTTTCTTTAAGAACAAGATTACCAAGCTCAAATTATCTATATTGGATAACCTATTATATTAACCACATAGTAGGTTTTTGTATGCTTGAAGTCTATTCAAGGATATTTATTTTTACTCCAATAATTCTAGCTCCTACAAGTGAACTATTATATAATCCTCATCATCAAGGATATGCTTCATTGAAATGCATAGAGAAGGGAACTCAACCTAGATAGAAAGAATGACATTAATAACATTAACTATGGAATAGGGTGTGGATCCTATTAGAGTGTGAAAATTGGATTGATAGGCCTAGAGGGCATGGAAAAGTTACAAGTACCAATCATAACCAACATCATTGACAATATTTTTGAGGATCTTGACAATGGATTATTAGATGCCTCTAATTGTCCATTACCTTGTGGGTAATATGGAGTGGAAAAGGTATTGGGTAATATTATGTTCAACACAAAGGGATTTGACATCCTTATTCTTGAATGAAACACCATTATTATATATAATGTCAGAGAGAATACCATAATGGAAAATGAGGTGATGGAAAATAAATTTGGATATTTATTTGCTTATCAGGTAAGTTATGGGAATGGATTCCACACACTTAGTAAATTACTCTGTGGTGCTAAGGATATGTTTATGGCCATTTTAATAAGTAGGGTTAATATTTCCTATGAGTTCAAGTCTCCATGTTAAAAATGGACATGATGTATTAATTGGATTGAGTGTTTAAGCTAGAGCATGAATCATATTAGCATGCTTCTAACATTATACACATTTTTTTATATATTCAATGATATCAGCTTCCATGGTTGGCCAATAATAACTATTACATAGTAATTTTTTGGTAAGGATGGCCCCAATGGTATGGGACTTATAAACCCTTTCGTAATCTTCCCATTGACCAATTTTTGATCTCAAGTAAAAATTGGTTGCCCCCTCTAGGTTAAAACTTCAAAAGGTTGTCAAAAACTTGTCATGGTATTTTCATGATCATAAATGGTATTAAATAGTTTCATATTGTACATATTTGTCTTTGTCTAGCATTGTGCAAAGTTTGGTCTTATGTTCACTTGTCTAGTCTTAGGGGTCAATTTAAAGGTATTGAAAATGCCAAACATGGTTAAAGGTTTAGTATGATTTAAGGTCATTATAAAATTATATTTAGGTGTCATTAATATCATATTATCATGAAATAACCTTTTATTTGGCTCTTATATAGAAAAAACACATTTTGGCCACCTTTTGGCCTATTTGGAGAAGTTGCACGTACCATATTCAAATAAAAACATTTATAGAAGAATAATAATGTAAAAATGTCATAATTGGGCTAGATAATGTTTTGTAATGGTTGGATACTGACAACATCTATAGTTAAATGCCTAAACTAAGCAAAATGACACTTTACAAGTACTTCTAGGCACTTGTATGGCCTTAAAAGATAAAATTTCAATTAGTTACAATTTTAAAGTGTCCCTTGGGATCCATTAGATCATTTTATAGATTTAGACCAAGTTTTATTTTGAAAATTTTCTTCAGGCACTCTTTCTCTTCCATCTCTACCTTCACAAGCTAAGAATGACAAATTTGAAGTGAATGGTATGACTAGGAGAGAGAGAGAGAGAGTTAGGAGATGAAATTTTAGAAATTGTTAGGGATAATAGTAATATTAAAATAAATTTAATTATTTTTAATACTAATGTCCTATCCTTTATGAACAATTGTTAAGAGTGATAGAAGGTCATTATGACTTATCCATCCAAGTAGGGTATGTTCTTACATATATTTATCCACTTCAGAATTAGATGGAGAAGAATGGTTTTGAGGTATGTTTTTAGAGGTAAATTATATAATTTACATTGTGATTTAATCATATTAATAATCTCCATGAAGTGTCTTCACTTGGAGGAAAAGTGTCTTGATGTACAAGGTATTTCAATCAATCTTCCTGCAAGTTTTGTTTTATATGAGATATTTATCATCTTAAAAGATTCCAAATGATTCATAACTCATGAAAGATCCATAAAATTCATGTATTTAATGTTATATTTGTCTTACATGTGATTCTTGTCCATATTATTCAATTGTGATGCTCTTTGAGAACATGGTCTATGTTATGTAGTCCACTAGATGTTTGATTGCCAAAATTGGCTCAAATCTTAGTGATATATCATAGTGTAATATTTTGAGATAATATTGTGTTAGGATAAAATAAAACATATATTTATCCCCAAATAATATACAAGATAAAATATAAAATTAATCAATTAAACATACATAAAATAATCATAAACATGCACAAAATAGGAGACACAAGATTTAACGTGGTTCACTCAAGATGGGCTACATCCACCAAACTTGTCCAGTATATTATTTTTAGCAAATCAAGGTAGAAACAAATCCTGAAAGAAAAAATATTACACCTCTCTACATTATCTAACTCCTCTCTATGTGAAATATCCTTTTTTTTCATCTCAACCTTGTATCAATACATTTTAGGGCAAAAAATAGCTAAACATAACCTCTACCGTCAGATCTAGAAACCTTTAATCAATGGCCTAGATTGACTACAAAATTATAATTTTATAAGGAAATTTTAATAAAACCTCTCACACTATTGGGGATAAAAATAATGGGATCCAAAACCCAACTAAAATAACATTATAAGTTTAACCTCTAATCTTGGAAGACAATCAGGCTCCACTGCTAACAATCTCCCATTTGGAGATTGATTGCAGTATCTCCATTGCTACTACATCCATTATACTATCTAGACCTAGAAATTTTCATTAATTTAATTATCATCAATGAATACCAATTGAAGCTTAACAAATCTTCAACTTCTCTCTTGTAACTACCTTGGTCATCATATCTATAGAATTTTTACTAGTATGTATCTTTTCCAATTTTAGTTGCTCTTCCTCTATCATTGAATAGATGAAATGATGCCACAACTGAATATATATTTTTTGGAGTGAAAATTTTAGTTTTTGGCTAGATTTATTTCATTATGACTATCACTATATAGAGTACATATTTCTTAACTATGTCCTAATTATTTTATCAACCTCTGTAACCAAATTATTTCTTTGTTTGCTTCTAAAGCAACAACATACTCAGCCTTTGTGGTTAAAAGTGCCACAACCTTCTATAATCATGATACCCAACTAACTATTATACAAACCACTATAAACACATACCTTGTAGTGATTCTTTTACCATCCAAGTCACCTACCATATTTGAGTCAACATATCCCTATAATGTCACATCTGATCCACCATAGCTTAACACTATATCTATGGTTTCTCTTAAGTAATTAAGGATCCATTTTAATACTTTCCAATGTTCCTTTCTTGGATCACTCATGAACCTAATCACCACTCCCACTACATGTGCAATTTCCAACCTCATACACATAATTGCATACATAAAAATACCCACTATTGATGAGTATGGAATTTTAGACATTAGGTTCTTTTCTTATTATGTTTTAGGACATTATTCCTTTGTTAATTTAAAGTGTGTAGCCAAAAGTGTCCTAACCTATTTTTCATCCTACATATTAAATCTTTCCAACACTTTTTTGATGTACTCTCCCTATGATAATTCTAGCTTCCTATTCTTTCTATCTTTATTTATCCTCATACCAAAGATCTATTTAGCTGCACCTAGATCCTTCATAGAAAAGTTATCACTTATTTATTTATTGAGTACATTAATATTGTGCATGTTGTAACTAGATACAAGCATATTATCTACATATAAAATCAAAATAATGTAGCTACCATTTTCAAAACTTTTATAATATACACAATCATCTAAATGACATCTACAATAACCTTGTTCTGTCATAAAACCATCAAATTTAAAATACCAGTATCTTGGAGCTTATTTTGAGCCATAAAAACTCTTCTTCAACCTACACACCATTTTCTCCTCACCTTTGACTTTTTATCCTTGTGGTTACTCCACATATATTTCCTCCTACTAGGTCACCATGAAGGAATGCAGTCTTCACATCTAACTATTCAAGGTGAAAATATTCTACTACTATCAAACTTAAAATAACTCTCATAGAAGTCATTTTAACTACTGGATAAAATATTTCATCAAAGTCTATACCTTTCTTTTATGCAAAAACTTTAACCACCATTCTAGCCTTGAATTTATTTTTTCCTTCATTCTCCTCATTTATCTTGTATACCCACTTATTCTACAATGATTTATTTCCTTTGAGAAGCTCCACCAAATCCCATGTCTAGTTTTCCATTGAAGCATCATACTCCTCATCCATAACTTCCTCCCACTTATCTGTGGCATCAATCTGCACTGCTTCTTCATAGCTTTTGGCCTTACCACCCTTAGTAAGCAATAAATAATATAAAGAAAGAGAAAAATGATAAGGTGGTCTACTTACTCTTGCATATATTCTAACGTGGGTTTGAGATACTTTTTCTTATTACACATTTTGATCAAGAACCTCTGAGACATGTTTTTAATAATGTCTTCTAATATTGTGTATTCCCTTTTGGATTCTTCCTTTCCTGTACCTGGTGACTATACATGATGTTAAGAATGAAATATACTGAGAGGGGGGGTGAATCAATATATTATATATCTTTTACTTAATATGATTTATTTTCTTTAACCACTCAATTATACATTCAAGATATGTAATAAAATTGAAATATTAATTTGCACCACACAAGAGAGAGAGAGAGACACCATATTTTAATGTGGAAACCCAAAGTGGGAAAAACCATATAGAACAATCTCAAGTATATGAATGAGTAAGCACCAACTTTTAGGAGCACCAACCCCTTAAAAATATTTGTGAGTACCAAACCATAGGAGCACCAATACCTATTATGTATAAAAAATAACTATCTCTACATTGTTGCTTAATTAACAAATGATAGAACTCTACAATATCTCCTACTTTTCTCTCTTCAAAAACAAATATAGACCATGCACTCTCTTACATATTTCAAATGGCTTCTAAAGCCTTTATTTGTAGCTTTCCAATGACCTTTGGAATTCACCCTTTGTGACCCTTCAATACTCATGGAAAATGGCACCAAAAATGCATGACCCTTTGTATTCGTACATTTGAAAAGTCATATGGTGACCCTTCATAAGCAAAATCATCCTTGCCTCTTTAGTCTTTATCTTGGTGACTTTTTGTATTCCCCAAAGTATCCCTTCATGGAAAAATGTGCCATACCTCTTTTGTCTTCACATGGTGACTCTTGGAATTCTTTAAGGTGACTCTTCATGAGAAAATACATCCCATTCCTCTTTCATCTTTTACCCCGTGACTCTTTGACTTCTCCATGTGTCCTCTTTTGACTTATATGCAATCAAAAATATATTCATTAATATTAAATAAATATTAACACACATTATCCAAGATATGAATATTAAAAACATCATTAAATTCAATGGGGCCCTTATAAACAATAATGCTAGACCTTTGACATCAATGACAATATTTCCAACAATATCCCCCTTTATCATTGATGGAAACCTCAAATTGAAACTACCAAAACCTGAAACTTACACATAATACCATTTGAAAAACATACAATAACTCCCCCTTACTATAGAAACAAGTACCTATTCTTTGTACTTGTTTTTTCACCTGTACCTATACCTATTATTCTCCCCCTTTGACATTAATGGCAAAGGGCCTACCTGGAGCTAACACTTAGCTCCCCCTCAACTGATGTTGAACCTCAATGGTAAGAAGTACAAGAAATTACTCCCAACTTATCTCATAGATGCTCAAATGTGTCTTTTGGTAGTGCCTTTGTGAAAATATCTACAATTTGCTCTGTAGTATTAATATACTCCATCTTAACCTATTGATCTGTAACTTGCTCTCTCAAAAAGTGATATCTAATGGGAATATGTTTTGTTCTTGAATGCATCACTAGATTCTTTGAAATGTTAATAACATTTTTGTTAACACAAAATTTAGAAATAGGTTAATCATACTTTACCTTGATATCTTTCAAAGTTTGCTTCTTCAAAGAACTTGAGTACAAAACAATACTATTACAATATATTCTACTTAAAATATACAAAGTATTATTTACTTCTACTTCTTTCTTAGCCATGATACTAAGCTATCACCAAGGAAGAAAGATCTTCCACTTATACTCTTTATTTCATCCAAGCATTGTGCTCAATCTGAATCTGTATAATCAATCAAAGTGAAATCTCTACCTATGGGATACCATAATGTGTAATCCAATGTCCCCTTGATATATTTGAATATTCTCTTCACCAATTGAACATCACTCTCTTTTGGAGATGACTAATATCTTGTAACCATACCTACTACATACATGATGTCTGGCCTTGATGCTGTCAAATATAAAAGACTACCAATCATAAATCTATACAAAGATTGATCTATAATAGGTGAATCTTCATCCTTTCTCACCTTATTTCCTATACACATTAGTGTGCCAACTGGTGAACAATCCTCAAAACCAAATATCTTCAACATTTCCTTGGCATATTTACTTTGAGATATGAAAATTCCTTTTTGCATAGACATCTCTAATGACAATTCTCCAAGCATAGACATCTCAAATTATTTTTGCATATTATCAAAAAATTATTTTGTCATCTTTTCAATATTTTCTCCAAAAATTATATCATCAACATATACCACAATAGTCAATTGATGCTCACCTTCTATTTTGATGTAGATATTACTATAAGCAAATCCTCTCTTGAAACCTTAATCCTACAGGTACTTATCAATTCTTGCATACCAAGCTCTGGGAGCTTGATTCAATCCATATAGTGCTTTATTCAATATGCATACATGGCTACTAATATTTGAGAGAATAAATTCCTTAGGCTGCTCAATGTAGACCTCTTCTTTTAGACTCCCATTCAGGAAGGTAGATTTGACATCCACTAAAGAACTTTGAAATTTTTAAACACTACATATGGAAGAAACATTATAATATCCTTTAACCTTGACACTGGTGTAAAAGTTTCTTCAAAATATATTCCCTCAATCTAAGTATATCCTTTACATACCAGTCTTATTTTATTTTTGGTCACTTCTCCATTTTCATTCAACTTATTTCTATAAACCCATTTTGTTCCTATCACATTGTGATCTTTTGGTCTAGGCACTGATTCCTAAGTATCATTCTTTTCTATCTAATTTAATTATTCATCCATAGCCTTAACCCAATGCTTATCATGTTTAGCTTTTGAAAAAGTTCTAGGCTGAATTTTGGATAATAAAGAGAAATTAACTTGCTCAGAGTCATTTACCATCATTCTTCTAATGTGAATTCTTTCATTTATGTCCCTGATGATGTCACTTAAATTATGATTTATTTGAACATATTTGGATGGAGTTTTTGTGCCTTTTTTCTCCTTCTTCTCATCTTCATCTTATTCTTCAAAATCTTCCTCTTTAATGATTTCAGGAATGTCTACTGGATCACTAAATCTTTGTGTTCCATCTATTCTATCTTGACACTTGCACTTTCAAAAAAATTCTTGGTTCTTTTGTTATAACATTTATAAAATTTACTTTTGAAATAATAAAAAATAAATATACCTTCATCTGCTTTGGATTCAAACTTACCAAGTTTTTCATTGGTTTTCTTTATGAAGCATCTATTGCGAAAAACACTGAAATAATCAACTATTGCTAGTTTGTCTTTCTATAGATCATAAGGAGTCTTGTCACTATTAAATCTTAATAATTCTATATTTTGAATATGCACTACTATAACAACTTCCTCTCTCCAATATTTATCTGCTATCTTAGATTCATTTAGCATTATCGTCACCATCTTCTGAACTATTCTATTTTTCTTTTCAACTACTCCATTTTGCTGTGGAGTTCTAGTTGCTGAATAATGTCTGTTTATTCCATGGTCTTCACAAAAATCAATAAATTTATTTGACATGAATTCTCCTCCTTGATATGATCTTAGACACTTAATCTTTAAAATAGTTTTATTCTCAACTAATGCTTTGAATGCTTTGAAATGTCTGAAATCTTCTAATTAAAAAAAAAAAAAAACATTACCCAAGTCATACATGAAAAATCATCAATAAGACAACATGAAATAATTCTCACCTTGAGTAATTCAAGTTCTCATAGGTCCACATAAATCATTGTAAACAAACTCTAGCATCTGAGTAGTCGAGTACTCTTTTGTTTTGAATCACCTTCTAGCCTGCTTCCCATGTTGACAAGGTTCACAGAGTATGTTAGATGGCTTTGTAATCTTTGTAAGATTTTTGATTGATTGCTTCTTACTTATGTTGATAATATTTCCAAAATTTATGTGCCCCATTATTCTATGCCATATCAAACTTTCTTCAATTTGACTCAAACAACATCTTTGACCTTTGATATCTGATAGCATAGACAAATTATTTCCTATTCTCTAAGCATCTACAACCAACATATCTGAATTTTTTCTTCTAATTTCATAGCCTTTTGCATAAAAAATTAGTATCTACCCTTGATCACACATTTGACTTACACTCAAAATATTATACTTAAGACCTTCTACATACAAAATATTTCCATTTTTAGTTCTACCATTATACAAATTTAGTGTACCTTTTCCAACAATTTTGGTAGTAGTATTATCTTTGAATTTCACTGTGCCACCATTGATCTTCTTCAAAGTTATGAAATTTATCTTGTATCCTATCATGTGCCTTGAATATCCACTATCAATGAACCATGGATTTTATTCATTTATTGCATGCAAAGAAATCTACACCAACATAAATTTTTTAGGTTGTCTCTTTTACCATAAACCTGTCTAAACTTTCCTCTTGATGAATGGAGCCTTGAAACCCTAGTCCTTATTGACTGACTCAAACACACTTCAATAGTACCGAGCTATGTGTCTAAAGTTGTTACACTTGTAACATATTATGGCCTCTTCATTAAAGCCTAATAGAGGAGCAAAAGAGTTATGGCTTCTGCTTGATTCTATATGAAATTCCTTTTCCTTATATCTAAAATTGTTAGCCCTTTTTTGAAATTCTAATTTTTTATGACCATATCCATTACAATAAAAATAGTAATCATAAAAATAGGACTTGATTGTGTATCTCTAACCTGATTGCCTTTTGTAGCTTTGTTCCCTCCAACCTTCTTTGTTTGAGATGTCCTCTGTGTTCTTATCTTCTTCCCTTTTTATTTCTTCTTTTGTAAGAGCTTCAACATAGCTCTTTCCTTTTTCCTTGTCTATGAAAGTAGTGACCTTATCTTTCTCTTTTTCAAATCCAATACCTATCTTATCTAACATTAATCTTTGATTTTCTAATATCTTATTCAACATATTAGTGTTATTCTCAAATTTTGAATCATTCATTGCTTTATCATTGATTACTTTATTTTTTTTCTCAATATCTTATTTTAAAGAAGTAATTCAATAATATACCTTTCACATTATTTACTTATTATTTTAAACTATACTGTTAGATCTTCTTCATTCTTCTTGGCTTATTCAAAGTGTGCTTGTATATTTTCAATTATTTTTTTGATTCCTTTTCATTTTTATCGATTTAGAACTTTACTCTTTGATTCTTCTTTTCAAGATATTTTAAATCTTCTAAGGAAAAAATGAGTTATTCTTGATTCATTTTGGCTTCATCCTATTCTTATTCTTGATCATCTATACTTTTGCTTGTGGAGGCATCTTGATGTATGGCCATGAATAAAATCTCTTCTTCTTCTGAATCACTGACTCCGCTATCTTCAGCTGAGCTGGGATCTTTAGAATACAAACTCTTCTTCTCAAATCCCTTCTTAAATTTACCTTTGAAAATTTTCTTGTATGTATACTTTCCTTCTTCATTATCATCATTACCCTTATTTGATCATTTAGCTACAAAATTTCCAATCTTTCCACAATTAAAGTATTTAAAAGGTAATTTTCCTTGATATATACCAATGCCCTTTTTTGGATTGTGAATGAATAAAGCTCCGATGTCATCTTGATCATCACTATATTTATCACTTGATTCTTGAATGCCTTCTCTTTCTTTGATGTCTTGAAAGCTACTTCTCTCTTTGAGGGTTTATCTTGTTCAGTCTGCATCTCATATACTATAAGAATACCATGAAGTTCATCCATATTTAACTTGGATAAATTCTTCATCTCTTCAATTGCCAAAATTTTTGCATCATATCTCAATGTTAGAGATCCCAAAACCTTTTAAACCACAGTTGATTCTTCTAAATTTTCTCCAAGACCTTGAATCTGATTAACATTTGATCAACCTGCAAAAGATAATTTGCTATATTTTCTTCTTCTTCCATCTTTAAACTCTCAAACTATCTTCTAAAAGTTTGAAGCTTAGCTTGCTAAACCTTTATATCACCTTTACAAATATTCTCAAACTTTACCCACGTTTCATGAGTAGATTTACATTGCATAACTTTAACAAATTCTGATTTACATAAACCACATAAAATAGCATTTAAAGCTTTAGCATTATTTTCACTTGCCTTATTTTCTATTAGAGTAGTTACAAGTGTCTGTGGCTCTTCATATTCCTCCACCACTACTCGCCATATGTCAAATCCAAGGGCCATCAAATAAGTCTTCATCCTTTTGTTCCAAAAAACATAATTAATCCCATTAAAACCATGAAGAACAATCCAAAGTATATGAATGAACACCAACTCAAAATATAAATTTTGCAAGCACCAACTTGCAGGAGCACCAACCCCTTTTTCGAGCACCAACACAACAAATATTTGTGAGAACCAACCCATGAGAGAACTAACCCATTATGAGGATTTGTGAGCACCAATACATAGGATCACCAACCTCTCTTATGTATAAAACACAACTATCTCTCAGTGTTGCTTACTCAACAAATGATAGAACTCTACAATATCTCCTAATTTTCTCTCTTTGAAAATAGATACAAACCATGCACTCTCTTACATATTTCAAATGGCTTCTCAAGCCTTTATTTATATCTTTCCAAATGACCTTTGGCATTCACCCTTTGTTACCCTTTAATCCTCATGGAAAATGTCACAAGACTTGCATAACCCTTTGTATCTATGCATTTGAAAAGTCATATGGTGACCCTTCATAAGCAAAAGCATCCTTTCCTCTATTTTCTTTATCTTGGTGACTTTTCATATTCCTCAAAGTGTCCCTTCATGGAAAAATTCACCATACCTCTTTTGTCTTCACATGGTGACTCTTGGAATTCCTCAAGGTGACTCTTCATGAGAAAATGCATCCCATTCCTCTTTCATATTTTACCCTGTGACTCTTTGACTTCTCCATGGGCCCTCTTTTGACTTATATGCAACCAAAAATATATTCATTAAAATTAAATAAATATTAACACACATTAGCCAAGATATGAATATTAAAAACATCATTAAATGAAATGGGGCCTTTATCACCAATAATGCTAGACCTTTGACATCAATGACAATATTTCCAACACATGAATTTTTCATGGAACACAACATCTATAATCCTAATTATTTTCTTGTCTTCTAGATTCCACAATTGAAATTCATAGTCATTAGTTCCATAACCAATAAATGTGCATTTTTGAGACTTAGCTTCTAACTTATTCCTATGATCTTTGTCAATATACAAAAATGCCTCACAACTAAAAATTCTTAGAAAAGAATAATCTACCTTCTTTCTAGTCCATGCCTCCTCTGGTATTCCACCTTCCAACTCACTTGAAGGTCCTCTATTTATTAAATAAAATATTGTAGTTACAACATATACCCAAAAGTGTAAAGGCAAACCTGCATGTAATCTCATACATTTGGCATGATCCATAATATTCCTATTCATTATTTCTAACACACCATTCTATTGTGGTGTTCTTAGAACTATTTTTTGTCTAAAAATTCTACTTTTTGAAAAATAATTATTAAAAGTGTTACTACAATACTCATCTCTATTATCTGATCTAAGACATTTTAGTTTTAAACCTATTTCATTTTCAACTAAGGCTATCCATTTATTGAATATATCAAAAACATCAAACTTCATTTTTATATAGTATACCCAAATCTTCCTAGTTACATCATAAATAAATGCAATGTAATAATTTGAACCACCAAGTGAAGATACTTGAGTTGGTCCCAATACATCCATATGCACAAGCTCTAACTTTTGCTCCTTCCTAGTTGATCCAACCTTGAGAAACCTCACATGTTTTTATTTCCCATATACATAGTGCTCATAAAAGTTTAGATCTAATTCTTTTAGATCTGTTAGTTTATCTTTTTCATGTAGGGTCTTCATTACCTTTTCACTCATGTGGCCAAGTCTGTAATACCACAAAGCTACATCTTTACCTGTAGCAGCTACAACACAAGATGAATTAACATTATCTATACAAAATATAAAGTACATACTTTCTTACCTTTTGAAACTACCATATAACACTTTTTAACCTTCCATGATTCACTTGTGAATGTGACCATACAACCCTCACTACCCAACTACCCTACAGAGATCAGATTTCTCCTCAAGCTTGGAACATGCCTAACATCCTTTAACACCCAAGTGTTTACATTTTGTGATTTAAATTGAACACTTCCTTTTCCAAAAAAACTATAGGATTCATCTTCACCAAGGTAAACATTCCCATAATGACCTTGAACATAATCTATAAAATAATGTTTATAAGGGGTAGCTTGACAAGAAGCACTTGAATCTAAAACCCAAGATTTAATAATACTAACCAAATAAAGTATACGAGCATCTTGTAGTACATCACCTAATACATTTGCTTCTCTATTACCTTCCTATTGGTCCTTAGCTAATTTATCCTTTCAAAACTAGCACTCTTTCTTTGTATGTCCTAGCTTGCCATATATCCAACATTCCATCTTGCCTCTTGATTTAGATCTTACAGCCACTTTTGATTTTCCATAGTTTTTATGCTTATATTCTTCTACATTCCGCTATTGATAAATTTATAGATATTTATGTTTCACCTATGGTTTTACTTCACATTTCCTCACTTAGGATAACACCCACCACATCTTCAAACTTTAGTTTAGCATTATTAAACACATAGTTACTTACTACCATTACCAAGCTATTCTAGCTTTTAGGCAATAAACAAAGAATGATAAGAGACCTAAATTCATCATCAAAGTCAATATTTACAAAATGTAACTAATTAGTAACTATGTTAAACTCATTTAAATGAACTAGTACTAAACTATTTTTAGACATTTTCATATTAAATAATTTTTTCATCAAAAATATTTTATTTGAGGCAAAGGGTTTTTCATATAAATTGCCTAATGTACCCATAAGACCTATTATCTGTTATTGTGATATGTTGAATGCTACAGAAGATGCAAGACACAACCTTATGGTTCCAAGGGCTTTTTGATCCAATAGTTCCCAAGCTTCATCTGACATTGTTGATGGATTTTTGGCTTGCCCTCCCAATGTAAAATACATGTCCTTCTAGTAAAGGTAATCCTCAATATGCATCTTCCACAATCCAAAGTTATATCCATTAAAATTCTCCAACTTAGATTTATTTTCATCTGCCATAGCTCCCACTCATGGTCAAACCTTTTATTCTTATAATTTGAAATTATGCAAATAAAACCTTTGCTCTAATACCACTTGTTAGGTTAAAATAAAACATAGATTTATCCCTAAATTTCATAAAAGAGAAACTATGAAAAAAATAAATCAAACATATAGAAAATAATCATAAACATGCACAAAATAGGAGACACTAGATTTAACGTGGTTCACCTAAGATGGGTTACATACACTAAACTTGTCTAGTACAAGGGAGAAAAAAATTTTGCAACAAAACCTGTTACACCTCTCTACCTTCTCTTCCTCCTCTCTATGTACAATATCCTTTTTTTTCATCTCAACCATGTATTAATACATTTGAGGGTGAAAAACACCTAAACATAACCTCTACCATTATATTTAGAAACCTTTAATCAATGGCCTAGATTGACTATGAAATTATAATTTTATAAGGACATTTTAATAAAACCCCCTGCATCATCAAGGATAAAAAGAATGAGATCCACAACCTAGCTAAAATAACATCAAAATTTTAACTTATAATCCTAGAAGATAATCAAGCTCCACACCTAACATATTACACTACTAGAAGCATGAAAAAATCAAGATAGTAGTCCAAGTACACCCTCTAATGAGAGTTATAGGTGTTTCTTATATATACTGGCATATACAGACTGTAGAAGTAGTTTTAAGATGCCATAAAGATGGATCATAAAGTATAATCCATGGGGATACTTGATGCATCTCATCATACATTTATATAGCCTTGATTGCTCCACTACCATCATTAAGTGATATAAATTGACTATATGTTATAAGATAACAAATAAAACCTATATATACAATGACTGTACCTACAAGTCTGTATAGACTGTAAGGAGAGTTAAAGATGATATGAGGCATTTTCATAAGGCATATAAGCCACTGAAAGAGTGAAAAGATAATGGGACAATATTTAAAATGGTAATATGTTGTAGGAGACTAAGGATTCACCAAGATCTCTTCATAACCTATGAAAGCAAAAGAGACCTATAGGCCGTAGGCCTATAGGTCCTCATTATAGACTTAGGCTTATAGTTTTACAAATAAGAAAAAACAAAAGGATGATTCCATACATTTTATATAGATGAATATAAAATGCAAAACATTGAAGAGAAACCAGGCCACTTACAATTTAGAGATGGTCAAGGAATTGAGTTGACAAGTCCTAAAAGGCACTTACATGACTGCATACAAAATGAACAAGTGAGAAGTGGATTGAAAATACAATAAAATGAGTTTGTAAGAATATATATATAATGGAATGATATAATTTGATTTTAATCCTTCAAGCATCACGAGAAGTGAGAGGATTAAGTTTCAAACCTAATGCTCAAATATCCCTATAACACCTACAGACTACAATGAAGAGCAGACTAGTCCTAAGCTTGAGGAAAGGATAAATGTACATGAAAAGATTTTGATAACCTGATTGAAACTTAAAATGATGAAAATTACCTTAAATAGTCATTGGTATTAATATGGATACCTAAAAAACCCCTAGATGTAGTCAAATTATCCAAACATGCACCTATAGGTTACAAGCTCAAGACAGGTTGGTTCCAGGCCTAAAATAAGGAACAAATGGTGAAAAGTTATGAGGTATATAAACGTTGACAAAAAAGTCATGAAGTTTTTTTAAAACCAAGGGTAACATGTTTAAATTATTTAAGAAGATTGATCAAACTAAGTTTAAAGTCTCAAAACACAATCAAAAGGTAACCTACAAGTTTGCTTGTTTTCCATGGGAGTTTTGCTTGAGTGATGACAGGGTGAGGTCTATGGAGACATATAAAGGTATAAAAGTATTTTATAATTGTTTAAAAATGTTATAAACACCTTATTTAAACCCTCATCTTGATAACAAAGGTAAAAAAGGTTAAACCCCTATTTAGGCTTGTAGGCCTAATTCTCATATATAGGTAGACCTAAAAGTAGTCACGTGCAAATGCCTTGTTAAGAATGTTTATGAGAGTGATATGAATGTTTTTAAGGGATTTGAGAGGTTAAATATGATGTTTTAGAGTCTTAAAGATCATCCATAACTATAAATAAATCAATAAAAGCTAGTTTGACCTCTAAAGACTTATTTAAGCTTCCTTCATGATAGATTGTACTTCAAAAATAGTCTTTCGATGCTTGGTAAAACCATGAAAAAAATGTATATAGAAGAGTGGTTTTATTATTAACTATTAGGGTCTCAAAAAACATTATTAAGGCATCATTTTATGGTTTTGCTCCAACCTACATGAATAAAGACTAAGAACGTCAACCCCTCTCAAATGGTTTATTTGTAACCTGAGGAGTAACTTTCATGAGGATTTACATGGGATGAAATTGTGATTGGAGCTGATGGAGGGGTCCCATAAAAAAATACTGTGTCATAAAGAGAGATAAAGAGGATATGTTCTTTATGAACAATCCTTAAAAATGAAATGTGCTTAAAACCCTCCTAAAACACTGATAGTGGTCATTCAAGACAAATGGACCTATAAAACACATTTAATTACATAGTTTACTCCTAAAAACCCATATATGTTTTTTATGAATCCAATTGCATTATTCACATGTAACTTTTCCATACTTGTAGTTGTATGGACTACAATAAATGCTCTAATTTCCATGTTTTTGGGTGTTTTTAGGGGTTATGAGTAAAGGAAAACATTAAAATAATTAGAGGAGGTAATTTGGGATGTTTTAAACTTATTAAAGATCAAAAATATGCATATTATATTTTTAAGGTGGTAAAACAAGGCTCATTTTCCAAGGTAGTCTCAAACAGGCCTAAATGAGACTAGGTGGCAATGTCATTTCATGGATCTCATACTTTCACAGGGTCTCAGGATGCAAAAATTGACATGGAGGTTTGTGATAGACTAGGGAAAGCAAATCACATGATTTTGGGTGATTTCACATGTGTGGGAGAGGTATGGAGCAATAAAACATGGTTCTAGATAAGGAGGCCTGATTGAGGAGAGGAAAAGGTAGAAAAATGGACTTATAGTTAGAGTGAGGACATGAATGACATGAAAATATAAGGACATAATGGGTCATAGAATATTCCCTTGGTTCAAAGCCTAAAGTGAGGAACAAATGGTGAAATTTTTTAGGTATATCTAAGTTGACAAAAAAGTCATGAAGTTGTTTGAAAACTAAGGGAAATATGTTGAAATGACTGTAGAAGATTGATCAAACTAAGTTCAAAGTCTCAATACATAGTCAAAAGGAAACCTACAAGTTTGCTTGCTCTCCATGAGAGTTTTACTTGAGTGAGAAGAGGGTGAGGTTTATGGAGAGATATAAAGGGAGAAAAGTAGTTGATAATGGTTTCATAATGATATTAACATCTCATTTTAGCCCTCAGACCTGATAACAAAGATGAAAAAGGTCAAAACCCTATTTATGCTTGTAGGCCTAATTCTCACATACATGCAGACTTAGAAGTAGTCATGTGCAAATGCCTTGTTAATAAGGTTTATGAGAGTTTTATGAATGTTTTTAAGGGATTTTAAAGTTTTAAGATGATGGTGTCAAGTATCCAAGATCATCCATGACTAGAAATAAATCTATAAAGGTCAGTTTGACCTCTTAAGACTTCTTTCATGATAAATTGTACTTCAACAACAATATTCCCTTGATTGGTAAGACCATGAACCAAATGTATAGAGAATATTAGTTTTATGATGAATTATTAGGGCCTCCAAAAAACATTATTGAGGCATCAATTTATGGTTTCGGTCCAACTTGCATGAACAAAGACTAAGACCGTCAATCCCTCTCAAATGGTTTACTTACAACCTGAGGATTACCTTCTCATACTCATAAATTTCATGAGATCTAGTGGTTATTAGAGGTGATGGAGGGGTCCCATAAAAACAATCTTGTGTCATTAAGATATAGAAAGAGGATCTTTTCTTTATGAAATCCTTAAACATGTAACATGCTTAAAACCCTCCTAAGACCCTGATAGTGACTAGTCAAGATAAATAGACCTTTAAAGTAAAAATAATGACATATTTTTATCCTAAAAATGCATGTATGTTGTTTATGACTCCAATTAGGTTATCCACATATACTTTTTACATACTTGTAGTTGTATGAACTATAAAAAATACCCTATTTTCTATGTTTTTGGTATTTTTAGGGGTTATGAGCAAAGGAAAACATTAAAATAATTTTATGAGGTAATTTGGGATGTTTTAAACATATTTAATATAAAAAATATTCAAATTATATTCTAAAGGTGGTCAAACGAGGCTCATTTTCCAAGGCTATCTCAAACAGGCCTAAATGAGACTAGGTGGCAAGGTCATTTCGTGGTTCTCATACTTTCATAGGGTATAAGGACCTAAAAATTAACATGGATTTTGGTGATATAATATTTAAATTTAATCACATGATTTTAGGTTATTTAACATGTGTGGGAGAGGTTTAGAGTAAGAAAACATGGCTCTAGGTAAGGAGGCCTAATTGAGGAGAGAAAAACACAAAAAAATGGACTTATACTTAGAGTCCAAAAATTAAATTTTAAATTAATATCTAAGTACATAATGGGTCCTATAATAGTACATTTTTTTTTCAATACCATCCATAAATTATCTTACATAAGGAGGTTTACAGGTTTTTAGGGTTACAAGGAAAATAAGCCTAGTGAGAGCTTGAAGAGAAAAATGGAGTCTTGGGAGTTATTAAAATAACAATTTTTTTTTGAGGTATAATAATATATTTTAAGACCATCCATGTTTAAATAGTGAATTTAATAATATGAATTTGAGTTTTGGGCCACTTGGACCAAGCTAAGCATGGGAAATGAAGATTTTTAAGACACTTATGAATATGAATGATGGAATGTTAGATCAAAGGAGTTTATAAAGGAATTATATGTGTCCAATGGTTTATTTTTAAGTAATTCATGGATAATTTATTATTTATAAGTTCATTTTTCACTATTATTATGTAAAGAAGGGTAGTTATCAAGAAGCTAGTCAAGGTGTCAAGCCAAGTTCTAACTCCTACAACACATGGAAGATTAAAGCATATTTAGGAGTAACACACATGGATTTGGAAGTATATTTAATAATATTATAAAACCAATTTAATTTTTTAACTCATGAATACAATTTTCAATCTTTTTTACTATGCCCCTCTCTCCCTCTTCATAATTCTCTATATAAGCAGCCACTTTTGGATTTATAATCAATCCACATTTGGTATGGTGAATCCATAATAGTTTTATTACTTATTTTTACTTTGAATAAAATATTTAAATCTAGTTTTTAGTTATCAACTTCTTATATAAGTTTGTGAATTAGTTTACATTTGAATGATCAGTGATAATCATCTCTCCTTGTATTCATCTTACTCTTTCATGTTTTATGAAAGTAGTCTACCCTCTTCTTGTATTTAGTGTTATTTTATATATTTAAGTGTAATTAATAATAATAGTGTCTATAAATATACTTCTTATTCATCCACATTGAGAAATGCATTACATCTTACCTCCATGTTGAAATACTTATGCTAGAGAAACCTTAGATGTTGAGATCAGTTTTTTGAATCACCTTTCATAGTTCAAGTTCATGGTAGTATTTTGGAGTTAAAATTTGTTCATCAACTCATTATTTTAGCTTTATTTCATGTTTCTCTATCCTTTTTCACCCAAAAAATTAGTATCATAGGTGATGAGTTTAAATAGATGTATCAAGGGAGCTAACCCTATTAACTAGCAATTTACCCCAACTATAGACAACCCATAGGTATAGTAATATTATTATTTTAATCAATTGGAGTTGGCTTGAAATAAATTTCCAAAGGTTAAAAATTACGTGACAATAGTTCTGACATACTCTATGGGATCATTATCCCAAGCATTATTTATCAAGGTGAATGTTGGTTTTGATAAGACCACAACCACACAAGTATTTACTACTCGAAATTTGGTCACTCCATTGAAGTTATAATATTTGGATACATACCCATTTATCATTTTCATTATTCATGGTCACTACTAGATTAACTACTAGTAGAGGTAATCATTCTATAAATCTAATCCCTTATGCTAAACTTCATCTTAAATTTTAATACCTTGAGCCTTTGTTAACACTTAAAAATACTAAGGAAGAGTTTGAAGAGCAGGAAGATTTTTAAAGTCAAGAAGAGTAAGAGAGTAAAGAAGAGATTGAAGTTAATGTGGATATGAAACATGATTTCCCATATTTAAATACTAAAAATACCATAAAACTTGATGCCTATGATGATATCCCTCCCAATGCCACCAAGAGTGTCCCTAATTTTAATGGGGAAGGTCCTATCACCCCAAGTGTACACATTAGAGACATATCCAACTTCTGCAATTTCAATAATATCATATAAATTAACATTGAAATCATATTTCTTGTCATTTCCTTTGGGGTAAAATCCTTTTATTGGTATATAACCTTGCCTGGAGGATGTATTACTATGTGGGATGAATTTGGGGAGTTGTTGAATCAAATATTTGAGGATAAGAGTGATCATACATCATTAATCCATCATATAAATGTCATCCAAAGAGGGCCTAAGGATTTCATGCATGATTTCAATGAAAGGGTCCAAAGGACATGGAATAGGCTTCCACCTCTCATGAGATCCCCTACATGTTTTGTTTTCCCATCCTACCTCAGAGCTATTTAGATTGATATAGTTGTCATGTTGAAATCCATGGGAGGGGATGCCTTTCTGTATGCTTATAATGTGGCTATTAGAGATGAGAATGGTTTGATCCAATATGGTAAACTCCATCCAAAGGTCTCAATGCCTATTTTTCCTAACATACCTACTACCCCTCCAATCCTTGCTCCATTTCTAAATCCAAATAACAAGTCTAAAGCTACTCCATAGAAATTAGATGATGTAATTGATTATCTAGCAAAATATAAGGCGTTAAAAGCTTCAACTAGGCAATCAAATAAACATATTAGAGCTTAATAAAAATCCTACTATTACCATCTACTAACAAAATTATTTACACCTTAGCATAATTAATTTTTAAGGGAGGGGACTAGGTCAAACTAATTTCAATAAGTCACCTAATGCCTAAAATCCAAATTTTGTTCCCACTTCAAGAGCCATGGTTCCAATCCATATCAACCTAGTTCAAGGAGAAGAATGGCCAAATTTTTTGGGGCACCCTCAAGGTAAATATATGAATGATAATGAAGGGGAAATTCAAGCCTTAGTATATCAAGGAGGGACTACTCTTTACTTGACATTAGAATATGATACTTCCATATAAGCAAAACTAAGTAGAGAGTTTAGTAATCCAAGAGCGAGCTTTGTAAACTACTAAATGGAGGATATATTTGTCCTAAATCAGATCACCTTAGTTTTAGACAAAACAAAGTCAAAGAGGAATAATTTAGGAGATGATAAAGATTTGGATATATCTCCAAACAAACCTCCTTTAAGGTAACAAGGTGTGGATGGAAATATGATAACCTCTACAAGTCTTACACCTCTACAAAATCAAAATGTGGGAAAGGTGGTCAAAACTTCATTGCCTCAAGATCTATGTATTACATTAAATTTAAGGATAAAATAAAAGGATAATATATCCCCTTTGAATATTATTAACTAGAACACAAAAATAATCATATCCCTTTGGGAGGTACTCCATATCCCTAGTCAAAAGGAGCTACTGCAAGAGCAACTGTCCCAACTCCACATTCCTCCCAAATAAAAAATAATATTGGTGTAACCATCAAAAATGCATGTAATAATATTATTTAACCTTACACCAAGTTTGAAAAACCCCCACCTTTATATCTTAACTTTATTTCGAGAGAAAGGCTACTCCATAATTGAATTGTGGATAATAGGGAAAACACTTCAGTCATGCCTAAACTAGTTGTAGACAAGTTGGGTTTAAAGTGTGAACCTTATAGAAAATGAGTTTTTCATATTGATGGAACAAAATCCATGTATATAAGGCTCATCAAAGTCTTGAAAGTGTTCTTTCATGACTATTTAAGTTTTCTAATTCTACAAGACATAGTTATGGTGGATTTACCTACACATTTTACCATTTACTTATCAATAGACTTCAATACTAAGATATGAGGGTATGTTATTGATTATTTATCTTTATTGGATTTTACAATGAGGTATGGAACTAAAGTGATAATAAAAAAATAGCCATTGACAAGTTATACATTAAATAATATGTGGAAACTAGTTCCAATCTACATTACACTATCAATGAGAAAGAGAAACATGGCATAGATGATGGAACATATTCCCATATTGAAGCTATTTATGATCTATTATTAGATGAATATGGTTCTAAGATCTATGATTATGATCCTCATGATTTAATTGAAGAGATAGGTCTTGGTACATATATCATTCATGAAGAGGATGATGAGTTTCATGAGGTAGGCCTTGATGATTCCTTGATACAAGTTTCATGGGGTAACTAATTTATTCATATAGATGATGATGAGCCTAAAAATGTGATAGAACATAATAATGATAAAGATGATGAAATTATGAATTCCTAAGATGAATAAGTTCATGAGTGTAGCCATCAATAAGAGTGTGATGATACATGGTAGCAGTTTTATGCTATAGTTCAATAATTTGAAATAGTAATCCAACTCTCCTTCCCAAATAACATGAAATTGATAGTAAGATAATTGGTGGACCTAATGAACATTAAGAGGAGTGTCAAGTCACTATCAAGTAGGCTATAGTATTAGAGGAATGTAATAAGACAATGATAGAGGTTTGTGTGAATGAAGAGCAATATAGGCAGTAGTATGATATTGAGTCTGTAGACATGTTTGACCAACAAGAGGGAAAATATGAGGGTCCTATATAATTGATCACATCATGTTATAGATGAAGGTGAAGCTGAGAAAACTCCCATTACTCCCAAGAAGAAAAATGAAAATCATCAAATGCAGATAAAGGAGACAAAACATGCTACACTAGAAAGTAGACCTAAAAAAGAGCTAGAATAACCCTTCAAATGAGTTTCAAATGATTCAGTTATAGCTAGTAGAGGTCCCATGAGTGGTAAGTCCTTTGATCACCTTAAAAATAAAATTTTATTTAACAAAAATCCATCATATGGTGACTTATTCTCATTAATAAGTTGTGACTCAATAAAAATTCTTTTTGACCCTGGTTGAAGTAAGAGGAAGTGTTTCATCACCTCAAACATATTTTAAAGTCTATAAATAATAGATTAGATGTGTTTTTTGAGTCTTTTTTATATGGTTTTCTTTAAATGATTTGAACATAGTGTGTTTTCTTCTTTTTGTGTGGTTGGGTGTGATTTTGAAGTCTTTAGAAGGTATATCAGTTTCAAATTGTAGCATAAGAGTGACTCCATTACCTAATGGGAGTATAAGGCCACTAATCCATTAACATTTCACGCATGCTACCTCTATAAATTACTAAATTATTGACCAAATTATTATCTCAAGTTAAAATTGGTCACCCGATGAAACTTCAAAATTTTGTCAAAAAATTGTCATGGTCTTGTCATGGTATTTTCATGATCTTAAATGTTTTTAAATAGATCCATATGGCCATATTTGTCCTTGTCTAACATTGTTCAAACTTTGGTCTTATGTTCACTTATATAGTCCTAGTGGTCAAATTCAAGGTTTTGAAATTTAAAACATGGTAAAATGTTTATTATGGTTTAAGTTAATTTTAAAAGGTTACTTAGGTGTCATTAGGATCATAATATCATGCAATAACCTTTTATTTGGCTCTTATATGCAAAAAATCACATTTTGTCCACCTTTTGGCCTATTTAGAGAAGTTACATGTACCATATTCAAATCCAAATATTTTAAGAATAATAATAACATGATTTATGTTATAAATTTGTCAAATAATGTTTAGAAATGGTTAGAGACTAACATAATTTACAATACAATGCTTAAACTAAGAAAAATGAAATTTCACAAGTACTTTTGGGCACTTATACAGCCTTACAAGATAAAATTTTAGCTAGAAACAATTTATAAGTGTATAATGGGATAAGTTAGATAATTTTCTAGATTTGTACTCAGTTTTCGGTCAAAATTTTGCTTTAGGCACTCTTTCTCTTCTATCACTACCTTCACAAGCTCAGAAAGGCAAATATGAAGTAAATGGTATGTTAAGGAGAAATGGAGAGTTATGAGATTAAAATTTGGCCATTATTAGGGGTCATAGTAATATTTAAATAAATGGAATTAGTTTTAATATTAATGTCTTCTCTTTTATGAACAATTACTAAGAGTGGCAACGTGTCACTATGACTTGTCCAATCGAGTAGGGTCTATTCTTGCATATATGTTTTCACTTAAAATTTAAATCGATAACAATGCTTTTGAGAAATATTTTTAGAGTTAAAGGATATAATTTACATGGTGGTTTCATTAGATAACTCATCTCCATGAAGTATCTACACTTAGAGGAAAAGTGTCTTAATGTCTAAGGTGTTTCAATCAATCATGCTAAGAGTTTTTGTTTTGTCTAAGATATTTGTCATCTTTAGAGGTTAAAAATGTTTCATAACTCATGTAATATCCATGAAATTCATGTATTTCATGTTATATTTGTCTAAAATGTGATTCTTATCCATAGTCTTCAAGTGTGATGCTCTTTGGGAACATGGTTTGTGTTATGTATTCCACTACATGTTTGATTTCTAAAATTGGCCCAAATATTAGTGATATATCATAATTTAATATTATAAGATAATATTTCACTAATGAAAGCATGATAAAATCAAGATAGTAGTCCAAGTACACCCTCTAATGAGATTCATATGTGTTTCTTCTATAAACTAGCCTATATAGACTATAGAGGTAGTTTGAAGATGTCATAATGGTGGATCATAAAGTATAAGGCATAGGGAAGCTTGATACATATACTAATAAATTAATATGGACTTAAGTATCCCACTAATATTATCAAGTGATATAAATTGACTAGATACTCTAAGACAACACATAATATGGGATGACTATACCTACAGGGCTATACGAATTGTAAGGAGAGTTGAAGATGATATGAGGAATTATCATAAGGCCTATAATCCATTAAAAGAGTGACAAGATAATGAGATAAGATTGATAGTGGTAATATGTTGTAGGAGTCTAAGGATTCACCAAACTCTTTTAGTAACCTATGAAAATAAAAGAGACCTATAGGCCCTAGGCATGTAGGTCCTCATTATAGACTTAGCTTTATTATTTTTAAAACAAGAAAAAACTTAAGGGTGATTCCATACATTTAAAATAGATGAAGATATAATAAAAAAAATTGAAGAGTAACTAGGCCACTTATAATTCAAATATGGTCAATTAACTAAGTCGACATGTCTTATAAGGCACCTACAGGACTGTACAAAATGAGCAAGTGAAAATTAGATTAAAAATGACATAAAAGGATTTTTTAGGCTTTCTTATACAATGGAATAAAATAATTTAATTTTAATCCTTCAATTATCATGGCAAGTAAGAGGACTAAGCTTAAAACCTAATGCTCAAATAGACCGCTAACACCTACAAACTACAATGAAGAGCAAACTGGTCCTAAGTTTTAGGAAGGGGTAGAGGTACATGAAAATATGTCGAAAACCTAATTGAAACTTCAACCAATTAAAAATCCATTGAAAAAGTCTTTGGTATAAATATGGAGACTTAGAAAAACCCTATATGCAATCAAATCTATTAGTAAAAGTGTTGTCATTGATGTAAAAGGTAATGACAAAGTGGTGATGTCATTGATGAAGGATGATATCATGGAGTAACAAGAAGGCTTTGAGTATATAATGTCTATTCTAGTGCAAGAAGGAACAAGGTTGGTAAATTTTTGAGTCATGAATCATGTGACCTATGTGAACATGGATTGAAAATTTTGAAACATGGCATAAGTGCATTTGAGATGTGGATGAGGTGTTGACAGCATATACAATGGTGAGAAGGTCATACTCCAAACCTAAGGTGACTTTTACTTGAAGGCCTAGTATGTCAAGACACCTAATGAGGTTAAAATGAAGTGTCAAAGTGAGTTGTCAAGATGTTAGAGAACATGTAAGCATTGAATGAGATTTTAGTAGGTGATTCAAAATTGTGGACCAATTTTTAGGTCCTAAGGAGAAAGAAAAAGTAAGATATCATATTGGAAGGTCTCCTATGCCTACAAAATGAAGCTAAGAAGGAAGTGTTGATGACTGGAGATTGCACCCAGTGGCAGGAAAATAGGTTCCTGCTCTCTCCCCACAACATGAAAACTCCTCTCTTGCCTGTGGGATGGTGAAGCAGGAGAGGAGAGTCTCTAGGTATGGGCTAGTTCCCTCTGATGTATATTGTTTGTTCCAGGTAGTGCAAAAATATAGATATATAGATATACTTGGGGGGGATGAAAAGGGAAGAAAGTGCAAGAAAGCAAACAGCCTACTCTAAAAGAGGTGATACACAAAAAATGAAATGACCTTCCCACCTCCACACTCAGGATCAAACAAAACATACATACACTGAGACTTGGCAGAAAGACTAGGCTACTAGAAATGATAGGGAGGTTCTTATGGAAAGCACAGGAAATAGGGACTCACCAAGGTGCTGAGAAATACACATTGTAAGTGACCTCTCCTGTTCTATACCTCCAAAATAGAACTCTACTCATGGTAGCAATAGATGATGGCACTTTGTAGATCACAGGTTTGCTGGGGTTGGACCTATGAGAGCATCAAGAGACAATGACTGGACACAGACCAACATTCAAGGCATACTCTGCACAATCCATCCAAGAAAGAGGTAAAAACTATCTTTATTGATTCAAGTGGAAAATTTGGAGAGCTATGCTCTTTACAAAATTGGAGAAGATTCTTAAAAATGACCAAGTCTGCCAATTTATATGGAAAAGCCAAGAGGAGTCTCATTGGGAAGAGTGAAAAACACTGTAGCTGATGTCATAAAAGTACTGGGACCATGCTTGATGCTTCCTTTTGCATGCTGGTTAGCTCCTCTGCCCACTGGGTGAGCTTTTTTTTGTGTTCTGCAAGGCCTTTTTGCCACCAGATGTTGTGAGCAGCAAATTTACTACCTACTACCGTGGACTTCATGTAGGACTTTTTGCTGACGTCGACCGATTTTCTGTCGAGCGTGGTAATTTTGCCGATGTCGATCGAGTTATCTACTGACCACGGTAGTTTTTCTGACATTGATTGATGTTGATGGCTTCTTTTTCTCCACCGATTGCTTCATGTGGCAATTTTGCCACCCATTGCTTGTGTTGGCAGTCTCTTTTTACCTGCCAGTGTTGTGGGCAACAATTTTGCTATTGGCTGCATTGTTCTCATAAATGTTTGCCCTCCTTTTTGCCTTAGTGTTAAGTGCCTCAACTTTTTCCTCTCCCCTTTTGTGAACATTTGAAGACTCTGCCTTATGCTACTGTGAATGCCAACGAATGAGGCTGATGAGCCAATGCTTTGAAATGGAACTGTCAAACCCTGAAGACAGACCTTGCAACCCAAAATGACTAGCCATGCAAAGCAAGTGTAGAAGGTGACCGAGATTTTGCCAGAGGGGCAAAATTGGGTCAATAAAGTGGCAACTCATAAGGTAAGCATGCCTGCTATGCTTCAAACCCAATTACCTTACATTCCATTGGGTGCAGAGTCAGATGGTGACTTTGAAGATAGTTCACAATAGCTTTTGAGATCCCAAAATTACACCTGAAACTTTCACCCCCATAGGTAAAAGAAATACAGAAGGCTAAAAACAACTAACTGTGTGAACTGTACTTAGGGAAAACAAGAAAGAAAATAAGGGAAACTATGTACAGCCAAACCAAAAATTAGTGGCAATGCTTTAGATGTATCCCATTAACTGGGATACACAGTTCTTCACCATCCAACTTGGAGAGCTGGAATGTGTTATGCTACTTAAACTGAGTAATTATGTAAGGACCGCTCCAGAGGGCATCAAATTTTGCATGTTTTCCAGGCTTAGCTCTATCTTCGTCCCATTTTAAGACAATGTCTCCTTTAGCAAAGTTTTTTGATGAAGATTTCTTGTCAAAATGCCTTTTCACCTACTGTTGGCGACTAGACATGGCAGCCATGGCACGGTCCCTTACCTCCTGGAGCTCCATTAGTTCACACAATCTAACCTCCATGCTACTTCCTTCTTCTAACTGTAGCTGATGAGCGAGGTCTAGTGCTGGCAATTTGAGTGAGATGGGAAGCCTTACTTCCCTTCCATACATGAGCGCATATGGAGAATTTATGATTGCTCTCTTTGGGGTGATCCGATCGGCCCATAGACCTATCTTCAACTTGGCATGCCAAGTTCTCTGATTTTCCTCCATGGTTCTCTTTATAATTTTGATCAAATTTTTATTGGTGGACTCGGCCAGTCCATTCCCCTATAGATAGTAATTTGACAAAGTGCTGAGGTATATACCATACTTCAGCGCCCATTCACTAGTTTTGGTTCCTAGAAAAGCCAAGGCATTGTCTGAAATTATAGTGGTCGGGACCCCAAAACATGTCACTAACTCCTCATAGAAATCCAAGACTGCGCTTTCATTTGCTTCCTTCAAAGCAATTGCTTCCATCCACCTAGTGAAATAATCCATAGCAGTCAGGACCCATTTGTGTTCGACACTGGAGGGAGGATTGATCATCCCTATGAAATCTAATCCCCACTGCATGAATGGTTGTTCAACTTGAATGGGTTGTAGGGGCATGGCAGCCAATTGCTACTTTCCATCAAAAAGTGCACACTTCTAGCACTTCCTTACCCAGGCATAGGTATCTTTGAAAAGAGTTGGCTAGAAATAGCCAACTCTCATTATTTTAGCCGCTGTGGTCTTAGGGGCGAAATGGCCACCTACTAGCCCATCGTGAAACTCAGCCAATACCTTGTCAGCCTGACTGGGGTCAATGCACCTCAAGAGAACCCCAGAGAGATCCTTCCTAAATAATACTCCATCAATCAAAACATAAGGATGGGACTGAAGTTTAAACTACCTTCTTTTGGCCCTACCGAGACCTTGTGGACATTCACCTGTAAGAAGGAAACACCTCATGTCCAACATCCAATCTCTTATGATAGCTGGTTCTTCTACAGTGGCTGCGTCATGGATCAACAAGCTATCTTCACCCTTTTGTCTCAAATCTATAGCTAGCTGTTCACACAGGCCCCTTCCTCTCACTGACTTGGCAATTTTGATGTCTATGTCATACTCCATCACCTTGGTGATCCATCCTGCCCTTTTCTCATTTAAGTCTCGATTGGGCAAGAAATCCTTGATGCCAGGGTGTGGAACCATGAGATGGATCTTGCTATTTGACAACATATACCTAAATTTCTTCAGGCTACGCACTACTGCCAAGTCTTGTTTCTCTATGTAGGTGTACCTAATTTTGAAGTCCTCTAACCCTTGGCTGAAGAAGGTGAGTGGTTGCTTAAGGTCATCACTGTTTGCTTGAGTAAGCATAGTAGATATCACTTCTCCATTGCTAAAGGTATAGAGATTGAGGTTTTTATTGAAGTTGGGGCTGATCAGAGCGGGAGCCTGGGTCAAAGCCTACTTGATGGCTTCAAAGCTATCTTTTCTTGGCATTGTCCATTTGAATTCTTCACCCTTCCTCAGCATAGAGGCTAGTGGTTTAACTATTTTAGCAAAATTTAGAATGAACCTCTAAATGAAATTTATTCAGCCAAAGAAAATCTGTAGGCCTTTCTTGTGCTTTGGTAGGGACATCTCCAGAATGGAGTGGACTCTCTCGGGGTCAATAGACAAACCTTCCTTAGACACAATGTGGCTGAGAAGTTTCCCCTCATGAACAAAAAATACACATTTCTTTGGATTTAGGGAGATGCCAAATTCCCTGTACCTTTCAAAAATCTACCTGAGGTGCTCCATGTGCTGTCTCGCCTCCTTGGAGAAAACCATTATATCATCAAGGTACACCAGCACATTCTTATTTGTCAAACCACTGAAAGCCATGCCCATGGCTTGCTGGAAGGTAGTACCAACATTGGATAGCCTGAAAGGCATCTTTTGGTAGGCAAATGTTCCCCATTTAATGGTGAAGGCTATTTTGTATTGGTCCCAGCCTTGCACCAGAATTTGATTATATCCCAAATAACCATCCAGGAGGGAGAAACGTTCATAACTAGTTACCTTTTGGAGGATCTGCTCCATGTTCAAAAGGGGATAATGATCCTTTAAAGAGATTTTATTAAGGTCTCTGAAGTTGATGCATAGCCTGATCTCCCCATTTTTATTTCTAACTGGAACCAAATTGGCCAACCATGAGGAATGTCTGATAAAAAATATAATGCCAGACTCAATCAACTTGACCAATTATTTCTGCATAAGGAGTTTGATCATCAAATTAACAGGCCTCTATTTTTGTGTGACTAGCTTTGCACCTCCCTCTAGTTCAATGGTGTGCTGGGTGAGTCTTGGATCGAAGCCCTTCAAGTCGCTATAATTCTAGGTGAAGACGTCAGTAAATACCTGACACCGCAGAATGAAAGCTTACCTTTCTTGAAACGTGCAGACGTTACCAAGCGCTAGCAACTTGTCCTTGAAGATTTCAATTTTTTCATAATTCTCCTCTTTGGTAGTGATGCATGCTTTGTCATTTCTTAGTTGGTCATCTTTGTTGAAAATACTTTCAAGTGTGACCAGACCCTTAGGGAGTTTATTGCTCTTCAATTGAACAATCTAATTTCCATATTGCTGTTGCAATTTCGCTTGATTATGGACTAAAAACTCAGCTTCTTCCTGTAGGAAGAGAGCTATCTACTGGTCACTTTTGAAGACCTTCCAATTCGTAACATTGTCTAGAATTGAAGGCTGAACCACCACTCTTAAATGGCGTGAACCATAATCCCTGCTTATCTCTTTTGAAACATTAAATCGGGTGCCAACAGCTGCCAGCCTATCAGCCTGCTTATTCTATTCTTTGAGAATCAAGGTAATGTTAAGGGAAAGGAAATCTTCCATCAAGTCCTAGACTCTGTGCTTGTAAGACTTCAGCAAAGAGTTCTTGGTCAGGTTTAGGCCTCTTATTTGGTTCACAATTAGTTCACTGACCCCCAAAATTTGCAACTTCTTGATCCCTCTCTTTCTTGCCCACTCAAGTCCATGAATCAAAGACTCATATTTTTCAACATTACATGTGCAAGAGAACTAGAAATAGAAAGCTAAAAAGTACCTTTCTTTAGAAGGGGAAACTAACAGTGCCCCACCACCAGCACCCAATTTACTTCTGGAACCGTCAAAGTATAGCTGCCACAGGCCGAGGTCTTATTTGTTTTCCTTCATTATATTGGGCATAATGGCACCTTCTTCATGCAAGCAATAGATGCCAAGGTCTACCTCTTCAATAAACTTATAAATATCGTGCTCGAAGTTATCACTTCCCCATTCATCCAAGAGTAGATCTGCGACTCCCTCAAGAGTAGAAGATGAAGATTTGTCCATCTGAGACTCTTTTGGATCAATGATAGTGTAACTGACATTCGCTACCTTAGGTTAATAGGGCTCTAGGTGGTCCTTATAGAGTGGCTTAGATTCAATTTTCACTTTGGTCCCATACTTGGTTCTAAAAACTAGATATGACCAGTTCGCTGCTAAATAGCCATCGATCTTGGACGTAAAGTCCCTAGACAAACAGATTGCAAAATATGGAGGAACATCCGCTACCACTATATCATGGGGGATTGAGAATGTCGGGTAGGCATTCAATGTTAAACTTAATCCCTTCAGGATTTCGACTATCTTTATAGGTGTCCCATCTAGTTATAAGACTCCTTTGTTCATTGCTTCATATTTTAACCCCATCTTATCAGCAATGCACTTGGGGATTACTAAAGTGCTGGCCCCGCTGTCGATTATGCAATTATGTACTAAGAAATCCCCTATGATCAAAGATAAATAAAAAGGTGGAGTCCTTTCTTCCTTTTTTACCTAATCTGAAGTAGAAGGCAGCCCATTCGTCATTAGGACATTATTAGTGTCTGCTGGGACAGCCTGTTGATCTAGCTCATGCAATTCTTTCTTTATACGTCCTTCTATCCTAGAAGAGACAATGAATCCCATAGAGAAATGCTTACATGCAATTTCTTCATTTGATCAACTATATTCACTTGGGTGCTAATTCCCTTTGTGCTTTCCTTTGGGCTGACCCCTGCTGGAGCTGTAGACTGAGGAGCTAGAGGTATGGACGGTTGACCGGAAATTGGGGCCCTTTTAAAAGGGTGTGGTGAAGGATTCATGGCTGCCTAAGGGGAAGCTTACGCTTCCCTGACTACTCTTCTTTTAAACCTCGTATTGGCTGTAATGCAATCAACCTGATTGCCTGCAACACCCCCATGATTAATTGCATAGAACTTGCCCTCTTCATGATTTATCAGGGTAGAATCCAGCTGAGTTTGATTATTACTCATGCTGGGCTGAGCTGGAAACTCAAAAAATTGGGAATGATTAGCAACCTAGTTTTCTAAATTCTAGAAAAAATTCATCATATCATTCGTATGGATAGCTTGTCCTTGACCTTGTCTTATGGTCGAATAGCTAGGCTATTCCTATACAAGGTTATTCTGAGTAGGCACCATGGCTTTAGATGATGAAGAGGGGCCTGAGTTATAATTTTGATAAGGCCTGGTCTGAGTGAGCTGACCTTGTCCTTGATTATAGCCTTGAAAAGGGTTCTTAGGTGCTTGGCCATAATGCTGATAACCCAGATTTGGCTTATTATTTGAGCTTGTTGCCTTTTAAGAGCTACAAGTTCATTTGACATGTTTTGCAACAGGCTTTTAACCTCATGTAGTTCATTTGATGGAATAGCAGTTGGCTTCTCAATGGTGGGTAGGGGAGTAATGGTGGGAACCACAGTCTGTATAGGGGGCAGCATCTCTGGGAAAAGTGGCATGTGGGGCCTAGGAGCGATCTTTTCAGCTTGAACCAAGCAATTTTTGACTACTATGGCAATGTCATCAGTAGCAGGTAATATATGCCCTCCCATGGATTGGATCATTACTGCAATATCACTATTTAATGCTTTTAAATAGTATAAGAAAGCATAGCTGGGAGTCAGCCTTACCAGGATAGGAATTCTATCCCAAGTCTTTTAAAATTGCATGTTGAAGTCTTGCATATACTCATGTGGAGCTCTCTTTATAGTCATCAACTGCTCAGCAAGAGAGAGGCCATCACTTTTTTCCCCAAAATGACCAGTTAAATGGGTGCTCAATTCATTCCAGGAATGTATGGAATTCACAGGCAAGGTGTTGTACCAATCAAGAGCCTTCCCTTTCAGAGACAAAGCTAGTAGTCTAATGGCAATGTTTTCTTCTATTATATTGTGAATATTGCAAAGATTGGCAATATTCTTGATATGCTCAACAACTATAATAGGTCCCACTCCATCAAAATAAGGTACATTTTTGAGAGTTGTTCCTGGAATCGGATCATAGCGTGGGAGGTTTAAAGGGCTCTCACCATGAAAAGCTACAAAAGGCAAAGCCATGGCTGGAATGAGCTGTAACTGTAGCTAAGCTGGGTTGGTGTTCCTAGCAACAAGTCTAGGAGGATTTACTAATGGATAAGGGTGAGTTCTTTCAAACCTGAGCCTTTTAGCAGAGTTTAACGGTAGCTCAATGAATTCAAAAGGGACCCTTCTTAAAGCTGACCTTGTGGTAACCTTTGGCATAGAAGTTTAAGTGACTGGTCTTAAAATAAAGCACTGAGCTCTTACCAGTGGAGTCACCAGATGTTGGAAATCTTTGAAATGACTGTATCAGGACCAACATCAATCCTAAAATACTACTGTGTTAGAAATTGATAAAATTACGGTCCCACTGGGCGTGCCAAAACTATTGACGACTGGAGATTACACCCAGTGGTAGGAAAATAGGTTCCTACCCTCTCCCCGCAACATGGAAACTCCTCTCTCACCCGTGGGATGGCAAAGTAGGAGAGGAGAGGCTCTAGGTATGGGCTAGTTCCCTCTGATGTATCATATTTGTTCTAGGCAGTGCAAAAATATAGATATATAGATATACTTGGGGGGGATGAAAAGGGAAGAAAGTGCAAGAAAGAAAACAACTTACTCTAAAAGAGGTGATACACCAAAAATGAAATGAACTTCCCACCTCCACACTCAGGATCAAACAAAACATACATACACTGAGACTTGGCAGAAAGACTAGGCTGCTGGAAATGACAGGGAGGTTCTTATGGAAAGCACAGGAAATAGGGACTCACCAAGGTGCTGAGAAATACACACTATAAGTGACCTCTCCTATTCTATACCTCCAAAATAGAACTCTACTCCTGGCAGTAGAAAATGATGGCACTTTGTAGATCATAGGTTTGCTAGGGTTGGACCTGTGAGAGCATCAAGAGACAATGACTAGACACAGACCAACATTCAAGGCATACTCTGCACAATCCATCCAAGAAAGAGGTAAAAACTATCTTTATTGATTTAGGTGGAAAATTTGCCTAGCTATGCTCTTTATAAAATTGGAGAAGATTCTTAAAAATGACCAAGTCTGCTAATTTATATGGAAAAGCCAAGAGGAGTCTCATTAGGAAGAGTGAAAAACACTGTAGCTGATGTCATAAAATTGCTAAGACCATGCTTGATGCCTCATTTTGTGCACTGATTAGCTCCTCTACCCATTGGGCAGGCTTTTTTTGTGTTCTATTGGGCCTTTTTGCTGCCTACTACTGTGGACGACACGCAGGACTTTTTGCCAACATCGGCTGATTTTCTGCCGAGCGCAGCAATTTTGCCGACATTGGCCGAGTTATCTGCCGACCATTGAAATTTTGCTGATGTCAGCCAATGTTGACAGCTTCTTTTTCTCCTCCATCTACTTCACATGGTAATTTTTCTGCCCATTTCTTGTGTTGGCGGTCTCTTTTTACCCGCCAGTGTTATGGGCGGCAATTTTGCCGCCGGTTGCATTGTTCTCGTAAACGTCTGCCCTCCTTTTTGCCTTAGTGTTAAGTGCCTCAAATTTTTCCTCTCCCCTTTTGTGAACATTTGAAGACTCTAACTTATGCTACTGTGAACACCAACGAATGAGGCTGATGAGCCAATGCTTTGAAACAGAACTGTCGAACCCTGAAGATGGACCTTGCAACCCAAAATGACTGGCCATGCAAAGTAGGTGTAGAAGGTGACTGAGATTTTGCCAGAGGGGAAAAATTGGGTCAATAGTAAGTTGAGATGATAATTGGTACATGTAGAGTTTTCATGGTGACCTAATCTATTTTGACTGATTGGGGAATGGTCCTAACAATCTTTCATAATCATTTTGTAGGGAAACCAAGCCCTCAAATTTATGAACAAACATTAAGAAGGTAAGGAGGTTTTTATGCTTACAAACCCTCATAGTGGAGAAATTAGAAATATGTAAATGGATTTTTATAATAATTTATTTTAAATTAAAGTTTTATGATTGGATTTTATATAGGACTCCTCCATGCATCTCTAAGTGGTATCAGTTTTAAAGATAGTGAGTAGAAGGTACATAAAAGTGATTATTTATGAATTTTTTTTTGTTATAGGAAAGGTTTATTAATTTAACATATGAAAATTATTATAGGTTGAGGGTAAATACTTGTTATTGATACCTATGTATTTATTTTAGAAATATATATTCTCCATGTCAATCATTTTGTTTAATCAAGTTGGCCTATTGCTAATATACCAGATAGTGAAAAAAGTGAAAGAAACCAAACTTGAGTGAGAACCTATTTAGGGATGAGTTGTGGGTGACTAGGGATGGATAAAATTATTTAGGTTATATTTTAAGGGCTTATTAATCATTTTATCTTGGTTTATAATTGTTTTTTGTGCTCATACATAGGCTAGAAGATGCTCACAAAGTGACTTGTTTGAGTAAGATGAACTATGAAGGTGTGTGTTCCATAAGTTGATCTATATGTTCATAATATGATATTAAACATCCATAAATTTGTGATTAGAGTTTATATTATGATTTTAATTATAAAATTAATTAATTTTAAGATCAAGGACTTGTATGCAATTGTGTTAGATGTCATGTTCACTATGACTATGTTTTTTGAGCAAAGTTGATAGTTCTAGGCATGCTAAGGTAAGTGATGTGTGTTAGTAATTATGGAAAGAGGTGATTCATAAATTGTATATATATATTCATGTGTGAAATTATTTAAATATATAATAATTTTGGAAATTATAGATATATTTTGAGGAGTTGAAATGTAAAAGCCAAAAGGGCTTGTCTAGCTGTGTATGCATAGTGTGAGAGTGGTTTGAGAGATTATTCTGTTAGACCAATAATTGATTCCAATACAAGAAATATAAATGATGTAAAATGATATAGAGACATAATAATACCATGTATGTGTATTATATGTTATGAAATAGTTATTTCAAGTGCTAAAACATAAAATTGTTCATGACTGTGTTTTTATGCTATAGGTAGTTTTTGAGTGATCACTTTATAGAAGTGAGTTAGAAGTGTTATTAGAAGAGTTGAATATTAAAATTAGTATTTATATGTTGTATAAGTATCAAATTTTCATAATAATTCATTTCAATTCATATTTTTTACCTTATCAATCATGAAAAATTCAAGATGCTTAACTGTACTTTGATTATGTTTTACCAAAACTGAGTGAGCCTATTACAGAGGTGTTTTTGGATGATTGGAGTATAAGTAGAGTCCAATGGAAATGGATAGGTTTAATAATTAATTAATTATCTATTAATATTTTTTATCAAGTGGTTTTTTTGATAAAAGTATAGTATGCTTCTATTTTTTAAGACATACTTTTTTGTCCTTTTAGGCCTAATGGTGAGTAGGCTAAAATGGCTTGGTTCAAGTGGTGAGTTAGAGTTCCAAGTTGTATGGAACTTTGTGGGAGTAATCAAGGGTAAATTTTAGGCATTTTATATGTTTTTCATATTTTTGTGAAGGAAAAATGTTGTGCAAGAGGTCACAAGAGTAACGTGTGGGTTTGAAGGGCTAATTCCATTAGGTCTCTATTAGGCATAATTGAGTTTTAGCCTTTATAGATTATAACCAACATATGGAGTGTTTGGTTATAAAATTTAACGTGTGTATGAAGATATTTTAAGTGTGATACAAGTGGGTTAAGGATATTTTCTAAACAAGATGGCTTATATGAAGTGTGTGGTATAAAGGCAAGGCTTAATAGGCCTATTTAGACTCGTTGAGTGTAAATGGAATTAAGCAAAGAAAATAGCTCATTAAAGGAGTAGAGGAAGGTCATTGATGACCATCAGAGGGTGAAAAATATTATTCATACATATATAGCCAAGATGATACAGGTGGATACATAGGTCATTGAACCTAATGAGCCTAGAAGAGGCATATTGAGTGAGTGAGCCCTAAAGGCTGTTGGAGTGAGAATAAAGAGGAAAGAGTGAAAATAAAGGAGGTCATAATCAGTTGAAGAGTTATAAATATATGTTTAATATGATAAAATTTTCAAGGTATCTAAGTTTTTTCTTGGTTTCCTAGGGGGTTGGATCCTCCTTGCAAGCTCGATCTTGTATAAGACTAGTTTTGTGGGTACTCAACTAGGTAGGGGTTGGAGCTCCTTGTGAAGTGAGTGGTTCACTAAATTTTGTGTCTTGTCATTATAGGATAGTATTCCATGTGCATATTTAAATGTTTTATATCCCCCAAGATGGTTTCCCACATAATATCTTGTGTTATCTTATGATGTATTTGTGTGATTATTTATTTATGTATTGATCTCTTATGTATGATTCATGGAATTGTGTTTGGAATTATATATGAATTATTGTGAAAATGATTCAAATCCCATATTATTATATAATTAAAATAATTGGTATTATATCTAGACCTTTAGAGGAGGCTTCATAATCCTATATGGGATCCTAAGTAGCTTAAATTATGATGAGGATAATGTTCATTTTGTTTTCAGTGATGGATAAGTTTATGAAGATCATGGTTGAGGTCTGTATAGAAGTCTGCATGATGGTGTCATCAAAGTTGAATAATAAGGATTATTATAAAGATAATTCCAATATAAAACCTAATTTTATATACAAAAGGACCTTGAAGACATGTTGAAAGATAGTCTTATTTATATTGGGTCTCCATGAGACCTAATGAGGGTATGAGAGCTAATGAAGCTTTCTAAGTATAAGTGAATGGTTTGTGGATACCTATGCATGGAAAAGACTCATATAAAATGGAAAAAAAATTATATGATAAGGTTTTTTTTTTTGAAAGATATCTAGAAGTGTGAATATGTTCAAGAAAAGTTACATAAAAGTTGATTGTGTCTCAATGTCTTCTAAATGACTGACTTGCGTGACTTGTTGAGTTGAATGGTGATCTTAGATTCTTAAGATGATTAGAGGAAGTGTTTTAAGATTTTTTTGATGTAATGGAAATATTTTATATGATATGAGGATGGTTGGTTTGGTATTAGATGTGAATAATAAGCCTAATACATGGAATTCAAAAATTTAAGGGTTTATAGGCTTCTAGTGACTAAAAACCCCTATGTGAATGATCTTGATGCTAATGGATATGTTATAACATATGGAGATTTGTGATCATTATATTAATGTTATGCAATGTTTCCTTCAATTATTTTCGTGTTCTTGTTACATGATTGATTTCTTGAGTGGTGTCTAAGAAGCTAAGTCTGAACGGAGGTGTGAAGATTTGTTGACTAGTCTTCAAGACCAATGCCTTTGAAGGTAAGAGATGTTGTTCATAAGTTACAAGGAAAAGTGTTGATTATTTGAGTCAATTTAAACATGTGGGTAAATTTTATTATTTAAGTCAATTTGAAGGGATATTCATGAAGAGATCAATGGACCAAGAGGTTGGTCATAACTTTAGGGTCATGTATCATGGGTTTGCTTGTTGTGGTATCTTATGTTGAGTTTTTAAAAGGAAATGTGTTTCCATAAAAGTGATTTGAAGATTTTCTAATCCATGATGAATTATGAACGTTAAAGGGCAGTTGTTTGTTGTTATGAGATCCATATGAAAGTTATCCATGCCTGCTTCAAGTGTTCAAGTTGATCTAAGAGGACAAAAATAAGTGAGGAGGAGTGGATCCATGTTGATTAGGTCTCCATGAGACATATTGGTAACATGAGAGCTAATGGTTCATACATAATGATAGTGAATTATTGGAAGTTGTCTAAATCATGGATGAGGATTATGGAGGTTGGTAAAGAAGTATTTGACATGGTTTGGTACCTTGGTGAGGGTAGTATGGGCCATTAGGTCTCATTTTTGGTTTATTAAGGAGACTTTTTGAAGATGAATTTTTATAGATGGAGCATGGAGTTAGGGGGAGCTAACTTAGATAGTTTGAGAGGTTTGAATAAATTTTCATGATGTGAGGGTGAACATATGTAAGATGTTCCAGTTTCAAGCTTAAGTCATGATGGAGAAGTATGTTACATATGTAATCTCAAGAGATAAGTCATAAAAGTTGATATGATGACTTGATCAAACCAAGTCATTTAAAAAAAAATGTATTTAATATTCATTTATGGACATAGGGGGATATTGTGTGCTTTGTAAGTAAATAGGTGCAAAGATCAGGTAAGCAAGAGAGAGTGAGAATCCAAAGATAAGCTACCTAGTAAAATAACAAGAAAGCACATGTTTAATACATCAAGAAGATGATAAATATGTGTATATCAAAGGGGTAGAATTTATTTATCATTTTTCATGAAAGTTAGGTGAGTATATTTAGCACCTAAAGTATATTTTAATATATGCATGATGATATCGGAGCTTTGTTGTTGTCTAGTCCACTTTGTCATTAATGTCAAAGGGGGAGAAGGAGAAAAAGAGGTTCCCATGATTGAAAAAGGGGGAGATTTTTGGAAAAAGTGTTTTAATTGATGTCAAATGTAATGACAAAGTGGTGATGTTATTGATGAATGATGATATCATGAAGTGACAAGAAGGCTTTAAGCATGGAATGTCTATTCTGGTGCAAGAAGGAACAAGCTTGGTAGCTTGTTAAGGAAATAAGAATGTGACATATGTGAATATGGATGGAAGATTTATAATCATGGCATAAGTTAATTTGAGATGTGGATGAGGTATTGAGATCATATACAGTGGTGAAAAGGTCATACTCCAAACCTAAGATGACTTGTAATTGAAGGCCTAGTATGTCAAAACACCTAGTGAGGTTCAAATGAAGTGTCAAAGTGAGTTGTCAAGATGGTAGAGAAAATGTAATAATTTAATGAAGTTTTAATAGGTTTTTAAAAGGTGTGTACCAAGTTTCAAGTCCTAAGGAGAAAGAGAAATAAACATATCATGTTGGAAGGTCTCCTATACATGCAGAATGAAGGTTTCTAAGTTGAGAAGGAAGTTATGATGCTCATTGGAAAGTGTAAAATTTTAATGGTTACCTTAGACTTTTTGAGTAGATTTGGAATGGTATAATAATATTATAGAATTAATTTTTAGAGAAACCAAGCCCTCAACTTTATGAACAAATGTTAAGAAGGTAAGGAGGTTTTTGTGCTTACAAACCCTCATAATTGAGAGATTAGAAATATGTGAATGGTTTTTTAATATAATGGATTATAAAGTAAAGTTTTATGATTTTATGTTATAGAGGACTAATCCATGAATCTACAAGTGGTCATAGTTTTTCAAGACAATGAGTAGAAGGTATAAAAAAGTGAATATTTATGAAGCTTTTATTGTTACAGGCAAGGTTGATTGAGTCAATGCATAAAGTTTTTTTGTGTTTGAAGGTAAATAATTGTTATTGAAACCTATGGATTTATTTTGGAAATATATGTTATTTATGTCAATCATTTTGGTCAATCAAATTGACCTATCACTAATATACTAAATAGTGAAAGAAATTAGACTCGAGTAAGAACCTATTTAGGGATGAGTTACAAGTGAATAAGGATGGATAAAATTATTCGGGATAATTTTTTAATACCTATTACTCATGTTAAATTTGTTATTAAGTGTTTTTTGTGCTCATACATAGGCTAGAAGATGCTCACAAAGTGACTTGTTTGTGTAAGATGAATTGTGAAGGTGTGTGTTCTAAAAGTTGATCCATATGTTCCTAATATTATATTAAACATCCATATATTTGTGATTGGAGTTTATATCATGATTATTTAGGATAAAATTAATTCATTTTGATATCAATAAATGTCTACACAAGTGTTATATGTCATGTTCACTATGCCTCTATTTTTGAGCAAAGCTGATAGTTCCAAGTGTGCTAAGGTAAGTGATGTGTTTTAGTCCTTATGGAAAGATGTGATTCATATAATTGATATTTTGTTATGCTTTTTGACCTAAATTAATTATAAAATACTTGTGGAAGGTATATAGATAGTTTGAGGAGTTGAATTGTCAAAGCCAAAAGGGCTTGTCTAGCTGTGTATGCATAGTGTGAGAGTGGTATGAGAGATTGGTCTGTTAGACCAATTATTGATGCAAAGAAAACAAATATAACTGATGGGGAATGATATAGATACATAATATAAACAATTTATGTGGAATATATGTTATTAAAGTGTTATTTCAAGTGACAAAACATGAACATGTTCATGACTATGTTTTTGTGATACAAACAATTTTTGAGTGACCACTTTACAAAAGTGAGTTTGATGTGTTATTAGTAGAGTTGAAGAATAAAATTAGTATGGAGATGTTTTATAGGTATAAAAGGCTCATAATAATTAATTTTAAGTCATATATTTTCCCTGATCAAGTATGAAAAATAAAAGATGCTTAACTCTACTTTGATTATTTTTTACCAAAACTAAGTGAGCTTGTTACATAAATGTTTTTGGATGATTGGAACATGAGTGAAGGATTAAAATGTATATGGATAGGTTTATGAAGTAATGAATGATTTATTAATGTGTTTTTTCTAGTATTTTTTTAATAAAAGTAATAGTATGCTTCTATTTTGTAATATAAACTGTTCTATGTTATTAGACCTACTGTCAAGTAGGATAAAATGGCTTAGTTCAAGTGGTGAGTTGGATTTCCAGGTGGTATGGACCTATGTGGGAGTGATAAAGGGTATATTAGAGGCATGTTTGATGTTTTTAATATTTTTTTGAAGGAAAAAGGTGGTGAAATTGGTCACAAGTGTAACGTGTGGGTGTGAAGGGCTAATTCCATTAGGTCTCTATTAAGCCTAATTGAGTTTTTGCCTCTATGGGTTATAAATGACCTATGGAGTGTTTGGTTTTCATATTTAACATTTGTATGAACATATTTTAAATTTTATCCAAGTTGGTTAAGGATCTTGGCTGACCAAGATGGGTTAGATGAAGTGTGTGGTATAAAGGCAAGGCCTAATAGGCTTATTTAGAATAGTTGATTGTGAGTGGAATTAAGTGAAAAAAATAACTCATTAAAGGAGTAGAATAAGGTAATTGAAAAACATAAGAAGGTGAATAAGATGAATCATTCATATCTAACCAAGTTGATGCAGGTATATATAGAGGTCAATGAACCTAATGAGCCTAGAAGAGGTATATTGAACGAGTGAGCTCTAAAGGCTATTTGAGTGAGAATAAAGAGGAAAGAGTGAAAACAAATGAGGTCATCATCAGTTAAAGAGTTAAAAAAAGGTGTTTAAGATGATCAGAGTTTCAAGGTATCTAATTTGGTGATTGGTTTCCTATGGGATTGGATCCTCCTTACAAGTTGGAGCTTACAGAAGATTAGTTGGGTGGGTGCTCAACTATATAGGGGTTATATATCCTTATAAAGTGGTTTATTCACTAAATATTGAATATTTTCATTATATGATAGTATTCTATGTGCATGGTTCATTTGGTTTTATCCCCCAAGAAGGTTTCCCACATAATATATTATGTTATCTTATGATGTACTTATGTGGTTATTTGCTTATGCATTGACATCTTATATATGATTCATGGAATGGTGTTTAGAATTTTATATACATTGTTGTGCAACTGATTCACCTCCCCTCTTAGTAGCTACTTTCAAGAAAATCATCCAAACATGAACCTATAGGTTATAAGCTCAAGATAGGATGGTTCCAAGCCTAAATAGAGGAGCAAAATGGTGAAAAGTTTTGAGGTCTATCTCAGTTAACAAAAAAGTAATGAAGTTATTTTAAAACCAAGGGAAACATGTTGAAATGACTTTATAATATTGATCAAACAAAGTTCAAAGTCACCATACATAGTCAACTTTCTCTCCATGAGAGTTTTGATTGAATGAGGAGAGGGTGAGGTCTATAGAGAGATATCACAGGATAAAATTAGTTGATAATGGTTTTATAATGTTATCAATGCCTCATTTGAACCCTTAGAACTGATTACAAGTTGAGAAAGGTCAAAACCTTGCTTAGTCATGTAGGCTTAATTCTCACATACATGCAAAACTATAAGTAATCATGTGTAAATGCCTTATTAATAAGGTTGATGAGAGTGGTATGAAATTTTTGGAGGAATTTGATAGGTTTAATATTATGATCTAGAGTCTCAAAGATCATTAATGACAAGAAATAAAGAAGGAAAGGTTAGTTTGACCTATTAATACATCTTCGAGCTTCCTTCATGCAAGCTTGCACTTCAAGAATAGTCTTCACATACTTTGTAAGATCATGAAGAAAATGTATAGAGAATAATGGTTTTTTTTAGGAAGTATAAGGTGATCCAAACAACACTATTAAGGCATCGATTGATGGTTTTGGTCCAACACCTGCATTAACAAAGACTAAGATCATCAACCCATCTTAAATAACTTGCTTGAAGCCTAAGGAGTACATTATCATAGTCATAAATTTAATGAGAATTTACATGAGACCTAGTGGTTATTGGAGATGATGGATGATTCCATTAAAAATAATCTTGTGAAATTATGAGAGAGAAAGAGGATATGTTCTTTATAAACAATCCTTAAGAATGAAATGTGCTTAAAACCTCGTAAAACCCTAATAGTGACTTGTCAAGATAAATGGACCTCTAAAAAAAATTTAATGACATATTTTTCTCATAAAACCTTTTGGATTTTTTTGAGGACTCAAATTAGGTTTAACATATGTACTTTTTTTTAACTCACAGTTGTATGAACTATAATAAATGTCATGTCTTGCATTTTTTTGTGTTTTATAGGGGTTTTAAGTAAAGGAGAACATTCCAATAATTGGATTAGTTAATTTGGGATATTTAAAACATATTTTATCTCAAAAATATTCATAATATATTTTTTATGTGGTAAAAAAACTCTCATTTTCCATGGTAGTCTCAAAGAAGCCTAAAAGGAGACTAGGTGGCAAGGTCATTTCATGGTTCTCATACTTTCATAGGGTCTCATGACCTCCAAATTGACATGAGGTTTTTTATATCATATTTAAAGTTAATAAAACATTTTTTGGTTATTTCTCAAGTTTGGGGGAGGTATGGATCAAGAAAGCATGGTCTTAGGCAAGGATGCCCAATTGAGGCCTAATTAAGTAGAGAGAAAGGCATAAAAATGGACTTCCATTCATAGTTAGGACATGAAATTTTACATAAATATGTGATGAAATAATGGGTACTATAATATTCCATTTTTTTTCAATAAAATCCATACATTATCCTACATAAGGAGGTTTACAAGTTTTTAGGGCTGAATGGAAAATAGGCTTAGTGAGATCTTGAGGAAAAAAATGGAGTATTGCAAGTTGTTCTAGGAACCAAAATGGTTTTTTTCAGGTATGATAAGTTATTTTAAGAACATCCATGGAGAAAGAGTGATTTTAATAATATGAACTTGAGTTTTGGGCCACTTGGACCAAGCTAGGTGTGGGAAATAAAGAGTTTTAAGACACCTATACATATTAATGATGGAATGTTATATCAAATCAGTTTATTAAGACATTATAGGTGTCTAATTAGTTTTTATTAATTAATTTATGGATAATTTATTATTAATAATTCCATTTTCACTCTTCTTATGCAAAGAAGGGTAGTTTTTAAGAAGCTAGTTAAGGTGTCAAGTCAAGTTCTAACTCCTACACCACATGGAGGGTTAGAGAATATTCAAGAGTGAGACACATGGATTTGTAATTATGTTTATGAATTATAGATAACCAATTTCTTATTTTAACTCATGAAGACACTAGTCAATAATCTTCTACTATGCCCCTCTCTCTCCCTCTTCATAATTCTCTATATAACTAACCACTTTTGGATTTATAATCAATCCACATTTGGTATGGTGATGAAATAATTTTTTGAGTAATAATTTTTCCTTTGAATAAGATATTTCAATATTTTTTCAACTTCTCAACTTCTTGTCTAAGTGTGTGAAGTATTTCATAGTTGAATGACAAGTGACAGTCATCTCTCCTTGTATTCATCTTACTCTTTCATGTTTTATGCAAGTAGTCTACCATATAATGGGTCACATGAAGCATATCCAGTATTATTGTATGTATTTAAGTGTAAATAAGAGTACCAATGTCTAAAATAAGACCTCTTATTCATCCATTTTGAGAAATACATTACATTTTACCTCCATGTTGAAATACTTGTGTTAGAGAAACCTTTGATGTTGAGATCAGTTTGTTAATCACCTTTCATAGTGTAAGTTCATGGTATTATTATGGAGTTAAAATTTATGCATGACCTCATTAGTTTAGGTTGATTTCATGTTTATCTATCCCTTTTTATTTTAATAAGTTAGTAACATAGTTGACGAGCTTAAATAGATATATCAAGGGAGCTAACCCTAACAACTAGAGGTTTACCCCCACTATATATATCCCACATGTCTAGGGGTAATTCCATTATTTAAATCAATTGGAGTAGGCTTGAACTACCTCTCTAAGGGTTAAAAATTGAGTGACAACACTTCCCTTAATGCTAATCTAGATTATACCAAGGTTAAAAAATGAAGCAAAGTTCCATCAAAGTTTCTACAATAGAGTGTGGGTCCAAGTAGTGTATAACAAGAGGCTTTGTGGATGAAAGATTTTTGTTTTTATGAGATAATTTAGGTAGGATGGCTTGGATATGAAGGTAATTTTATAGTTTATCATAGCATGTAGAAATGGGACCAAAAATATCATAAATCTCCTTAGTAGTCAAAGGTTCATGGGCTAGCACAATAAGATTTTTAATAAGGAACTAATAATCTCTCACTTTATTTATAATTTGGATCATATATCCAATCATGGCAATTACATCCACTATTCTATTTTTTGCTTAAGGTATCTAATCAAATTGAAGATAAGAAATTTATTATTTAAGGGTGTACACCATGGATTTATAAGTCATGATCTTATCATCCTTAGTCTATAATTGGTTTGTGACCTGATTAATGATAAGTTGGGAGTCTCCATAAACTAGAAGATGTTGGATATTCCACTATACTTCTAGATGAAGTCTTGCAATGAGTGTTTTGTATTCAACCATGTTATTATTATAAGGAAAGTTGATATAAAAATACTTGGGAATGAGATCCACTTGAGGTGCGATAAACAAAATTCTTACTCCCAATCCATGAGACATGAAGGAACCATCAAAACAAACTTTCCACTACTTCTCTTCAGGAGGTGATTCTATTACGATCATGATAGATTCATCTAAAACCCAGAGGTGAGTATTTGAGTGTTAGAAAGGGGAGCTTTGAAAATTTATTCTATAATTAATTATCCATTGATGTAATTTTGATGAACATACTCAATATTTAATTCATTTAAAAACATGATCCATTTAGCAATGTGACCCTGTAAAGCTATTTTTGAAAGTAGATACTTGAGTGGATCTACTTTGGCTATGATGATGGTCTTATTGTTAATCATGTACTGATGTAACTTATGTGATATGAATACCATGGATAAATAATATTTCTCTATTGGTGTATACTTATTCTCATACGTGACCAATGTACAACTCAAATAATATAAATGTTCTTTTCTGTGCTAGGCCAAAAATGCCCCCAGGGCATTTTTAGTTATAGATAGGCATAATATTAATGACTTTTCAATCATAATTGGTAATAAAATAGGTGTATTAGCTAAGTATTCTTTCAGATATTCAAAGGCATTATGATAGTTGACATTCCATGAGAAAGTGGTGCCATTCTTCAACAAGTGGGTGAATAGATAAAATTTATCATCTAATTGAGAAATGAAGTGCCTAATGGATTGTATTTTACCTTGAAAACTATAGAAATAATTCAAAGTAGATGGAGATGACATATTGGTAATGGAATTAACCTTGGATGGATATAATTCAATTCCCATGTGAGAAATTTACTTGAAGTGATGCCAACGACATATTTTTTAGGGTTAATCCTTAATTTATACTCACATAGGCATTCAAATATAATATGTAACACCTATGGATGTCCTTTTCTAGTCTTGGATTTTTATAGGGTATCATTAACATAATCCTTGATAATATCATGCATCATGTCATGAAAAATGATATTAATTACATGTTGGTATGTGGCATTGCCATTCTTAAGGCCAAAAGTCATTACCTGGTGATAAAATGTTCCCCAAAGAGTGGTGAATGATGTATTATTTTGGTCTTCTAGTGTGATCTTGATCTTATTATACCTTAAAAAACCATCCATGAGAGAAATCATTTCATATCCAACTATGGAATCCATAATTATGTCAATATTTGGTAGAAGAAAGTCATCCTTTTCACATGCTTTATTGATGTTGCAAAAATTAGTACATAATCAGAGACCTTGTGGCTTCTTGCTAACTAACACAATGCTGGAGATCTACTTAGAATAGTCAATGAGATGAAATAATCCTAACTCTAAGAGTTTTTATAATTATTTATTGACTAATACAATAATATAAGGATGCATTTTTTTTAGCTTCTACTTAATTGGCTTGACGTGAAGATGTACCATACAATTATGTACAACCAAGGAAGGATAAAGACCTAGAGTATCATAATAAGTCCATGAAAAAATATCAATGAAATCCTTAAGGAGAGAAATAAGCACTTTATGTTCATCTTTAATGAGGTACACATCTAGTTTCATCCACTTTGGATCATCTAGTGTTCTAATATTAACTTTAGAAGTGTCCTCCAAAAAGAGTGTAGAACCATCTTCAAGGAGAGTTGGTAAAGATGAAAATCTATTAGAAATATAAAATTCCTCTAGCTATATTGGATCATAAAGTTTACCCAAACATGATGAATTAAAATCAATAAATGGTGGCAATAACCATGTAACAAACACTTCTAGACACTCTTGGATAATCTATTTAAAGGCCCACTATTCTTTTTCACTAATATTTTATCTAATTATTATCATGGTATTAGTGGCATCATGAGCTTCATTCAAATAAAGGTGAAAATCCATATCTAATGGCACATAAAATAGGTTTTCACCTAGAAATTGGCCTTTTCCTTTACTATTACCTTGGTTCAAAGCACCTCTAAGAGGTTTTCACCTTGGGACCTCAATGTTTGATATTATTATTATTTGGCTAAGGAAGTTCACCCACTCTCTAAAATAGGTAACAAGATCCAATGTTATATAAAACCCTTTCTTATGATATCCTAGAGGAATATTGTCTCTTAGAGCCATGAATTCACAAATGGTTTCATCATTTTCAAACTCATCGAGTGATATTATGGATTATTGTTAGTCCCAATCTAACATATGAATAAATGAAGGAGATGGTCTTTATTTATAGTTAATAAGGTCCTAAACATGTTAAAATATCAAGGGGTAAAATATACTTCTCATATTATAAGCAATGTTCTAATGGAATCCATTCATCAAGTGCAAAGTTGCTCATAGGTAGTCAAGAAAGTTTTGATTTTTTTTGTTTTGATCTATTAGTTTGAGACCCCTATTTTTAGTTTATATATGGTAGTTTAGATATTTTGTTTTCCATAATTATTTTTGTACATTATTTTAGTTGTTATCCTTTATTTTAAGTGTTTTGGCACATTTTCTCTAATTCTTTTCTTTCTCTATTTTTTTGAGAGGTGGATCTCAGTTCAATTATTCAATAATGGGCAAAGTAGGTTGTAGTGGGGTTATATTATTAGAATTGATAGTTTCAAAGGATTATATGACTCCATTCCAAATGGATTTCTTCAAAGTATTATAACTTCCTACTTAGTAGGTAAGCAACCCACAGAGGTCACCAAGAATGTTGACCATTTTGGTCACCATGGAAGAGTATCATCCAAATCTTGATTCGAGGCTTTAGGTTCAACAAAGAAAGGTTTTCAAAGTTATATTAGAATTCATAAGAATTGGATAAGTTAGGAAGGAATAAAATGTCTTATAAGGTTATCAGAAAATGGTATTTGTACTCAGGATATTATCCAAGTGTTTTACTCTTCATATTCTTTGTGTTGTGACTAGATAGAACTCTTATTCTGTATAAAAGTTTTGAAATCACAAGTTATGACAAAACATAGGATATGCTATGATTTATATAAAAATAAGTAAAATTTTAACACTTAGTCAATTCATTAAACTTACATAGATCCATGTGTCACATTTACGCTCCTTCAACACTTATCCATTTTATTCAAAAGTTGCCTGATGGGTCAATAAAGCACTTCAGCAAAAAGATAGCCATTTCAAAGTTTATTCTCATAAACATCTTTAGGAGGTGATGAGATTAAATTTTATAGGAACCCAAAAATATATTTATAGCTTATCATGTTATTAGTTTTATTAAGAATTTGGACCAATTGAATAATGCCACATGATAATAATTCACAACTCCTGACAACCCATGATTCTTTTAAAAGTCTTTTAACAGTCAGCTGATTTAAAAAAAAATTCTCAATGCCATGTGTCACTCTCCTAACAATCTTGAGAATGTTAAAAAGTTTTGTAAAGATAGTAAATTTTCAATAATTTTATCGATGGGATAATGATGTTAGATTAATAGGTACAAATAGATGCAATAATAGTTTTTAGTATGCATGGTGGGACCCCTACTCAATTTTATTGAGTTAGAGGTTTTGAATGAGTTTTGGTGTTACTCTTAGCAAAATTTAGTGTTGAATACATTAAATAAGCACATGGAAACTCTAATTATTTTTGATATCCATTAGACCAATACTCAAGATACTTCATCTATTGAAGGATTATTGGTGTTCTCCTTCAAAATATCAACCTTTAAAAGAATTAATACAAACACTAATGGTAATTCCAAGTTACTTTATCTAATTTTAATAACCCAAACATCCTTTTTAGGTAAAAATTTAGTTGGTTTTAGTATACTTAGTGTTCTAAGAAATTTATAGTATTTGGAATTCTATGAGATACCTGTAATATTGCCAGGTATAAGGGAGATTCCAACTAGTTTCCACCTCCTTATCAAGACTATGAACTCCCCTTCATCATCAATATTCTTATAAATATTTTCAATCTGTTTATCAAACATCCAATGAACCAAATTAGTCTTATGATGTCCCTCGTACTCCAACTCATCCTTATCATGCTCCTAATCCATCTCTTTTTGTTGAAATACTTTCAAAATTCAAGTGGTATTTTTATTTTGGGAAACCTCATGATTAGTCAACATGTGCATATGCAAGGATAATATTTGCTACTAAGGTACAATAATCTATACTTAAATCTAAACCTTCAGTAACATGCCCTTAAGATAGACTAATGCTTGAAAAGCACCTAGTTAAGATCCTTAAGATTATCAACCATGGCAACATTTTTGGACCAAGCATCCTAATTTCAAGGTCCCAATGTTGTTAAGTCCATTCCTACTAAATTAGTTAGACCCTCTTGCCCTCCCACCATCTCCATTTTCAAAGGAGGACCCATTGTAAACAGAGAAAATAAATACCATTTAGGTGAAGAGGATTTTTCAAGTGAATGTGATTAATAAATTATCATCAATAACCCTATTTCTATAATTAAAGTATAAAAATAAGACCTAATACAAGAAGAGGATGAGTATATTCAACTAGATCAATAAAATAGTGAGCAAGAAAGACATGTAAAAGAGTGCTTAGATATGATGATTATAAACAAAGTAGAGTAAATACATCAAGTGTTTAAATAAGTTAAAAATGTAAAACCTTGATCATCCTCCTATATTATAAGTTTCAAAGGCTCCCATTCTTTCAAAGAGTTTATGCTTGTGCAAACTCCACCCATTATTCCTCAAGTCCCTCAAACTCCTCAAACAAGGGAGTTTCCAAGCTTGTTATCTACTCCTCATGTGATAATCCAAGATGAAGAGAGGTTTAATTATTATAATATCAACCAAGGAAGTCTTAAAGTTGGAAGAGTGGCTCCTCAACCCCAAATCCCATTTTAGAACAACCCATAATGCCCTATGTTTATATTATGCCTAGTGGATTTTCTTGCCCTCCCACCACCTTCCTTTGTATTGGAGGACTTGTTGTGTGGAAATAATATGAGGAGAAAAATCATATTATGGATGAAATTGTTACTAAATAAGTCTATAATTAATAAATTCATAGTGGCCAAGAGGAGGTATGAATCCTAAGTGAACTTCCCTACTTCATTGGGAATGATGAGCCAATTTATTTTTGCCAAAAAAAAAGGAACTATATAATAGAATTTTGAGTGAGATTTGTCATGATTTGTTGAAGGAAGTGTTGTCACAAAATATTTAACCATAGATGATATTTTTCAAGTCTAATATAATATTTGGGAAATATTGGAATACCTCTAGGCCTATGGATGGCCTATAGTAGAGGTAAACCTTTAGGTTTAAGGGCTAGTTCCCTAGATTGATCCTTAAGTTCTTATCACATATAATAACTAATTGATTAGATGAAAATAGGTATAATTATGCATGAAATTAAACTAATATAAGGGGGTGATACACCATAAATATCTCCATAAGATTATCATTCTCTTGTACTAAGAGAAATGACCTAGAATACTAGTTTCATAGTCTTAAAATACTCTAACATTAGTATTTCAACATGGAGGTGATATGCATGAAATATAATCAAGGTAAGTGAAATAAATATCATTTTTAGACAATAATTCTACCTTTTTACTTGAAAATAGACTCATATCCTTGACAACACTTCATATGAAAATAGAGTGGAACATCTTACACCAAACATGGAAGGGTTGAGAGAAAGAAAGGATGGATATTGATAAATTAAATGTTAATTATACATATATTAACACAATTTGAAAATACATTGTATGAAATAAAACCCATATTTAATTTATTATTCAAAGGCAAATTACAATATCAAACTAGCAGGACTTCACCATACTAGGTGTGGAATTAGATAAAAGAACCAAAATGGCTAGCATTTATAAAATGTGTGAGATAAGAGAGATAAGTGGATATCAAGGGTCAAAATTCAAATTTTCAAGGAATAAAATTATTTAAATTTCATAGGATGGGATAATATAGTTTTATAAGGACTTCTTGGATAAATGTCCACCTAATTCATAAAACTCCTCAAAATTGGCATAAGGATCCTTCAACTACCTTTTTGGAAACTAGATTCATCATTTTTCCTCTCTTGAGGACTCCAAACTAGTATAAAAAAAGTTGAAACATGTGAAATATCAATGAGTGGATAGAAAAAAGACATAACAATCATCAGATGTGTCCCTAACTCATGATTTCTTCTGGATAATTATTCTCACCATCCATAATCATCATCACTTTCCTTATAGGTTTGTCTTGATAATTATCACCAAAATGTCCTTCAATTTATCAATAAAATTCATTTAATGGATTATATGATGCCTATAAATAGTCACCTTTCATTCTAATCCATTAGGTATACCTTAAAAGTCCCCTCAATTAGAATTATCACTTTCCAACTTGGCAATCACTCTCTATTTCCATTATCTACCATAGACTACCTAAATTGGATGAGCTAGAAAAGATACTTGTGTGGTTATATAAAGTGATAATTAGACATGAATGTTTATATTACTTCCCAATTATACTTCCCTAATGATTATCAACCTTCAACTCTCCTCTAAAACTTCAAAACATATAAAATATATCAAGAAATCCTATTCTGTATCCTTCCCATATAAGTAGGGTAAAAAAAAATAGATAGGATGGAGATTGAGAGAGTATTATTAAATAAAAAAATAATTTATAGGTAATATTAACTCTATAAATTCATTTTACTCATTTATTCCTAATCAAATATGACATAAGGGTTTTGGAGGGTTTATAGTGTTTCAAACTCTTAAGGATTGTTCATACAATATTGATGTTGAAACCTCAGATAAATTCCATTAAAATAATGTTATGGACCCTCTTAAAAATATACTAACTCCTTTAAGTATCATGGAATGTGTTCATACTAGTGGGAGATCTTGAAATTAGCCTCTCGAGTTTGGGAGTGCATTCTACATACCCTGTGATGGGTTTATGATAAAAATGGGTAACCTAATCACTTTTTATAAAATAAAATGGTTAAAAAAAATTATACATATATATAAATATTATATAATCATTTTAAAGTTTATCTAGTTTTATAAATGATATTGGACTCTTTTAGTGTTTTAGGCCTACTCTAGGTCTAGTATGCTTGATTGTATTATCATGAGATTAGGCCACCATTTAATGTCAATGTTTACTTTAGATACATATAAAAGTTTATAAACATTAAATACAACTCCTCACACCATCCTTTAAGTTTTACAACACTCCTATCTCATCTCTTTATAACTTACCTACCTCTGCTTGTAGTTTTGCATTTTTGGGAGTGCCTTCTATCTGAGACAGAACAAAGGGAACTTATCCTATTGTATCAATAAAACCAAAGATATGAAAGGATAAATTATGTGATAGGTAAATTATATAAATATTTGCATATATTTTAAAACTCTAAAAGTTTATCAACACTCCAACTTCCTAAGATAGAATTTTGGACTATGAGGACTGCACGTAGAGTTTGTGTGCAGAGTTGGATTTATTGATTTCTCTTGATCCTTTGGTTTAAGAACTGAATATATGTGTGATAATACCATTATTTGAGTGGTATTAACAATTTTAGTCCACCATAAATCTCTTCCAACTTCCATATTTCACTCTTTACACTACATAATCCTAGTCTGTCGTCAAACTATGTTATTCACTTATAAAGAGGATATGTCGGTAGGTGGATTCCATGTTAGACCATATATTTCATGATCCAAGATCTCATTTAAGTAATAAAGGTCATATTATATTTTTTTAATTTTTGGGCTCCTCTTATGGCTGGCTAAATTCATATCATGCCTTATGACTAAACTAATAGCCAACTATCATGCTCTCAATGCACTGTCATACCATAATCAAACTATAAGTGATCATCTTGAGAGAAAAATAACCCTTGTATGTGGTGTTTCACAATATTTTTAACTATAAACAATGTCATTTAGGCCATATATACTCCTAATAAGACCATTCCTTCATCTAGGACTAGGTAAACTCTTCTTTTGTCACCATATCTGGTTTTCAAGAAACTTAGTATGGTTATAGGTGGTCTTCCAGCCTAGAGACCCTTGTAGGTATCATTTTGTATCAAATTTTGTGTCTCAACCTCATAAATTATTCCATGGGTCATAGAAAATATCCATTAAAATGGATATATTTTTTTATAATCTATGCTCTCAATTTCCATTGTGTCACATGGTGATGTAAGGTGATTTGAACTAATAATACTATAAAATACATTGACATTCTATAGTGAGAGAATACTCAAGATGGAGGGATTTATATACTACCTTAACCTTACCAAAAAACCATCCTATCATGTCAAATCACTACCCATATGGCTATGATGCATGATGAAAACCATTAAAATAGTTTAGGCCTCAGATACTTTACTTTATAAGGATCAAAAGAAAGGTAAAATCCTTGTTTCAAAGACTTTACGGTAAGGTGTCCCTTAAGTCACTTTATTCACATATGAACATGATTCTCAAGTATTCCTACCACCTTTGGACCACAATATTATTACCATGATAAATTAAATGTTTTTTGGACCTCAATGAGACTTCAAACTAATTCAAATGCCAAATATTCAAACACTCAATCCTCTGTCTCGACCACTTGTAGGTGCATATATAGGACACAGGGTAATGTATGAGTTAGATTATTTCTCCAAGTCAATTTCTCACCTTTTTAAGTGTTGAAACTTGTAATTTTAACATTATAAACATCTAAACACTTTGAAAATCTCTCTACTTCTTTGAAAAAGTATGGCCATATCTCTCTTTCACCTGACTATGTGTGGTAGTCTTGAAGAAAGCTGATTATGTTAGATTTAGGATTATGTTCTCCATATGAGACACTCTTTATAATAAGATATGAAATAAAATGTGTTCACCATAATATATGAAAAGTAGATAAAATCATATCCCCATTTGATTTGAAGGCCCTTACATGATAATGACCCTATAATAGGTGGAACACTAATTGTGCAACCAGTGGTAACCTCAACTAGAAAAGCAAGATGTTTTTCTCATAATGTTACTTCCATAGATGAAAAATGAGTTGAGAACCATTTTATAATAGTGTTCATGGTATTAAGAATCATGTACAATTATTGGTTCATATATATCAACTCAAATAGTGAGGAAACCATGAGGTGATGGGGATTAGTATGTAGAAATGAGTGGTAAAACTCCTTAATAATGATTCATAGAGCCCAATACACTAATAATATAATTATTTACATAAAATTGAAGTATACAAAGGGTAATATCTCCCACCAAGTGCATTTTACTTGATTCAACTCTTGGTGGCCATACCATTATAAAATTGGATAACCAATTTTGCTTGCCTAAGAGAGTGATGGAAGAATAAAATGATTTTTTGCCATTTTTGAGATTTTAAAGAGTGAAAAAGTGTTTAAATAAGTTTAGGGGAACTAAAGGATCACTATATAATTATTTCCTACATGACAAATATGCTCTACTATCCGTACAACTGCCCAAACTCTCTCTAACTGCTTGATTTTCTTGTTCTAATGCTACTCCTACATTTTTTTCATTTATGAAAAAATATTTTTTGACTTATAATGACACATGGATATTGATAGACACTTTATAAAACTTATTTTTAATTATAAACTATACAAACTTCATAAATGACTCAAATATGACCCCCAGACTAACATAAGACTAAAGATGAATGTGACAAAGCTAATGACACATCTTATTACCTCAATAGGACCATGGTACACCCTGTTACACCCTATAAGGCTCTTATATCAAGTTTTAAACTATAGGGGGTTGATATATTTTAAATTATGGTCAAAATAGTCAACATTCTTGGTAATTTCCTAGGGGTGGAAAGCTAATTATACTAAGATCAATAGCCTACTCCTATCCATTAGGATATGGAGTCACCTACACACAAGTTTTACACTCAATTTCCTTTGAAACCACACCAAACATACCAAAATAACATATAAAAGATAAAACACAAAAATAAACACACGTGTTTTCAAGAACACTTATGAAATACACACACAACAGAAACAAAGACACATAACTACCCTAATATTTATAAGACCTCAAAATTGAGTTGAAAAACAAATCACCATAATTCAACTAGGGTCAATTATGGTTCATATTTTATATTTAATTCTCTATTAAATCAATTTATCATGTGAGGCATGCTTATCATCAAACACTTATTTATGTAGTTGGTGAAATGATTTATTGCCCATAAATCTTGTTCTGTCTGCAAGTGTGATGTTTTGAGTTTTCATGAATGTTCCTTATTTTTTTCTAAGGATATTTTTTGGGTCTAAAACTTGCTTAATCTATATCATATCCAATTGGTGTTCTTCAAGATATAGATTAGGAATGATCAAATTTTCCTTGACATCACTCTCTTCTAGGACACAATGTACTTAATGTATAAAATCATCAAGTCTATCTTATTTCTGCTCCAACACATCTAAGAATGGACCAATATTAGGTTGAGGTGTTTAATATTATTCAATCACAAAAATATCTACCTCAGGTTAATAAGATTCCTCCCCAAATGAATTTTTTTGAATAGTGGTTTGGCATACACCTTCATTCTTAATAAGATTTTCAACTTCATGCTTGATAGAAAACTTAATAACCTACTCATTAGTCTCATTAAAATATTCATCAGCTGATAAATCCCTTGAAAGGAAAATAACAAAGTGGGTAGACAAGTCAACCACTACAATGTCTTGGAGGATAGGAAATATTGGGAAATCATGAAGGAAAAATTTCAAACTCTTAACCAGTCTTATTAACTTATCAAGTATCCCATCAAATTGTAGTACCCATTTACTATATGTATCATATTTTAGGCCTAATTTTTTAGGTTTAACCTTGGGAATCACTAAAGTGCTATCTCCACTATCAACTATGCAGTTATGAACAAACTTATCCCCCATAATGAGAGTGAGGTATAAAGGTGGAAGTTTCTTAGATTTGGTAGAAGGTTATACAATGTTATTAGGAGAATTGGTGAGATAAAAATTACTATGACCATGGCTTGATGATGGAGGGCTCACATGAAATGTGTAAATCTAATTTTGAAAGAGTTATTTTTGTCCAAGCATGTGAAAGACATCCCAAAGAGAGATAGATGCATTAGCATTTTTCGATGAATCTAAAATGTTTAGAGTAGGAGTAGTTACCTTTTCTTGAGTCCTTACAGGCAAAGTAGTGATTTAATCTTGAGAAATTAGAGAAAATTGAGTAGACCTTCCAACATTCTAACTTGAAGAAGGTGTAGGCGTTATATAGGCCGCTATGATTACAGTCAAGACTTACTACCTTGTAGGAGGACTATTTGAAATTGTAGGCACACCATTAGCATATCTTAGAGCCTTCTTATTTCTAGTATTATTTTCAACTTAATTAACTTGATTTAGAACATAGGTATCTTCAACTAGGAAGTTAGTGAAACTCACTCCTTGAGGCTACCATTCCTCATTTTCTTGCACGAGAACCTCATATTTTGTTGATAATTGAGGAGTGAATCCTCTTTGAGCAACTAGAACTTGATCTCCACATTAAGTTTCACCTATGAACTGATATTTTTTCCATTCCTCTCCTTGGATTATATTACTATGCACTAGTATCATTACGCTTGTGTTGGAAGTAGAAGTAGGATTGTATGCATTACCAGGCCTATTGAAATTAGGCTACCCTTGACCTCTCCCTTTCACATATTATTAAACATATTGATAATGATATGGGAAAGAGTTTAAATTCACACCATAGTACATATTATCTCATCTAATTTGAGATTTTAAGAATTTAGATCTTGTTTCCCAATCAATTATGTCTTGTACCTTCTTAGGAACAATCCTTGACTTGGTTTTGGCATTAGGAACTTGGTAAACACTTGGAGTAGTGATAGAATTATTTGATAGAAAAGGTATGGAAAATTTTGGAGGTAAATTCCTATCTTGTATGAGGCCATTCTTAGCTCTAATGGAAAGTTCATATGATTTAGGTAAGGTGTAACCACCCATGGATTACAACATTATGGCTATGTCAGTACCAATAGCCCTCAAATATATGGGAAACATAAGGCTAGAAGGTGGTCTACTAGGAGGAGGTAACCTATGCCAAGTCCTTTGGAATATTTCATTAAAATCATGAATAATTTCCTTGAGGTATATTTTAATCAAATTGAGTTTGTGTATGAGTGATGTGTGATCACTCTTGTCTTCAGACTTTGATGTTAGTAGTTCTCCAAAATCTTCCCAAGTTGTGATACAACCACCAAGAAAATTCCTATATAGATCAAGTGCTTTCCATCTAAGGTACATGGAAAGGATTATAATACCAATTTTGACCTTAGAGACATTATGAAAACTATATAAGTTTTAAATATCCATAATGTACTCACTATGAGTGACATGACCTTCACCATTGAGTGTTGGAACACTCTTTATAGGATTAGGGGGAATGCCATCATAAACATTAAGATGAAATGGATTTTTAGTGTTAAAGGATGGAAAGGAATGTTTCATATCCATTTTATCCTCAATTTATTCTTAACTTTCTTGGTATTCTTGGCTAGCAAAGTACTCTTTCCTTTCAAAGGGCAAAATATGTTGAGGATGTTCAACCTCAAGAGGAAGTTTAGTTTGAAGAGGTGGGTTTATGAAATTGAAAAATATACTAGAATATGACAGAGTAAGTACCATGAAGTATGAAAAATATGAAAAAATAATGGTCTAAAACCAGATTTTACCTTAAATGGAGTTGCCAAATGCTGAGTAGCACACCATATGTAGTTGTAGTGTTGTAAAGACTAGCATTCACCTTGACAAGTTATCTTTAGGACAATTGTTCCATAAGGTGTGATAGAACTATTTTCACTAAATATCACACCATAAAGGAGGTTTTTAAATATTATTATAATATTTGGGAAACATTTTAATACCTTTAGGCCTGTGGGTGGCCTATAGTAGAGGTAAACCTTTAGGTTTAAGGGATAACTCTCTAGATTAATCCTTAAGTGCTTATCACCTACACTAACTGACTACTTGGATGAAAAGAGGTAGATGTATGAATGAAATTAAACTAATATAAGGGGGTGATACATCATAAATATATCTACAATATTATCATACTCTTTCACTAAGAGAAATGACCTACAACACTAGTTTCATAGTCTTAGAATACTCTATAATTAGTATTTCAACATGGAGGTAATATGCATGAAATCTAATCAAGGTAAGTGAAATAGAGATCATTTGAAAACACTAAGGCTAAATTTTCACTTGAAAATAGACGCATATAATTGACAACACTTCATGTGACCAACTATAGTGGACAAAATTTTAGCAAACATGGAAGGGTTGAGAGAAAGCAAGGATGGATATCAATCACTTGACTATTCACTATACATCTCTTCACACACTTTGACAAGGTAGTTTATGAAAGAAAAAAAATATTTCATGTATTATTCAAAGGCAAAGTAGAATATCAAACTAGTAGGGATTCTCCATATAAGGTGTGGAATTAGATACAAGAGCTAAAATGTCTAGCATCTATAGAATGTGTGAGAGGAGAGAGAGAAGTAGAGATCAAGGATCACAAATCCACTTGTCAAGGAATGAAAATTAGTTATGTTGAAAAGGGATGAAGTGGATATTAAAGGTCTAGAAGGTCTTCTTAGATAAATTTACACTTAAAACATGAAACTCTTCAAAATTGGCATAGGGATCCTTCAGCTACCTTCTTAGAAATTGACTTCATCATTTGGCCTCTCTTGAGCACTCCAAACCAAATTAGGGAGAGATAAAACATGTGGAATTTAAATTAAGGGTTAGATACAAGATAAAAAAATAATTAGATGTGTCCCTAACTCATGGAATTATTTTGGACACTTGTTCTCACCATCCACAATCATCATCAATATCTTTTTAGGCCTATCTTGACATTTGTCACCAAAATTTAATTTATTTTCTCAATAAAATATATGTATTGGATTATATGACACATATCAAGAGTCCCCTTGCCTTCCATTACATCAATCGTACCTTAAAATGCCCCTTAATTAGACTTATCACTTTCTCACTTGGTAATCACTCTCCATTTCCATTATCTGCCACACACTACTTGAAGTGAATGAGTTAGAAAATATAATTGTGTGACTATTTAAAGTTATAAGTGGAAATAAAGGGTTATACTATGTCCCAATTATCCTTTCCTAATTATTCTCATCCTTTAACTCTCCTCTAAACCTACAAAACACACAAAATCGATCAAGAAATCTTATTATGTACCCTATCTATACAAGTAAGGTACAAAAAAACTAGATGGGATGGATATTAAGAGATTATAATTCAACAAAACAACCATTTATAGGTCATACTACCTCTCCTAGATTCATCTTTAATCACTTCTTCCTAATTGGGTCTCAGGTAAGGGTTTTGGAGGGTTTATAGTATTTTAGACTCTTAACGATTACTCATACAATCCTAACATTTAAAGCTCAAAAAAATTCCATAAAAATAATTTTAGGACCCTCTTAAAAATATCCCAACTCCTTATAGTCTCATGAAATTTGTCTGTACCAATGGGAGCTCTTGAAATTAGCCTCTTGAGCTTACGAGTGTATTTTGCATACCTTGTGATGGGTTTGACATAAAAATGGCTAACCTAAGAAATTTATCTATAATAAAATGGTTAAAAAAAACCTTATACCTAATTAAAGATGATATAATAAATTTTAAGGTTTATCTAGTGTTATAAATGAGATTGGAATCTTTTAGTGTTTTAGGCCTAGTCTAGGTCTACTATGTCTAACTATGTTTCTATAGTCTTAGGCCACCACTGAATGTCAATATTTATTGAAGAGAAATATATAAATTTTTACACATTAAATACAATTTTTAACAACCTACTTGTAGTGTTCCAACACTCCTATCTCATCTCTTTATCACCTACCTACCTCTACCTATAATTTTGTATTTTTTGGAGTGTTCTTTGTCTAAGATATAATAGAGGGAACTTACCCTATTTTATCAATTAAAAAAAGGATATGAAAGGATAAATTATGTAATTTTTACCATATGTAAATAATTTCATATCTTGGAAACCCTTGAAAGTCCACCAATCCTCCAACTTCCTAAGACTTTTGGACTATGAGGATTATGCATAGAGTTTGTATGCAGAGTTAGATTTTTTTATTTATCTCACTCCTTTGGTCTGAGAACTACATATAGGTGTGATAATACCATTTTTATAGTTGTAATCATAGTTTTAGTCCAATATCAATATCTACCAACTCCTATATTTCATTCTTTAGACTACCTAGTCCTAGTTATAGTTAGACCTTGCTATTCACTCAAAAAGAGGATATGCCTATAGGTGTATTCTATGTTAGACCCTATATTTCATGATCCAAGATATAATTTAAGTAATAAATGTCATATTATAAATTTTTTGGACTCATATTATGATTTGACACATTAATATCATGTCTTATGACTAAACCAATAGTCAACTGTCATGCTCTCAATACACTACCATACCACAGTCAAACTATAAGTGACCATATTAAGAGAAAAAGGACCCATGTAGGTAGTATTTCATAATATTTTAAAATATAATCAAGGTCATTAAGGAAATATATACTCCAAATAAAACCATTCATTCATATATGACTAGGCAAACTCTTCTCTAGTCATCATAGCTAGTTTCCAAGAAACTCATTATGGTTTTAGGTGGTCTTCTAGCCTAGAGACCCTTATAGGTGTCTATTTGTATCAAAATTTGTATATTATCCTCCTAAATTGTTGCATGGGTCATATATCATCTCCATTAAAATGTATATATATATTTTTAGGATATGCTCTTACTTTCCATTGTGTCACATGGTGATGTAAGGTGATTTGGACTCAAACTACTCTATAATACACTGACATTCTAAAATGAGAGAATACTCAAGATGGAATCCTTTATATGCTACCTTCCCCTGACCAAAAAACCATCCTATCATGTCAAATAACTTCCCCTATGTCTAGGATGCATGATCAAAACCATTAGACTAGTTTAGACCTCAAATACTTTACTATGGAAGGATCAAAAGAAAGGTAAAATTTGTATTTCAAAGACTTTAAGGTAAGGTGTCCCTTAAGTCACTTTCTTCACATATGAAAATGATTCTCAAGTATTACTACCACATTTGGACCCCATTATTATTACATGAAAATTTTAATGTTTTTTGGACCTCAATGAGACTTTAAACCAGTTCAAATGCCTAATATTCAAATACTCAATCCTCTATCTAGACCAGCTATAGGTACATATGCAGAAAACAAGGTAGTGTATGGGTTAGATTGTTTCTATAAGTTAATTTATCACCTTTTTAAAGGTTAAAACTTGTTTTTTAAACCTTAGAACCATATAAAATTTTTGAAAATCTCTCTACTTCTTCAAAAATGCTGGTTAAATCTCTCTTTCACTTGACTGTGTGTTATAGTCATGAAGAAGCTGACTATGTTGGGTTTTTGACTATGTTATCCATATGAGACACTCTTTAGAATAATATATACAAGAAAATTTGGTCACCATGACATATTAAAATTATATAACATCATATCCCCCTTTTATTTGTAGGACCTTACATGAGAATGACCCTATAATGGGTGAAACATTGATTGTGCAACTCTAGTGGTAACCTCAACTAACAAAATGTTTGGATAAATTATATCACAAACATGTAAAATGATTTTATAAGCATGTGATAAGAGTTTTAATTCTCCTAAGGATCATGTGAAATACTTGGTTCATATGGATCAACTCAAATAAATAGGAAACCATGAGTTGATGGGGAGGAGTATGCATAAATGAGTGGAAAACCTCCTTAGCAATGGTTCATATATCCTGATACACCAATCCTATAAATATTACCATGAAATTAAAGTATACAAATATTAATATCTCCCACCAAGTGAATTTTAATTTATTCAACTCCTACTAGTCATACCATCAAAAAACTAGTTGACCAATTCTACCTATCAAAAAAAGCGATGGAAGAATGAAATGGTTTTTTCCATTTTTAAGATTTTAAATAGTGACCAAGTGTGGAAATAAATGCAAGGGAATTGAAGGGTCACTGTATAAGTCTTTTCCATGTGGTAGATATGCTTTTCACTCTGTATAACTACCCAAACTCTCTCTAACTACCTAATTTTCTTGTCAGTTATGAAATAATATATTATGACTTCCACTAACACATGAACATTGAGAGACACTTTGGAACACTTGTATTTAATTCTAACCCATGAAAACTTCATAAATGACTCAAATATGACCCTTTGAATGATATAATACTAAAGATGAATATGACAAATCTAATGACACATCAAATGACCTCACTAGGACCATGGTACACCTTATTACACCCTCTAAGGCCCCTGTATCAAGTTTTCAACTATAGGGGGTTGATTTATTTTGACTTGTCAAAATAGTCAACATGAAGCTGAAATAGTTATTTTAACTAATCAATATGGGGAAATATTGAAAGGAATTATATTAGTTCTTGATGAGCAAGAGAGACTTGATGATTCATGGTAATAGATTTACCATGATTTCATTGAAGAACTTGAAGTGTTAAATAAATATGAGGTCATTGAATGGTAGAAAAAATATGTTATTAAAGAGTGTGAAACTCTTGGTAAGCTAATAATTCATTAAGGCAATATTCAAGATGTCCAAGAAGACATTGTATCAGAATATGAGGTAAGTGGGGACTCAAAATAAAATATAGTGACTCCTAGTAGACCTCAATAAGATACAAGTGAGGATCAAAAAGGATTTGATGACATATGGTAGTCCTATTTGAACATATTTAACGAATTAAAATACCTTAACAGGATTGTAGCTCATAATGAGAAGAATGAAGGTAAAATTGAATTGGTTCCCCCTCCAAAAGAATAAGAAAAAGACTCCAATAAATGGTGGCATCAATATTATCACCTTGTTCTAGAATGTCAGGTTCTTTATAGATCTAATTCTCATAGAAGGTACACTGAAGACACTAATAAAACTAAAAATGTTAGATTATAAAAAGAGCCTCCTAAAGTATTCATGGATATTCAAAATCAACCATAGGGTTAAATAGATTGTGAAGTGTTGATGGAAGATAATTAGACTTGGATAAGGTATGACAATGTTCTTATTTTCCACGATCATCTAACATATGAAGAAATGAAGGAGATGAGCCTAATTTCTAATCAAGAAGGTCCTAAACATGCCAATATCTCAATGGGTTAATCATACTTCTCATTTCACAAGCAAGGTTCTAATGGAATCCATTCATTAAGTGAGAATTTGATCATAGGTAGTCAAGAAAGTTCTTAATTTTTTTGTTTTGATTTATTTGGTTTGAGGCCCCTATTTTTAGTTTCTATATATTAGTTTAGTTGTTTTATATTCCACAAGTGTTGTTGCACATTAGTTTAGTTCTTGTCTTTTCTTTTAAGTGTTCTATCATGTTTATTCTTGTTTATTTCTTCTTTATTTTATTGAGAGATGGATCAGAATTCAATTATTTAGTAACATGCCAAACAAGTTATAGCAAGGTTGTGTTCTTAGAATTGAGAGTTTTGAAGGATTTTATGACTCCAATCACAATGGATTGATTCAAAGGTGTCTAGTTTCCTCCTTATTAGGCAAGAAGAATGTAGAGGTCACCAAGAATATTAACCATTTTTATCACCATGGAAGAGTAGCATCTAAATATTGGTTTAAGGCTTCAAGTTCAACAAAGAAGGGTTTTCAAAGTTCTATTGGAATTTTATGAAAGTGGATATCACTATAGAATCAAGGGGATTAGAAATTTCTCAAAAAATTGTCTTTGAACTCAAGATTTTATCCTAAGTGTTTTACTCTTTGTATTTTGTGTTGTGACTAGTCATAACTTTTATTTTAAACAAAAGTTTTGAAAGCACAAGTTATAAAAAAATCTAGGCTATGTCACACTTTTTATGCAGAGAATGAATGTTTCAACACTTAGTCTATTCATTTAACTTACCCATTGACATATGTCACATTTTCATTCCTTAAACACTTAGCCATTTTTATTCAAAAGTTGCTTGGTAGGTCAAGAAAGAGCTTCAACAAAAGGACTTAGCTTTTTTGGGGTTTCTTCCCAGTGATAAATTTAAGAGGTGACATGATTAAAGCTTAAAGGCCCTCAATGAAATCTTGATAAATTCCTAGGTTTTTAGTTGTAATAGGATTCTAGACCAATTAAATGACACCATGTAACAATCATTTATAACTCTTGATGGCCCATGCCTCTTTCAAAAGTCTTTTGACACTTAAAAACCAATTTTTTAAAATTTTCACACTGCCACATGTCACTCTCCTAGTATTCCTGGGCATCTTTAAAAATATTTTAAAGACTTAGTTAGTTTTCAAGAATTTTGCGAGTGGGATAATGATGTCATAATAGTGGGTAAAACATGGCATGACAAGATGTTAGAGATATGGGCTAGTGGGTGGGTGAGTGGGATGGCACCACATGGTGCAATCTCACTACTTTATAACCCCATGATGGTCTGTATAATCTAAATATATTCATTAGATAAATATGGAACATGATGACACCACATGTAAAAATGTCACTTCACTATAAGAGAATACTAGTTAGCACTTGATAAACCCTGATTGAGAGATACTAGAGAAGCGGTAGACAAATTAGAAGTTACCATGTGGACCTGATAGACCCTAGGATTTATAGCCCAATATAAAGAAGATAATTAGCAAAGCCAAAGTAGGCATGGGAGTCTATAAAATGTTGAGTAGATTGGTATCAAGGGGAGAATACACTTTCAAAAGTAAAAAGGCCTAGAATGAGATTGATGTTGATACATAACTAGAAATTGCCACTGAGGAACTTGATGGCATCCACATTAGCAATGACTGAAGAAAATTTGATGGTCTATTTCACTAATTTAGACATAAAGTTTATGAATCAATTGTGTAACTTCTTTGACTTATAGAATCAATCTTTGAGTGGATCGACATGTGAATCGTGATTCAACCCAACTCCAACTAGTGGAGTGGGGGGAAGGGGAAATAATCTATTCCTATTTATCATAATGTGAAATGTGCATTAGCTTCAAGTAGAGCATAAAAGATAGAAGATAAGAAATAGGCTTAAAGGGATGTGGTAGGTAGTTATGTAGGCATGGCCATAGAAGTACTAAGGAGTTATTACCACTTTCTGCACTCACTTCCAAGCATGATGCAATTTATAACTACCCCATTAGTGGCAAAGACCAAGTCAAGTTCTCTGAGGTTTAAATTGTTTTCCTATTTAAATAGAAAAAAATATAATTAGAATAGGAATCTTTTTAGCATAGAAATGCTACAAAAATTGATCCACCCTTGACTCCTCTACCTTGATATTATGCCCTTGAATTAATGAAAACTATTATTTCCCTCTCAATAAATTGCATTATATGTGTACTCTATGAGTTGTTCATGCTATCATTATGGTGAAATGTTTTCCTCCTTTGATTGTGTCTAGTTTCACCTCACCTATATAAAAGTGAACTCTCTTTTTTAGGTCGTAGTTTATGTGGTTTTATGTTTATGCAATGTTAGTTATGTGATGAATGTTTTTCCTTTTAATGATGTTATAGATTCCTACACCTATGTATGAAACATTGATGCTAGTAAGTTTATGATTGAGTCATGTATGTTTTAGTTCTCAAGGTTTTCATTATGAAAACTCAAACAGATAGAGGATGTCATTGTATGTTGGTGCATCAGCCCCCTTGATTTTAGTTTATTTATTTTATGAATTATCTCTCCCTTTTCTTTGTAAATGTAGTAGTTTAGGTGATTCATCAAGAGGAAGTCAGAATTATCTATAGGTTCACTCCAAATATAGGTGACCCTTAAACTTAGGGTGTTCCTATTGTGTCAATTAGGTGAGGAGGCTTGAAACATCTCCTCACAAGGTACAACCCAAACATGACAACAAAAATAGTTTTTAAGAGGAATTAATTTTTTAATCTAATAAATAAAAAGTGCATGAAGGTAGAGTGATTATACCCTTTCTATCTCTTAATAACTTGTATATGGTATGTAACAAAGAGTGTGAAATCAAATCAACATTAGTAGGATAATTCATGGAAAGTGGGGTTCAATTAATTTTTTTTTTTTTGAAATGGATTTTTTTGATGGTCCACATGTGTCTAAAAACACTTGGGTGCAATAAAATATCTATCAATTGGATGACAATCCATATAGCCTGTTATGAAAGGGTATAATCCCTTTCATAACAATTCCATCTATCAATTAATTAATAGAGTATGATGCCTATACTACCACATGATCCAAGACCCTATTCGACTGGTCAAGTTAATCACTCAACCACTATCTCAATGAATGGTACAATTAATTTTTATAATAAACCTAATTAGTGGGGTTGGTATAATGTTTAGAGATGAAAATCTAGGTCAACACACCCTTAAATAACTTATGAGGAGGTGATGAACTTGTGCTTCTAAGCCAAGCGAAAATAAAAGAAGAAAGTGGTTTTTTTTGAGTCATCCAAGTCCTTAAGATTAAGGAAATATCATATATGACATTTATTCAGGTTATAATGAACAAAATGCTTAGTCATATTTAAAATACACCTTAATAAGGGAGAAGATACACATGACTTTAATTAAACAATGCTAAAAAGAAAAATACAAAATTGAAAGTGCAAAAAGGAAATAATTTTTAAACATCAAAATTGAAATATGTGATGGCCTTGAAAAAAGCTTAAAATGAAAAGCAAGAAATTTGGTAATGTTTTAAACACTAAATGTAAGTGTGACAATGTTTTTGAAACACCAAATTTCAAATGTGCTAGAGTGATTTTGGGATGAAATATGGTTTCTCATCACTTGAGAAAACCTACAAACACTTGTTATAAGTTTGATTAGGCCAATATAGTAAAGTTAACGTACAAAATTAACTTAAGAACCATAAAAATATTACTCTCTGGAATGATTTAAAACGTACACAATAAAGGTAAACTATGAAATTGTTGGTTAATGAAAATAAGGAAACAACAAAAAACTTACGAGGTTACACTCTATAATTTTGTAGCTTTTGGATGATTTATGATTTAAATATTTTGGAAATATTGGAGTTTTATTCCTATTATAAATAAGGGTCTAAAATAAATAAATTAGTAAATAATACTACAATAATGACAATACTAATTTGTATAATTTACTATGCCTTTTAAACCTTTTTAAAAATAATAATAAATAAGGAGAAATGCAACTTAACTTAAAATTGGATTGAGATGGATGAAACAGAGGTTAAAACTGACTGTGTAAGATTGGGATAGTATCATGAACCAGGATCTAGATTTTATTTGGTAAAAGGATAGGAGGACCAAAAACATGACACCTTAGGGTCCGGTGATATAGTCCAATTCCTACCACTATTATCCAAACTAATCACAAAGATTTGAGTTTTTTGGTTTTGTCTATTGTTCTTATGTGATATTGCCTATGAAATTTTAGATCTTGAATGTCGATAGAGCTCCTTGTAGATATATTTTAATCTCAATACCCTAGACCTTAGCTGTGCTTGATAAAACTTGAGAAAGAGGAGGGATTAATGTGTATAAGATTCACTAAACGTGTATCCGCACCCCTTGTGTGTGCATGTTGCCCACATACCAATACTTTGAAGAGGGATCAAGCCATATGTAGTTCTCCCACTTGATGTGATTTGTGCAATAGTGTTATGAAAATGTAAAAAATCTAAATTGAGAGTGATTTAGGTGGCTAGGGACTGGTGTGAGGGTTTTGAATATGTTAGTAGCTATATTGGATGGTTGTATGTAGAGAATAGGGAAATTTACCTTAGTGGTCTTGCTTATATTCTTAATTGATTTTGTAATATTTACCAACCCTCCTCTAAATGAACTTTGAATGGGATTTTTATAGAGATCTATTAGTCATGGGTTAAATGTATTCATGCTATGTGGACATAATGAAAAACAAGAATCAGAAGGAAATGGTCATTTAGGCTCAAAATGTGATTATATATAAGTGTTGGAAATAAGACACCCTAGGGTTCGACACTATAGTCCAACCCCAACACTCCTATCTTATAGGCTTGGGATCTAAGTAGATGGAATTAGCATGGGAAATATAGCTTGGTTGAGCTAGAATTAGGTCTCAAAAGTCTACAAATGACCGGTTATAAGCAAAAAGGTGTCTAGAAGGGTCATGAGATAATAAAAGGTCTTATAGATTGGGTTTCACAAGCCACACTCAAGATACCAATTTAAAAATTTTATGACTACATTTACCTACCCCCCCTTTATTATAGTGATGTAGTAAAACAAAATACTAGGATAAAGGAAAAGTAGAAAACATACCTAAATTTACTTGCAAGGATGAAACCCATTAAGCTATGTAATACTGGGTGTGCATAGAGGGAGAACGTCATGAAGTGTAAATATGCAAAAGAAAATTAGGAGTAAAAAAGAGAGGAAGAAAAAATAATGAATAGACCTCACTGGGTACATAAATTAATACAAAACCTATTGTGATGTTGAGTGATGCTGAGGATGTGCTAAATGATGTTGTACCAAGACTAATATCATGAATGCAGCTAAGTACTCAATTACCCAAGAGTAGCTCAAGAATGTAAAGGCTATCCCTTTGGCTCCATCATTGCCTACTAAGTGAATCTATGTGATCATACATGTGTTAATTGGTGTTTGGACTGTGTGTCTAATCCCTTTAAGTAGGTGGCTCAAGAATACAAAGGCTAGCTAGTCCTTTGGCTCCATCATTACGCACTAAGTGAAGTTATAAACTACAACTAGTATGAATGTGTGTCATATGATATGGCTCTTGAAGCCCATGAATTCTCTAAAATTTGACAATGTGGTGTGGATAGATGAATGTGTAATAGAAACTAGGCCAATCTTAACCACTTTGGAAGGAAGAGAATAGGCTTGTATGAAATCCACTCCAAAACTAGAAACTAGGCTTATGTGGAAGCCACTAAGGAATGTGGAGGTTAGTCTTGTATGAAATCCTCTTTAAAATGATGCCAACTACCTATAGATGGAATAAGGCATACAACTGATGAGAATGCCTGGGTAACATATTAAACTTGGAAAGAAAAGAAGACCAATGTGCCACACATATTGCCCCAATCACTGGTATCTATAATATGAATTCTGATCTAGAAGTTATACCAACTTACTAATCTAAAATTATAAGTGAGATCCATCATTCCATGCATGATTCCCCCTATATTTGGATTCTCAAATAAAACTATACTAAAACTATTGAATCTAAATTGATCTGTATCTAAAAAACTATAGCTGAGCTTACCTTTCTACTTATTTTTGGAAAATCTAGGTTTTTTTCTATTTGGATAGGAGCATCAAATATAAGACACCATTATATCTTGCATTGTTATCTATATCCAATGATGTTATCCTTTGCTACATTTGATGACTATTCTATAATCGTCACTTATTGTGGTATGTTTTGCCTAGTTTGACCTCTGATTATTGTTTTGAGTGTTCTAAAAACTAATTTTTTGACTAGTAGGAGCTTTGATCTCTATGACAAAACCCTTGTTTGTTTCCCTCTCTTCTAAGGGTAGGAATGAAGACCCTGTAATGACTACCCTTAGAAAAGAGAGCTCTATAAGTGTGTTATGCTAAAAAATACATTATCTAATAATGATAATTTAAATGATGTCTTAAGATATAACATAGTTTGTATTAGAGATTGTTAGATCAATAGGGGTATGCCTATATATATATATATATATATATATGTAATAGCATATGAAGTATACTGAAATGAAACTAGAAATGTTAGTTTTTAGTTGTCAATGAGGGATGGAGCATGATGTCCATTATGGCATCTAAGAAAGAAAGATACTGCATGATGTGGATCATGGCATTGCAAACAATTAAGAAGCAATCAAGAAACAAGCACACAAGGCAAGAAATTCATAATAATGGCCAAGGGGCCAAGAAAATAAGGGAAATGGGCACATGTCACTTAAACTAGAAAGCAAGCATACAAGACATGATCGAATGCCACATACACATACAATTGAAAACAAGGTTGGCATGAGGGCCACAATCATATAGAAGAATATCACTAGAGGACATTGGTAAATATCCTAAGGCACACATAATAATAGAAGCAAAGGACATTTGAAAATGTCCTAAGGCACATACAAGAGACAAAATAGGAAGGCATGTAATATGATACAAATACAATCACATCTAACTAATCAAAATAAGAAGTGAAAGTATGCAAGACATGTAGTATAAGACTAGGTATATGCTAAGAAATACACAAGGGTTATATACTAGTGAATGTCGATAGAGTAATTGTGTAAACTAGTAAGTAATATGCATCAACATGATAATTAGAGTGTGTGGTGTAGGAATGACATAACTTGGATTGTGTAGTCATGTGGAATATGCTCTCGATAGATAGATATGTCGATGTATGTCTCAAATGTAGAATTAGGATGCCCCCTTAATGGGTAGAGTGAAGCAATCAAGGATTTGAATGTCACTACACACACTCAAAGAAGATCAAGTGAATCATGGTAATGTAGATAAATCAATAAACAATAACATAGGACAATAAATGTAAGTCTATCATGGTAGTAGAAATGTAAAGCATGTATAATGCAGACAATTGAAATGTTTTTGGTATTTTGTGTTATTTGAATGTTTTTGTATTTTGAAAATTTATATTGTTTTTGGTATTTTTGAAATAAGCTATGTACAAGTAAGTGAAAGGAAACTATGTACAATCAAGTGAAAAGAAGTTATGTATAAGTAAACCTAAGAAGAGATGATACTAACCAATGAATCTCACAAGAGACTCCCTATCATGCTGTCCTATATGAAACAAAGGAATTATCCATGATTATGAAGCATGAGGGAATGGTTACAAATATGACTTTTAATATTTATATTCATTGTCGGTATCTTAGAAATAATAATAACCTATATTGTTCTAGTCATCATTATCATCTTGGTTTTAAACCAATGGAATGATAGTGTTGAATTTTATTGTATCTAAATATTTTCCTTTGATAAATTGTGTTTGTGAATGATTTGCCTTAGGATGTTTAATAAATCCCAAACCATGGTGACAAACATTATCAATTTCTAGAATAGAAGTAGTGATGCCTTGAGCATGCTTGCCTAACCCTTGACCTTGATAAGCAAACTATTGTAGATATTTTTGACCAAACCCATACTGCTTTGAAAGTTGAGCCTCATTTTGGAGAGGTATATTTTCATCTTTTTCATGCTTTACTTTTGTTTGTGGTACTATTTCTTGTTTTAATTTTGATTTTTGATCCTTTTGTTATTCTGATTTATGCTTTGGTAACCACTTTTTTACTATTTCTAAATTTGACCCTTTGTGAATGTGTTCTTGCGTCACTATGGATTATTTGACTAATTTACCTTGTATAGGGTCCTCATCAGCAATTATCTATTATATATGCCTTTTTAATGCCAAACATGAATCTGTGTGACGCCCATGTATTCTATGATATGCACAATAATATCTGGATCTTCTCACTAGATGTAGAGGAGGTAGTTTGATCAATTTAGATTTAATCATTTCCCTTAGTACCTCACTTGAACTCTTTTTTGATCTTTGAATGGTTTTTTAATCACTAGTTATAGAGTTACTTTCTTATGATTTCTTGTTTTGATATGTAACATTACTTGCAACTAATTGACTAAGATAAGGTGCATATACATGATTGACACTAGGGTGCTTTTGAGGATTTTGTATTATAATATGATTTTTCAATGTTATGATATTTTCATGTAATATTTGATTCTACACTTGTAAATCTAAAATTAACTTGTTCATACTAGTGATTTGATCCCTTAGAGTCTCATAAGTGCAAACCCTAGTTGCTTCTGATTGAACATGTAAGCACATATGTTGAAGATGACTTAAATAAACTATAGGTTGAATGTATGTATTAGGAATAATAGTATAGGCTGCCTCAACTTTTGAAGGGGTGGTAGCATGGACCTAGTTAGAGGGAATGTAGATATCACCCTCTTGGGGGAGAGGAGGAGAAGGAAATCCTTTCTAATGCATAAGATATGACATTGAAACTTGACAAGTGGTTGTTAGCTTATGCAATGGATCCTCTAAGTGTGTAAGGATTTAGTTCTGGATTGAATTACACATAATAGAGAGATAGCATGTTAAATAAGTCATTAGAGTTATAATTTGTATGAAAATATGATTATAAAAATATTCCACATGGAGATAGCAAACAAGGGATATAGAGCATGGAATTTTGATTTAATGCATAAATAAATTTGACTTGTAACATAACATTTCTAACATGTTTAGTAAAATAGAGTTGGAAATTATTTCACATGAGAGAGAGAGAGAATATGCAAAATAAATATTGAAATAGTGTACATTTTTAGCAATAAATTTTGTAATATCATCTCTTGTAATGAAAAGTAAGCATGAAAGGGAAAGAATGAAGCTTTGCATTAACATATGGTAAACTTCATCATTCATATAAATGATAGGACTGAGTATGGACTCCTTACTATTTGAAAAAAAATGTTATGAAATGAGTGAAATCCATTTTTGATTTTTATGTGAAATCTGATTTGTATGTAAGGTGATACCTCAAAAACATGGGATCGAGTATATGCAACTAGGGTTTGAAAGAAAATGATTTTCAAAATTACTATGGTAAATTTTAAAAATTTAAAGGGAAATTTTGATTTAAATATGTATAAAAAATTAGAAAAATACTAGAAAAATACTAGGACCTAGTATAGGCAACTAGTGTTTGAATAAAATTATTTTTAAAATTACTAAAAAAAATTAAATGTTAATTCTGATTTAAATATGTAGGAAAAATTAGCAAGGAATTTTCCCTAGGGTTTATAGGGGTTTTGTGCACAAAGGGACCTAGAAAATTCAATTGGGGTTTTGAATAGATGATTTTTAAAATTACTATGGTAAATTTAAATGTAAAATTTTGATTTAAAATTTTAGGAAAAATCATAAAAATATTGGAAAAATTAGCAAGGAAGTTTCTCTAGGGTTGTTATGTGTAAACAAAGTAAGTCAAGTTCACCAAATGATTTAACTATTTTGGGAATATTGGAGTCTTATTCCTAATTTAGTTAAGGGTATAGAATAAATAAATTAGTAAATAATATTGAAATAATTAAAGTACTAATTTATGTAATTTATTGTACATTTTAAACCTTTCCAAAAATAGTGATAAATAAGGAGAAATGCAACTTAGCTTAAACTGGACTGAGACGATTGAGATAGAGGCTAAAATTGACTGTGTAGGACTAGGATAGTGTCATGAACCAAGATCTAGCTTTTTTTTAATGAAAATACAAGATCACTAAAAATAGGACACCTTGGGGTTTGGTGCTATAGTTCAAGTCCTACCATTATTATCCAAATTAGTCACATAGATCTAAGTTTTTTGGGTTTTGTTCACTATTCCTATGTGAGATTTCTTATGAAATTTTGGATCTTGAATGTTGATAGAGCTCCTTGTAGATATATTCTAATATTAACACCCTAGACCTTCATTATGCTTGATAAAACTTAAGAAAGAGGGGGGGTTTAGTGTGTGTAAGATGCACTAAACATGTATCCACACCCCTTGTGTGGGCATGCTACCTACAAACCAATACTTTGAAAAGGGATCAAGCCATATGTATTTCTCCTACTTGATGTGCTTTGTGTAATAATTTTATACGGATGCAAAAATGCCAAACTGAGAGTGCTTGAGGTGGCTAGGGACTAGTGTGAGGGTTTTGAATATGTTGGTAGCTATATTAGATGGATGTATGTAGAAAATAGGGAAATTTTTCTTAGTGTTTTTTATTGTATTATTACTTGATTTTTTAATATTTACCAACCCCCTTTAAATGAACTTTGAATGGGCTTTTTATAGAGATCTATTAGTCATGGGTTAAATGTATTTGCATTAGGCTAACATAATAAAGAATAAGAATCATAAGGAAATAATAATTTGGGCTCAAAATGTGATTGGATAACAATGCTAGAAATGGAATACCCTAGGGTTTCACACTATAGTCCAACCCCAAATCTCCTATCCTATAGGCTCAAGACCTAGGGGAATGGAATTAACATGGGAAATGTAGCTTGATTGAGTTGGAATCAGGTCTCAAAAGTCTAAGAATGATCAGTTATAAGTAAAAAGGTGTCTAGAAGGGTCATGAGAGCATGAAAGAAGGTCCTATGGATTAAGTATCACAAACCACACTCAAGATACCAATTTAGACATTTTATATAACTACAATTTCACTATTAATATCAATGATTTAACACTTATTATGGAAATATTTGGAACTCAATTGGATGATTTCATTACTAAGTTTGATAAATTCATATCTCAAATGGATGATTTTACTATTTTAGAAACCTACAAGGAAAAATAGAAAAAAATAAGAACAATTTCATGAGTTTTTTATGATTACACAACTTGTGAATATTTTCACTATTCTATGCTCTGATTTAATGATTTTATTCTTTGTTTTTGTGCTTTTATGCTCTAATTTCACACTTTCTCGTAAACCTATAAAAACATAGAAATAAAAAACAATGGTTTCATGATTATTGTGCATGATTTCATTATTAAGTGTTTTAAATTTGTGATTATGTAGAGAGTGAAAAAATGTAAAAAATAATAAAATATTGTAAAATGAATTCATAGTTTATCCTAATGTTTTTCCAAAATAGAGATCTGATTCCATGATTACATAGAGCATGGCCAAATTAGAGACAATTTTTCACTATTATGTGATGCTTTCACAGTTTATAATAATGATGTCATAATTTTTACTTCCAAATTCACTAATACGTATTAGATGAATTTACACTTCCATAGTCATTCAAAAAACATGGAAAAGTTAAATAAAAGAGGCTCAAAAGAAGATCATTGATGAGATTTTTTAAATTTTGAAGGGTCCCAAGATTCTCCTAAATGAATGTGGGGTATGTGTCCCACCAAATGTGCCAATATTATGAAGATATTGTTAGTTTCTCTTATTAGTTTATTAAACTAAAATAATCAATGACAACTAGCGTTCTAAGCCTAAGTACTAGGGTGAGCAAGGATAAAAAAGCAAGGAAATCTATAAGTGGAAGATAAAAACACCACGTACCTTCCTAAAGTGACTCCATATTACAATTGGTGTGATAGTAGGCTTGTGCATAGTATTTTGATCAAATGGTTTTTGATGATGCCAATGCTTTGTGGGCAACATCTTCCCTTGTCACTTGGAAATTAAATCTTGGATTGTGTTGGTAGTTAAGTTTTCTAGCAATAATTTGGTATTATTTGTTCACACACAAAAGCTTCTTTAATAATGGTCATAGAACTTATATTTATAGGTTTTCAACTAACTCTAAGCCAAATGTAATAGGCTAGGGTTAAGGTTGGGAATCTAAATGTAATTCATGATGGATTTAATTATGCATTTATGGAGGCATGGATCAATATTTATAATTTTTATGAAATTTATGTTTATATTTTATAATTATTAACTTTGATGATGATGGCATCATCATGACCTCATATTTATTGAGTTTTTATTTTTAGAAATTAGATATTCATTAATTCAACATGTTTTTTCACTTAAGCATTTAATTTGATTTACTTGGTTAAGTAATTATACTTAGTCTTTTGGTCATTTCAAAAATTTGGTTAAGTGCACCACTTAATTAGTATAAAATGTCAGTTTACTTGGTCACAAGCTAACTAAGGATGAAATAATGAGAAGTTATTATTCTGTATAGGGTATTGACCCAAATAAGGATTCCTTGACACAATTATAGGTAATTACATCTAATGTGTAGACAAATTTGGGATGTTCAATGATTTATAGGCTTAAATATGCATTGTTTACTAGAAATTGGTCTAAAGTCTAATTAGACATAAGTGGCTAAAAAGGAGTGTCTAGAATGCAATCCATACATTAGACATTTTTTTGAATCAGTTGTTAGGTCATTCTAATGATTCTATAGGAATTAAATCTTAATTTACATGCATATAATTTGTGTAAAATATTCATTAAAGACCCTTGATATGGAATGGGCACAACAAGTTAAATAGGTTACCCTATGTACCAAGAACTGGTAATTGAGACCTTGGGGAAAATTTTTCACACAAATATCCTTTCAAGAGAGACATGGTCTACCAAATCCTACCTAAGTTGGCATGTTGAAAGACCTCCCAACAAATCACAACTTAGATCTTTACATAGAATTACATCTTTTGATATTATTGATTCACTTTGTGATATATTAATGTCTATATAAATTATTGATTATACTTGGGATATAACTTAACTTTTTTTGATCATATTACATATCATACATGCTTCTTATACTAAATTTATTAGCTTCATCTATTGTATGCATTCTCCATTTCCTTTGAGTACATTTACATATGTCATTTCTGAGTGGCTATCAACCTCCATTGTCTATTATTATATGCATGAGAGGACATTTGAACATGTCCTTTTGTGTGTCTTCTATTTATGTGTGGACATTTGAACACATCCTTAATTATGGATTTAAGCCTTCTTTGTTTGCTTTTATGCATGTGAAATAATATGAATATGTACTTATATATGACTTTTATTCAAGTGAGTGAAATTTAAATGTGTCTATTGTATGTGGTCCTTTAGCCTTATATTATGTGTTATTTGTGTTGTGCATATACTATTTGATTATGTGTCATGGCCATGACATCTTTCTTACTTCTTTACTCAGATTTAGGTGCCATGATAGACATCATGAATCCACCCAACCATTCTAATACCATTATGGATATCATGCATTCCTACTTAAGAAATTATAATTATCTTTATATACTTATTTTATCAATTATTGTGTGCTTCATTATCACATCTATCTAGATACAATTACTACAAATTCTTGTATCCACATGCATATTATATTATGACTATGCTCATTTTATATACATGATGATGCCATTCTCTTTCCATATTATTAATATCACTTAGATTTTACATTTTTTTACACCATAAAAACCTACTTCATAACTTTTTATTTTGATTTAAGTTCTTGCACATGCTCAAAAACTCACCTCAAAATTAGGGGCATTTAGAGAGGCTTGTATTAGAGACTAGATTCCCAATATCTGTACATAGATAAGATTTAATAATGATTACATAGTTGACATAGTTTTAGGCTCAAAAAATACATATAAAGTCATCTTGGAGAGGAGTGCCACATTAGACAAGAGAACACTACTCTAGTGTCCTTCCTGACACTATTGTCCAAATGCCTAAGAAATAGGCATTTATAGAATTTATTAAAATCTCAATTTACTTAGAATGATATTTAACAATTTCAAAGTCTTAGTTTCTTATTTAGTTTATCTTATATTTTCTTAGTTTAGGGAATCATGCATGATATTTTGTTCCAAGTTAGCACATAGGTTTACTTAGAATTCATAATAGTTTTACTTAGTCCTAGAATCCATATGCTCTAGATATTAGTTGGGGGCATGTGCATGGCACATTACTTCCTCATTACTTAGTTTCATAGATGGAATGGAAAAATCATGTCAATATCTATGTTGTATACACTATAACCATATTATACTCATTTTTTCACTAGTTTTATGCTAGTTTTGCACTAGAATTGAACCTTATTCCATATGCAGTGGTTGGTTGGCTATTTGAACTAGTATTTACACCAATTTTTGTACCAAAAATTTCTATTAAGATTCATAAATGGATTCCAAATTTTATTTTACTATTATTAGTATGTGATGCTAGAATTAATCACACCTTAATATCTTAATCACACCCACACATTGATGAGTATTGGGGCATGCATATTCCAATCTAAGTTATTCAATGTTAATGAAACTACAAGTGTATAACCCACCATAGTCACCATTTTTTTGCACTAAGAAATCACAGCATCTCACATACCCAATAAAGTGCAATCATTCCTTGTCACTCTCTAATTTATTATCTTTCACATTTTGATTTTAATTTTAAGTAAATATTGATATTACATATGTTTCATTTCATGATTTTGTGCGAAGCATGGTTCAACATCATTGCCTACATCCAAGACTCTTCTTCATAGGTAAGTTCAAGTAGGCACTCTTTTTCCTTTTACTCTAATACTTTCACTTTTTATACATTAGTAGAATACAATGGGGGTAAATTTAGATACATAAATTAACATTTAATCTAAAATCATGCACTCATGACCACTCTTACACACTTAACTATAAACATATATTAGGGACCTTTTTTATCACTTTAGACCACCTTACACATTCTTCTGAGTTGATAAATGACCCTTGAATATACTCATCCCTATTATTATCAACCTTAGACATTTTTAGTCCCTATATAACAATCAACATGATGAAATCACCTATTGGACAAGAGTGACCTATAGGACTATAGTGTACCACTCTAGTGTCCTTTCCCCCTCTCTCATCTTCTTGCCAAATAATGACTAATTTGAAAAATAAAAAGCTATAGGAAGGTTAGTGTATGTCCATAATGAGCCCCATTCAAATGAATTTCAAATTTATGACTAAATTAACACTTTTCAAACCATTTGGAAAGGGAGGAGGCTTAAACATCAAAAAACACCAAAATAATAATTGCATATTAAGATCAAAGAACTTATTTCTCCTAATTATGATTGCATACAACCCTAGTATCCTATAGTTCAAGTCCAAATACATTTTATAAGTAATAAGTCATGGTTAAGGTATTTAATCACATTATTATTGCATAGACATATAACACATTGCACTAGTTATTCACACACCATTGTATCATGGGAGAACTAAATGAAGTTTGATCCCTCTTCAAATTATTAGTATGTAGGAAATGCTTAGAACATGGGGTGTTGAGGTTTATACCAAACTCAACCACTAACCTCTTTTTACCAAATAGATTTCATTGGTATTCACATGCCAAGATGATAGGGAATTTTAAGAAAAATCAATCACATGGTGGTCTCTACAAGTGATCCCAAGTTCTTACACTAGACACAAGCTCCAAAAATGAAGACACATAAAACAAAGAAACCTTTATTCCCTCAATAAAAGTGGAGACGATCACCCCATGTTGGAAAAATAACCACCACTCTAGTGTCATGTTCATAAAATTATTTTGTAGGCCCAAATCTGTTTATTGATTCTTGATTCTAGTGCCCAAATATAGTTATTAATTTTTGATCATAGTCATCAGATCTCCCTACACAAGAATTTTCAGCCTCTTATTCCTCCCATGACTATAGTTTATAGCTAAGTATTTTTTTCTCATTAAAATTTATTATTTTTAGTAACTTTATAGAATATAGTAGTTTTAAATCAATGAACTCGATCATCATTATATTATTCTCTTGATTTTGCACAATAGTGTTGTCATCTAGGATCTTGTTATCCTAAGTTTGATAAAACAAATCAGATAAAATATCTCATTTTTATTCAAGTGTAAATAAAAAATAAATGAATAAAATGATTTTTTAATTATGTAGGTTTAGGGGTAAATAATTTTATTAATAATTTATTAAAACAACTAGGTATTGACATCAACAATCATCATCAAATAGATCAAACCATCAAAGGATTCAATGATTCTTCAAGACAATTTTTAGGAATGATCTCTTTAGATGTAACATTTGGAACAAAAACAATGTATCATTTATTTAATGTTATTCCTAATTAGTTGCATTATAATTTATTATTGGGAAAACCCTAGATACACATGATGGTAATAATACCATCTACACTATGTAATTTTTAAATTTCAATAAAATGGAATTGGTAATACCATGATCAACCTTTCTAATTATATAAAATTAAATCATCTCAATCTGATGAGTTAACTACTATTTTTGATTCATAAATTATTTATTAGAATCAAAATTTCACATATGAAATTGGAAATCCAAGCAATATCAACCAACAAGTAGATCAAGAACAATTACAAATGGATTAACAAAAAATATTTTAAACACAAAATTAATTTGAGAAATTATAAGTGTCACACAAAGATATAAAAAAATAAATTAAAAAAGTAAAACAAGAAAACACATAATTACATACAAAATATGTAGAAAATCAATAATTACAAAGTCACAAGTTAGAAGAAAAAAATTAAGCAAGATAAGTTACAAAAATAACAAACAAGTATATAAGTAGATTCAAAATGCATACAAATAGAGCATCAATATAATGAGAATAAAAATAGTCTATTTTTACTCTTCCTTTATTGGTAAATTCAAAAGTACATAATAGTCACATTTATAATTATTATGATAGTGATGATGACAAAGCCAACATGGTAAATATGATAAGTGATCAAATACAATGATTAAATTTTAATCTTTTAGATGACTATTTGTGTCCTCATTTATTAACACCTATTTCCCCAAGGGTTTACCAAGATGATTCAAAAAACATTAATGTAAATCATCTAGATTTAAAAGGCAAACAAATCTTAGGTATGCCTCAAGAAGATAATGTGATAAATTGTTGCAATAATAACTCTTATATAACACTTGTGAGTAACTCAATTAACAATGTGGAAATATTAGATATAAATGTTTCACAATTATTAAAAATCATACCACATCAAGATAGACCCACAACAATTTTGAAAATTTATTGGAAAATAAGCTTATAACATTACCTAATACTAGGCATTAACAAAAAAACACATCTTTTGCATAGATAAGGTAAATCATTTTTTGTTTACAATATAATTATAAGACATGATACAAATAATTTTATGAAATTATAAGAGAAAATTCAAAAGTATAAGCATGATGACATTATCAAAGTAATATAGATTAAATAAAACTCGCCTACTATAGAGATTCAAAAATCATTTCCTACAATTGTAACAAAGAAAAACATCTTCAACAAAGTAACTTAACCATAAAAACATATATTCAAGGAACATATTTCAATCATAATGACATTTATCATTCTCAAAAAGAAATTATTTTTAGTGTGAGAGGATTGTCACAAATTAGATACACTATTGCTGATTTTCACCATAGTGTATACTAGAAAGAATCCCTTTGATATATCATATACCTAATTGATTGTGGACCCAAAATCATCAATACAATGGTATGTATTATGCCCCATACACATAGACAAACATTTACATTGGAAGGATCATGGTTATAGTAAATGCAAGCCATAATAGATTTTAATCAACAAAGAATTACATTTGCACATGAAGGATGAACAATCCACATGATGGTAATAGTGACCAGGATGTGGATGGAGAAGAATAATATAATATTTACTTATATAACTCTAATAACTTCAAACCTAATGAGGATGATTTACTAGGTTATTTTAATTAAAAATTAAAAAAACATTTCAAATAATTCAAAAAAATGGATAATTTGACTGTACATAGCTTCTTGATGTTGTATTATATTATGTTTTTGACTAAAAATTCAATCATTTTATCAATTATTCTAATCCATTGGATCTTGTTGAATTTTTGACCTCTTGAATATTGTTCTTTTTCACTTCCTAGATATGAATAGTCAAATTAATATTCAATTTTACCATGTATTATTCTATTTTTTTAGCCTTCATTGTTAAATCTCTAGTTTTGGTTTACAAAGGTTAAAAACATCAAGTATAGGTCAAGAACATCTACCATTATTGACCCAAGTCTAATGTTTCTATCCTTATTTTTCCACTAAGAAATAAAATAAGCACATAGAGCTTTAATGCTTCTATTTTTTCTAGTTTTTCAATCAGTTTGAGTATGTAAATTAGTGCTTAATCATGCAGAATATTTTTCTTTCTATGCACATTGCTTATACATATTGAAAACTTTAAAAAGTGTACATTTGATGAAACAAGGATGTATAATCAATACCCTGTTTACCTTTTTAAATCTCCTATAGATTTTAAAAGTCATAAATCACATATAGTGGGGGCATCTTGCTCATACATGACCATGCCATTATTTTTAGTGTACCTTACATTGATTAATGTCACATAATATTCAAATATTTATGTGTTTTTATACTTTTCAACCTTTGATTAGAAATTTTTTTTACTATTTTTAGTTTTTAAAATTAGAAAATAATTAAAAAAATCAAATATTCAAAAATACAAAACTTTCAAAAAAATGCTAAAAATTTAAAATCAGAACCTAAGGATGATTAGGCATCTATTTTACATCATTGTCATATGTTATTCATGCCATTATAAATAGATAATTTTTTCTATCCCACATGAATTTAATTAGTATTCATGAGTCATATGTAGGACATAGAAAATTTACAAGGATCAATGTGTTGGACTTGTCTCTACTCAGTAGCCTTACTAAATTGGGGGCATCTTATCCATAGGTGATAATATATACAAGTTTTATATTTCTATAACTGCTATACCAATGGGCCATACAATATTTAGAAATGTATTCATTAACATCTCTATTTACTATTGTGTACATGGAGATGCCATTTTATAGGATATAATAACATTACATATGCATGATTTAGATGATATTTCTAGTTCTATATTTCATTAATGTTATTTACTTGTACATAGTATATTACACTTTGTTTATCTATTATGTATGGACCGTGGCCCTTTTGTGTAATTAGATGAAAATTTATATGAGATATTATTATTTATATATAACATTTGAAAATGCCCATTTACTTTGGCCCTTGATACTATGTTGTGTGTAACATTTTAGCAAGTTCCTTATCTGTGACATCATTCATGTCCTTGTGTGTGAAACTTTTCTTCTCTTCGTGACATTTTAAATTCCTTGTATGTATGACTCTTGGCCATATTTTTTTGAAATTTATATGATTATGCTTATTTACCTATTTATTTTGATAATTTCCGTGATCCACATCATGCACCACTAACTTAAATATTCTAATTCCATATTATAATTTTTGGATAGATATCAGGGTTGATGAGACCCTAGATTAATTTTGACTAGAGATATGAACCAAATTTGGGGCACAATTAGGTGTCCCAATCCTTGAGAACCATTAAACTGACACAAATAGCTACCATTGACCACGAAAACCACTAAGTGAACTCAAAAAACCACATCTGGGCTATAGATTCCCTATGAGATTTGAACCTGGGGAGGATGGTCATAACCAACCCACTTAACCAACCCTTATACATCTCATTAGCTAATTACATATTATATTATTGTGATCATAATTGACATATTTATGTAGGCCATACATCTTATATTACATACATGAATCAAATATAATATATATTACTATGCTAACATTTCATATGCTACATTATTCAATGATTGCATCTTACTATGCATACTTTAAGTTAAATTTTATTTTGATATGATTGTATTTCAGGATCTAATTTCCATACCTAAAAAGGGGGAATTTTAGTAGGATTTTCATACATGAGATAATCCTTTTCAAGTGTAAAAATAAGTTTTGGTTTAAAATACAATTTAAATATTAAAAAATGGTTCAAAATTCAATCATTGAAACATATTATGAGAGAATATGCCAGGAATATAAACTCATATAGGATTAAAAATAAAAATTCACATAGTTTTGAGAGCTTAATACATGTTTATGCACAAGTTTAAAATAATATTTCATAATTGGCAGCCATAAAGTTATATATTCTACATATTATCAGAATCTACATTGACATTGGGGGTATGATACAATTCATACCATGATTTTTAAATACTAATTACTACATTTGGAAATGGTAGAATCATGGGTGTACTTTATTATATTTTGATCATAGATTTAAGAACAAAGTTTCAATCAATTTTATAGGCCATCTGTAGTGGTTGATTTGATTTAAGTGAATAGTTCATAACTTAGAGATTATTGTGCACTCCAAAATTATGTCTATGAATTCATTTTGCATTTTAACCCATTTCATGTATTATATTTACAAATACCAATTGAGTTAAATGAAGTTTTTTACATCCCTTAATGGGTTTTGTTGGCCATTTTTTGCCCACATACCAAAATTGTGCCTAGATGGATCAAGTTGCTAATGGTTAAGCAGAGGAACAGATGTTATAAATGGAATGAGTGGATCAAAGAGATCATGCAACTTTTAAATATTTCAAAACACTTTAAGTTCACTTAAATTATAGTCTATACAAATTTAGGAAAAATGGTCTCCATGGTGGTAATAACATTTAGGAGCATGAAGTAGGTTTTGACCAAGCCCTAAGAGCTCATTTGGGCCTTAAAAATTCATGAAAAAGGTCAAGCATAATCTTAAGTGAGCCAGAACATAACTAGGACATCATGTAGGAACAAATGGAAAAGTTCACTTATATATTTTATAAGTCTACTCAAAAAGTGTCACCAGCAAGATATTATATTTTCATGGAGTTATTCATGCCAAGAACATGCTCTATAAATTTCATGTCCATGTGAGCTTTCTAGCCTAAGTTATGGAGATTCAAAGTGGAACCTATAGAGTAAGACATCTGCATGAGTGTCAAATTTGAGCTCCATAAAGTAACCATTTGGGTTTAAAAACCACTTAATGAGTTCAAAGTTAAGTAAGATCAAATGATCCAAATGATCTCACATACTAATAGGAAAGATCCAATGGTTCAAGTTGGAGTTGAATGAGTCAAAAAGTCCCTAGGTTAAATCCCTTAAAAAATTACAAGCTAGATAAGATCTAATGGTACAGGTTCATCAAACTGAGATTTAATGGTGCACATTCACTAACAAAGAGGTGTGTCTAAGCTAGGTAAAAAAATAGCACTACTTTGAATCTAACAATATGAGATGATTTAAAATGTCAAGGAACTTAAAAATACACCATATGGTGCAAGTGCATGAAACCATATATTGATAATAAGATCCTAAGATCAATACATGATTGACAAGTGGCATAAGCATGTTCAAGATGATTAAAGATCAATGGACCACATTACATCATGTAAGTCAAGATCTATGGTGCAAGATAAGTCAATAAGTTAATAGGATCTATAGGAACAATGAGATAAAATATAGTTTGGCATAATTTGATTGGCCCAAGGTAATATCAATGACCAATGAGAATAAAGGTCAAGAAGCTAGGGGTAATTTTTGACCAAGGTAAATAGGTTTTGTAGGGTCATTCCACCACTATTAATGCTCATTCAAGCACCATTAAAAGCTCATAGCCATGGAGTCATGTATAAATAATATGAAGGGATACCATTAAGGTTAAATATAGACCTCTTGTTTGAAGATTTATAGCATATGGGGTCCAGTCTGTCACTATGTCCACCATTATTTAAAGGAGACCTATTCATAATGAGCCTTCAGTTTCTATAGATGATCAAGGGAAAAAATAGGTATTTTGAACCTAATAGAGATTAAAAAGGGATATGCAATCTATAATTCTGCATTGATATATATGATTATAGGAAAACCAATAAAGCAAACTATTTTTCCATCTATAAAAAGGATCTAATCCATATTTGATTGAAGGTAGTTATCTATGATTATTGGAGAAGCTCCTTATCCTTCAGCATGGCCATATTTTTGAAAAACATCCACCTAAAATTAATAAATCCATGTTTTTATCAAACTCATGAGCATGAGGTTTTGTCCTCAAGTGAGAGATGGTATGAAGGATCAAAGAAAAGGTCTAGTGTTGGGAAATACAACTAGGGGCATTCAATGCATTCTTGGGGCCTTATGGGTCTTTTCAACCTGGTAACCTATGTGCAGTGTCTTGATTAATCAAAAAGGTGGCAAGGCTTTCATTGGATAAAAAGGGTGGAAATTTAAGATCAATTAATAATTCAAGATGATGTGTTCCATTTTTGATGTTGTGCTCCCACTTTATTTCTCTCTCTCTTATCCTATATATCCTAGTCTCATTCCCATTGAAGGGGTTCTTAGCTCTTAGAATTTTTCATTATTTTTTGGGACAAGGATACTCATTGAGACTATTGAAAAAGTGTGTTCACTTGATATGGTTAAACCGTATCAAAATATTGTAAGAATTGCCTTTTTAAGTAATAAGACCAACTCTTTGCCTATATCTTGTCTTTAATTAGTGCTTAATATGCTTGTGCATGGTGAATTTGTGAAGGAGATTCTTCCTAGTTTATTATCCTTATGATTACATATTTGAAGGTGTTTTCAAGCTAACTTATAGGTCTAGATTAGAGTTCTACTTGGAATCTCTTCTATGAAATATTTATGTAACTAGTGAGATTATGAGATTGAGTAAGCAATAATTATCTTTTGTCAATCTAGTGTGTGTTCAAGCTTATATGAGTATCCATTTAACTTTGGTGGACCACCCTTTTATCCTTATTAGGATCCCTTACCATCTTTTTAACCCTTTTATATATGAAGCATTAGTTTATAATTAGTTTAGTTGAGCATCAAGAGGAAGCTAGCCTTCTTTAAAGGTCTAACCCCATCATAGGTGATCCATAGCCTAGGGTTGTTACCATTATGTAGCTCAATTAGAGGGATCTTGAAGAACACTCTCCAAGGGTGAAAGTTGAGCCTATAATAGTTTTTGGCATGCTCGATGGGACCATAGTACAAAAGGTATATTGATCAAATTTGATGTTGCTTTGATCAAATTTACAGCAGTTATTCTCTAAAAATAACAACATTTCATGACTCCAAAAGGAATAATCAACACTCTAGTGTAGAGAAGTAGTTGTTTCTCATGCCAAAGGAGACAATAAGGTTATTTTAATGAGGTATTTCCTTTGAATTTTTTAAAATACCTTTAATTTAGAAAAAATATTTAGGTTTGCTAATACACATGCATATTAGGGAACCTTTGCTCCTAGGTCATTTTCAAGACCTAACCCTACAAGAGGACCTTTACTAAATAATTTTTTTTCCATGTAAATCCATATATATATTATTTATTTTAATGGCCAAAGTCCTTTATCCCTTTCCCAATATGATTCTATCCCAGTTTCAACCCTTAAAACTATGCCTTATTATGTTTTTAACCAAGCTACAACACCTTCTGAGCACCTCATGGACATAACCAATTTTTTCAATGTCCATAATGTCATTGAGGAAATTATAGATATTAGGGTTTTAGTTAATCATTTTAAAGGAAATCTGCTAGATTATTATATAGGCCTTGTTAATAATTCCATTCAATCATTAGACCAATTATGAGAAGCCTTATGTAAAAGATATTAGGATAAAAGTGACCATTTGTCACTTGCAGGGCAACTAACTACCATTAAGAAGCTCCTCATGAAGTCATGCAAAACTTCAACACTAGGTTCCAAAAAAATTGGGACATAATCCTAGTCTCATTTAGACCAACCCCTAAATTTTCCTTCTTATACTATTTGAAGGCTTTAAATAGTGATATAGTAGTGATGATCCAATCTATGGGAGGAAATATACTTTCAGATGCTTATGAGGTAGCCATCAAAGCAAAAAATTATCTAGTTCAAGATGAAAATCTTACACCAAGACCACTAATTCCTTTATTTATTGAAATTGGACCACCTCCTATTACTATCCCTCCATTTGATGTCATTACTCCTACACCAATAATTATTGCAATACATACACCAAAATAAAAGAAAGCTTCCACTAGTGGATCTAGTGATTCCTAAGACCAAAAGAAATTCCAAGAGCTTAAGAGCATGTTTTATTATTTGGGAAATAAGATTGTAAGTGTTAAGATGCATCAGGATTTCAATAATACTTATCAAGGTTTATATCAACCTTAGCAGCAAGATTTTCAAGTAAATATGTCACTGTACAAATGGAACTACCAAGGCAATGGCCAAAGTCAAAACCAAGGACAAGGGTATCATGGATATAATAGGTAGAATAACTAAAATCCTAATGTTGATATCACTTCAAACACCTTGGTACTATTTCAAAATAATGTGGCTCAAGAAGCAAAGGGTACCATGCCTTAGAATTGGTCTTTTGGTCAACATATTATCCTAAATATTGACCTCAACCAAGCCTTCAATGATCAATGGAAGCAAGTTACTAATTTTGGGTAAAACCAATCTCTCATGGCCCAAAATGTAGAGGTTCCTATGATGACCAAACTAGAAGAGCCTCCACAAGGTCAAGGGTCTAATCAGGGACTAAACTAGCTAAATGCCGCCATGGTCAATTATGAGTAGGAAGAATGTTATGCATCCAACCAAAAGGCTACTTCTATCCAAGCCTACATACTGGTGGTAACAAATACAATATCTAAAATAAGGAACATAGATGGTAATTGAGAAGCATTCAGAGAGTTTCCTATCATTACTCTTTCACAAACAAAGCCAAATAAATCTACTATCACTCCAAAGGTCCCAATACCTCTAAAAAATTAGAATCGAAGGAATATTTTTGTGATCCAAGGCTCATAAGTTCAACAAATAATGGTGGTGGATCCCAAAGCACAAGTAAAGTTTAGTGTTTCACCCATCAAAATTATTGAAAAAATGAATAAATCTAATATGAGTGTACTAATATGGGATATTCTCTCCATGCCTGGTCAAGTGGACATTCTTTAGAAATGTTTTTCCAAGATTAATGTTACAATAGTTACAAACAAGCCACCAAATAAGGTGAATGAAGTTCTCACCAGTGCATCCAAAGGTCCTTATGAAAGGTAACTAGGTAAGTAGTCAATCCTCCTCCCTTCTATATTTCAGTGATCATTGGCAACTCCCTAGTGCATAATTACTTAGTGGACAGTTGGGCTAGTACCTTAGTAATGCTAAACTCCATAGATAAACTTGGTCTAAAATATGAGCCCCATTCCAAAGGAGTGATAAAACTTAATAGTTCTTCTACCAAGCCATCTGACATAATCAAATACCTTAATATGAGCTTACATGCTTGTCTTAGTATCTCAATGGCTCAAGATGTATTGATCTTTTATGTACCTCCTCATTTTACACTATGCTTATCTAGAGACTTCATAGTGAATATTGGAGGATATCTTGTAGTATCTTGGTCATATATGGAATTCATAACAAGTTATGGGCCCAAAGTGTCAATCAAAGTTGATCCCATTGCATAATTCCACATAGATCCCTATCGACTAGATAATATCAACATCAATTGCACCATCATTGATGGGGATGAATTTGTAATGGGGTAGGAGCTAAACACTCATCTAGAAGAGGTACCAAACATGTTCCTAGATTAAATATGGAATGAAATCCAATTTTTATATCCCTTAGAGGGTGTTTGATAAGTGGACTTAGGTGTCTACTATTTTCATGAAGAAAACCAACCCATGCCATCCCTCATGAGGTGTCAAGAAGATCCTAATGGTCTATAGAAGTTGTTCTTTGATGGTTCAAGGACAAAGCATAGGGAGGGTGAAATTTTTATGATAATATCCCCTTCAAATTATAATAACTTATCTTCATATAGGTTCTAATTCATCTTCTATTATAATGTAGTAGAATATGAAAGTCTTATCCATAGCCTTCAATGGTCCAATAAGAGAAGGATTAAGTAATTGCAAGTTTTTGGTGATAGTGAATTGGTTGCACATCAAGTTATAGGTTATAATTCCATTAATAACCCCTTAATGAAGTCCTAAAAACATAGAGTGTGGGACTTAATTGAGTACATTCAAGCTTTCAACATCCAATCAGTGCTAAGAGGCCAAAATCAACATGTTAATATACTAACAACTATGGGGGCTCATTTTGACATCCCCAACGAATTAAAAAAGACCAATGTGCAAGAATATGTAAAAATGGTGATTAGACCATTAGTGATAGATAATGAGTCTCATTGGCAGGTCTTTGAAAATGACAAACAAAATGCATGTTTCTTATAGTAAGAAGTAGAGTTTTCCTTCATCAACCATGGAAAATTATAGCATCTGTATGGGGAACAGATTGTTTAATTATGATCCAATAAGCTTCATAAATGGATATTCACCCTACAAGGTCTCTTTCATGAATGGGACCATATGAGGAAGGATAAAGAAGTTATGTCAACTAATGAAGAGAACTGTGAGAGAGTTATTATCTTTGAAGATAATCTCCTCAAGCTTGGAAAGGTAAGCACTAAATCTAAAAGGTACGATTTCAAAGAACTTTGTAAGGAATATGTAGAAATATTTACTTGAAAATATAGTGACCGATAAGGCTTTGATCCTAACTTAGCCCAATACACTATAGAGATAGAGGCTAATGCCAATCCTATCAGGCAGAAATAGAGGCCCATAAACCCTAAGATTGAAGAACTCATGAGAAAGGAATTGACCAATATTATTGAATCTAGGATCATCTTCCCAATTAATCACTCCTCATGTGTAGCTAATCTAGTACCTATCATTAAGAAGAATGGGGAAATAAAACTATGTTTGGAATTTAGAGATCTTAATAGGGTCTCTTTAAAGGATCATTACCCTTTACCATCCATGGAGAAAATTTTGTAAGTAGTTATTGGTTTAGAACACTTATCTCTCCTAGATGGGTATTCAAATTATAATCAAGTGCTAGTAAGAGAGGAAGACCAATAAAAGACTTAATTCACCAGCAAGTAGGGCACATTTGCTTATCAGAATATGCCTTTTAGATTATTCAATGATGTATAACCTTTTAAACAAAAATGGGCATGGCCTATCAAGGGTTGCTAAATCAAATGGTATTGGTCTACTTAGACAACATCATAGTCTTCTCTAAGAATTATAGTGAGCACATGGACCATCTAAGGCTAATATTTTAGAGATGCAGAGAGTATGGGATCTCTTTAAATCCTAAGAAATGTGTGTTTTATATACATAAAGGCAAACTATTGGTCATATTATTTTAAAATAAGGATTATCCATTGACCCTAATAGATTAATTACTATCTTATCCTTATCCTTGCCAAAGCATATGAAGGGGATACAAATATTATTTGGGAATATCAACTTTGTAGGAGGGTTCATACCTAGTTTTGAAAACCTGGTCAAACCTATCACCACCATGCTAAATAAATTTCAAGTGTTTTCTTGGTCTAATGAAGGAAAATCCACCTTTGATGACATCAATCAAGCCATTTCCCAAGATATTCACTAAAAAATCCTATTTTCTCCAAGGATTTCATCTTATACACCTTTGTTAATGTTGACAACATATCAGTGTTGTTGATGCAAAATAATGGTGAAGGAATAGAGTAGCCAATTGAATTTTTTAGTCAAGGGCTAGAAAGATATGAGGTGAGGTACACTTTCATTAAAAAACAAGTTCTTATAACCTTGAGGAATTTCAATAAGTTTAGGTCCATACTCTCCAACAATAGGATCCATCTTATGGTGTCTCATCTTGGAGTTAGGGACTTCCTCCTTAACAAAGATTTGAATGAGAAGAAAACATGCTAAATCATAAAGGTCATGGAATATGATGTAGAGATTAAAGTCAACAAGATAATAAGAGGTAAATGATTGTGTGAGCACATGATAAATAACCTCTAGGAAGACAAGGAAGTTGTTTTGGTGACCCAAGACAACTCATAAGCAAGTGCACCTCCACTTAAAGAGATGTTTCAAGACATGAATCACTTCTTGATAATAGAATAATGCCCCCAAGGTTTGGACATAGCTTAAAGAAGGTATTACATGATTTAATATATAAATTATGTATTATTTTATGGTGTTTTTTAGAAAATACCTCAATGGGGTATTCCTTAGGTTCATAGATGATGACCAAGTGACTAAGCTCTTGGAGCAGTTTCATGATGGACCTACAGGATGCCATTTTACACTTAGAACCAATGCAAAAAAGGTAATGAGAGCTAGTTATTACATGCCTATTATTTTTAAATATGTTCATGTATGGGTTAGAAAATGCTAGAAGTTTGCTCTCTTAGCATGAAAGCAGAAATTAGTAGCCCTTCTACTCAACCCAATTCAAGTGGAATAACCCTTCATGCAATGGGGGTTAGAATTTATAGGGATGATAAATCCACTATTAAGTGTAGGGAATAAATGGTTTCTCACTATAAATGACTACTTCACCAAGTGGGTTGAAGAAATTGCTTTGAAGGAGGTTAGTGAAGGTGCATTTTTAGACTTATATGATAGCCTTTTGACTAGATTTGGTGTCTTAGCCACCATAATTTTAGATAATGCATTGGCATTCCTTGGTATGAAGACAAGTGAGTGGGATCTCAAATTGGGCATCTTCCTTAGAACCTCTTCCAATTACTATCCTTAATGAAATGGACTAGTAGAGTCCACAAACAAGAATTTATTAAGGATCATTAAGAGGACCATGGAAGAGAATTAGAGGATACCACACACCAAGCTCAAGATAACCTTATGGGATGATAGGGTAACTCCTAAAACTACCATTGGAAATCATCAATGTGTTATCGTATATGGAAATGAAGGTAAATTTACTATATCTCTTGAGATACTTGCATTAGATTTGGTCCATCAGCTTGACTTGATGGAAGATGAGCCCATAAATGGGAGGATGATAGAGCTCACAAAACTAGAAGAAACTAGGGACCTTACTATGAAAAATCTAAAGTCTCATCAAGCTCAGGTAAAATTGCCTTTGACAAGATAGATAAAATAGGGAACTTTAAGAAAGGTGACCTAGTCTTCAAATGGGACTCAAATACGGCCAAACTAGGTAACCATACCAAGCGTGATAGCTTATGAAATGGTCATTATTTGATCCATGGATGGAAAGAAGACAATGATTTTCATCTTACCTAATTGGATGGAAAATTATTACCATACAAATCAATGGAATTCATTTAAAGCCATGTTATTGAATGGATTTGCATCTTTTTTAACATATTGTACATGGTAGATAGTTGTATGCTTTCCTCTAAGTGCCTTATGCACATTTCTTTTCTACTATGTGTTTCCTTTTCAATAAGTGCCTTGGGCACTTTTTTTTTCCTATTTATTTTGATATTTTTTTCTTCAAGAAAGGTTATAGATAGGGATAATCTCATTTTATCTTCATGTTTAGTTGAGAGAAGACTTGGGACTCCATATGCCCAATGGACCAGTCAAGGCAAAATGGACTAGGTTCTTAAGCATAGTAGGCATACTTCCTTATAAGTCACTAAAGATGTTAGAAATTTTTAGCCCACAATACCAAAATTATACCCAGATGGATCAAGTTTTTAATGGATGAGAATATAAATATGTGTTATAAATATAATGAGAGGACCAAAGAGATCATGTAGCTTAAAAAGGTTTTGAAACACTTTAAGTTCACTTAAAGTGTAGTTTATCCAAATATTGTGGTCATAACATTTGAGATTATGAATCAAGTTTTGAAGAGGCCCTAAGATCTCATTCAAGGCTTAGAAATTAATGCAAAAGGTCAAGCATAAGCCTAAGTGAGCTAGATTATCACTAGGATGTCATGCAAGAACAAATGGACTAGTTCACTTATATATTTTATAAGTCCACTCAGAAAGCATCACCAACCAAGATATTGTAGAACCATGAAGCTTTTCATGCCAAGAATATGATTTATAAGTTTCATATTTTCATGATATTTCTAACCTAAGTTATGGATCTTTAAATTAGAACCTTTAGAGCAAGATGTCTATGTGAGTGTCAAGTTTGATCTCTATAAATTAACCATTTGGGTTTAAAAAACCCTTAACAATTTCAAAATTAAAAAAGACCAAATGGAATACATGAGCTTGAATATTAACTAAAAAGATCCAATAGTATATGTTGGAGTCAAATGAGTTAAAAGGTCGTTGGGTTAAATCCCTTAAAAATCTATAAGTTGGATAAGATATGATAAAGCGGGTTCATCGAAATGAGATCCAATGGTGCAGTTTCAGTAACAAAGAAGTGGGTTTGAGCTAGATCAATGATCAATAATTATTTTTACATTATGATCTAATGATGTGATATGAGTCAAAAGGTTAAGGATATTAAGAATCCATCACATCACATAAGTGCATGAAGCCATAGACTGATAATATGATCCTAAGATCAATTCATGATTGACAAGTGGCATAAACACATTCAAGATGATAGAAGATTGATGGAATACATTACATGGTGCAAGGCAAGATCTACTATGTAAGATAAGTCAAGAAGTCAACAGGATCTATAAGATGAATGAGAATAAAGATAGTTTGGCATAATTTGGTTGGCTTAAGCTAGTATTGATGATCGATGAAAATAAATGTTGAAAAGCCAGGGGCAATTTTTAACCAAGGTAAATAGGTCTTATAGGTTCATTCCACCACCATTAAATCTTATTAAAACATCATTAAAAGGCAAAACCATGCATTTAGGTATAAAAAATATAAAGGGATGTCATTAAGGTTAAATATGGACATTTGGTTTGAAGATTTATAGCATATGGGGTCCATTCTATGACTGTGTCTACCATTTTTTAAAGGAGACCTATGCATAATGAGTCCTAAATTTCTATAGATGCTCAAAGGAAAAAATAGGTCTTTTGAACCTAATGGAGATCAAAAGGGGATATGTAGTCTATAATTCTACATTGATATATGTGACTATAGGAAAACTAATAAAGGATATTGGTTTTCCATCTATAGAAATGATTTGGTCTAGATTTGATTGAAGGTATTTATCTATGATTATTGAAGAAGCTCCTTGTCCTTTAGCATGGACATATTTTTGATAAATAGATACGTAAAATGCACAAATACATGTTTTTATTAGACCCATGAGCATGAAGTTTTGTCCTCAAGTGAAAGATGGCATAAAGGATCAAAGAAAAGGTCTAGTGTTAGAAACTATAGTTAGGGACATTCAATGCATTATCAGGGCCTTATGTGGTTATTCAGCTTGATAATCCATGTGTAGTGTCCTGATTGATCAAAAAGGTGGTAAAGGCTTTATTGGATAAAAAAGTGTGTTAGTTCAAGCTTAATTAATGATTTAGGATGGTGTGTTCCCTTTTTGATGGTGTGTTCCCACTTTATTTCTCTCTCTCTTCTCCTATATCATGTGGTCTCAATCCCATTGAAGGGGTTCTTAGTTCTTAGAATTTTTCATTATTTTTTGGAATAAGGATACTCATTAAGACTATTGAAAAAGTGTGCTCACTTGATATGGTTAAACCCTATCAAAATATTGTAAGAACTACCTTTTGAAGTAATAGGACCAACTCTTTTCCTATATCTTGTCTTTAATCAGTGCTTAGTATGCTTCTGCATGGTGAATTTGTGAAGGAGATTATTCCTAGTTTATTATCCTTCTACTTGCCTATTTGAAGGTGTTTTCAGGCTAACTTATAGGTCTATATTAGTTTTCTAGTTGGAACTTATTATATGAAATATTTATGCAACTAGTGAGAGTGTGAGATTTAGTAAGCTATAATTGTCTTTTTTTGATCTAATGTGTGTTCAAGATTATATGAGTATCCATTTAACTTTGGTGTATTACCCTTTTAGCCTTCTTAGGAGCCCTTACCATATTTATAACCCTTTTTCCATATGAATAATTATTTTATCATTACTTTAGGTGAGAATAAATAGGAACTTGACCTTCCTTAGAGTTCTAACCCCATCATAGGTGACTCATAGCCTGGGGTTGTTCCCATTGTGTAGCTCAATTGTAAGGATCCTGAAGAACTCTCTCCAAGGGTGAAAATTGAGCTTACAAAATTTTATAGTTTATATATAATGAAAATTAAATTTTGGGGCTTGATCAACCTCAAACATTCTCTATTGGTTCAACTAAGGAGCCAACTTTATCTAAGTGCTTCATTGGGAGCACATTTCCTACAATGATTCATGGAAGCATCATTTGAAAACAAGGTCATAAAATCAATTCTAGTTTCACACATATAGGGTGTATTCTTTCCTTTATTTCATTACAAATTAAAGTAATTTTAAAATTCAAATAATTTAAGGCTCAATAAAATTTCAAATTTGAAACACTTCAAAATTTTAATTTCAAAGTTTTTTTTCAAATTGTAGTTTTCAAAACAACAAAGTAACTATTTCATGTGTTTTATTGGGTTTTCCAAAGATTTTTGTATATCTAATTTTTTTTGACTAAATTTGGGGGTTATTTTAGATATTTAAATTTGGTTACAAATACTTGATCATGTCTGTTTTATCCCCTTTTCACTCTAGTTAAATTGTGCACTTAATTCAGACCAATTTTAACACCTTGGCCTATTATATGCACTTGTGAAGAACTCTCTATTTTTTAATATATCATTTTACACCTAAAAAAATGTTATATCAATGAAAATACCTCTAATAATGTATTTATAAAAAAGTAGATCATGAAACCAACACTTTTTCCTTAAGGGTAAAAAATGTCTAGTTTGGGTCATGACTTTCAAATAGTCTTAAACCCTTTTTGATGTTTCTAACCCTTGCATTTTAATAGTTAAATTTAAAAATTAAACCCTAAATTATGCCATATTTCATTTTTTTAGGCTTCTAAGTGTGTGATTTCACCTTTTGTATTACTATTAAATAATATTCATGACACTCATTATTCAACTTGGAAATTTCAATACAAGGGATTATTTACACAAGTGCACACTAATAAAAAGTTTCATATTCATACAAATTATGATTTTGTCACTAAAATAAGTCATCAACCAAGTCCAAATCCTATTTTATCTAGCCTTACGTAAAGCATGATCAAGTATTCAAGCTAATTCTATATGTATCCATATATTCAAAGGAACACAATTATACATAAATCTCTAGGTGGGACAACCACATTGGGATTTATATACCTCCTTAGAGTATTGGATATGTAAGAAACATTTATCCATAATGGGGGTGATTGGGGTCATTTCAACCTAACTAAACTCTTATTTTCAATATTTACAAGTCATTCAAAACCATTGCATGCCTTACTAGGGTTTTCAGCTTGAAGAAGCTATTCATATCTCTTCCACACATACTTGAAGGTCAATTTTATGCACACAGACCTAGTTAATCTACCACACAAGACTATTTAATAATTTTATTAATTTTTTAAAATGTAAAAAACATTAGGTTGGATTATGATTGTCAATTCTTATTGACCTCTATTGGATGGTTTTGACCTTGATATTCTATTAGTTCTAGTTTCTAGGTTTTTGAATGAATTGTTGTTACTTTCTTGTTCTAGTTCTCTACCTATCAAAATAGTCAATCTAATGAATAGAAACATATAAGTTTATCAATTTTTTTATAGTTATCCTTATTTGTAATCATTTAATTTCATTTATTTTAGTCATTTGGTTTCAATTTAATATTCAAAATACATTTTTAGTACCCATATTTATTTTATTTATTTATCAAAATTATGATTACCATCATAACTAATTCAATTTTGGTAAAACAATTGATATCTTTCATATGGAAAAAGGCATACCACTATTTATGTAGAGATAAAAAACTAGAATCTAGTTTGCTTAGATTTCATCTAGAAGGAATAATGATAGCTTATTGTCAAGGCTATCAATTTTTTTTAAATATTCAAAATATCTTTTTCAAGAACTTGTATGCAAACATATAAAATGTTCACATTAATAAAAAATTTTAAAATAATTAAATGAATATTTTATTTATATTTATTTTATTGTTATTTGAAATGAAATAATAAATTTAAAATACCTTTCAGTCATCTACCTTATCATGGCTAGAACTGGTGTGTTTTGGTATTTTTTCCATGATCCATGTTGTATTGATTTTGTATAACTAGTCGATAAGTTTTATGTGAACCCATGTCTTGTTAGCCATATTTTTTAGTTTATAGATAATAATTACTTGCTCTATTATGAATTTAGCTTAAATTAAAAGATGAAACATTTATCTTATTCTATCATAAACAAGCAAATTCATGGTTTTCCATGTTATTGTTTTGAGTTATGATGGTATGTTGTCCATCGATAATATACAAGTGCATCACATAATCCTAAAATTCTTTCTAAAAATCAATGTCCAAGATATCACCATTTATTTTTTAAAAGGAAGAAATATAACATTCTACTAAAGAGGCATATGATTACATAGGATAGAGCTAAACATTAAATCAACATGTTTCCAAACAAGTTTTTGCTTTCACATTCAAAGGAATTAAGAAACTAAAGGAAATGGTCTAGGGTTAGATATTACCCAGATGAGGTCTACGCACCATTATCCAAATGTTGTAGGGAATCCACTTTGGCTATGGAGGATGACACTTGCAGAAAAAAGAGACTTAAACAAAGAAGGCGTTAGATGGATAGATAGTGAACTGCCAAGCAAAAGCTTGTTCCTAAAAGTGCAAAGACTTCTTAGAGGGATGACAGTCCACTGGTTGATAAAAATAGAATGTTTCCAGAAACAAAAATGATAAAAGACCGAATCAAAAGAAATAGAAACAAATACATACCTGTATGTAGCAATCTATCTTCCACAGTCGCTGGCGTCGGTTAGTCTGTCGACGTTGGTAGGTCAAGTTCACTGACGTTGATTAGTCTGCCAATGTCGGTAGTGGAAATGGGCCTGGTGGCTAGCGTCAGTCAGGGTAATGGTCTTGGATAGGGTCTGGATGAGTTTATGGTCTGTTTGTGGTCAGCAAGATGGCTTGAGGTGTCTGAGAGTCTGTTTGGAGGTTTGTGCAGGATTTCAGGGTAGAGAGTATGGTCTAAAAAAGGGGGTAGGTAGAAGATAGAGGTAACAAGGAGATAAGGGTGAGAGAAGGGTCCCAGAGAATAGATTGGGTTGTGGTCTGGTTGATAGTCTAGTTGATGATGTTAAGAAGTAGTAACTAGAAAATTAATTACTAACATAGTCTAAATAATTGAAATGAAAACACAGAAGAAATACTTACCTATGGCTTGCTGAAGAAAGAGTGTAGCAGAATGGTTACTGTGTAGAAGACTTCTTGCAATGTGAGCTCTTATAGCCTATGATGCTTGCTATGCCTGAGAGAGAGAGGGAGAAAGGTCAGAAGATTGGAAGGTTGGCTGATTGTTCAAGATTGAAGGATTGAAAGATTGGTAGATTGTTGAAGATCAACGGATTGAAAGATTGGCAGATCCACATTTCGAACACAAAACATAGTTTTAAAGGCAACCAATGCTGGTAATACCATTGATGTCGGCTGACTACTGACTGATGTCAGTAGCCAAAGAATAGGAAAAAGGGCTAAAAATAGCCTTTTGTCTGTTCTTCTTTTGCCGAGGTCAGCTGGTCATGGGAAAACGGTTGAAGGTGGGTTAAATGAGCATGAGAGGATGAGTGGGAGAATGAAATAGGGTTTAAGCATTTAAAACTTGGCATGGGGTAGTGGAGGGCATCCAAGGAGAGGTATCCAAGGGTGGATGAGGTGGCAAGGGTGATGTGGCAAAGGGTGTCTATTAATTTAAAATAATCAATTTAGTTTAAATTACTAATTTGAGTGGGTTAGAAATGTTTAGAAGAGGGTCAAGGGGACCAAGGGGTGAGATGACCAAGGGATAAACACAATTTTAGTGTCTACATTTGCCCCTTTTAGTCTTGTTGGTTGTTCTGGATGAACTGCAAGACAAAAATAGGAGTGATTTGCCCCAGGTATGGGATGATGTTGTTTTCATCCCATTGGTTGTTCTAGTGAATTGCAAGACAAAAATGAATGTTGATTGCCCCGATTATGGGATGAGGTATTCCCCCTCAAAGTAGGAGTCGAGGGAAGGGAACCTAAAAACGGGTGCCAATTTGATAAATAGAGGATGGATAAAAATGGTGAAGGTGGGGTGTGAACGGTGCAAAAGTTGGAATTGTGTGCATACCACTTCACGAGATGGTTAGGTCAAATTGTTGCAAGTCAAGGGTCAAGGAGTGCTAAAATTGAAATAACTGAGCCCCAACATTATTCATAGCTAATCAGGTTATTTGATCCAAGCTGTAGCTCTAATGGTCGTCGTGTTCTAGGTATCTCAGGCTCAGAAAGTGCTCTTAAAAAACACAAAAATGTCACAAGTAGTGTGGATCAACTTGCTCGTGATCCTATACTTGTGAGGGTCAAAATATGGGTTACAGATAATTTTGATAACCATTCATGAGGTAGCATGCATGCAAAAACAACCAAGGCAACATTGTCTTGGAAGTTGTCGTGGTCGGAGGAGATAGTAGTGATCTCCAAGGTCATTGGTCGAGTTGGGTTGAGATGGATGGTCCATTAGATGGACGGATGAAGGAACGTGGCTGAGCTAACCTTAGAAGATGTCATGTCATCTAAGTGCTGCCTACATAGCCCCTATTGTTAGGGCCTTAGGCCAATGTAGTTCTCCCTAAAAGGGACGAAGAGGGTCGATTATGGATGGGTTCAGATGAGGGTAAGTCATGGTTAAAAGGTAGAATAGTTTGTTCATCAGGTAGATGAACAAACAAATGTGGTCGAGCTAACCCTAGGAGACGTCGTGTCATCTGAGTGCTACCTACATAGCCCCAATCTTAGGGCCTCAGACTAATGTAGTTCAAACTAAGAGTCAAAATGGTTGATGATTGTTTTGGTCAGGTTGAGTCATGGTGAAAGGGTAAAAGGGTTTATCCATCATGTAGATGAAGAAATGAGGGAGGTCGAGCTAACCCCAAAAGACATCATGTCATCTGAGTGCTGCCTACATAGCCCATGTCGTTAGGGCCTCAGACCAATGTAGTTTGAGCTAAGAGATAAAATGGTTGAGGATTGGTTGGGTCGAGGTTAAATGATGAGGGTAAGATGATGTTACAGCCTTTTCCATATTGTGTGATGGTGTATTCTGTAACATTGGTGATGTGGTCTTTCATCCCTAAAAATTTTCCATATTAGTGATGGATGTATGTTAAAAATGAATTGAGTATGTTTATGTTTCAGTAAGTAATGGTTTATGCTTAACATAAATTGTGTGGTCGATAGTTTCCATGTGTATTGGTGTCCATAGAAACTATGTGAAATGGACTATGTCATGTTTGTGGTCTGAAAATGTTTGGGTTGGTTTGGTTTGGTTGGCAAATGATTTGGTTGAATGTGACCAAGGTATGGATAAGAAGTGAAAGGGCATTATGCTCTTTCATTGACACAGACCATAATGATAGCATAGGTAGGGGTTGTTAGATCCAAAATCCCCATTCATGCATTATGTCGTTGACCATTGGTTGTGTTAGAGAGGTAATAGAATCAGTTTGACATTAAAATGAGCTTGAAGTCCCTTGAGTAGGTGATGTGATATGTGAGGAGAGGGTAACCCTTTTTAGTATGGATAACTTTGCCCCTTTTTATAGGAGACCCAAAAAATGACTAAGTTAAGTTTTTTTTTTGGTGCAGACTGATCAATGCGGGAAGTCTGCATAGAGATGTCATTTTGTTTTGTGGTCATTTATGAAGCTGATCGATGCAGGAAGCTTCTAAGAAAGTGCTATTTATAGCAAGATTTAGTCATAGCCATCCTTCGAGGGAGTGGTCTATATTTTTTCTTTATATATATGAGGGCTTTGAATAGCTGTCCTTCGAGGGAGCAGTCTATTAGCTACAACAATGATGATACAGCTATCCTTCGAGGGAGCAGTCTGCATTTAGAGTTTGTGGCCTTTTGATATTTTGACATCAATATTTATTTTTGATAGAATTTGTAGTCATGGACAAGACTATAGAGGTTTAAGGGCTCCCTTTTATTAGGACAAAACATTCATACTTTATAAAAGGGTTACATAGGGTTTGATTTAGGGAAATAGGGTTGAAAGGAATGAGGATTAAGAAGACAGGGATTACTCAAGGGAAGAGCTCAAGTTAAATGTCAAGTGAACGAGTACTCGACTAACAGTAGAATGGTCGCAGATGTAAGGCATTAAGGGGCTCAAGTTTTGGTCGACCTTCAAGAGAAGATAGACGATAAGTCCCTGATCCATACCTATGCGTGATGATGTAAGGTCTGAGCCAATTAGGAGAAAACTTGTCTCATTTTCTTATTTCCAAATTGGTCACATGTTGGTTGATGATTGGTTGAGGTCATGATTAAAAAATTTGGTTGATGCTTGACATGAAGGTGATTGATATGTTGTTGGCATGTTTGGCTGGTTGATGTTTAGTCATTGTTTGGATGGTTGATGTTTTTGGTCAAGGCTTGGTTGGTTCTTGGTTGAAGCTTGGTTGGGGTCATGATTAAAAGGTTGGTTGATGTTTGGTCATCGATTGGTCGAGACTGGTTGTTATTTGGTCAATGTTTGGTCGAGGCTTGGTCAAGGTTTGGTCGAGGCTTGGTCGAGGTCAGTTGATATTTGGTCAATGTTTGGTTGAAGATTGGTTGAGGTCATGATTAAAAGGTTGGTTGATGCTTAGTCGAGGTTAGGTTAAGGCTTGGTCAAGGCTAGTCGAGGCTTGGTCAATGGTTGGAATAGTGAGGGTAAGGTCAAATTCCCCCAGTTGCTAGAGAGAATGTTTGACAGATTTAGTTGGAGAGGGCAAGATCTTGATCTTCCATGTTGGAGGTTGGAATCTCAAAATCACTGAAAGTGATGGAGGCAATGGTAGGTAATGATGTGATTAAAGTGGCTAATGATTGGGGGTCATTAAGCTAGACCTCCATCGATTGTAAGGCTTAGATCAAAGTTTGATGATACTGTGGAGAGTTTTGTATGAGATCATACAAAGACATCTTCACAGGGGTCGTGTGGTGAGGTTGTTTCACCACGGAGTCAGGGATTGTCTTTAAGGATGTTGGTCGAGATGTGCCCAAGACAGTAATCTTGGGTTTTGGTTGTGGTGAAGGCTTGGTAGATGGGGATGTCTAAGGGATAGAAACATGTCTTTTCCCTTTATCCTTTTGGGTTGGTGGGCTGGTGGTCAAGTTGACTATGTTGATTTTGAATAAGGGGGTTAAAGGCAGTGGAGGGACCATAGTCTTGTGTGGAGATCTTGATTTAGGTGATGATATTTGTGAGGCATGTGATGGTGTCAAAGATTTGGCAAATGGGTAGTCAAGAGGATCCTTGATGAGAAGGGTATCCTTTTTTTGGTGTTGATGAATGATAGATTTAAGAGCACAATAACGCTCAGTGTCATGTCTCGGTGTGTGATGATAGTGACAAAATTCAGTGTTGTCGAACGAAGGTGGTCTTGATCTAAGAATTGATGAGTGTGAAGGTGAGGAGGTATGGGAAGCATGAGATGATGTTGAAGGTTTGTTGATAATATGGTCAAGAAGAAGGGTGTCTTTCTCTAAGTAATGGCGAATGACAACCTTGAGGGCACAACAATGCTCAATGTCATGTCTTGGCTTGTGATGATATGCACAAACTTTAGTGTCATCGAACCAGGGCAGTTTTAGTCTGAGAGATTGGTATGGTTTAAGAGGTGGAAGAGTGATGTGAGAGGATTGTAAAAGTTGGCATAACAGAAAGGCATAAGAACCCGCCAATGGGTCTGCGTGTTTTGTTGCAGTAGGGGTTGATGACTTTTGTTTTGGAGGCGTAGGAGGCATTAGTCATTTTGGAGGAAATATATGTTTAATGTGTAAAGGGGATAATGGAGGCAATTTGCCTCTATGAGGTATGGGAGTAGGAAGTACTCCTATTAAGGTGGATGGATGTGGACCCAAAATAGAGGGCAATGATGAAGGTGGGGGAGGAATTCTCTGATGTGGTTTAGTGGCCTTCTTTGGTTTGGTTTGAGGGCCATTATTGTGTGAGGCAAGATTAGATTTGGGGCAAACACCAAGAGATTTAATCTATTTTGGCATGGTAGATGCCTGCATGGGTTTGGATTTAGATGTGGACAGAGGTGAGTGAGATGTAGCAATCTTAGGCAAAAGGCAAGAGAAAACCATCACTGGGTCTTCCTTGGTTGAAGTGGGTGAAGAGACAGAGTCTTCCCTTAGTGGAGAAGAAGTTGGAGAATGTGGATCCTCAAGAGGGCAGAGGGCAGGGATGATGGTGACTTCTACTTGTGGTTGAGGAGTAGGAAGGGTATGGTCCCCCATTGGTAGGAGGAAGGATGAAGGTGAGGCTAATGGCATTGGTATGGTCGAAGCATCCTCCAATATAAGAGAGGTCAATGGAGAACTAATAGGAGAAGAAGGATCTTCTACCTGTGATGGACAAATAGGAGAAAGCTCTTCTACCTGTGGAGGAGGTTGGTCAGGGGTAAGAGGCGAGATAGTGTTGACCATGCGTATATCATGCTCTTGGGAGCTATCAGTCATGGTCTAGACATTGTTTTGGCTAGGAGGATGGTTGGGAAAGGGTTATTTGAAGATGCCCATGTTTTGGTTAGGTGGCACATTTGGGTTATCCAAGACAAGATTACCCCTGTCTATCATGTCTTGGACAATGTTCTTGAAGGTTTGACAGTTGTTTATGTCATGGCCTTGGACACAGTGATAGTGACAGAAGTCATTTTCCCTATACCATGTAGGGATGGCTTTTGAAGGGTTGAATTGAAGTGGTTGGATTAGAGGGAGATTGAGGACCCCCTGCTTGATGAGTTTTTCCAACATGGAAATGTATGACTCTCCAAGTGGAGTGTATTGACACTGTATGTACCATTATTGGAATTATTTTATGATGCTTTGTGATGTTGAAGGTTGAGGTCAGTCAGTCATTGTCAAGGATGGTGATATAACGACCACAGTGTTTGCCACTCCTTTGGACTTGGAATGGGAAGAATAAGGAGGTCTATAAGAAGAAGGGTCATCGGCTCTTGCATTGGTATTACGCAATCTGACCTTATTCTCTTCAATAGCATAGAGTTTAAGCTTTTGGGACATGGTGAAAGCTTCATCAAAAGTGCAGAATGTCTGGACCCACAAGGTGGATGAGATGTGCATGGCACATGCTCAAGAGAAGAGCTCAATGAGCTCGGGTTGAGGTAAAGGGAAGGAGAGTTGGTTGATTAGGCCTCTCCATCGGGTGACAAAATCAGCTATGGATTCATCGTCAAACTTTCTGATAGAGTAGAGGTCTGTAATAGAGACCTTTTTGGTGATATTGATCAAAAAATGGTCAAGGAAAAGTTGGGCTAGCTGGGTGAATGAAAGGATAGAGTGATTGGTAAGAGAGCTGTACCAATCAAGGGCAGGGCCATAAAGTGACATGGGGAATGTGCGTAGCAGTAGCACATCATCATGTGCTATCAAGTAACAAGCATGTTTGAATGCTTGCAGATGCTGCTGAGGGTCTTCCTTACTCTGGAAGTGAGTAAACTTAGGAAGATCCCACTGACTGGGATACGGTTGAATTGGGATGGAGGGATGGATGGGTTCATTACAAATTTTGGTCATATGAAAGGATATTGCTTGAACCAAAAATGGAAGCCTCAAGACTAGACATCTTGTCCATCAGCATCTTGATGAGATCGGCTGATGGATTGGTAGATGGGGCACCCCCTAGGTTGTAAGGTGCTTGGAAGGTGCTATAAGAGGCGTATGACATAGTCGGTTGTGCTTGTATAGGTGCAGTGTATTGATAACTAGTCATTGGAATAGATGTGGAAGCCAGGGGTGGTTGTGCCATGGAGTTAGAGGGCACAAATTGAATAGAGGCTGCCAAAGGTGGTTGAGGTGTGGCAGCACTGGTTGAAGGGTAGGTAGTTACTCTTGTGTTGATAGGGGCAAGAGTAGGCGGGATGGAGACAACTAGATTTCAGAAAGGGGTAGAATTTTGTTGAATAGTCTATGGTTGATGGGGGGCCAAAACCCTGATGGAAGTGGGCCTAGAGATAGAAGGAGAAGACACACTTTGAAGATAGGACATGGTCGAGTTGATGGTCAAAGGAAAAGCCAGAGTGGTCATGGGTTGGGTAGCGGACGCTGTCGATATCGTTGCCACTTTAGTTAAGGAGGTTGGCATCCCATAAATTGGGTTGCCTAAAGAGTCTATCATTTGGCTTCTTACGAGATAATGTTGAAGGGCCTTGACATTGAGGTCAAGTAACCTTTCAAAGTTTTGGTCCCCTTTAGGGACAATAGATGGTTGGGTCAGGGTCGGTCGGGCAGGAGTATGTTCGGTCTCTGAATGACACTCCATTAGAGGACTTGTCATGGAAGGCAAAGACGAAAGCGGTTGTTGCCTCGTGTGGTCGACAAGAGTCTTGGTTTGACTGCATGTCAAAACCATTCAAGGCAAGAGGTTCAGGTTCCAAAAACTATGTTTCTTAGTCTTAGAAAACCAAAATGGATGTTGGACAGCAAGAAAGCCAGGTTTTAAGTTTGCTATTTTGAGAAGAAAAGTTTTGGACAGTGACGGACGTCGGTTAAAAAACTGATGTCGGTGGAACAAGATGCCGATGTCAGTCAGATAATTGATGCCGATGAAGAAAGGTTGACAATGTCGGTGGTAAAATTGATGTCAGTTACTGTGTTTTCTAGAAACTCAAAGAATTTGAAAGTTTTTGGAAAGAAGAAAATGTCCTCACTAGCTCAAAAACTAGATAGGAACAGAAAAGGAGATGAAGACAGGCAGATCCTAAACATTAAATCCTTAGAATAAACTTTTATAATCACGTTGGCTTATGACTTAAAGTGTGTTTGGGAAGTTGGCTATTAGAATGGGTCCTAGAAGAAGCAGTCTAAAGATGGTTTTAGGTTAGTTTCAGTTCTCAAGAGTCTGTGTTAGGTTCTGTACATGGCCTAGTGCTAAGGAGCAAGCTTCCCTCACTTCACGAGCCCAGTGATAAGCTGGTCTTGCTTAGCCAGTATATACTTCCCCTAGAGATTATCCTCTACCAGAGAATAGAGTGGGCTTTCCCCTTGGTAGTGAAGTCCAAGTGGGATTGTCGGGATGGGTAAGGTATCCGCTAGGTGATGAAATCCTAGTCGGACCTTGTCTCAAGTGTGTTTAGATGTTTGATTTTGTGTAAGTGGTTTGGATGTGTAACATAAGTGCACTATGATTTATTCATGATGTGATTTTAATTACTAGATGTGTGGACTAAATATGCATTCAATTAGAAATGAAATGCAAATGTATTTTAAGCCCAAATTGAAATGTGTGTTCGTATGCAGACAAGTGAGAAGAGGTTGAAGAATATGACTGACTAGTCTACGATGCAGAAAAGAAAGAAAAAGAAGGATTCTTTTTAACCTTGCTAATGGTGTCTTTTGGAAGAGATAGAAGAAGAGAGATGCAAGGAGAGACCTAATGCACCTATATGAAAAGTATGCTTAGAAGAAAAAAGTATGAACCCAAGGAAAATTCCTAGGGTCCCACCAGGCATGCCATAATGTTTCCAAACAAGTTTTCACTTTCACATTCAAAGGAAGTAAAAAACTAAAGGAAATGGTCTAGGGTTAGATGTTACCTAGATGAGGTCTGCACACCATTATCTAGATGTTGTAGGGACTCCTCTTTGGCTATGGAGGATGACACTTGTAGAAGAAAGAGACTTAAACAAAGAAGGTGTTAGATGGATAGACAGTGAATTGCCAAGCAAAAGCTTGTTTCTAGAAGTGTAAAGACTTCTTAGAGGGATGACAATCCATTGGTTGATAAAAAATAGAATGTTTCCAGAAATAGAAATGATAAAAGACCGAATCAAAAGAAATAGAAACAAATGCGTACTTATATGTAGCAATCTGTCTTCCACAGTCACCAGCATCAGTTAGTCTGCTGACATCGGTAGGTCAAGTTCACTGACGTCGGTTAGTCTACCGACGTCAGTAGGGGAAATGGGCCTGGTGGCTGGTGTCGGTCGGGGCAATGGTCTTGGATAGGGTCTAGACGAGTTTATGGTTTGTTTGTGGTTAGCAAGATGGCTTAAGGTGTCTGAGAGTCTATTTGGAGGTCTGTGCAGGATTGCAGGGCAGAGAGTATGGTCTAAAAAAAGGGGGCAGGTAGAAGATAGATGCAATAGGGAGATAAGGGTGAGATAAGGCTCCCAGAGAATAGGTTGGGTTGTGGTCTGGTTGACAGTCTGGTTGATGATGTTAAGAAGAAGCAGCAACTAGAAAACTAATTACTAACATAGTCTAAATAATTGAAATGAAAACATAAAAGAAATACTTACTTGTGGCTTGCTGAAGAAAGAGTGTAGCAGAATGGTTGCTGATGCAAAAGACTTCCTACAATGTGAGCTCCTGTAGCTTGTGATGCTTGCTATGCCTGAGAGAGAGAGAGGGAGAAAGGTCAGAAGATTGGAAGGTTAGCTGATTGTTCAAGATTGAAGGATTGAAAGATTGGTAGATTGTTGAAGATTGGCAGATTGAAAGATTGGTGGATCCACATTTCAGATGCAAAATGTAGTTTTGAAGGCAACTGACACTGGTAATACCGCTAATGTCAGCCAATTACTGATCGACATTGGCAGCCAAAGAATAGGAAAAAGGGCTAAAAATAGCCTTTTGTCTGTTCTTCCTTTTGCTGAGGTCAGCTGGTCATGGGAAAATGGTCGAAGGCAGGTTAAATGAGCATGAGAGGATGAGTGGGAGAATGAAATAGGGTTTAAGCATTTAAGACTTGGCATGGGGTAGTGGAGGGCATCCAAGGAAAGGTATCCAAGGGTGGATGAGGTGGCAAGGGTGATGTGGCAAAGGGGTCTATTAATTTAAAATAGTCAATTTATTTTTAATTAATAATTTGAGTGGGTTAGAAATGTTTAGAAGAGGGTTAAGGGGACCAAGGGGTGAGATGACCAAGGGATAGACATGATTTTGGTGTCTACACAACACTGGCTAAACCAAAAAAATTGTATTTGTATTTAATAGGATCATGGTGGAAACATTCAAATCTAATATTAAATGATTTTTTATTCAATAAGAAAAGTTGAATATCTTAAGATGTTGAAGATTCACTTTTCTCAAATTCTTTTTTTATTTGATTTAATATAGTTTTATCCCTTGAATATACCATTAGCTCTTGAAAGTGTGATACTAAAGTATATTTTTCTACCCTAGACAATCTTTCCCTCCTGATATATTTAAACTTTTTTAAATGAAAGTTTCTTTTATTAATTAATTAAAGATAATCAAGTGGTAGGACACAAATGAAATTAATACATATTGATAAAATATTATAAAAACTATTTTAATTTCATTATAAATATTCTGACTATTTTAGACTTAGTGGTGTCTCCATCTATATATAGTTCTAATCTACAACCATAATAACAGAAAGAATATTTTTAATGTTTTTTCAAAAGAACCATGCTAATTTTTATATAAAATGAACCTCCAGGTCCATTTGAATAATTTTTCATAAACACTAATTATTTAATTTCTCCAACTAAACACTTAATACATTCTTTGAAATGCATTTCATGATTAATAATAAGCCAACCACTTGATGTTCCCCTGACATGGAATGGAATAAAAAAAATTCATTGTGATATTTATATGGATACTATATATCTACAACCCATTCCTAATCTCTTTTCTCCCAATCCAATGCAACTTAAATAAATGAAATATCTTGGTAAGGGGCAATGTCCAAAAGATCCACTATTTCATGTTATAACAAACTAGTCACACTTTTTCAATTGGAATATGATTTATCAAATATCAAACATATGTTGAAATCATGTTATAAAAAATATTTAGATGAAATAGTCACCAATATATAAATTTAAATGAATGGTTATTATGACTTGTAATTTCTCATAGGGTTTATAAAATAACTTAAAGATTCATATTGATCTTTGTTGCTGATATTTTTATCTTATGTATGTTTATGTAGGATTTTTATTATTTTAATTATTTATTGAATGAATTATCCATACACATATAGCTTTAGCTTTCTTAGGTGTAGTTGGGTGAGAGGGTGAGATTCACCTAGAGTTTAACTAAATGCCACTACGAATTATCCTATGAGTTCCACACTGAGTTACACTCAGTTCCACCTTGAGTTATCCTATGAGTTCACTCCCCCTACTACTATATATTATTTTTCAATAGGATATTGTAATATAAGAAAGAATTGAATATAGTTGATTTATTTTATGAGTGTATGGTGAATATTTCATGGCTATAGTAATGATATCTTGGAGAGATCTTGGATAAATAATTTTGATAAATCTTTCATGGTATTAGAGCTTCTTTCAAGCATTCATTACTAATCATAGGACATAACAATCATTACTCAACATAGGTCACATACTTATTTCTATATGCATCACTTATTTATTGAACTTTGTCCATTTGAAGGCTTTAGATCTATGTTTGTGTTTTGAAGATTTGCATTTATCTTGGTTAGATCTAAGTAAAATTTATGCATGATGAGATGGTAGATGGTGAATTTTTTGGTTTTAAGTATCTTGGTTTACTCCTTATTTTGGCATTAGAGATTCTAGGATTGCATCAAAGACTAAAAATCTATGTTTGGTGAGTTACATTATGCCCATTGTCATCCTCTTATGATCCCTCCATGGCCTACTTGGATTAAATTTAATTTAATGGATTTTGGTATAATTGAAGTCAATGAGGTACCATCAATGTTGCTACATAACCTACTCACCATTTCATGTTCTCCTTAGTTCACTACTAAAAATGCCATTCTAGCTCACCATCCATGAGCTTGCATTCATTTTGTGCCAATACTTGAAGATGTTTAAGAGAGTATCTCTCCATTTGGATTCCTACCTAACTACTAAGACCTCTCACTTAAAATTTTACAAGTTGAATATTCAAAAATGACATTGGAATAGATTCTTATGTGTTTGTAGTAAACATCTAAGCTTCTTGTGTAGATTCAATATTCTAGAGGATATCCTCACCAATGCCCAATTACATTCATTTAGCTATAAATTTATTATCCCAGAGAAATATGATGATTTTTTATGAGAATAAATTAATGAGAATATTATGAAGGCATGGAAAACTATTCCAACTACCTGTGGTGATGCTAAGGTTGGGCATAGAAGAGTACATTTGCCCTTTCCCTAAAATGTATGAATATCCTCCCATCCTCATGGCTAATTATATGAATTATTTTCTAGTGAGCTATGGTTGTGGTTGAAATACTTGAGGTATCTCTAAGGTCAAATTTTGATGGAGTTTAGAGTAGTAGTTTAGAGGAATAGGTGCAAGGTATCCCTACGTGGATGTGTAGTGAAAGAGATCTACTTAAATTATAATGAGTTATCTTTCAAGTTATTAAGCCTATCTCTGAAAGAAATAAATGGATATAACACAACCATACATTGGATCTTTCATTTGTGCCTCTACCTTATATGCCAAGGATTGCACCGCATCTCTCCACTAGTGCAACAACAAATCATTGAGATGTTTGGTCACTTTATTAGCTCTGAATATCTTGTGAACATGAGAAAACTTATTAGGATCTTCTAATAAAAAATACATCCCAAAAACACACTCTGTTGTCAATTTCATCAAAAACTTTCATGCCACACTTAACCTAATCATGCATGTTTATTATTTTTAAAATAGCCTGATTTTGTTATTTTACCCTCAAGCTGAATGTTCTTCATGAAGATACACATAGGTGTGCATATAAGGGGTGGTTAAGTATTTAAATTTGTCTTTGAGTGGTCTCTAGTTCAATAATACTCACCTCCAAGTTGTGGCTAAATTCTTTCTTTTAGTCAAAATACCTTTTTTGTTGTTAATTGCCCTCAAAACAACATTATATTTGCACAAGATGCATATGGGTGAGTGGATAAATTGATTAAAGACTTACAATTGTTTTGGAAGAGGTCCAGATCTCAATTGTGATTCTAACTGGTGGATACAAGATTATGTTTTCCTTAGATAACTTTTATCATTTAAATTATTTGCGCATATTTAATTAAAATAGTCCATTAATGATGGGAAATTGATTGTGTAATAACTTTTGATTGGTAGCTCAAAATTGAGTGTCATTTTTTGATTCATAAACACCTCTAAAAAACTCAAAGGGAAGTTTTAAATGTATAGATTCTAAATTTCTCAAAATAAACAAATTCTTGAAAATACTCAAAAGAACTTGAAATTTTTTTGGCAAAGTATTCTCGGTTATCGAATTGGATTAGAATTGTCAAAAAGACTGATATCTTACATTCACCAATAAAAATGGATTTTGTTTTAAAAATTAAATGTTGTAAATTGTCAATTTTTCAAATATTGCATGAGCTCTTGATTAATTAAAAATTATAATACTTGAAAATAAAACATGCAATCATGACAAATTACCACATGAAATTGATAACGGAGTTTGGCATTGATTGCCTACGTCTCCGAGTCTGCCCAATAGTGAGGACCATTTAGATTAAATTTGTGCAACAAATGGCTTAAAAATTATTTGGAAACATTGCACAACTTCCCTTAGGCCTGATCTCTATCTAAGAATTCCACCTTTGTTGATAAACTCAAGCTCGGTCACACAAAATCCTTCCTCAGTCTTCAATCCCTTCTGAATGTGCTTTGGTTCCTTCACTTCAACTATTGGTTTATACAAAAAATAACATTATCTTTCAATTAAAAATAATAACTAAAAGGCTTACCCTGTGTATAGAGGTCAGAAATTGGATTAATATCCACTTTCTAAAGCCATCTCCAAGTTCTTATCTAGCTCTCGGCCTCTTAAAAATAAAACACAGTCGGATTTCTGTGTCAATACAAGTAAAAATTACTCCCTTTTATAACAGTTCAACCACCGTGGTTGAAATGGTCAAGGCCTTATCCTTTTAGGTGCCAGGTCTCAAGTTCAAAACTGCCTTCCTCCATTCTAGGTGCCTAGGAATGTGGGCAAGGGTGTCCTTCCTCCATGAGCATGCTTTGACCAAGGAATTAGTCCCACATTTGCTGGGAAAAGGTTGTTTTAATGCTTAAAATAGCAAGTTTGTTGTCGTTTTCAAATGGAAAGGATTTGGGCACCAACTTTGGCTGCCACCTAGCTTAGTCAACACCTAGAAAGGAGGGATGCATATTTTAGTGTTTGTGGCATGGAGGTTTGGCGCTTATTTCCATTTGAAAATTTCAAATATCATGTGCATAAATAAAACACCTAACAAAATTTCTTTTTCCCCCTATTTATTTGCCATGTGTAAAATGAATATTGGTCCAATTGGCATTTCTCAAATGTGCCACATCACTTTTGACACCATGGTTGCATGATTTCTTCAACTGGCTATATCTTGAGCATTCAGGTTCTATTTTACAAACCAAGAAAAGCATCGAAAAGCTCTTGATGAGCTCTATGTTGTGCAATATTTTTTTATTAGAATATGGAAACTTTTATTTTTTTACAAATGGAGAGATCCACTTGGATCAAACCTCCCCACTAAGCACCTTTGGACCCCAAAAGCATGGTCTCCATTTAAAGTGCTTCTAAAAAAACATCACTGCAACATATCATAGTAACGATTCAAAATTCAAACCAAATCCTTGAAATGTCAATGAAAAACAAATATCTACTCATTGCCAAATTGTGGATAGAAACACACTGCTTGCTCAAATGTTGCATCTCAAAAATGGTGCATCTGCCAATCACTGCAAATTATTCACCAAGTGTAACTACAAACCAATTTGTTATTGTAATAATTTTACACACTATTTGTAACCACAATTGACAGTTACAATAAAATGCCTAAAAATGAATAAGGGTCTTAGAGAATGTGTAAATATCATGCATGGCTACAAATAGTTTGTATAATTAGTAAATTTACAAATGGTGCCCATAAAGGGTCTTATAAGCCTCTATTTACACAATATAAAAGACAACATATAAACTAAAATTCAAGTTTATCAAAATAGACATACTACTCATGTCCATATAAACTGCATATACTGTTGTCAAGGTTTAAAAATGAAGTTTTAAAATCCCAAACATGAGAAAATATTTCAAGTATGTTTAACCTGTCCCCTGGTTGTTCTCTACGGGCCACTCCAATAAACCATATCATCATTCAAAGCATAGTAAATGTCCTTTATGCATAGAACAAGGATCCCAAAACTACTTTGCAACATGAATGCATCCACTAATCATGACAACATGAATGTCAAAAAATGTTTACCAACCCTCTTAATCAAATTTTCTTGATTAGTTGGTGAGATTTCTTTAGTGGATTTAGTAACATTTGTATGAGTTGATTTAACTTCATTAATTACCTCATTGATAGGTTTATATACCATCTTAATCTTACCATTTCTAGGATGGTGTGATGGTTGAAGTCTCCAACACTTTTCAACCCGATGTCCACTTCTGTTATAATGAGTACAATACCTTTTGTCCACTCTATTGAAAAACATATTCTTATTGTTTCTCTTAGAACTATGTCTATGAGAATAGTCTTTCAAAATCTTTTCTAACAAAGATTTATGTTTCCAACATTTGGCTACACAATGATTAGACAATCCACAAAAATTGCATGGATAAACATGCCACAAATTTTGTGTACCATAATCATAAGGAATGTTAGAATATTTATGTTGTCTAGTAGAATTAGATTCAACATTATTGCAAGTGTGGTGAAAAGAATGTGTTTTACCTTCCATCCAAGATGGTTTACACTTATCCATAGCACATCTTACTTCTGCTTTCTCAGAGCATTCACTTGTTTCATTCTGAATACCAGATTTGTATCTTAACCCTACATGATTAGGCTTATTCTCTACCTGAATGGGGTTAGTATCACCTTGGCCATCTTTTCCTAGGCCTTTTCCATTAAATCCCATTTTAACAAGTAATTTTGAACCTATTCCTTTTGTATATTGTTTAAATTTACCAAAATCATTGTTACCAGATTCTTCATGGGAAGGAAAATCAATTGATGACTTACATGCACTTATAATGTTTTCATCCATCATAGTGCCTGCATCTATAGTGGAAGGCAAATCCTTCACTTGTCCACCATTTTATAGTTTTTTCATGAGTTCATCCTTGGCTCATAACTCCATTTTTAAACAGGCAATCTCCTCATCCAATGAGTTCAATCTTGCTCTCAAGAAAGCATTCTCTTCTTGTATTTGTTGGTTATATGCTTCAAGCTCATCAAGTTTGGCTCTATTTGATAACTTGCCCATTGCACTTGTCGAATCACAAAAATTGAAACAAATGCTGAAATAGAAGCAAAAACAAAAACCAACTATTAAATCCCTATTGATCAACTGATCTGATACCAACTTGATCCATAAACACCATTGAAAAACTCAAAGTGAAGTTTTAAATGTATAGATTCTGAATTTCTCAAAATAAATAAATTCTCAAAAATACTCAAAAGAACTTGCAAATTGTTTGGCAAAGTATTCTTGATTATCGAATTGGATTAGAATTGTTAAAAAGATTGATATCTTCCATTCACCAATAAAAATGGATTTTGTTTTAAAAATTAAATGTCACAAATTGTTAATTTTTCAAATATTGCATGAGCTCTTGATTAATTAAAAATCAAAATATTTGAAAATAAAACATGCAATCATGACAAATTACCACATGAAATTGATAACGGAGTTTGGCATTGATTGCCTACGTCTTCAGGTCTGCTCAATAGTGAGGACCATTTTGATTAAATTTGTGCAACAAATGGCTTACAAAATTTTTGGAAACATTATACAACTTCCCTCAGGCCTAATCTCTATCCAATAATTCCACCTTCGCTGATAAACTCAAGCTCAATCACACAGAATCCTTCCTCAGTCTTCAATCCCTTCTGAATGTGCTTTGGTTCCTTAACTTCAACTATTGGTTTATACAAAAAATAAAATTCTCTTTCAATTAAAAATAATAAATGAAAGGCTTACCCTGTGTATAGAGGTCAGAAATTGGATTAATATCTGCTTGCTAAAGCCATCTCCAAGTTGTTATCTAGTTCTCAGCCTCTTAAAAATAAAACACAGTCAGATTTTTGTGTCAATACAAGTAAAAATTACTCCCTTTTATAACACTTCAACCACCATGGCTAAAGTGGTCAAGGCTTTATCCTTTTAGGTGTCAGGTCTCAAGTTCAAAACTACCTTCCTCCATTTTAGGTGCCTAGGGATGTGGGCAAGGGCATCCTTCCTCCATGAGCGCACTTTGACTAAGGAACTAGTCCCACATTTGTTGGGAAAAGGTTTTTTTAATGTTTAAAATAGAAAGTTTGTTGAAGTTTTCAAATGGAAAGGATTTGAGCGCCAACTTTGGCCCCCACCTAGCTTAGTCAACGCCTAGAAAGGAGGGATGCATATTTTAGTGTTTGTGGCATAGAGTTTGGCACCTATTTTCATTTGAAAATGTCAAATATCATGTGCATAAATAAAACACCTAACAAAATTTATTTTTCCCCCTATTTATTTGCCATGTGTCAAATGGAGATTGTTCCACTTGGCATTTCTCAAATGTGCCATGTCACTTTTGACACATTGGTCGCATTATTTCTTCAACTGGCTATATCTTGAACATTCAGGCTCCATTTTGTGAACCATGAAAAGTGTCAAAAATATCTTGATAAGCTCTATGCTATGTTATCATTTTTATCAGAATATGGAAACTTTTATTTTTTCACAAATGGAGAGATCCACTGGATCATTTTTTGCAAAACTGCCTTATTTTTAGTTTACCATCCTTTGGTCCTATTTTTATTATAAATTCACTAAATTTATAAAGTGACATATTGGGGGTAGATACCTATGCTATAGGCTCTACTACTTTCTACATTGTACTTTATGCACCAATTGCTCACATGTAGATGCATTTTCAGATTTGCCTACTTTGTGTACCTATTGCTCACATGTAGATGCATTTTCAACTTTGCTCAAATTCCCTATTATTAGGATGTACTATTTGTATTAATTACAAAACTTATTTCTCACTTGAATGCATTTATGATTGAATCTAATATCTTTTACATGTGTTTTTATAAGTTTTCATTTTTTGATCTTTTCAAGAGTATTTTTGCATACATGATGTTTTTTCACCATTTGACACATTCTTCCATCAACCCACAACATGATCTATTCTAGTTTGTGTATTGATACCTTGACATACTTATATTTTTTTTCATGTCTCCGTCAAGGCTCCTTTCTTAGTGCCTTGAATTCTTCTATGAAGACATTTTTTTGCTCCCTTGTTTTTTGGATCACCTTTCATTATACTTGATGGCTTCTTTGATAGGTTGACAGTTTCCTTATTTAGAACTATTCTGGTGAAGCCCAATGCCTTACTTCTTTTCATCTTGTGTTTATTATGACATCATTATACTCATACTACTTTATAAAGTGACATGGGAGGTTTGTTGTTTTAGATTTCTTATTTGCAATCATAACCATGTCTACCTTCATGTGAGTGTGCCTTATATTTGCATACCCTTTTTCAATTATTGGTACTTCTTCATGCCCCATTTGATGTATCTCTCTTTTTCATGCACTAAATTATAACACATAGTTTAAGTGGACATGCCATATCTCTCCCTTCTTATCATTATAAAGGGGTAGCATACTATTGGTATTAATGCTTCCTTGGTTTTGATTTGGAGTGAGCTATGTATATAGTTCTTATTCCTATATACTAGATAGATTCAATGGCTAGTTACCCATGAATTTTGGTGAGATGGGACATTTACCATATAAACACTCTTGTATTCATATTTTGAGGTAACCTTTAATCTTTAATTGATTAGTTTATTGAGACTATTGACACCTATATTTTTTACTTGTAGTTTTCCATGCATTGGTTGAGTAGTGTTGTTGGGGTCACCCATGAAAATTTATGTGCCATCTGTATCTTTAACTTTTAGATTATGCCTTGGTTTACCATTAGATCATTACTTGAGTAGTGTCATTGGGGTAACTAATGTAGTTTTTTATCTTCTTGATCTTGATATTCATACTAATTTTAGAGGAGGTTCTTCTTTCAACATTATAGCAGTCATCCTTCAATAGTTGTTTGTAGCTTCTTCATGCTTTAGTGGTGTTCTTCATGTTCATATTTTGTTCCTACTCTTTTGGGACATTTTGTTTTGGATAATTCTTAGACCTTAACTAGTATTTATCTCTTTTGGAGAGGAGTTTTTCCCATGAGGTTTTCTCCTTTTATTCCATTTTTTTGAGAGGTGCATTGTAAATGGGTACCTCATCAAGCCTTGTTTCCAAGACCCATTTTTTATTTTACGCCCACCTAGGTTATGTTTAAGGGGGCATTGATGTAGGATATTTATTATTCTATTTATTTATTTAATGGATTACCCCTATAGATATAACTTTAGATTTATTAGGTGTAAGTGGGTGAGAGGGTGAGTTTCACCTAGAGTTCAGCTGAGTACCACTATGAGTTTTCCTATGAGTTCCATAATGAGTTACATTCAGTCCCATCATGAGTTCTCCTATGATTTAACTCCTCCTACTCTTTCTATATATTCTTTTTCACTAAGATATTATAATATAATAGAGAATGAAACATATTCAATTTATTATGTGTATGTATGGTGAATATTTCATGGCTATAGTAATGATCTCTTTGAGAGATCATGGATGAAGAGTTTTGATAACTCTTTTAGTGTATAATGGAAACTTGCCCATTATAATAAATATGGTACTGATATGATCAAGAATGACTAATATTTTTATCTTGTTTAAAATGAATATGAGCCCATTCTAGACAAGATAAAAATATAAGATTTTATTGCTCATATTATACATTAAAAAGCCAATATTCTTATCTTTCATAGAATTGGCATGTGACTATTATAATAAAGACAAGAATATAAGTATTTATTTTTTATATTAATCCTATCTTATTTAAAATAGGCATGTGCCCATTCTATATAAGATAAGAATATTGGCCTCTATTATTCATATTATTTTGATCTTGTTTAGAATGGGAAATTGCCCATCCTAAATGAGGTAGGAATATTATCAATCAATATGTCATTATTATTAACTTGTGTAGAATGGGCATCTTACAATTATACACATGATCAGAATATTTAATTATATTGCTCATATTATCAATCAAGAGGTCATTATTGATAATATGAACAAAAATGGTCTATATTAATATTTTGTGTAGAATGGGCACATGTCTATTATACATAAGATAAGAATATTGACCTCTTAATTGATAATATTCATACCTTGTTCAAAATGGACAACTACCCATTCTAAATAAGATATGAATATGAGCAAGATATGTCAATATTATTATAATCAGGAATTATCTTCTATCAAAATGTAATTTGACATGTTTTCTAAACCTAGATGATAAGAACATGGACAAGATGAATTCATTTGTGATTGCATTTTTTTTTCAAAAAAATTAATTAAAATAAATATCTTAAGACTCACCTACCTAGTACTAATACTAATTGATCTACCAGCCACACCCAAATATTTTTTTAAACCTTAATTTAAAAAATTCAAATTAAAATATATAATTTTTTATAATATTTATATCTAAAGGCAAAAGGTTCGCATCAAATATTAACCCTGATCCCATAATAAAGGTTAGTGGTCATTCATTGATATCAAATCTCCAATGGCATTATTCAAGAAAAAACAAGCCCATATTCTTCATAAGTCTCATACAAGATGAGATTTGACATCCACCCATTTTTAATCATTCAATTTTTCTTAATATACCTTATAATATGTTAACAATCACTCACACACACACACACACACACACACACACATTGAATGTTATGTAAATGCAAGTTGTATTTTCTTTAATTTCATAAATCAAGTTTAGCTAATACTAATAATTTAGACATTGGTATATTAATAAAAATAAATAGTTTAATATTTAATTACAACAAAAAATAAAAGTGGTAGTTTTCTCAGTATACAATGGTAAAAACCTAATAATTTTCCCATTATGAATAAGATAGGAATAATACAAGCAACAAAGGTCAATATTATTATCCTTTTTAGAATGAACACATGCCCTTTCTAACAATATATTCATATCATCAATTTAAAGGCCTATATTCTTATATTGTGTAAAAAGGGCATGTTTTTATTTTGTTTATAATAGATAATTACCCATTAAGAATAAGATAGGAATAATATGTGAACTAGAGGCTAGTATTCTTATCTTGTGTAGAATGGTCATATTCATATCTTCTTAAAAATGAATAGTTTCCCATTCTAAATAAGATAGGAATAATATGAGAGTTAAAGTCCAATATTCTTATTTTGTGTAGAGTGGGCACATTCCCACTTTATTTAAGATAGAATATTGGCATTGATTTTTCATATTATTCCTTTCTTGTTTATAATAATAAACTACTCATTTTGAACAAAATATAAATAATATGGATAGCTACCCATTCTGACAAACATTATAATATATGCTTTTTAATTGATAATATGTTTATATTATGTATAATAGGCATACACCAATTGTACACAAGATAATACTATTGGAATCTTAATTAATAATATTCATATATTGTTCAAAATGAGCAACCATAAATTATGAACAAGATAAGAATATAGGTCTCAACTTTAAGTGTCTGATATAGGATTGTTAGGGTTTGAAACTATCTAGACAATTTTTGGTTCTAATGTGGGGTTTTGAGGCTACTTCTTTAGTTTTTAGGTTCTAAGGATGCCATTATAGCTATAGTAATCTATTACTACTCTTTATCTATTATAATCCAAATATTATCTAAAATATATTAGAATCTACTACTACTTTGAAAATTATCAAACTCAAAGGCTAATCTAGAAGTTGTCAAAAAATTTAGTTGATCTTAAAATCTTGGCTTGGAGATCATGGTTACACATGAAATTATATTATGATAGATTTCAAGAACTATCTATAGAAGTAGAAACTTAGACAAAGACTCCAGAGTTGTATCTAAGGTTATAAAACCCTTTAGAGGTTAGATCACCATGAAAACCAAAGTTATTCAGTATAAAATATTATGCTATGATAAGTTTGAAAATCCTAAATCCTTATTATTTGCTAAAACCAAGAAATATACATGGATAAGATTGAATGTGGAGTGAATTAAAAGTTTTCAAATGAATATGCTCAATTTAGGGTTTAGAGAAAGGAGGTTAGGTGAAATCACAAGGGAAAAAATGAGGATTTTAATGATGGGGAGTTAGAAAAGTGGAAGCAAATGAGTTGAAATGAAAATGGGGGGAATTCATAAATAAAATGAGGACCAAACAAAATATTTGCATACATGGTTATTCTTTTTAGACCAAAAATAAATGGCAAGGGAGTTAGGGTTCAGTGATTATCTATGCATCTATCAATTTCTATATCTATTTAAGTAACTATTGGGTTCTAGGGATGTTCAAGCAATTCCTTAACTATTTAGAGACTTTACACATTTGAAAGTCTAAATAAATTAGAGATTTGGGGAATGAGAATCAAAAGATAGTTTTATATTTCATTTAATCCATTTTAAAATTTACTAGCCAATATTTAGAGATTTTAATATTAGATTCCGTTTAGAATATTGATGGTATTGAAATATATTATTATAGAGTTATACTCATTGACATTGTTAAAATCTTGGAGAAAGTAAGCAAAATAGATATGGCATCAATATCATGTCCTTCTATAGGATACCACACAACCTAAAAAATTAAAAAAAAACATATTTTACACTCTAATATCTACTAGATGTGGGATAAAATAAATTAATTTAAATTTTAATAAAATGTCTTCCTATGGAAAAGTGAGTAGTCAACATTAATTGTATTATTGAAATGATCTCCATCTAGATTGTAATCATAGTATAAAATTCTATTTATATCCAACTATTCTCTAAACATCTATATACTTAATTTCACATATGTATTTAAGGCCATAATTTAGGTCACATTTTACTACATACGACTATCTTAATCATATCTAGGCTTATTCATGAACTCATACGAGTAAAATTAACTATACATAGTGAAAATTAAAATAAGACAATCAAAGGTTCTCAAGATTGATTGTAGGATTAATAAAGTCTATAAGGTGGTAAGAATAAACACATATAAGTCACAGTAAGAAATTATATTTACAACCATACCAACCACTTAATATTTATAAAAAATTCAAACCCTTGATAATATTCAATCATGAAATAAGGGAAAAAAATATATATATCGATTTGGGATGGATAATATGACATAGCTTGCTCAAAAAACATCATTAAACATTCAAATTAGATTAAAAATAAGGAAACATACTGAGAGTATTACTTCTATAGAGTCTTAAATAATGCAGATGTAAATGGTCAAATGAAATAAGAAACCTCCTATACCTAATTGTTAAGATGAATTAATCGCATGCTCACTCAGGTAGAGAAAATTCATTTAATTTAACTCCATGAAGGCTTAAGATTCATCACCAATCTTACATAAATTATCTATGTTTAAAATATCAACAAATCAATACATATATTAAATTGAAATGACTATAATATCTCTTTAAAACCCTAAGAAAATAAAATATCTCATTTGGATTCAATTCACAAATGTAGGGAAAAGTGCACTTTTTTGTTGATTCATTATAACTTATGGGTTTCATTTTGTACTTTATATTATATTTATGTAAATGACATTGAAAATGTATGACATCATATTTTATTAGCACCAATTTGCATGTCACACATTAGTTTCATTCATGCATTAAGTAAGCACATTAATCATATTTTTTAAGACCAAATGTGGTATATTTGTATAGGTAGATGTATTTCGAAAAACAAAAGACATAAATTAAAATATTCTACAATAAATATGCTAAAGGGACTATTGACCAAATTTGACTTTTAGGTCAAATTTGGGCCCCTATAGGTAAAAAAACTTAGTTTTTATATGTTTAGGGGTAAAATAATTTCTCATAGGCTATATTATAGTTCATTTTATGTCATCTAATGTATTTTTATCCTTAGTCATGGTCTAATAAGTTTATTTGTCATTTTGGGTCATTTAGTGGGCCTTTAAGGGTCATAAATGTAAAGTGACACATTTCCCAAGGTGTATAGGTGTCTTATTTTCCTTTAAAATGTCCAAGAGGTTAGATTACGTATCAAGTATTTTATTTAAATCATAAATTTTTAGGTTATCTAACTGAAGATCAAGTAATCAATTGAAAAGGGTGAGTTTGGCACTTGTATTGCCGATGGAGATAGGTGACAAGTGGGATAATGTGATGGAACATCTATTAATATTAATAAAACTCATATCAACACTTGAAATGCTATATAAGTTCCATTTTTAAGCCAAAACCATTTTTCTACTTTTTTGCCCTTTTAGACATATAAAAGTGACCATCAAGTTTGTGCTTAGTATGGACAACTGAAGAAGTTTCAGGTCAAATTATTTTGGGAGGTGGTATTACACTCAGATAAATTAATTTACATAACAATATTTATTATTTTTGTTAACCATGATTTATGATCCATCCTTTACAAGCTGACTGTGTTTTTATACTCAATATTTCCTATACCCTATAGGTTTTGCTCCATTTTGGATAATTATGTACGAACCAGTTGGTGAGGTTGACTCCAAAGTATGTTGGATATATTATTAGATGTTATCCATTTTTGTTTTCATGTTTCATGATGTTTTATGGGCAAGTTTTCGCATGCTATAAGAAAGCGTCACCATTATGAAGTTTCAGTCAATTTTTTCCTTGTTACAGAATGGTAGTTTTCTACAAAGGTCTCATGTGATATAATATCATGTTACACATATTTAAAATCCTAATTTTACATCCCTTCCATGTTTATTTTCACCACATCATACTTTGGATCAAATTTTAACCTTATCATTCCTCTCAATCAAATCTTTGCTCAATTTCATGTTGAAGCACACATGTATAGAGCTTGTTTTAGCTTGTTTCATGGAGTTTTGATCAAATTATATATATTTTTTTCAAATAAATAGGTTATTGAGAGAGTTTATTTGGTTTATAAATAATATATAAGATTGGTTATAAGCTCTTTCACCACACCAACCAGTCACTAGTTATACATGTTTGCTCTGTTCTATATGTATGCAGGTGGTTTTCACATTGAAAGGGATGTTTTAGAACTTATATCAAGATATCATTGATGTAAATTATGTATTTTATGGATTTAAAATTAATTTGAGTTATCCACGAGGCTTTTCATTCACACTTTTGCTCTATTTCATGTTCAATGTCCACGTTTAGCCCATACACATATATAAGAGCCTTTTGTTGATGTCATGTTGAGAGGTGGGAAGATTGATATGTGTCTAAATATCTAAATATATATAAAGGTTCATTGGGATGCTTAGTGAAGGAATACAAGTTCTTCCAAACTTGCACACTTTGTATACTATCCATTTGACCTACTACTATGCATAAAATGACCACCTATAGGTGATACCTTAGAGACATAAAGGCACTTGTATGGAAGGTTGGTATGGTAAAGACTCTTATTTAATATTAGCATGTCTTTTGACCAATAATTTTTTTTATAAGTGTAAAAAGGGGAAAAAGGTGTAAAACATGTTGGAAGGAACAAAGACTAAGTACAGGGACATTTTCCCTAAATTGAGAAAATTGAGGTCCAGGGGATTTTGTGTATCTCTTATAGTATGTTTTCAAAGGGTTTCAAAGCATATATATAGGTTTAATTTATTTCTTATAGTATAGAGAGGAACTATTCCAAATATAAAATCCATAAATTTAGTGCAATTTAGAATTTGAATGCCTCAAATTTGCCTTATAAGACATTGAAACACTACACCAACATCTATATGTTTGGAGTAGTGAATGGCCTTTTGACATCCTAAGAAGAAAATATAACACATTATAATGGATATAATGGTTCCATTGGTTTGATTACATAAAAAATGTCATAAATTTCATCATAATGATGTGGATTCATAGTTATTCAAGCTTATGGACACCTAAAGGTGTCCCTCTATAGGAAAAATAGGCACCTACACCTAGGAAGGTAGTTAGTGACCTATGCAATGTGTTTTGATGGTGTTTTAGCTCATATAAGGTTAATAAAAGGTGAATTAAAGTGATATGTGACTATAAATATTAGTGTTAAGTGTTCATATATCATAACTAAAGTCCAAATAGCAAATGCATACTTAAAGGAATTGAGGAAATATTATATCACAATTAAAAGGCAGGGAGAACTCAGTTTGATGATTTCAAAGTGCATATAAATAATAAGTGGAGTTAACATGATGAAATATAATATTTACAATCCATTAATATTATTATGGAATTCATAATCTATAAACATGTGAAATAAACCTACACAGACCTCCTAAAGCCTTGTATGCACCTACAACTGAAGGTGTAGTCTTGAGCAAGAATTGAGGGTAAGGAGGTGAACTTGATTAGGAAGAAGGAGATGGTTTTACATCAACATGAGATGATAAATGATATATTAATGAAGTGTTTACACATACTCTATGACCCACTTCAATATAATCACCCACTCTTCCTACTAACCAAAGGTAGCAGTCTGTATAGATGAGCTAGGAAACCCATGTTGCTCAATGGGTAGAAATGAAGAATATAAGGGAGAAAGTTAATTTAGGTGAATTTAAAGATTATTTATAATTAATTTAAGGTAAATGAAGTGTTTTATAAACCTAATATCATTTTATTTATCCTCGAGGAGTCATTCTTAGGAAGAAGTGACATATGCATGAAATAGTCCTTTTGGAGGCCTTTTTTGGACAAATGGAGTTGGTTAGGTGCCTAGTTGAATGAATCCAAATAAAAAATTTGGTAAATTTTTTTTATTATACCTTATAAAAATCCAAAATCTTCACTTTTACTTTTGGAAAAGGTCTATACCTCACTATTTTGTCTCAGAGGGCAGCCAGTCAAGAAAAATTAGGGTTTGCAAAACAAGCAAGTAAAGCCAAAAAGGATAAAGGGATTGATAGGAATATTTTTGAACCTAAATAAACATATTTTTATGTGTATTAAAGGTTAATATCTTCTATTAATCTCTATTTTAGGATCATAATTCTTAAAATGATCGAAATACCCTTACACATAGTCCAGCTAGATAAGCTCCAATTAGGCCTAGTTGGTGATTGAGAGGAATAAATGAAAATATGTGATTGGGAGGTTATGTGATGGTTTTGAAATATTTGATGAAGTATTAAAAATAATGAGACACCATAATATCCATGATAAATTGTTTTAGTTACCCAAAATATCAGGATACATGCTAAGCCCATTAGGCCTTGAAGGGACCTAGAACCAATTAGGGGTCCAACTTCACTTGTAACTCTTGATGATATATCTAGTTGATTATAACATGTATATAATATGTATTTAGACATTTATGAGTTTTTTAAATGCATAATAACCTATAGGGAAGATATTTTTATCCTAGAGACTATAAACATGTAAGCATTTTAAAAACAAGCTCGATAGCCTAGTTTTGAATGCTTACATCTTTCATAAGACTATGAATAGATGACAAAGGAGTTTGGAGAGGTTAGAATGGTTATTTAAGATAATATTAATGAATTTTTTTGGTATTTACAATGTTAGATATTTATGAACAAATCTTAAGAATGAAAATTGCCTAAAACCCTTGTAAACTCTCAGTTAAGACTCGATGAAGGAAATGAAGTTAAATAACTAATATAATGCCATAGTTTGATCATGAAAGAGATTGGAATTTTTAAATTACTATATTATTCTCCTTCCCACCCTTTTGAGTTGTATGAAATTATACAAACATGGTACAAAATAGGGAACTTTTGATGGTTTTGTGTTTTTTACAAGTTCGAGAAGGGTTCTAAAGATGCAATAAAGTTTGGGAAAATTTTAAGGACTTAATATAAATACATATGTTAATATAATGATTTGAAAAAAAAAATTATGTTTTCAAACAATAACTTTCATCTCAACCATTCAAAACTAGCATAGTGAACACAATGGTGAGAAGTGTGAAAACTTTAAGTGTGAGCCTTTTTAAGGTGTAACTGAGTAATATAAATATATGGAGAGTATTGAAAAATGTCATACACTTTCTCACACATATTTTCATGAAAAAATGAATCCAATTTTGAGGCCAAGTGTGAGGGGTGATTGAAAGAGGAGTTTTTTAGACTACAAGTAGTGATGGCTTACTTCCAAGAGATTCTTGATGAGTAGGATTATAACCAATTCATTGAGAGGAATGTATAAAAGCCTTACCTATAATTAAAACCATCATACCTATCCCTATTTATTTTTTTATGTTAAAATAGGTTCAAATCATGAAGGTAGTTTTTTGAGCCAAGACAAGGAGTTTCATGCTACTTTTTGTAAGTTTCATGACTTATATGGACACTTGGATTTCCTAACATTGCATGTTTCATTTAAAATCTCTTTATCATGCATATGTAACATATGTTATCAACTTGATAGGTGTCCAAGTGAAATTTGGACTTACCTTGTCTCACCTCCCTCCCAAATGCTATAAATATTGACCTTTTTGGCTCTTTTAAGTAGTCTCCATTGGTTAATGGTGAAAACCTAACCAATTTTGTATTTGAATGAATCTTGAAGCAATAAAAATGTGAATTTTCCTATTTACATGATTTACAATTAGTTTTTTTTGTAATCTTTTTGGTCTTGTCTAGTAGAAGATGATCTTTTCTAGCATGTTATCCTTAGTTATTCACCAAATGTGTAGAAGAGTAATTGTTACAGGTCTTTGTTAGTGTTTTATTTTAGTGTATAATTATTTTATATGTGATCCATGACTATATTATCCCAAGGAATCATTCATTACCCTCCTAAGCATCAAAATACCTCTTGAACCTAGCACATGAAACATTGATGTAACAATCTATCTTGTGTTGTGAGTTTTGTGTGAATAAAGATTTGATTTTCTCTAAGTTGTATATTTTAGTCAATAGGAGGAAATTAAATATTGGTGCATCACCTTTTAAATTTCTAATTTTGTCTTCTTAACCCTTTTCATTCAAAGTTGATAAGTGAAGGAGTGTTTCAAAGAGTGCATCAAGTGAACTAACCCTTCTAGAGATTCATTTCACCAATTATTTACCCACAACAAGTGAGATGTTTACATTGTGCCACTTGGATGAGGAGAGCTAGGCATATCCTCAAGGTGTGCAAACCCAATGACAATAGGGACAACAATCAAGAGTATATTCATGAGCTTCTAAATTTTCTATTTATACACACACACATTTAATAGATCATATATATATATATATATATAATTAAGTATATATAATATATTAATAAGAATATATAATATTAATATATATTATAAATATAAGAGTATTAAAGTTAATTACATGTAATATATACTATATAATATAATATTTATTACACACATATTTATAGTTATATATAATTATTATATAATTATATTATTATTATATATTATATATAATTATCTATAAAATATACTATATACTGATATAATATATTATATTTTTAATAATTATATTTAAATATAGTCTATGTATCTTCAATGTTTTGTGTAAAAAACATGAGATGTCAAAAATCATGAGTTTCGAGTGAGTTAGGACTAATAGCTTATGCTTTTAGTTTTAAAAATATCATTTTATGAAAATGAAAAATTACATCCTTTTTGATGTAACTTACACCTTTGGGAAAATTTATAGTTTAATTACACCTCTGTGATGGGCTTAAATCCCTTAGATGGGATAGGATGGGCTCAATTTTAATCATTGGTTGCCACTATGTATTGTACATGACATAGGATTGAATGTGTATTTGCTTTTTTACACAGATGTTATATGACTATAATTAATATAATGTCACTTACATAGTTTTAGTATTATTATCAAATGTGATAGTTAATATGACTATACATATGTCATTTTTACAATTTTAGTTTATATATTTTAAAAATAATAGTACTGTAGTAACATGTTAAATATATCAAATTAATGTTCTTTATCCAATAAAGAGACAAATAAATCATTTTATAATCATTTATTATCTAAAATAAAATTTAAATTAACATATAAACATTGGAAATGATAACATTGAATTAAAAAGTCTCATTTTTATTGGTTAGTTGAAGAATATTATTTATTCCAAGTGAACCCTATAACATCCTACCATAAGTAGGAACTAATTTGTGCATTCATTTGAGATTAATGTAAATTCTCAATGAATAATAGACTGAGAGTATTGATTTTGTATAAATATTAAACACCCATGCATGCACTAAACCTTATGAAATATCTGTTAGGGGTTCTTCAAGGTCCTACACACTTCCATGCCATCTAACCTAAAAGGAACTACATTATTAATCATAAATAATACATTACTGAATGCCATTTTTATTTTATGTTATTATATAAAAATGCCATGAATATTTATTATATTGTAAATGAGTACATTATACAGATGCCTCTATTGATTGAGGTTGAGATTTGATGACCCTCCCTACCAATGGAGTGAAAATTTGTTGATAGTAACAATGATCAAAATTGAACCCTTCCCAACCCTTCCAATGGCTTCAACTAGAAGTGAAATTTAAAAATAATTGATAATTCTTTTTATAATTTTGAATTCAATTTTCATTTATTAAGGGAAAAAAATGAAAGATTATGTCACATTATTCTAAGGTGTTTATTGGTCAGATATTAATATCCCTCAAGAGTTGACCTGAAACAACCCTAGTTAATGTGTGTACCCATAATAATATAATTTTACAATAATAAAAAAAATTATTGGTTAATGTGTGTACTCCCAATAGTTAAATTTCACAATGATAAATGTGGATTTGAAGAGTTACAAATACAAATTACACTTTTCCCTCCATCATTCCCCATTGGAAATCTTAGTCCACTCATTTTTTTTTCTTTGGAGTCAACCTAAATATATTTTTTTTCATCTTGTTGTCTTCCTCCTCTTCATCTATATATTTTGTAATTTTTTTTAAAATATTTTGTTTACATTTTCGTACATAGATTTTAGTAATACCGGGTTAATTAGCATTTGCATGTTTTTTTCATATATTCTATTATATGCCTTTAGTGTTTAGATAGGTATAAGTGTTACACTCTATAGCATTTTATACCATAACAACTCTAGTTATTACTTATAGATCATAGTTTTTGTGTTGGAATATATATTAAATTTAGTTATATTATTAAATACATAAAATGTTTAACATGGATTTAAATGCATCAAATCATAATTATTGTTTATCAAAATGGAAGTAATTTTTAGGATATGCTCACTTAAAATATTATTATCTTTTTTGGCTGATTTATACTAAAAATATTTATTATGTTATATTAGATGTGAGATGTTGCATGGTAAAATAATGTTTGTGTAAGGGTTTATTTTATTTTTCCTATTTGATGGCAGAAGTTGGGATGGATACTATCTTGATGGTGTGATTATAATTAGAAATGAAAATATAATTAGATGGTGTGTATAACTCTTATGAGTCAGATTTAAGGAATTTATAAACATTCCAAGATTTTAATGTTTAATAGTTAATAACATCCTTTAACTTCATATAACCACTACACATGAATCAATTTGACCTTGAAAACAAACAATAAGTATTATAGGATTAACTACTTGAAGCTTTATAAAATACAAACTATGGTAGTAATTATTGGCCATTTTTGGCCCACATACCAAGATTTGAAGAGCTTAGTAGAGTTCATGTGAAGTAGTGGATCAGTGGCTTTGAAACAAGTCTAAGATTTCAAAATGAATAATACCAAATAGGTTATCTTATGTTTCAAACACTCAAGATCACATAATAGGTTTCATAAATCCTTATAAATCCATTAGAACCTGAAAGATTAATTAAAGGATGAACTATGATATTTTAAGGACAACATCATCACCAAAATGTCATGCAAGAAATGAATGGACCAACTAGCTTGTATATTTAATAAATACAACTTAGAAATATTTGTGAGCTAAGATAATATAATAAAATGGATTTTTTCATGCTAAGATCATCCTCTAAAAGTTTCATGTCTATGTGAGGTTTCTGGCTCAAGTTATGAGCATTTAAAGTTAAACCTACAAAATAAGACATTTACACAGACATCAAAATAAAGCTTGGGAAAAATACCATTCAAATCCAAAAAGTGATGGTCATGAAAACATCATTGATAGTCACACAAATGTATTTAATGGTTGTGTAGATGTCAAACTTAAGACATAACAAGAAAACCTTTAGATCCTAAATTTCATGAGTGAACGGATATCAAATATGGTTACATGGACATCAAATAACATGAACATGAATGCCAATTTTAAGCTCATAAGGTAGTTATTAGATTTTAAAAAATGGGTCCTAGTAGATCTAATGGTCTATGTTGCATTGTACATATTGATCCAATGGTGTAAGATGAGTCAAAATGTTAAAGAGCTTGAGAGGCCACCATGTGGCATAAGCATGGGAGTAGAAATATTAAAAATAGATCCTAAGAGAAAATGTAGGGCTGCCAAGTGGTACCAATTTAGATAAGGTGGAAAAGTCAAGGGAAAGATTAATGTCTCTCACTTAATCATAATGATCAAGACTAAAGGTGCATAGATGGATCAATATGTCAACAATCTGAGTCATTGTCAACAACTAATAAGTAACGGGCAAGCCTGGGACATTTCAACAAAATTTGATAGGGAATTCTTCAACTTGAGAAAGGTAAAAAACAAAGGAACCTAGCTTGAGCATGGTACAGACTGAACTAGATGGACATTGTAGGTTATAACATCACCATTAAAGCTATAAAAGGATAAAATAGGTCTTTTAGACCTAATATATATAAACGGTTGATAGTTTGAGTAGAAAAATAGGATAAAGCATTGCCAACAGAGCTGCATAGAAGTAAAATAGGTTTTTTTGACCTAATATAGACAAAAAGGATGGCATATTATTTCCAAGTTAAGAACATGCACCTAGTGAGCTTCTTTTATCAATCAAAACTATAAGAAAACCAATAATTTGGATTGATTTTAACCTACAGTGGACCTAGGTTCAATTTCCCATGCAAGGGAAAATAATTGAGATATGGTGGGGGCTTCTTATCCTTCAACATAGTCATAGATTGACAAAATACCATTTATGGCATGGCCCTATCAATTTAAAGATCCAAATATTTGATCCTCATTGACACATCAAGTGGACATAGGGTCCCAAGGTGGTGAACCGGTAGTTGGAGAAATAGTTAAGGGCATTGATTCCAATCAAATAGAATTTTTTACTATGCATAATAAGCCCTTGTATTCTAGTAATATCTCTTAGCCAATGAGAGGAGTTTGAGGATTATTAAGATAAAATAAGGTCTATTTGTTGATCAAATCACACATATAGAAAGTAATTAATGAGCTATCACCTCACTTCTTGATCTTGATGAATTTTCTCCACTCTCCAATGCATTGTTACCTTATCTCTTTCTTTTTACTATTTATAGAGGATTTTGAGCCAAATAAATATCTCTCTCTATCTCTTTTTATCACTTAGATCCCTCTCTTGGGCATGAATAAACTCTACCAAGATGGAGCTTGTAGCCTATTAAGATGAATACAAGACTATTTTAGATATCATTGCTCTAGTATAATGTGTACATGTTTAATCTAACTTGAATATGTGGTATAAAATATCCCTTACCAAGTCCTAATCTCTCCTAGTTACTAGTTGATCTTATTATGTAGGTCATGTTTAGTGTTCTACATTTTTTTATTGAAGCCCACATGTGAATACTATGATTGGTTAGTGTCTTGAATTAGACCTCTCCATTGATTTCCTCAACTTTTAGTCATGTGGTGAACCTATGCATGAAATAATGATGTATGATAGATGTTTGGGATCCTAGATCTAGTTTTTTAATTGTTTCATTAGTGTTTAAAAGTCAAGCAGAGTGGATCAACTATAATTTAGGTGCATCACCATCTTTAGTCTAGGTTTCCCTTTCATTTTATCCTTATCTCCCTTTTCCTTAGTCATTAGTAGGTTTTAGTAGTGGGAATGAGCTAAAATGATACATCAAAGGAGCTAGCATTATTAAAAATCCTAGAGTTCTAACCCCATTATAGGATTCCCATAGCTTGGGGTCAGTCCCATGTTGAGCTAGATTTAGAAGTAGGACCTGAACACTTCTTCTAGATAGGGTGTAATCTAGACCTCCAATAGTTCTGACATGCCCAGTGGGACTAAGGACTAAAAGAGTGGGAATATCTTGGTGTGTCTTTCCTCTAATTATCTTTCAAAAATAAGTATTTAGCACCAATGGTAACTCCAAATCAAGATTCTAGTTTGAGTATACTAGGTATGTCTCATTAGAGATCTTAGTTTGTTTTTGCATCTCATTTGATATATGAGGTCAATATGAATAGATATGGTGAATATCCCAATTATCCACCTCCTTATCAACATCCCCAATATGATCCTTATAATCTATATGACCCTTATTACTCCTACCAAGATTTGTATCAGCCTTATGATGAGAATGATCAATCACACTATGGTCCTCACTAGTAATATGGGGATTAATGTCAATCATATATGAAATAATATTTCCCTGATCCTTCTTATGGATAGCAAGCCCATCATAATACTGCTCCTCATTAACCCTATCATGAGCCACCATACCAACACTTAAGTGAACTTTAATAATCCTTGACAAACATGTACTAGAATTTTGCTCACAAAATTATTATGGCCAAAATTTAACCACTCACCAAATCCATCATGTGAGAGAGTCATTTTAGTAAATAAAAGAAGAATGGGCACCTATTGAGAGAGTAAACTATAAAAATCTCACAAGTGAGATGATGGATGTAGGTGGTTACATTCGAAGCATTGAGGATAAACTAAAAGGCCTTGAGGAATAACAAACCCAGGCTCACCAATATAATGTGCCTTCATATACACCACCTTATCCTTCTTATGTGCCACCCATTCCTCCCTAAGAGATCATTCCAAGTGACCCTTTGAGTATGCCAAGTTACTCATGTGTTCTTCAAAACTTTCCTTCCTTAAGATCTATCTAAGAGAGCTATCAAAGAAAGAATGAGATTGTTTTGGAATGGCCTGTTGTTGATGTTGAGATCTAAGACTCCATCCTTCCTCAAAATACCTTTATGAGGCCTTCAAGGTTCCAAGTTAAAGTCATGGGGTGGGAAAATTAAAACAAATCTAGATTCTAAATCCCAAGTTAAAGGAAGATGTGAACCTATGAAAACCTCTCTCATTCCTCCTCAAGAATCTTCTTGTGTTCCACATCTTCATGAAGCCATTGACCACCTTAAAGAGAATATATTCCAAGAGAATATTGATGAGTAAATCAAAGAGTTGGATTTGAAGAAAATGAAATAGGAGGAAAACCAAAACTATAAGGTCAAAGGGGAACCTCTATATTTTCCATCTTAGAACCAAATCATGTAGTCAAGAAAATCCAAAGTTACTTAGCCCCCATCCCTCCCTCCTTAAGAATATAGGTCATTTCCATCTTGTAAATCCATCCATATTAGTATGCAAAATAAGGAGTACATGAATATTAGAGATAAAAAGTTGGACCTAAGAGGCATCACATATACCTCACCTCTCTTAGATTCATCCCAAGAATATCTTATTCCCAAAAGAAGAGATCATCATTGAAACACCACTTGGCAAGAACAAGCATGTTTCAATATTTTATAATGTCAAAGAGGGTGAGTTATAGGAGAAAATGCAAGTTATAGATGAGATCCAACAAGATGAAGTCTTAGATGTGCATCAAGAGGTTGTTTCTCAAGAACCTCTTGTTCATATATTAGTTGTCTAAAATCAATAGTTTTTTTTAATATCTTGTGGTAATTGATATAGATTTAGTACATGATCATCTTTATTTGGAAGGTAGCTATGAAAGCAACTCACATAAAACCATTACTAAATCAAAGGGAATTCCAAAAGAAGATGACCATTAGCAGTAGTTGTACCATGATTTCATGAGTGAAATTGATGAACTTAAGATGGTACACTTAGATGATGAGATCATAGAGTAAGTTGAATCTTATGAGGATTATATTAATGTTTTGGAGCTTCAAGAAGGTAGTGCTACTCTTGGGATACCTAGGTAGAATCAGAAGGTTGTTCTTGATGAGAAATCAATAAAAATGGAGGACATGGATGAGATTGAGGTATCTCTTATTAAAAAGGATAAAGTACTTGAGAAGGTGGAAAAAGAGTTTCCCATGGAAGATAAAGACCAATATTAGGAAGGATATGCAAATCTCCTTGATGAGCCTGAAGAAATTGCAACCAAGGAAAAGCCCAATATTATTGAGATAACCATGGAAATCAAAGAGATATGTCTTACTAGACCACCATTTTAAGTTGTAGTTAAGGATCCATATAAAGAAGTTAAGACTATATGGATGGACATAACTAACCTATTTAGAGCTTCCTGGTTCTCATTGATCATCATGGCAATGAAGTTGACAAATATAATAAAGAAAAGGGAGGCATCAAGACCAAGGGTCAAAAATATACATGCCTCATTCAATCCATCATCTCATGATGAAAGAAGGTTATCAAAATTTTCTTTTGATTCAGGAGGAAAGGTACATATAGTTTTAAGTTGTATATATTAGGATAGTTTTGTTTAAATTCCTCTAAGTGTTATTCTATCACTTTTTTTTTGTTTTCCCTATTTAATTCTAGGTTAGTTCACCTTTAATAAGTACTTTGGTTACTTTATTTGTTTCAAGAGAGGTTAGATAAATATTTACAACTAATTTTAGATCCAAGTCAATATGTTAGACCCAAGTAGAGACTCCATGCCCAACATATTAGACAAATCAACATGGTCTAGGTTTTATTTTATAGACAAGCATGCAACCAATATGAGTCACCAAATATGTTAGCCATTTTCATCCCACGTACCAAGATTTGAATATCATAGTAGAGTTCATGTGAAGTAGTATATCAAAGGATTTAAAATAGGTCTAAGATTGTAAAATGAATAAGACCATACAAGTTATCTTGTGTTTACAAAATTCAAGATCATACACCAGGTTTCATAAAGCCTTAGAAATCCATCAAAACCTTGAAAGATTTATCAAAGGATGAATTTTGAAAGTTTAAGGACCAGACCATCACTAAGACATCATGAAAAAAATGAATGTAATAGCCAACTTGTGCATTTAATAAATTCACCTTAGAAAGTTCCATGAGCTAAAGGAATACAATTCCATGTATTTTTCATGCTAAGATCATCCTCTAAAAGTTTCATGTTTGTGTGAGCTTTCTAGCTCAAGTTATGAGTGTTGAAATTTGAACCTATAAAATAAGACATTTGCATAGACATCAAAATAAAGATCAAATAAAAAACCATTCAAGTCCAAAAATTTATGGTCACAAAAACATCATTGATAATCACATGACTATATTTGATGATCATGTGGACATCAAACATAAGACATATAAATAAAACCTTTGGAACCTAAATTTGAAGGGTGTATGGATGTCAAATATGATTATGTAGATGAAAAATGATGGGAGTGTAAAAAAAAAAATTTAAGCCCATAAGGTAGCTATTGTATTTTAAAAAGTGGGTCCCAGTAGATCTAATGATCTATGCTACATCATACATCTTAATTTGATCAAAGGTGGACAAGTCAAGGGCAATATCAATGGATCTCACTCAATCATACTAATCAAGATCAAAGGTGCATGGACAGGTCAATATGTCAACAATATGAGTCATGTTTGATAACCAATAAGCAAAGGGTGAGCCCAATACATTTCAACAAAAGTCAATATGGAATTCTTTGACCTAGGCAAGGTAAAAAACAAAGGAACCTATCTTGAGCATGGTCCAAACTAAACTAGATGGACATTGTAAGGTATAACATCACCATTAAAGCTCCACAAGGACAAAATAAATCTTTTAAGCCTAATATAGATAAAGGGTTAACATTTTGAATAATAAGATGAGACCAAGCATTACCAATAGATCTCCATAGAGGTAAAATAGGTCTTTTAGACCTAAAATAGACGAAAGGGATGGCAACTTATTTCCAAATCAAGAACATGCACTAGGTGAGATTATTTTGTTAATCAAAACTATAGGAAAACTAATCATTTGGATTATTTTTCATGTATAGTAGACCCAAGTTTAGTTTTCCATCCAATGGTAGATAAATAAGATATAGTGGGGGATTTTTATCCTTCAACATAGACAGAGATTGACAAACTACCATTCATAGCATGGTCTTGTTAGTTTCAAGATACAAATATTTGATCCTCATGAACATGTAAAGTGGAATTAAAGTCTCAAGGTGGTGAACTAGTAGTTAGAGAAATAGTTAATGGAATTAATTCCATTCAAACAAACTTTATCACTATGCATAATAAGCTCTTACCTTCTAGTGGGATCTTTCAGCCAATGAGAGGAGTTTGAGGACTATTTAGATAAAAAGAGGTCTATTTGTTGATCAAAGTATGCATATAGAAAGTAATAAATGATATACCACCTCACTTCTTGATCTTAATGACTTTTTTCCACTCTCTAATGTATTATTCCCTTATCTCTCTCTCTCTCTCTTTCAACTATATATAGAGGCTTTTGATCCAAAAAAATATATCTCTCTGATCCCTCTGTATCACTCATATCCCTCTCTTGGGCATGAATAAAATATACCAAGATGGATCTTGTAACTTATTGAGATGAATACAATACTATTTTATACTTCATTGCTCTAGTATAATGTGTACATGTTCAATCTATTTTGCATATGTGGTAGAAATCTCTCCCTTGTCAAGTCTTGATCTTACCTAGTTACTAGTTGATCTTATTATGAAAGTCATGTTTAGTTTTCTACATTTTTTTTATTGAATATTTCATGTGGATACTATGATTGGTTAGTGTCTTGCATTAACCCCATCCATCACTTCCCTCAAATTTTAGTAATTTGGTAAACCTATGCATGAAATAATGATGTATGATAGATGTTTAGGATCTTAAATCTAGTTGTTTACTTGTGTTATTAGTGTTTAAGATTCAAGTAGAGTGGATCAACCATAATTTAGGTTCATCACCATCTTTATCTTATGTTTCCCTTTCATGTTATCCCTCTCTCCCTTTTCCTTGGTCATTAGTAGTTTATATTAGTGGGAATAAGCTAAAATTATGCATCAGAGGAGCTAGCCTCATTAAAAATCTTAGAGGTTTGACCCCATTATAGAATACCCATAGCCTAGGGTTAGTCTCATGTTGAGATAGATTTGGATGTAGTACCTAAACACTTCTTCTAGCTAGGGTGTAATCTACACCTCCAACATTAATGTTTTACCAAATTATGGGTACCGATATAGAATCATTTGGATGGAAATTTTGTATTGGGTACATAATTATATCCAATTTTTATTCAATAATGTATGGGATAAACTCCCTCATCTATTATTAGATGAGGTTTTCTTTATTTAATAAAAGGAAAAAAAGTGAGAAAAAATATATCTACAACATTTCCAATCAAAAATTTTATTTTGGAGATTTTGCATGATAATAGAAGGGAATATGGTGGGAAGAAAGAGAGATGAAGGAAATAAGGGAAAAATAATGGAAAAGATAAGAAGAGGAAAGAGCATAATTAATCAAATAAATGCAAATTTTAATTAATTTATCATGTTTAAAGTACTCAAATCAATGACAAATTAAACCTTATGCAAGTTAATCATGTTCCCTCCCCACTTCTTGAAAACCTAGCTTGAGACAACAAGAATATCACATTGGGTTGTTGAATTTGGGGAATATCAAATTCTTAACCACATGGTTATCACAATTAAGTCAATACACATTAGGTTGTCAAAATTGAATGTAGGTTTTCACAATTAGGCCAAATAATATTAGGTTGTCACACATAAGGGAAGTCAAGTCCCAAGTCACATTAGGTCAATGATGTAATATGAAAAATGTGTTTATAGGGATCAATATGCATTCCTTGAGTTGCCATCACAATAAATGAATCATTTGGTTTCTCAAATCAATACCAATGTAGCACTATCTTATACTTATCCTAAACTAATTAGAAATAAAATATTTATCCTAAACTTATATTAATGTAAAAAATGTGTCTAAGCCCAATGCTCAATATACACATCACCATATTTCACACCAATGTGATAAAATGACATAATGCTTATAATATATCATTAAATCCACCATATTAATATAGGTAAACCAACAATTTATCCTCAATGATTTATCCAAAAAAATAATTTTCAATATTGCATTATTTGATCTAATAAATCATTCTTGAACATAAATCAGACACAAAAACTCTTTTGGACAATAATACACAAGCTAATTAACATTACGTACACACAAGTATACATGAGGCATGTAGTTATGGGTTTAAATTGGGATAAATATTACTTACAAAAAACATAACCTCACACTCTATATATATATATATATATTATTTTTGATATTATATATAGTTATATATTATTATTTTACAATATATTAGTATATTATTATCTATTACTATATTATATAGTGTATATATTATTAGTATAAAATATAATATAATATACTTTATAATACAATATGTTATATAAATATCATATTAGTATCCTAATATTTATTTTCTTATATATTATTAATATTACATGTATTATATTATTAATATATATCTATGATTAATATATTATATATTAATTATAGTATATAATATAAACATATATATTAATTTTAGTTTTTTTATGATCAATTTCACAAACATTAAGGATTGATTCAGGGTCCTATCATAAGGCCCATGGTTTATGGGAAAAGCAAACCTTAGCATCATAAAATGAAAAGTTGGAACCAACTTAAATAGTTCCATCTTGGAATATCCACATGTGGGTGTTGATTTTTGAATCACCTCTATAATTTTGGGATCTAGAAGTCATAATGGGAATAAATAAAGCTTTGGGCTAACCTATCTCTATTGACCCAGTCACTAAATATAGGAGGAGGATAATAGTAACAAGGTTTAATGTGTTTATGATGGTGGATAAACCACTCATATACTCCATCAATATTAAATATAAATATGGGGAGTGGACCTAAACTATTGATTATGAAAGAGATACGATCATATGCAAAAATTGTAATATCCTAAGTCATATGACTAGATATTGCCCCAAAAATAAACATCTTACTCAAGTGGATAAAACCTCAGGGGTCACGAAAATTTATCTAGATATCTAGGTGAAATTTATTGAATTGTTGAATTTACCAAATGTTATGTCTAACCAACCTGTTTTATTGGCTTGGCTATTATTATAATTAGACACCCCAAAAATCCTAAGCATAACACATAGAACATACCCATGAAACCTAGCTCTTAAGATCTATAAAATGATTGAATCCAAGTGGAAACCCTATTATCCTCATAGAGTATAAGTTTAAGAGTATTAGGTATGCATTAATTTTCAAAGAACTAATTTAAATAATAAACTAAAAAGAATCCAATCTATTTAGGCCTAGTCTAGGAAGGGATGAGAAATAGAAAATCCTTAGTAAAAAGGTACTAGATAAGAGCCCAAGTTTTTGAATCTCTTATTTAAATCCCAAGGAATAATAAGAAGGTAAAAATGGGTAAAATAAGAGTATAATAGAGTCCATATTACATTTTTTTTAGAATCAAGATCTAGGTAGAAGTAGAACATAAGGGTACCTAATGGTTGAAACAAGCCTATTTTAGACTAGCTTGGCTAAGGATGAGAAAGATAAGGCCTTTGGTGGTGACAAACTAGAAATGAATCAGTTTATTGTATCTAACCTTCAAAGCCCAAAGAATAGGAAGGAGGAACTATCACAATGATTTCACCTCAAATGAGCCTTATCACCCCAAATCCATTAGTTGATAATTCTAGATATAAAGGAAAATAACATGGCCAATGCTCTTGTTCAAGGCCTAAAGACCAAAAGGTATACAAAGAATAATAGACATAAGTTATGACTAAAAAAGGAAAGAATAAAATAGAGATAGGGGAGGAACCTAAAAAATTAGAGAGATGGTCAAATTGAATAATAAAGAAGAAGGAGATAGTAAATGATATTTGCCATGGTACTAAAAAAACCCTTAAAAAAAGTTTATAAGTATTAAGAAATGAATATAATTACTTGGAGTGTCATGGGATCAATAAACCCAATAAACAGATAATAGTTAGAAACATGAGGAAAAATAAAAACTACCACATTTTGATTATTCAAGAATCCAAAATGTTGAGTGACTCTCTTAGTAAAGTGAAAGAAAACATATGAAAAAAAATAAAAATGTATTAGTTTCAACTCCTTGGGGTGTCTGTAGGATTATAAAATTTATGGGACCCTAAAAACATGGAAGGAGAGGCCCTAATTCAAATTAATAATCATATTATTATGTCATTCAAAGAGAAGGCTAACAAAAAAGAATGGACCCTATCTAACATCTATGCCCCAAATTGTAGAAAAGGGTGGAAGAAACTCTAGGGAGATATGGTTGATTTCAGGAAGAATAGTGAAAGGTAGAAATAAATAATCAAAGGATATTTTAACTCCCCCTAACCCCATTAGAGAAAAGGGAGGACTATAGGAATTCGCTAATAGCATGTTTGAATTAAATGATTTCATTTTGGATATTGGACTAGTGGATTTAGATCTCAAAGGCAACCCTTGTAATTAGAAAAAATGATACTTAGGGAGAACCTAATATAGGTTAAAATTGACTATTTTCTTACTTATATCAACTAGGACATAAATTTTTTATATCTCATTGACTGCCCTCATTAGAATCATATCGAATCATAATCATATTATTTTATCTAGGAAAAGGATCTCCAAACCTAAGAACATTACCTTTAGATTCAAGAAAATGTGGAACTTTCATCTGAGTTTACATGAATCCCTCAAATATTGGTGGAAGGTACCTTTTTATAGATATGACATGTTCATAATGGCTAAGAAACTTAATTATGTCAAGCAAAATAATAAAATTTTGGAATAGAGAAGTGTTTGGAAACATTTTTACACAAAATAAGGCCTTGGAGGGGGATATATGAAATCTATAAAGCCTTTATTCTTCCCTTGGTTTAATGAGTATTTCATCAAAAAAGAAAAATATGTGCTCTATAGTTAGCATAACCTCAAGGCACAAGAAGAAGCATTCTAGAAGCATAAATCTAGATGTCTATGGTCAAAATAAGGTGACAAAAACATGAAGTTATTCCATTAAGTAGTTTCTAAACATAGAAACATCAAACATATATCAAATTTTATTTGAGAATATAGAAATAACTATGTAGATGAGACTACCATTGATGAAAAATCATTACCTATTACAAGAGTGTGATGTCTAAAAGTAGTCTAGTTGATAAAGAAATAAAAGATAATCTATTATAGTTCATCCCAAGGGTCATTGTCTAGAGTGATAACCTTAATATCTTGAAAACACCATCCCCATAAGAGGTCAAATCAATGGATTTATCAATGGAAGGTGACAAAGCCCTAAGGATGAATAGATTTCCTCTATTTTTCCAATAATTTTAAGAAATCATTCATCATGAAGTAGAGGTAGCGTGAGTGAATTATTTAAAGTAGGAATAATCCTTAAAGTACTAAATAACATGTTTCATGCCTTAATATCCAAGAAAACTAGAGAAAATAAGCTGACATATTTTAGGCCTATCAGTCTCTACATTACTATATATAACAATTTCTCTAAAAACTTAGTTTCAAGGATCCAACCTCTCCTAGAAAATATCATAGCCAAGAAAAAAGGATATATTTTATTTTTGGGAGACAAAATAATAGATGGGATAATAATAGTGTATGAATCTATCCATTATGTATCCAATTCATCCAAACAAGGCATGTTTTTGAAATTGTATATGAATAAAACCTATGATAGGGTATCCTTATGATTCTTAGATAAGGTGTTGGAAAGATTTGGATTTGTTAATGCTTTCAGAGGTATCCTCCACAACTATATATCTTCTGTGATGTTTTATATTTTTATAGATGGTTTTCCAAAAGGGTATTTTTGGTAGGAATAATATTAAGACAAGGGGACACTCTATCCCTATATCTTTTCATCATGATGGTTAAGACCCTTGGTAGAAGTTTATAGCTATCCAAAATATAAGGATCCATGAAAGGAACTAGAATAGCCTTTTGAACACCCTCGATAACCCATGACCTATTCATAGATGATACATTCTTGATGGGTGAAGCAATGGTGTTTGAAGCCAAAAATTTAAAGGGAATCCTATTAGAGTACAAATTGGTGTCTAATTAAACTATAAATTATGGAAAAATCTTAGTGTATTTTGTGAACTCCTTAGAAGGCTTGAAGAATAAGTTGGTAGGGATTTTGGTATGTAAAATTAGTAAGTTACCTTCCACATACCTTGGCATGATTTTTTTAATGGAAAGATATAGTCTCTGTTTTGGAACTCTCTACTAGAAAAAATATATGTTGATGTAGGTTTTATGCACACTATAGTATAACAAGGTAGCCTATAACATTTTAAGATCTCAATAGAGGTAAAATACACTCCAAAACATGATTTGTAGGTATGTGGTATATTTTAGCCTATTGATGGAATAGTGGTAGGGTATGCAGGTTGTTAACAAGGTTTTTGGATGGAGGTGTGGTTCCTAAAAGGTAATAAATATCTAATTGAGTTGTATGGGTAGTTGGTTGCTAATCTAAAGTGGGTAGGTCTTAAAAAAATTGAAATGAGGGAAGGGTAAGGCAAAAAATAAAGATCTATGGTTTTTAAGAATCACTTCCCTGGTTGGTTTCTTAAAAGGATGAGTGCTCTTAGAACCTATGCTTATTGCTAGAAATAATTGCAAATGCATAATCAAACATGACCAAGAAGTCTAAGGAAATAATGATTCAAGAAATTCATGAACCTCAACCAAAGGTTATTCCATTTAGGGTAGATATTTCACACCCTTAATTAGAATATTATGGCTTAGGATAGTGAAGTGTCTAAGGAAACTATTACACATAAATAGAAAATTACATCTAAGAAAGAAATCATACACAATAAAAATTATGAATCAATTTGAACTTAATTTTCCCAATCAGTATTTTTACCAACCCTTCAACAAATTTTACACATCTATAGATCAATACATCAATTAGTATAACCAAGAATCCATTCACAGTTATTATAGATTAAGGATTATTAAAACCTATAACCAAATAAACTAACAACTAATTACACAAAAAATGGAAATAATATACATAAAAACATTCACTAACGATTAAAATTAATGTTGCTCCTATATTCAAAATTTCCTAACAAAAATCCAAGATGGATTACAACTATTTAAATAAGCTTGGGGAAGGGGTCACCTCATCGTCCAAGTTCATGCAAAATGTTTACATGTGGTAGTTAGAACATGAGTTCTAATTATAGTAAAAAATGTATAAGATAAATCTTGTAGTTATCAATTAAATAAACTGACTTTTTCAAAACCATGTAATGTGTGCATGTGTATAAAATGAAAAGTCAATTATACAATAAAAATATCTAACTACAAGGAAACTATGCACATTACAAAATTGTACATGCATAAAATCTTAGCCTAGCAAGGCTATATTGTATGAAGTACTTAATGTACTTTAGTCAGTTGTAGTAGTTTTGGTGGTAGTAGTTGAATTTGTAGATGTTGACACATTGCTAAAATCTTGATTTTTCAACTTATTCTTTTGATAGAATTTATATGCCACATCATGCTACTACCATATAATGTTAAAGTTTAGTAGTGGTGGTCCATGTATCCTTTTAATTTGACCAAGGAGCCTTACATGCTCATCTTTGGTTATTTTTATTTTATTCTTGAAAATTTACACCTCAATAACTTTCTTTCTGGTTGTAATTAACTCACACTCTATCTCTTCTAGTGTTAAGTCGTAGAAACCTTTCTTGAATTCATCCACTATTTCTTGAATGAGTTTATCAAAATTGATCTTACTGATCAATTTACTTGTGGTATCCTTCACCTTTGACAACTTCAAATCATGAAAAATCTAGAGGATTTGGGCCTCATGTGCCTGATATTTGGCGATTAACAACCCAACTAATTGTATCCACTCTTTTTCTTCTTCACACCTTATGAAAAGTAGGTTCAAGGCATTGGATGCCTCTAGTGTTGTTATTAAGTCTAGATGACTATATAACAAGTTGCCTATGTATGAAAATAACATATTCAACATAAAAACATCATATTTTAAGGAATTATATAATTGGTTGGTATTATTTACATGAGGGGCCAATTTGGTCCTCATAAAATCCAATGCCTCTAAAGAGTTGTAACATCAAGAAGCTACTTCTTACACCTCAACTTTTATACTTATAGGGATATGTATGGTCTTTGAGTTCTCCTTAAAATGTTCCACCTAGGCCTCTATCTCTTGTTCAACCATCTTCATTCCCTCATGGATGGATATTATAGCATCTTTATGTGCTTGGGCTAGGTCAACAAGATTTTTAATGTAAGGAGATTACCCAAGTTAATTATTTTTCCTCTTAGTGAGGGAGAATACTTCATGTCTTTCCTTGATAATTATCTCCCTACCTCTATTGTCCTTTAACTTCCTCTTCTTCTCTCTCTATATATTTCTAGATGGGGTGTCAAATTGAGTAGATATAGAGGGAAGCTTTGTGATCTTGAAGCTAGGCATTTGGTAAGCCTTATTTCTTAAGTATACAGTCCATGGAGGAATGCCCAACTATGAAGCATATGAGGTTTTAATAATGACCTCTTTTTTAGCCTCATCTTCTTCTAGATATTTATTTCATACTTTGATAAGTACATCAAGTAAGGTAGGCCATATAATCTTAGACCAATCCATTCATCCAAATTGGGTGAGTGGGTGTACTATGTTTAATTAGGGTTCGGTCTTCCTTCCCCTACTAGAAATTGTCACAATAGTTTCTTCTATGGAGGTGGTGGATGGAATTGGAAAAGTGATGTGGGTAGACTAGACATGGAGTTGTGGAGTGGCAAATGTAATTTGTACCTTCTTGGACACCTTCTTATTCATTAAGGTTCTGATCATGGAAGTGACAAAAGGGATATAAGAGGTTGGTATGGTGAGTGGGATGGAAGTGGAGAGTGGATCAATGGTAGTGGTGGAAAAGGGATCAATAGAGGTAGAAGTAAATCCCACCTAGAGTATCCTCAACATAGAAGAAATGGAAACACATCCAAAAATTTGCATGGAATATAAAGGAACACTTATGAAGGGTTGAGTACCTAAGGAACTAGGCATTATAGGCTCTACTTGAAGGCTCATGGCCTTAGCTATTTCTATATGTACTTCATAAAAATCATCCTTAATATCTTTAATTATCATAGCCTCTCCCTATGTTGGTTATAATCATGGAGCTATAGTAGGCAAGCCTTATGATGATTCCATTATGGGACTACTATTGGAGTCCTAGGTTTCCTTGTGTAAACTAGAGGGGTCTTCAGCTATGTGAGGGAACCTTGTTAGGTATATGCCACTACCTCTCATGTTTCTATCATAATAGATGTATCAATATGAACATGGGGCATAGTATTAGTCACTTGAATGATACTTTCAAGGGTTTGTTCTTGTGTTTTATCCTCCTTATTAGAATCTAAAATGATGGGGTCACTTGCTTATGCTCCCCTACTAGAACTAGGTTCAAGTGGCCTGAGCTCTTTCTTCACATTCTTGAGTTTTAATTTCAAAGGGAGTCTTTGAGATGAGGAAACTACCTGGTCTTTGGATTTCTCCTTAGATTGTCCTCTCCAAAATTTAGAATGATCTCATCCTTTGTATAGATACTTCTTGCCATCTAGATTATCAAATGGTCTTGATTTATTATAATAAGTCTTTCCCTCTCTAAAACATATTCATCATCCTTTGCAATAAGAAACAAAAAATCATAAGAATAGGGAACATGGTTGTATGGGATGTTAGGCCCCTGTAGATGCTTATAAATAAGTCTATGCAGATTCCAGTCTCTATGTGGAAGTATGGGGAAATGATATATCCTTAAATTACCTCCTAATTATCCAAAATGATTCCTTATTGTAAAGACCATTCTCCCAATTTTTATATGGTGGCCAAATTACAAAGATTCCTTTTGCCTAGATAGGTCCTCTTCAACACTTCACCATAATTGGAAATCAATTTCATGCTCTGCTAACTTGTTTGGGATGTATTTTGGGAGATACAAAGGGTTATCCTTATTTACCTTAATCATATGACTATGAAGTTTGGATAGAGGAAGTAATCCACTTTACCAACCAAGTTATTTACAATATTTGGTCCAATTTTGGGTATGGGTGAGCCATGAATGGATTGCCAAACTTAATGATATACATCCTTTGATATTCTAACCATATTCTTGGTATAGGAATATACGTGCATAAATTGGTAATGGTCACAAATTCTATTTTTAATATAGTCTTTGGTTGGAGTCCACAATTCCTTGAGGTCTCTATAACAAGTTCCCATAATGAGATATATAAAATAAGACATCATATATAAATTACCTGAAGGCATGGGATGCTTATCCTTATGAATTATTTTCTCTCTCAAATGGAAGCTGATTATCTCACCCAGGGCACATGCAACATCATGGGTGAGCATAATGTATAATAATGGCACCTAGTCTAGATTAATAAAATGAATACTTGGCATACTATAAAGTCTATTCAAGAGAGCCATGATGATGTGTATCCACATTCTAAACTTGTTGATAGAAATATCTCCCTTTGGATTCTTCCCTTTCCATGTGATGGTTTGGTGTGAGAGCAACCATGTAGAGAGTACCTTCTCAATTGAGCTCTTTGTGTTGAACTGCACTAATGTATGCTTATCAAAATAGGCATTAGGTATTCTCAAAGATAGATATCACTAGAATTTAGGTCCCAAAATTCATGAAACAACTATGTTATTTCTATAGTAATGAAGGAAATAATCCTTTGATATCCTACCCGAGAAAAATAGATCCTATAGGAGGTTAACACATGACATCACCTCTAGCTTGGTGGAAAAAAATGTAACCTTTGGCATTTAAAATCCAACAATTCTTGTAAAAACATCCTATCAGTGTGAATCATCTTATCCTCCTATAAAAACATGTCCACATAATCGACTACATCCCATAACTTTGAATAGTTGGTGTATCTATTCTAAAATATGGTAGTATCAAACACTATATTCATGAACTTTGTAGAATATTTGATTGAATATGGTGATGGTGGATTTGCTCCCCTGAATGTCTTAGATGAAGATACCATTGTTTTATACACTCTATACTACTTATAGTTTCCTTTTAGGTGATATGTATGTTGTATGGTCAATTCTACTCTAGCTTGATCACTATTTACTCACAATTCTCTTTGTAAGGATTAGCTAGGGCTCTTTAATGCATATGATAACTGAAGACTTAAAGGACAATATTGTTAGAATCAATTAAGGATTCGATGGTTGAACATCGAATATGTGGAATTTTGCATTGAATAGTAGTTCATGTGACACAAATTCCTAATGTTCACTTTGATTATAATTGTTGCATAATTCAAACATTGTTAATTCAAGTTGGTGGGGGTCTCATACTATTAATGGGAAGTATTTTCACTTTTTATTAAACTAAGTATTAAAATGGATAGTAGTGTTCTTGGTAGTAAGGAATTTTTAAATAAAAATGTTTTAAGAAAATATTCATAGCCTAATTCCATCATGGAATTGTTTCAGACAAAATGTCCTCAACAATTTCCTCGAAGACCTATTTCATCAGGCAAAAATTATGAAGCAATTATCCTGAAGGGTCACTTCTAAAAGTCTCAAAGGGTTATTTTCATTGGGAAAAAATATGAAGGGTCTACTTAGTAGGGAATTTCATCCATGATAAAAGTACCTAAGGATATAATTCATAAAGGCTAAAGGGTTATTCAAAAAGGTCAAAGGGCAAAATTTCCATGATAATTATCCTGAAGGGTAAGTTCTAAAGTGCAAATAGCCTAAAACAAAAGTACCAAAGGGTAGGTGAATTATGAAAAAGGGGTTAGGATGAAGTCTTGAAGGATAAGTGGTTATTTCAGAAAGGCTGAAGGGTCACTCAAAATGTCTGAAGGGTCATTTCAAAAAATCCAAAGGGTGGGTAGAAAGGGTTTGAAGGATCTACTTCATGGAAAAAATGCTTGAAGGGTCCACTTCATAGGGTAAATTTTTGGTGGGGAAAGGGTTCAAGACAAATGTATCGAAGGGTAGGTTGTATAAATCTCAAAGGGTATGTGCCCTTAGGGTTATTAGTTTAGAAAAATTGTATTGGCAAGATTGTTGTGGGGAATTGTTTTGGGCTTTCTGCATTGGACAAAAAATCTAATGATAAAAAGTCTAAAGGGTCATTTTCATCAGGTAAAGGGATCGAGACAAAACTCCCAAAAGATAATTTCAAAATGCCAAAGGGTACTTTCAAAAAGGCCAAAGTGTAGGTGGGTTAAGGTTGAAGGGTTATTTCTCTCAAATAAAATATCTGAAGGAATTGGTCAAAGGGAAAAAAGGCCCAAGACAAAAGTCCTAAATGGTAAGGGTCATTTCTAAAGGGCAAGGGCCTAGGAAAAAAGTCTCAAAGGGAGGGTTTCAAAAGGCAAAGGCCCAAGACAAAAGTCTCAAGGGATATGATGCCTTAGACAAAATATTCAAAGGAATGTTTCAAAGGGATGGTTTCAAAATGGCTAAAGGGCATGATGTCTCAGAAAAAATGGCTATGACATAAGTCTCATAGACTCAATTCCATTGGGGAATTATTTCACATAAAATATCCACAAAAATGTCCCCAACAAAGATAAGTCCACAGGCCAAAATCTTATAATAATAAGTAAGAAACATAAAGGTTGAAGGAATTTAGATAATGGATAAAATACTTGACAAAGACAAATTTCACAAGTATGATAAAGATAAGGCCAAAAACATAAAACTTGAATAAACAAGCTTGATAAAAAGAATAAGTCTATGAACACAATACCAATGCCATTTTGTTAAATTAAGAAAAAGGCCAATAATCATTATTCTCATAGCCTTTTGTATAAACATATAGAAGAGGGGCTCAAAGTTGAGACCATAGTCTAAAAAATGTGGGTCCCCATTTCCCTATGGAAAAAGGGGGTGTTGGGTACAATAAATAGTGACTCATAGGGGTAATACATTTGAGTATTAAAGAATCAAAAACTATGGTTTGCAATCTTAAATAAATAATGAGGTGTGTCACATAAGAATACTTAAATTTGAAACATGAAAGAGATTCCCAATTTCATTCACACAACATACTTATCTTCTCATTTCTTAGATCTGTGTGTGTTAAATGTGTAGTTTATTTAACCCTTGATGTGATGAGTTTTTTAAAGGCTTTGATGAGGATGTAGGTTTCATCCCATTATCTCTTATATCTCAAAAATAAGGGAATCTCAAGCATTGCTCTACCACTAGATAGGCATCCATAGCCCCAATAGAGATACCTTGGGATCCTTCTCATTCTATTATTTTATTTTGATCATGATGCATGGTACATTGACCTTATTTCATCATCCAAGCCTTTTGATTTTATTTAGTTTTTATTTTTCTATTTTGAACTCATTAGTTCTTTATTTTTTTCTTTTGTTCTTATTTTGGAAAAGAGAAGAGCTGGAACCCTAGTGAACTGGTATAATTATAAAACAAATCATTACTAAGACATCCCTGTCAGCCACACATATACCCAAAATTATCACTTTGAGAAGGCATTTAATGTGATAAGTGATTTTGATCTAATAAAATAAGAAAACTTTCTAAATTTGTATGAAATACTTTGAGATCAACTTCTATATGACTTTTAAAAGTATGCAATTGTAACACCATTCAGAATAATCCATGATTACCTACCTTTAATCTAAAGACTCAAAAACATAGAGATACCCCTAATCTATAAACTAGTCCCAAAGTGTCAAGATTTTTAATTTTTCCTCTTCACTACAAGTCATAAGCTCAGTTGGTTTGGATTTTAACTTGGTTATAGTTAGATCAAACACAATTTTGATTATCCATGAAAGTAAAGAACAACTAATCTAATAAAGCACTAAAATCTAATCTAAAAAACATGAAATATAATCTATGAAAGCAAAATACTAAAAGTAAGAAATATTAATCTAGAAAGTAGGAAATCTAATTTATGAAAGCAAAGAATCTAGTCTAAGAATGTAGAAAATCTAATCTAATCCTATAGCTACATTCATCTATCCCTCATTACTCAATAAGATCGATAGATGATAGAGCGATGAAGTAATATTTTAGGAACTATCCATTGACTAGATATGTAAGCTCTTTGCCTTGGAGGTCCTTCAAATGAAATGCATTATTTCCCATGATATCTAAAATCTACTATGGTCTAATCCATAGTGGGGTAGATTTGCCATGTTATCATTTATCTTCATGGGATTTATCCCAAAGTAGCACTAGACCTAAAGTCTTGAATGCTTTGAATTTTACTCTCTTATTAAACCACCTCTTGACCATATCTTTGTGTTTAATGAATGTATTTAAGGCCTCAGTCCTTGAATCTTCCATTTTTATTATGTCTAGCAGTCTTGATTATTATTTAGCACTTAGTTTCATGTAGTCTTATATAAACTAATAAGTGGGTAATTTTAGCATAACTGGGAATACGGGCTTGAATCCATACACTAATAGATAGGGTGAAGCTTTAAGGGATTTCTTATGTCTATTCCAATCTACCTAAAGAGAATAATTCAATAAATTATGCTAGTCTCTAGGCTTGTCTCTTGCTAATTTATTAATTGAATCAATTAGATTCTTATTTATTGAATCTACCAAACCATTTCCATGAGGGTAGTAGTTAGAAGCTGACCTGATAATGATATGGTTATCATGTACCCATTTAGTAAATTTTGATGATATGAAAGCTGGTACATTATCACAAACCAAAGAAATAAGGGTGGAAAATTTGGTATGTGTTCCCTCAAGAAGTGAATCACATCTTATGCTTTGTTGTTTTTTATGGCTATGGCCTCAATCTATCTAGTGTAGTAGTATGTAGCAGTAAGAAGAAATTTATCACTTGCTAAGGAATTTAGGTTTATGACACCAATAAAGTCTAAACCCCACTGAGTAAATGGCCTTCCTTTAATAACTCACTATAATGGCATTATTGCATATACTTATTTATTATCTAGATCTTAAAATTTATGGCATGTTCTCACATGATAATGAGCATCCTTGAAAACTATTGGTAATAGTATCCCATTTTCAAGATATTATGGCCTATGGTATTTCTAGAAGGGTGACCATTACATAAATTCTAATGTAATTTGTCTAATATTTCTTTAGCTTCTTCTGTAGATACACACCTGAGATAAATACCTTCATAATTTCTTCTATAGAAGACTCCCTTCTTGATCATGTAATGAGCAAATTTGAGCCTCAAAGCTCTTCTTGTCTCTCTATTGAGCTTCAAGGAATAGGTTACTATAAGAAAATATTGTATTATATCAGTATACCATTCTTATTTATATACTTGAGCTTCACATACCTCTTCAACTCTGATACAAAGATGTGGTTCAATCATAAGCTAAATAATATGTTGGCATTGAATGATATTTTTAGGCTTGCTTTATATGTCAAATTTTTACATCTTGGCCATCCATTTGCCTTGGTATTCTCCTAGCTTGTTTTGTGAAAGAGTGAGCTTAACAACAAGATCAGGCATGATGATAATGGTTTTATTCCTTAATATATAATGTTGAAGCTTCTTTACTACCTTGACAAGGGTAAATATTTATTTGCCAATCATAGAATATCTAAGCTCTACATCTTTCAAATTTGTGCTTATGAATGCAATTATATTCTCATTCTCTTCCTTATTTTGTGTGATGACAATAGTAATCATATGCTCTAAAGTGAATGAGTACAAGTAGAAATCTTTTGTGAAATCTAGACTGGTCAATATTGGAGCCTATAATATTACATCTTTAATTTCTTGAAAATACTTTTGGGCTTTATCTATCCACTCTATTTTGGCATCTTGATTGATCATGACATTTAGAGGTCTAATAATTTTTGTAAATCTTGAGATGATCTTCCTTTAAAATTTAATCTTTATAAATAATGATTTAATCTCCTTCTTGTTGTTTGGTGGCTAAATTTTTGAAATCACCTAAATTTTATCTAGATCAATGGTGATCCCATACTTGGTGATGATGTTCCCTAAAATCTTTCCTTCAATCATTTTGAATATTCTCTTCTTTATGTTTAATGAAACATCTAACCTTTTGCATATTTTGAATATGGACTGTAGGTGACTTATGTGGTCTTTCTTATTCTTTGAAAATACCATAATATCATCCATGTAGATGATTATGTAATTTACTATTAATAATTTAAAATCATGATCCATGGTTTTTTGAAAGGTAGATCCTTCATTTATTAGGCCAAAAAGAATCCTCTTATATGCATAAGTCCCCTAGTTTATGGTAAACATCATCTTCATTTTGTCCTGAGATTACACTAGTACCTAATTGTAGCCTAAAAAACCATCTAAGAAGGACATCATTTTAGAACCACTTACTATTTGTAACACATCATCCAGAGAAGGTAGAGAATAATTTTCCTTTTTAGAAGCCTTGTTTAGATTTTTGAAGTTCACGCATTATCTAAAATCACTATTTTTCATTCTTAATGGGACCAAATTGGCCACCCAAGAATAATGTTATATTGGGAAGACAATTTTTGCATTTAAAATATTTTTAACTTCTCTCTAAATGAGAGGATCTAGAATAGGATTGAATGGTCTTTACCTCTATCTAAATGGTTTATGATCTGATTCAAAGGAATCATATGAGTAATGACCTATGGGTCATATACTTTCAAATCTTCACATATCTAAGCAATGATGTCCCTATATCAAGTGATTAAATCCTTCACTCATTGTCTTTCTTTTAGGTTACAATTGAGGTCAATATTCACCTAACATGAGTTATGCTCATCTCCTAGATTTTATCTTTCAAAGTCAGATTCATTGACCTTGGGCTACCTAAGTTATAGAGATTGATGGTCTATGTTGAATGGTCTTTATAAAGAGATCAACCCATCTAGAATTTGATTCTCTTTAAGCTAAAGAATGCCCTATTTATTTGATTCCTTGATATAGGTGATTAATGTCTTTGTCATTGATGATTTGGAATTTGATTTCCCTTAAATTAGTTAAAAACTAAATAATCTATTGGTCATCATCAAAGACTTGGAAATTCTCTACGTTATCTTGAATAAAAGAATAAGGTACCAATTTAATTGAGAACTTTTTACCTTAGATTCTTGTAGTGACTCTAGATTAGAATCAATAGTAGCTAATGAATCATTGGTTTGATTTTACTCTCTGTGAAGTGTTACTATGTTAAAAGCTTCAAATATTTGAATTAGGTCCCATGCTTTATACTTGTATCTCTTCAAATAAGATAACTTGTATTGGTATTTATTTTTGACTTGATTGACCACCAGCTTTTAGTCATAAAATACTGATATTTACTTTAAATTATTCTTGAGTACAAACTACAGTCCCATAACTAAGGCCTCATACTCAACTCTATTGTTATTGCATGGAAATTACAATCTATATGTTACCAAATTTGTTTTACCTTGTCGATCAATCAACTTGATTCCCATACCTGATCCTTGCTTAGATCTAGCACCATCAAAGTATAGAGTCCATAACTAATTATAACCTTTAGGTTATTGATTTTGTAATTGATTATGAGTGGTGAAAGTATAAATACCAAGGTTAGGTGACTCATACTTTACCTCTTATTTCATGGCATTATACTATGTAATGGGATACTTCATTCTTAGATCTCTATCAATTTTGATTTGATTTTAAACTTCTCTCCATGATAACCATATATGAGAGAAGTCCATAGAGAGATATCCATTGAGTGTTTTGGACCAATAATTGATCAAAAATAGATCATCTCCTTTGGGTATGTCTACCATTACAATATCAATGGTCATCTAGACTGGTAGTTCAGATCCTACTTGAATGCACACATTAGTTAATTATCTAGCTATTGATGCCACTATTTTATTTAGTTGAGAAACTATTCTCTTTGAAAGTCTTGGTGTCAAACCAAGATTTTTACATATGGATGTAGGAATAAAAGTTATAGATGCTACATAATCAACTAAATAGTTATGCATGTTCTTACCAAATACCTTGATAGTCAACAAGAAGGGTGGAACTTCTAGCTTGCTCTTGTAAATGACATTGGCATCATTAACTTTCTCTTTGTCTATAGATGCTTTAGTTCTTCCCATAGGTTCCTTTCTAGTAATGGACTTCCATAGAAACTCCTTTTGTTTAGTAATTTGAGATAACTCATGAAGAGTTATATTTTCCTTGATCCTCTTCATATATTCCACAATATTGTATCTTCGTTTGCTTGGTTCTTCCTTGATCTACAAATAATTGTTCCCCTTTAAAGGGGGTGGATTATTGTCTATCTTGGGATTAGGAGGAATCATTATGGTATTTTTAGGAGTCAATATTATAAGTGGTTTCTTATTCCTTAGATTGTATATACCTCTTTGGAACTGCTAGAAAGCATGAACTTCATCCATATTGTGTTCTATTTCATTGTCATCTTTGACTAGGAAGGAAAACTCATGGGTTTTGGAGAATAAAGTGGTACTTAAAGGGTTAGGATCTAGATGATGCTCAAGAAGGTTATACATCTAATCTTGTCTAACTGCCTCTCTTTGAAATATTTTGAATGTTGTGCAAAATTCAACATAGTTAAGCTCACCATGCTTGGAAGTATTATGGATTCTACACCAATTAGGAAGAACCATTTATACTATGTTGATATCTAGAAGATTTTTAGGCTATTTAAACTTGTTATATAGTCTATTGTATCTCTATAATTTAGTATTCTGATTTCCAGTTGGGCCATTGACATTGCCCATTTTCCTTTGCATATTCAGGAAATCATTGCTCAACATTTGAACCATCTTCTAAATAGAATCCAAATCTACCTTTGTGAAATCCATACCTTGTAAAATAGTAGTGGGAAGGGTAGTCTCTTTTTAGTTTTGCTAATAACCATTATTTGCTACATGATTGTTTGAGTAGCCAAAAATTGAGTATTTTGTCTCTATTAGTGGAGGTAGTGTGTACAATTGGTTTTGATTAAACATGGGAAAATTATGCTTCATGTGTGGTACTAGTTTAGTGTTAAAAACTATTGTTGGCATTAGGTTCTCTAGGAATTTGAGGATGGAGCTACCTATCTATGCTAATAGCCTCTTTGAATTCTAATTCTAAAGTTTTAGTTGTAATTGCTATTCTCAAAAACATGACAATGATAGGGTCCAGGGCATTATTTTACATTTCCAATGCTAATGTTGCCTCTAGTTTATATTTTGGGGTCAATTAATTATACATCTTCTACCATATTATGTTGAAACCATGGATGGGTTTGTTAAGCTCCCTCTTCATGCTAGTGAAGTGTTGGTATACCAAACTGGGATTAGTGACCTATCCAAATTATACAACAAAATTTGCTTGACATTCATCCTAAGAAGTGATTGATTTTTTGGTTAGATTTAAATACCAATCATAATTAGCATCCATAAAAGTAAAAGGGAATAATCTTCATGCAGAATCATCATCTATGGCATTCATTAGTTTTAAAGTAGCTTTAACTAATTTGATATGTTCCTCTTTTATCCTTACTTCTAAAGGGGAAAAAGATGGTAAGTACTTTTTGGGATTTTGAGGTAAGTCATGCATGTCCCCTAGGATGGAAATAGTAGATCCAACTAAAAAAGTTTATTGTTAATCCATTAGTTGATTAATAGGTAAAGGATTCCTTACTAAATAAGGAGTCCTTAGAGGTGGATTGCTATAAACTAGGGCTGTTGGCACAGTTCTAGGTTTCCTATGATTTATCAAGAGTGAGACTAGAAAACCAGCCTAAGAATTAGATCTGGTCACTCTCGTGGGTGAATCCAATACAACTCTATGTAAAGAATACCTACTATTATTAGAGGTTTTGGTCCTCCTTCTAGTGTTAGTGAGACTATTGATGTAGGTTTTATATACACTACACTGTAATGAGGTAACCTCTGATGTTTTAAGATCTCAATGGAGGTAAACTCTACTCTAGAGAACAAGTTCTAGGTATACGGTCTATTTCAACCTATTGATGGAATAATGGTAGGGTATGCAGGTTGTAGATAAGGTTTTTGGATGGAGGTGTGGTTACCAAAAGGTAGTGAATATCTACATGAGTTAGATGGGTGGATGATTGATAATCTAAATTAGGTATGTCTCAAAACAAACTCAAATGGAGAGAAGGTTAAGGAAAAAAATAAATATTTATGGTTTTCAAAAATCACTTCCCTAGATGGTTTATAAAAAAGACAAATACTCTTATAACCTATGCCTATTGCTAGCAACAATTGCACATGCACAATCAAACACAGCTAAGAAGTCTAAAAAAATAATGATGTAAGAAATTCATGATCCTCAATCAAAGTTTGCTCCTTTTAGGGTAGTTATTTCACACCCTTAATCAATATATTATGGCCTAAGATAGTGAAGTATCTAAGTTAGCTATTGCACACACACAAAAAACTACATCTAAGAAAGCACTCATACATAATCAAAATTATAAATCAATTTGAACTTAATTATCCCAATCAATATATTTAAAAAACCTTTAATAGCTATTACACTTCTATAGATTAGTACATCAATTAATATAACCAATAATCCATTTGTAGATATTACACACTAAGGATTATTGAAACATAAAACCAAAAAAAGTAATAACTAACTACATAGAAATTGGAAAGAAAATACACAAACACATTCACTGATGATGAAAATTGATGCTACCCCTGTATTCAAAATTCTCTGACAAAAATCCAAGTTGGATTAAAACTATTTAAATAAGCTTCGGGAATGGGTCTCCTTATATTTCATGTTCATAAAAAGTGTTTACATATGGTATTTAGAACATGATTTCTAACTATATTCAAAATTGTATAAGAGAAATCTTATAGTTATAAATTAAATAAATTGACCTTTTCAAAGCCATACAATGTGTGTATGTGTACAAAATTAAAAGTCAATTTTATGATAAAAAGCTCAAACTACAAGTAAACTATGCACTATTACAAAATTGTACATGAAAAAAATCTTATCCTATTAAGGTTGTGTTGTATAAGTGTTGCATGTATTGTAGTTGATGCAACAATTATGGTGGAAGTAGTTGAATTTGTAGATGTCAACACATCACTAGAAGCTTGCTTTTTATTAACCTCATTCTTTTGATAAAATTTATATTCAACATCATGCTACTACCATATCATATTCAAGTTCAATATCAATGGTTGATGTATCCTTTTAATTAGACAAAGGAGTCTTGTATGCTCATATTTGGTCATCTAGAATTTATTATTGAAAATTTCCACCTCCATAACTTTCTTTCTAGCTACACTCAACTCAGACTCTATCTATTCTATTGCTAATTCTTGTAAACCCTACTTGAAGTCATCTACTACTCCTTGAATGAGTTTGATAAAATTGATCCTACTGAGAAATTTACCTATGACATCTTTCACCTTCAAAAAATTAAAATCATGCAAAATCTAGAGGATTTGGGCCTCATGTGCTTAATATTTGGGGATTAATGCCCAGACTAATTATAGGCACTCCTTTGCTTCTTCCTACCTTATGACAACTAAGTTTAAGGCATTGGATGCTTCTAGTGTTGTCCTTAAGTCTAGATAACTATATAATGAGGTGCCTATGTATGTAGCTAACATATTCGACTTACCATTGTCATCTTTCAAGGAATTATATAATTGGTTGGCATTATTTATATGAGGGTCTAATTCAGCCCTCATAAACTCCAATGCCTCCAAAGAGTTATAAAATTAGGAAGTTGATTCTTACACCTCAACTTCTATACCTATAGGAATATGTATGGTCTTTTCTTGATCCTTCAACTATTCCACTAGGACTCTATATCTTATTATCCATATATATTCCCTCGTGGATGGCTACTATAGGATCCTTATGTGCTTGGGCTAGGTTTACTAGATTTTTAATGTAAGTAGATTACCCAGGCTATTTATTCTGCCTCTTATTGAGGGAGAATACTTTGTATCTTTCCTCAAGAATTATCTCCATACCTCTATTGTCCTCCAAGTTCCTCTTCTTCACTCTGTATACTTCCAGATGGGGGTTCAAATAAATTGGAGATAGAGGGAAGCTTGTTGATCTTGAAGCTAGGCATTTTGGAAGCCTTGCTTCTTAAGTCTACAACCCATGGAAGAATGTCCAACTATGAATCATATGAGGTTGTAACAACAACCTATTACTCAACCTCATCTTCTTGTGGATATTTTTTTCATACTTTGATAATTTTATTAGAGAGGGTAGGTCATATAATCTTAGACCAATCCATTCCTCCAAATTGAGGGAGTGGGCAGACTATGATCAATTGGGGTTTGGCCTTCCCTCCCCTACCAAAAAATGTCACAATAGCTTCTTCCATGGAGGTTGTGTATGACATTAGAAGGGTGATCTAGGTGGACTAGACATGGAATTATGGAATGGCCAATGTGGTCTATACCTTCCTAGATACCTTCTTTTTAAAAGTTTTGATAGTAGAAGTGCTAGAAGGGACAAAGGAGGTTCTCATGGTGAGTGGGATGGAAGTGGAGATTGGATCAATGGTAGTGGTGGTGAAGGGATCAATGGAAGTGGAAGAAACTTCCACATGGGGTGTCTTCAACATAGAATAAATGGAAATACATTATAAAATTAGCATAGAAGGTAAATAAATAATTAAAAAGGGCTGAGTACCTAGAGAACTAGGCACTACAGGTTCTACTTGAAGGCTCATGGCCTTAGATATTTCTATCTCTACTTATTCATTAGAATCATCCTCAATATCCTTAATTACAACCTCTCCCTATGCTGGTTCTAATCATGGAGGTTCAATAGGCAAGCCTTGTGATGATTCCTATGGGACTACTTGTTGGAGTTCTAGGCTTCCTTGTGTAAGCTAAAGGTGTCTTTAGCTATGATGGGGAGCCTTTTTGGGTAAATGCCACTACCTATTATGTTTATATCCCAATATATGTAACAATATAAACCTGGGGCATAATAGTACTCACTTAAATAACACTTACAATGGGCTATTCTTATGTTTTTTCCTCCTCATTAGAATCTAAACTGATGGGGTCACCTACTAAAATTGGGTTCAAGCAGTCGAAGATCTTTCTTCACATTCTTGAGTTTTAATTTCAAAGGGATTCCTTAAGTTGAAGAACCTACCTAGTCCTTGGATTGCTCCTTAGACTGTCCTCTCCAAAAATCAAAATGCTCCCATGCTTTGTATAGAGCCTTCTATCATCCAATTATTTTACAATAACTAAGGGATCCTCTTGAATCATTCTCAAATTGTCTTCCTTCATTCCAACAAATCTTTCCCTCTCTAAAACATCTTCATCATCCTTTTCATTTAGAAACGAAAAATCATAAGAATAGGGAACATGGTTATAGGGGATGCTAAGCCCCTATAGATGCTTCTAAATAAATCCATGCATATCCCATTCTCTATGTGGAAGTGTGGGTAAATTATAGCTCCTTATCTTGCCTCTCACTTATCTAAAATGCTTCCTTATTTTATAGACCATTCTCTAGATTTTTATATGGTGTCCAAAGTACAAATATTTCTTCTAACTAAATAGGTTCTTTTCAACACTCTTCCATAATTGGAAAGTAATTTCTTGCTCTACCAACTTGTTTGGGATGTATTATTGGAGACACAAAGGATTAACCTTGTTTCCCCAAATCATTATGACTATGAAGTTTAGATAGAGTAAGTAATACTATTTACCACCTAAGTTATTTACAATATTTGGTCAAATTCTAGGCATGAGCGAGCCATGAATGGTTTACCAAACCTATAGATATACATCATTTCTGACCATATTCTTAGTATAGGCATATATGTGCATAAATTAGGTAGTGGTCACAAATTCTATTTTTGATACAGTATATGGATAGAGCCCAAAATTCCTTGAGGTCTCTATAACAAGTTCTCATATCAACATTTAGTAAATAAGACATCATATATAAATTGACCAAAGGCATGGGATTCTTGTCCTTATAATTATCTTCTCTCTCAAATAGAATCTAATTATCTCACCTAAGGCATACATAAGATCATGGATGAGAATCATGTATAACAATGGTACCTAGTTTATCTTAACAAAATGAATACTTATCATACCATAAAGTTTATTCAAGAGAGCCATACCAATGCATATCCCCATTATGAACTTGTTGATTGAAGTAGCTCCCTTTTTCTTCTTCCATTTCCATGTGATGGTCTAGTATGGGAACAAACATAAAGAGAGTGCCTTCTCAATTGAGTTCTCTGTGTTAGACTACACTAATATATGCTTGTCAAAATAGGCATTGAGTATGCTCAAAGATAAATATAGCTATAATTTAGGTCATGAAATACATGAAATAACTATGTTAATTATTGAGTAATGAATGAAAGAATCCTATGATATCCTACCCAAGAAAAATAGATCCCATAAGAGGTCGATGCATGACATCACTTCTAGCTTTGTGGAAGCAAAATGTAACCTTTAGCATTTAAAATCCATTAATTCTTAGATAAATAACCTATCATCAGGTGTCATCTCATCCTCCTCTGAAAACATGTCCATAGAATTGACTACATCCCATAACTCTAAATAGTTGTATTTATTTTTTAATATGGTAGTGTCAAACACTGTATCCATGAACTTTGTGGAATCTTTGATTGCATATGGTGATGGAAGATTTACTCCCCTACATGTCTTGGATGAAGATGTCATTGTTGTATATGCTCTATAATACTTAAAATTTCCTTTTAAATGAGATGTATGTTGTCTTCTCAATTCCACTCTATCTTGATCACTGTTTACTCACAATTCTCTTTATAGGGAGTAACTAAGGCTATTTGATGTATAGGATAGTAAGAGACTTTGAATACAAGTTTGCTAGAAATCAATGAAGACTTTGGTGGTTGCACATCAGATATGTGGAATTTTGCATTGAATAGCAGTTTGTGTAAAAAAAATTACAAACATTCACTTTGCTTATAATTCCTTCATAATTCAAACTTTATTAGTTCAAGTTGGTAGGGGTATCATATTATTAATGGGAAGTATTTTCACCTTTTATTCAAATAAGTATAGCAAGGGCTATTATTTTTCTCAACAGTAAGGCATTTATTAGGAAAAATGTTTTAGCAAAATGTCCATAGAATAATTCTATTATGGAATTATTTCAAACAAAATGTCCACAATAATTTCCTCGAAGACCTATTTCATTACGAAAAAGTTATGAAGTAATTTTTATGAAGGGTTATTTTCATTGGGCAAAAATATGAAGAATCTAATTCTTAAGAAATTTCATCAATTATAAAATTCCTAAAAGATATACTTTGTAAAGGCTAAATGGCTATTCAAAAAGGCCAAAGGGCAAGTATATATGGGAAAATGCCCAAGATAATTATCCCAAATGTTAAGTTATAGAGAGCAAAGGGCCCATGATAAAATTCTTAAAGGGTAGGTACAATATGATAAAGGGGCTAGGATAAAGTCTCAAAGGATAAGTAGTTATTTCAAAAAGGGCTGAAGTGTCTATTCACAAATTTTGGCCCATATAAGAAAATATTGCATGGTTTGATGAAGAAATAGATCTAAGGCTTAGAAAGGGGTCCAAGATTGACAAGTAAAAGATACCATGGAGGTTTCCATGTGTTTTTCAACATTTGAAACATGTTCCAAAGTTTAAAGGTCCCCATAAGGTATTAAGAGAAATTAGAATGACTTAGGAAGCTCTTGGCATCCATCTATTTCTTTACTGTATTCATCCTAACATTTTGGGTCTAGAGGTAGAAAGTACCATTGGGTAGTTTGCTAGGCTAAATCTCACATGTGTGGGTGAGTCAAGAAGAATTGGTCATATGGGTTTATTAATTTTTATACCAAGCTCATATATGCCAAATCTTAGGTCCTCTATCTAAGTACATCAAAAGTTGTGTATATTCAAAGTTGTCCTCTCAATAATATTATAAATTTTTCCCATACTTAGCCATTTTCAAGAAGGTTTTAGTAGAGCTAAGTGAGTGTCTTCACAAAGATATATCTCACACATGTAGTCATTTCATAAGAAAGTGATCATATGGGTCAGTTCACCTTGGTCCTAGGTTATTATGTGCCAAGATGGAAGTACTTCACCAAATCATAAATAGAGTTATACATGTGAAAAATTGGGCTCCCAAGTATTTTTTCTAAGTCTCCCATACTTGATCATTTGAGCTCGACTGTCACCATGGCATCACATAGAAGTAGTTATGGATCAACCATCTTAAACTTTTAATATCTTTACTTTGAAAGCTCTTGGGACCATTAGATCAAATTGGTTTGTCCTTTTTGACCTTAGTAATGTGATCTATGAATTTGACTCAAGAGAGGATGGTTAGTATGGTGTTAGTTTCAAAATGAAAACAAAATTAAAGAAACACACTAACTAGCATAACATCTCTAAAAATAGACACTAGAGAGAGCTTAGTTAACAAACATGAATAAAACACACAACTAAAATGCAAAAGAAACCTTCTTTTACCTCCCTAGATGCTCCAAAATGCTTATTGTAGTGGCTTGCTCAGCTTGTGCTCATGAAGTCCTTGCAATGGAAGCTTGTATACCTCCAACTCTCCTTGGCACCTTTAGCTTATGGCTTGTCTTGGCTTGGAATCAATTTTTCATGATAACACTAGTTTTTTAAAGCTTTTGGAACCATTTGTGAATTATAACTTTGCATTATCAAGAATTATAAATGATGTTCATGGCCTCTCTATTTATAGATTTTTGAGATTGATCAAAATCAACCTAAACCATCCATATCATGATTAAGATGTGTGGCTAAGGATTAATCTAATTATGTAATTAAAATTTATAAATAGGCTCATTAATATTTGGGATATAGGAGCAATTAAAAGGCATGGAGGGCTTTGATGATGCATGGGAGGCATGAATCCTTATATTTATGGCATTTATGGCCTAGGGATGTCTTCCCAATAAATGAGGTCACTTAATGATGCGAATATTCAATATTCATTTCTAGAAACAAGTATTTAACAATTTTCCATGGAATTTTCAATTAGGCATCTAATTTAGATTAATTAGTTCTTAAGAATGATTAAGCACTTTGTGCATAAATTAATCAAATTGATCATAATGCCTTATTATTGGTCCAAAATTTGACTGGATTGGAATTGGAAGGCAATGCTAGATGTGTTGGATCCGTATTCCTATTTACGATGTTACCAACAACAAATAATAAAGGCATGTGTCTTATGCAAGATATTTGATAGGAAAATATCAATCCAAAGAACCTAGGTACAAAATTAGCATTTTGAAATGAAATGATTTGATCAATGTTAGTTCGCCCATAAATTTCATTGCTCTATTTAGGGATACCCTAACCAAAATCGAAACTTGAAAATGTCAGTTTCACATATTTTAGTGTGTTTTAGTGTTTTTAAACCAAATTGTGCATTTTGGGTGGAAATTAGCCAAAAGCTTGATTTGAGGTCATTGGTGGCTAGATTCAGGTGTCTATAGTTTTCCCCTATTTGGGAATATGTTGAAAACCATAAGAAAAGCAATGTATTCTCAAATAATGAGAGATGGCCTATATGCCAACAGAAAGATGGTAATTAAAGAATAAAATTTCAAATGACTTTGGGAAGCCTGTGATGATACCCCCTCGAGGGAGTGGCCATCACATATGTTGATGGATGATCCCTTGAAAAAAACAAGAAGAAAGGTGGAATTAACCTATAGTTGAGATTAATCTAAATGAGAAAATTCTTGCATGCATTGATGTAAAAAGGATGCTGATTTTCCCAAAGGTAGTTATAACAAAAAATAAGAGTCAAAATAATGATTTACCCATAGGCGGTTATATTCATTAAGAGGACCTATATTGGCTAAATATGATTGTGACCTATTTAGGGCTGATTACTAAGCATAACTCAAGGATATAACCTAGAATATATATTAAAGATGAGTGGGTGAAAAGTGATGAAATAGACGAATAGAAGAATAAGATTGATCAATGTGAATGATTCAATTATACCTACCAATGAGGAGATGCTCATCTTGATTAGCAATGATACAACTAGAATGGTCAAATGAGTTGATTTGATCAAGGGTGGGATGGAAATATTTTTTAAGGTGCCAAGGAGAAACTTTTATATCTCGATTGATTATAGACCTTCTTGAAGCTAAATTTTGCTATAAAATGTGATGGTAGGCTTCATGATAGAACACCATGAAGACTTAGCCAAGAAATGCATAAGGAATAACTCCTTATATCCAATAAACACTTGAAAACAAAAAACCAATGATAAAAAATATAATGACAATGTTGATGTATTAATATGGATAGACTCAAGAATAATGTGCTCAAAGAATCACCTAATGAACACATATAGACTAAGCCAAGGCAAAAGTCTTGAAAGAAAACAAATAGGCAAGCAAACAAATAAACAAACAAACAAACAAACAAACAAACAAATAAATAAATAACTTAAAATAAGCAAACAAATAAAAAGCCTAAACACAAAAGCAAAAGAAAGCATCCTAACAATGATAATGCCCTAGTAAGGCAGATCGAGGATAACTAACTAGGCTTAGAAAGGACAAATGTTTTTTGGATTTTTGAAATGTTATGAAAGTTTTTGGCATTTGAGGTATCTTAACTCATTAGATAATGACACGATACCTACTCATAAAATGGTGAGATCATTTGGCTTAGGTTGCTCATAAAATAGTGATAGCATATGGAAAGGGGGACTGAGGTGACCCCAACATGAATTGAGCATGACTCACATAGTCCTAAAATGACCTCAAGTCATAATAATTCCATCCACACAAAAGGCATCTACAAACCAAATAGGTCCCAACAAGTTCTTGAATCTAGCAAATTGCCACTCAAATCAAAATAATAATGGCAAGGTGATGAGACAATGCATGATAAACAAGTGTTTCCCTTAGTTTACTCATATGAAGTTATAACTAGGATACAATGGAATAGGTCAATGGTAATAATTTTCCCATAGGTAGTTATAATTAGTATCAAGACTGGTGAACCACTGATGTGCCCATAGGTGGTTATAATCAGGCTCACATAAACAAATGTGGATATAGGATGAAAGATATCTTGCCAGATGAACTGTCACACTACTTTCATAGATTATCATTATAAACATGGATTTGATAAGAGTTTAAACCTGATAAAAATATCCTTAGAAAAGGTGTAGGAAGAACCAAATCAACCAAGATCAAAATAGGACTAGGTAGGATGACTAAAAATAGGCTTTGGTCTAGATAGGAAAGGAATGATAGGATGAAATGACATTGATTTATGGTAATGATGGGTTTTGATAGATTGGATAAAATGGTAAGAGGGTTTCCCCCAAGTGATGGGGTTAATGGTTGGGTTCTTTAATAATGACAAATGGATACGTAATAAGGGTAATGCCATGGTAATGAAATGGCATGGTACATATGTGGTTTTTTATTCTATTATTCTTAATAATGGGGAGATGTATGTCCTAATCAACAAATGATACAAATAAAATACTTGATCATGTTAATTGTTACCCTAAACCTCATCTAAATAGTTTCTTTGTCAATACCTACCTACAAATTTAGTTTTCAAGAATGCTTTTGTGATCTTCATTGGTCATTGATTTTGATTCCTTCAAACATTGAGACAAGGTATCTTTCTAGCCTTTATAAAGAAAAGTGTAGTTGTGGATGGTAAATAGGGAAAAATAATGGATGGCAGTTTTGATTGTGAAATGGAATGGTAGATGATAATGGAATGTGGAATGGTGGGGAAAAAAATGAAAATCAATATTTTCAGTTACATGTAATGTTGCTTATGCCGAATTCAACATAATTTTGGTTGTGGCAGGGTTAAAGACTTGTTCTATCAATAGGACCACCAAAATTTTCTTTTTTTAATTTTGAGATTAGCTAACATCTGATTAGGCTATAAATTAGAGGCTATTTTGATTTGATCTTTGATTTTATCTTCATCAAGCAGTGATGAACTTTTGTGCTTAGCTATTGGTGCCTCAAAGAGGTTTTCACCAATGAAGTTGTCTTAATTGTCTTGCAGTGCCTTTGATAAGGTTTCAATAAGGAATGTTGAATTTTGAATTTTATTGTCTTCTATCACTTCCAAAAAAGTTTCACTAGAAGATTCTAAGTTATGACTTTGATTATATCCTAGTGCCTCTTAAAAGGTTTCATTAGGAGAGTGTTCTTCTGCTATATGAATGTGGTATTAGCCTCCTTGATATTTTTTAACCACTATGTCACTATGGATGTAGTTCAAAAAAGTGTGATTCTATTGATCCTAATCAACACTTATGGGATATGGAATGTCAATGATATGCCTATTTTGGTTGATGGTAATGGCCTATGGAACAATAATGTAATGAGTGTTAGAATTATAATGCTTTTAGAAGATACTAGGAGAACTTGTGTCAAAACTAAAGTAATCATCCTAAAAAATTGTAGAAGGATCACAAATGTATTCATATTGATCTAAAAGCCATGTATAACCAATGTTGTAATAGACACAAACATATTATTCTTCTGACTCAAGGGATTCTGAATCTAATGTTGAGTCTAATGTTAATTTTGATTCTAATGCTAAATATGATGTCAGTTTAAGAATAGAACCTAACTCTAACTCTGATTCTTCATCTGATGGGTACTCTATTACAATGATGTTTTGTTGAATATTTCATTTTGGAAAAGTAACATCTTGTAACAGTATGATGGGCTCCACAAAGACTAGTTTGTTAAAGTGAGACTCCTCTAGGATGAGAAAAAGGTCAAGAAAAAACTCCTTAGAGACTAGCTTGTTAATAGGAGGCTCTTAAAAAATATGCACATGATCAAGGTAATGATTTTCCCATAAGAAATTATAATCATTAAAAAGTGACTTAGTAAAGACTAGCTCATTAGAGTGAGACTCCTCAATAAGTAGTATAGGATCAATAGGTAATTCATCATAGTTTGACTTATCACAAATGGTTGATTCAAAAAAATCATCTTGGATTGGCTGGTTCTCTTAGCCTTGGTTTCTAATGAGTTGGAAAAACTAATTTTGAACACAACTTAGTATTCAAAGGATTGGATGGGATTGGTTTTGGATGAGAAATCGCTTGTGGTTGGATAATGGTAGGGCATTAGGGAGCATGATTTCTCTCATGAGCCAAAGGAAAAATCCTTAAAATGGTAATGATAGGGTAGTGTGGGGCTTGATTGATTGATCAAGCTAAAGGACTAGGTCTTGTAATGATGAAAGGGTGTTGTGAAACTTGGTTGATCACACAAACCAAAGGATGAGGTCCTAGTATAGAAATGGTTGGGCATTATGGATCTTGGTTACTCACACAAGCTAAAGGATGAGGTCTAGGTATGGGAATGGTATGACATTGTGGTCCTAGAATAGGAATGGTATGATGTGGTGGATCTTGATTACTTACATAAGACAAAGCATCCAAGTCTTCCTCATAAACCATATCATCCTAATTGTGAGTTAGCTCATAAGCTAGTTCTCGATTGTGTTCCATGTACTGATTATTGAAAAGAGGGTATGGATTCATATCCCAAATAACATTATCTATAGTTGGGTCTTTAAAGTCCTCCTCACAAGCCTTTTCATGCCAATCAAGGTTTTGATTTGGATTTTGTGGATTTTGACTATGTTCCCCATATGGAGTATTGTATGGAGAATATTAAAACTCCTTATAAAATCTCTCTACAGGGGTTCCTAGTGGGAAAGTTTGTGGCCATTCTATCATAAGTTGGATTATAAGTGATTCCACCATAATTGTAGCGAGACATATCAGCATAAATGATTAAAGCTCCAAAATAAAAAGGCTTAGATTTCTAAAAACTCCAAAAAAACTATGTGCAAAGGACAAATGGTTTAAACTTGGTCAAACTTGGTTGAAAGGGTGGAGTTGTATCTCTAATGTGGTCTAAAAGTGGATCTGTATCTCCAAAATGATTTGTGCTAATACTTAGCATAAAATAGTCTAACATGAAATGTCTAATTCCAAATGTCATATGAACAAAAGGTCAAGTGTCTAAATAAAAATTGGCATGTCAAAGATCTAGGTTAAAATGTTACAAATAAGGTCTAAACTAGGAAAGGGAAAAATTGAGTTACTAGGTCTTTTGTCCAAATGTGGAGTCAAAAGCTAGGCCCAAACAAATAGGCATGTGCTAGGACTTTTGGCCAAATAGTTTCAAAATATATACTTGAAACAAAGGTTGATGTGATTTGATTTAATCTAACAAGTTTGGAAACAACTTTGACATAGACTTGACACACAGAATCAAACATAAATATGATCAGTTGGCATAAGTATAAGATAAAAGGATCTTTGAAGAAAGACTATGTTTTCCCAAATAAAGTCACAAATAATGATAAGGATATGTACTAAATAAAAAAACCATCAATAGTTTTCAAATTTGGGTAATCGAATAACTAAATCTATGCAACCCAAAAGAGAAATATTGGTGTATTAGCCCCATGAATTGAGTCCTAAATAAAAATCAATCAATATTTGAATCCAATATTGACAAGGTTAATTGAAACCTTAAATATTAAAGACTAGGATTTGATCAAGAAAACTAGATAAGATTAGACAACATCATGGCATAAGACAAAGGTATAAATGGTATACATGACATGGTTTGAAATAAATGATTTTTGATACAAGGTAAACTAATCTTGAAACAAACTGAGTAGCCTAATGATGTAAGCATGCTCGAATGATGTGATCTATGTTATGTTTCAAAGAATAAGAAAGGATCAAGTTTTTTTGACATGATTTGGGCATCATAACACTACCCTCCTCAATTCAAATGAAACACACACAAACAAGTTTAGAAAAAATTTCAAGGCATAAGTGTGGTGTAAAATGACTAGCATAATGCCTCTTTAGACAAAAGAGTGATGTATAGAAAAATTTATTTTGACATGGCTTTTATAAAAAAACAAATAATTTTTAGTCTTAAAAACACCAAGTAAGATAAATAACCAAAATACACTAAGTATAATCATCGAAATGCTAACAAGGGTATGTCAATGTGGAGTTGACTACACTAGCAATCTTTCAAATGTTTCTAAGGGAATCAATTTCAAAATGACTTTGATGTCAAACAATGCAAAAGATAAGTATAGAAATTGGGTGCCTATGGCATTGGCTAGTTTTAAAAAGGTCTAGTCCTTTTTACAACCACTACATCCTATTTTTCACTCAGTGTAGTGTGATGTCCAAATGCAGATACATCCCGTGTGTAACTCAAAGAGAGTAAGTGAAGTCAATGCTGGGAGGTGAAACCCCAAGTCAAAGCTTCCCTAAAGAAATCATGCGAGGTGATGAAGTCCCCCTCACAAGCCAAGTTTGCATAAAAATAAATAAAACATGAAATAAAAAAACTTTAGGGTCATTTTCAAGGTCACCAAGCTTTGATGGGTTTTTAAGGATTGCTTTAGATGACTTTATTTCTAACCCTTGGACTAGGCTACTTGAAATAAGAATGGTGCTTTTGATTCCAAGGGTTCCCTAAAGGGGGAAAATGGAAGATCATATACACAACATCCTTCTTTGTCAAACAAGTTTTAATTAAATAACTATTGAAAATAAGAATTGACAAGTGTGTTCAATTTTAAGCTCAAATGAAAGATTTGGTGGTGTTCATTTGACCCCTTGGTCTTAATATTGTGAACTTTGAAAACTAATGCTAAAAACTTACTTAAGCACCTAAATGTTACATTAAGCATCGAAATAATGTTCATAGTTCATTTTAAATTCATGCCAATTATTTCTTAATAGCATGTTTTAATTAGTTCCTAATAGCATGTTTTAATTAGTTCCAAGTCTGCTGGTTACCTATATACCCTTAAGGCATCACCACAAAAGCAAATATGTTAGATTCGAAACATTTCAAATAGATTTTCAAAATTTTATCAAAAATATATGAAACAAAAAGCTAAAATAATTTCAAATTCTAAAAACTTATGATAAAACACGTGGTTTAAAAAAATCATCCAAAATGGAGTTCGTATGACCCCAAACCAAGTATTTTAAAATAGCCTATTTAGCTCTCAGGTTTGTGTTTTTAAGAAAAACATAGTGACCGATGTTGGTTATATAACCAACATCAGTTGCACTTACCAATGATGGTTATCTAATTAACATTGGTTATACCAATAATGACCAATGATGGCTATGCTAGTCGATGATGGTTTTACTAACTGATGTCGGTTACTGTGTAAACCTGTGATAAAAAAATGACAAAAAAAGTTAGAAAATCAAATTGCAAGATTTTGAATGATCCAATTAAAGATTTTAAAGTTGTATAATGATATTATTCATGTATGGGATGCATTTGGTTCCATTTTTCATGCCATAATGTGATCTAAGAATTTGACTCAAGAAAGGATGTTAGTATGGTGTTAGTTTTAAAATGAAAACAAAATGAAAGAAACACACTAACTAACATAAGATCTCTAGGCCTAGACACTAGGGAGAGATTAGTTAACAAACATGAATAAAACAAACAACTAAAATTCAAAATAAACTTTCTTTTACCTCCCTTTGATGCTCCAAAATGCTTGTTATAGTGGTTTGCTTGGATTGTGCTCATGAAGTCCTTGGCAATGGAAGCTTGGCTACCTCCATCTCTCCTTGGCACCTTTGGCTTATGGCTTGGATTGGATTGGAATAAATTTAGCATGGTAACACTAGTTTCTTGAATCTTTTGGAACCATTTACACATTATAACTTTGGATTATCATGACTTACAAATGATGTTCATGGCCTCTCTATTTATATATTTTTAAGATTGATCAAAATCAATCTGAACTAGCCATCTCAGGATTAAGATGTGTAACTTAAGGATTAATCCAATTATTCAATTAAAATTGATAAATAGGCTCATAAATATTTGGGATAGAGGAGAAATTAAGAGGCATGAAGGGCTTTGATGAGGCATGGGAGGCATGAATCCTAATATTTATGGCATTTATGGCCTAGGGATGTCTTCCCAAGAAATGAGGTCACCTGATGATGCATATATTCAACATTAATTTCTAAAAAAAAGTATTCAACAATTTTCCATGGAATTCTTGATAAGGCCTCTAATTTAGATTAATTATCTCTTAATCATGATTAAGTTCTTTGTGTACAAATTACTCATATTAATCATAATGCCTTGTTATTGGTCCAAAATTTGATTGGATTAGAATTGGAAGGAAATGTCAATGCATTGGATCCATATTCCTATTTAGGATGTTACCAATAGAAACTATCAAAGGTACATGTATTATGCTGTAAGAGATTTTATAGGAACAGATCAATCTAGAGCACCTAGGTGCAAAATTGTCATTTTAACTTGAAACGATCTGATCAAAGTTAGCTGGCCCATAAATTCCATTGCTCCATTTAGGGATACCCTAGCCAAAATCAGCACTTGAATATGTCATTTCACATCTTTTAGTGTGTTTTAGTGTTTTTAGACCAAAAACTACATTTTGGGTGGAAATTGGCCAAAAACTTGATTGGAGGTCATTGGTGGCCAGATTTAGGTGTCTAGAAGTAACATATTCTAAAAGTTTGATGGCTACATGATTCTCATGCATCAAGATCCAAGCCTTCAAAGTTGATTAAAATGAACCTATAATATGGGATAGTCATGTGAATATCAAATTTAAAGACAGAGTAAGGTAATTCTATTGAGTTTAAATTTGATAGTCATGCAATCATCAAAGATGGTCGTACCTACGTCAAATAATGGGAATGAAGACATTAATTTTAAGACCATGGACTAGCCATTGGCTTTCAAATAATGGATATTAATTGATTTATGGTCTATATTACATTGTACCCTTAGATCTAATGGTGAGTGTAAGTCAAAATGGTCAATGAATCTCAATGGTTAATGAGTGTGTGACAAGTGGTATAAGTGCATTTGACTAGCAAAAGATTGATGGCTTGTGGGTATCCATGCATAGGCAAATCGATGGAGTGAGTTGGGTCAATGTGTTAATGATCCAAGCCATATTTTGATAGCCAATTAAAGTGAAGGTGAGCCCAAGGTTTTTGCTAAAGGTTAAGAATCCATTTTTGACCATGGAAAGTAGGGTTTTATTGATGCCATTAAAGCTCATTAAAAGGCCATGGAGAAGTCTAGCTAATATATTCAAGCATGGGAAACATAATGGAGTGTCATTAGAGCTTAATTGATCTATGGTTTGATAAGTTAGATCATACAAGGTTCTTTCTTGTGATTAGTTTTCTAGTTAAATAAGGATTCATGCATAATGAATTATTGATCCTCATAGAGATATAATAGGTTTATTTGAACCTATTATAATATAGAAGGTGCTGAATGATCCATGGGTCTATTTTAATATAAAGACTATAGGAAAACCAATGTCCTTAGACTAGTTTTCTAACTATAGGTGGGACCTATGATCCAAATATAGAAAAGGAACAAATATGAAATAAATGAAAGGGTGCCCATCATTGACAAAGTAGGTACTCCACCACTCAAGGCATGATATGTTTGTTAGTATCAAGATTCTAGGATTTGATCCTCATGATCATGGTGACTGGACTTAGGGTCTAGAGGTGGTGATCTAATAATTTGAGATGAAGTTAGGGGATTTGATTCTTATCAAATAGACTTGATCATCATGTAACAAGCCCTTTTCTTTACTAGAATATTCTCGTCCAATGAGAGTAGATTATGGATTATTAGAATAGCCATAGATCTATTTATTGATCAAGGAATACATGTAAAATAAAATTAAAGGATTATAACTCACTCCTTGATTTGGAGGGATTTCATTCACTCTTTAAATGACAAAATCCCCTCTTTATTTCTTCCTTTATGCTATAAGTATAACCTTTGATCTATTATTTTGGATCCCTTAGGCTGGTACGATTAGACTCTATGAGAATTATATTTGATGCCTCTTGGAATAGTGAATACAACATTTTATAGTCATTTTGATAATCTATGTTTAGTGTTCTATGTTTGTTTAATATGAAAATATGAATTTTATCTTCCTTTTGTATACCTAAGTGCTAGAAATCTTCTTTGTAGGTCGTATAGTGTGTCTCAACATTAATCTCTCAAAGATATAGTGGATATCTGAACTTAAGTGTATTTAATGAAACCTTATTTTAATTACTCCCTAGTTTGAATGTATCAAATAAACCTCTATACAAAATACTATTGCATAGAAGCATAGTATGCATTGCATTATTTAGTTTCATGATTCATTAGTGTGTTAAAGAGTCCAAGCTTGTGAGTGGGTCTAATAAATTCTTGGTGCATCACCATAACTTAGAATAGGTTGTACTTTATGAAAACTTATTATCCCTTTTCATCCCAACTATTTATTTGGTTTTAGAGATAAAGGTCCAAATTCTAAAATTTTGAGGAGCTATCCTCATAAAAATTTCTAGAGATCTAGTCTAGATATAAGAAACCCATAGCCTTAGACCATTCCCATGTTAGTCTCGGTATGGGTCAGAATTGAGAAAATTTGACCTCTGTTGGGTGTTATCTAGATAGATAATAGTTTTGACACACCAAGTGGGATAAATAATCTTACATAATCTTTTATACCTCTTAGAGTTATCACTAGATCCTTTACAAAAGGGAAGGGAACAAATTTTTTTGAGATACCTTTATAATCAACAAAGAAAAAGAAGGCCTCCTAGCCAAAGACCACGCCTACCCCTATTTTTCCCTATATTATTACTTGAAGTCCTCTTTTTCAAGATAATATCATTTATCCAAACACTTTCATAAACCCCATACCTTAGATGGTCATTCTTAGGAGGTAAGCCTTTGTCTCATTCATTGGTGGTAACCCTCTGAATCTCACTCAATGGTGGTAACCCTCTGAATCTCACTCAATGGGATGATATTCCAATCTCAGCTTTAAAGGATCTTAGCTATTATATAGGAGAAAATCCAAATAATCTTGTAAAATATATTGATGATATTGATAACCTTTGTTTAGTGCATCATATAACTCAAAAAAAATGTAACAATGAGGTTGTTAAAAACCTCTCTCAAAGGGAAAGCACTCCAGTGGTATAGATGTTTTTCACCTACATCAATTAGTAGTTGGTATGAGTTTGGAGAGGTCCTGTGCAAGCACTTTAAAGACAAGAGTGATCATATTTAACTAATGGATCAACTCAAAATAATCAATAAATCCCCTAATTAGTTCATAGTAGATTTCAACTATAGATTCTAGAAGACTTGGGATAGAATTCCCACAGTAATTAAGCCTACACCCAACTATGATTTTCTATACTATTTGACGGCTCTCAATTTGGATGTAGCCATAATGATTCAACCCATGGGAGGGAATACCCTACCTAAAGCTTTTGAAGTATCAATTAGGGATAAAAATTATCTCATACAAGCAAACAAGTTAGATCTAATTCAAGAAATCAATCTTCCTAATCTAACTATTTCTCCATTTATAGAATTAACAAAGTTTTATCAAATAAAAGGTGAGAGAATTGATATATTGGGGAAGATAGAGAGTCTCCTAAAAGCCCAAAATAATAATTTGGTTATAGTAGAGAGGAAACAAGCTCCACCATATAGGCCATACCAAAATAGTAATCATAATTTTCAATACAATAGTCCACCCTATCAAACCAATCAATAAAGACAAGGGTAGAAGCCTCAATTAAGGAAATACAATCCCAATACTCCAATTAATTATAGAGCTATTATTCCAACTTAGAAAAACTATGCCCAAGAATGTTCATGGTAGTCAGAGAGACTATCCAATGAGATGGTAATGGCTACTAGTAGAAATATATATCAAGACCCTAATTGGAAACATGCTCCTTCATTTAGAGTCATGACATGATGCCTCCCCCACAAAAAACCCACCAAGTGAGTTAAGATAACATGCATGTAATGTCATGATTAGAAGATCAGAGCAAATATTAAGGGAGCATGAGTAGAGCACTTGTTGATACCACATGTGTGAATTTCAAAGAAGGGGAATATGTGTTTGAGCATGTAGCATCCAATATGACACAAGCCCAAAGGATAAATAAATAAATTGTAGCCTAGAAAATATCTAAGAAAAGGATGCTAGAGGATAAATAGGGGAAACCTAAGGCTTTTGAATCACCTCTTTAGACTAGTCAACCACCCACTTCTTCAGATACAATTGCTAAAGCTATAAAAAATAAACAAGTGAACCAATCCTATGGACAGTAGTAGAGGTCCCCTTTCATTCCTCATGTTACTCAAATGTTGAGTGATGCCGCTACCTCCAAAGGGAAATCCAAAGGAAGTAGTATTAATTTTAATATTATGGATCATTCAAAAGAAGGCTAATGTAACTATATCCATGTATGATGATCTATCTATCCCTAGGCAAAAGGAGATTCTCCATCAAGAGATATCTAAACTTTCTTAGGTGGGAAAAATGGTTGATAAAGTGAACATTATTTTCATCAATAATAGTCAGCCTAACCAAGCCCTTGACCAAGTTCCCAATCAATTTCCAAGCACAAGCTAACCTCAATTTTTTTTCCCCCATACTAAGGTTATAAATCCCCCCTATTATATATTACATTCATCATAGGGGATTATTTAGTGCATAATTGCATGATTGACTTAGGTGATTCAACTTTAGTGATGCTTAACGCCATAACAAATAAGCTTGGGCTCAAATATGTGTCTCATGAAAATGGTGTTCTATAATTTGATGGATCCCATACTAAGACAATAGGCATCTTGAAGAATCTTCATATCACCCTGGCCACTTGTCTAAATTGTGTAATTTCCCAGGATGAAATGGTGGTAGACCTACCCCCATATTTTTCCATATGCTTGTCTAAGGACTAAAATGATAAGATTGAGGGATATCTATCATCTAATTAGTCATACATGGTTTTTAGAACTAGGTATGGAACCAAAGTCACCATAAAGTCTGAGCCTATTACTAGGTTCCACCTAGAACCCTACATGCCTAATCTTGAAAATACCAATTATGCCATATTTGAATAGGTTAAGGAGGTTATTGAACAAGAACCCCAAAATCATTTAAAAAGCATCTCAGACCTATACTTGGATGAATGGATAGATGATAACCATGGATTTGATTCATATAACATCATTGAAGAGATAGACTTGGGAGTGTATTATATGCATGAGGAAGGTGTTGAAATACTTTTCTTAACTAGCATTGCTCAAGAAGAAGATGGTATATGGACCCTTTTATTTGATGGCTCAAGGTCTAAAAATGGAAGTGGAGTGGGAGCTATGCTAGTTTTACCCTCCAGTCAAAAGTACCATTATTCTAAAAGACTCTAATTTAGTTTCACCTCAAATGCAACTAAATAAGAAGCCCTTTTATATGGTTTTCAAGAAGCAAGGAAGAGAGGTATCTAGCTTCTCAAAGTCAAGGGTGATAACAAAATTATAGTGCAATGGGTTGTTAGTGTGTGGAGCTAAAAGCTTTAACTGTTTGTAGACACAAGAAGAGGATGCTGAAGAACCAGAGGAACCGGTGTCAGTAGTATAACTGACATCAGTCAAGATAGTGGAGAAGGAAATCGGTGACGGTAGGATGTCAGTCAACGTTGGCAGCACAGGCAAGCAGGGACTGACGTCGGTCGCCTGTGTATTTCCAGAACTACTGTTGATGAACAATCACTTAAGTGAAGCAAGTGTTTGCATGTCAAATGACTAATTATATTCATGAGCTGCGTGTCTAATTATTGTAGTTATATCTCTATTTTTGTAAGCATGGGATCTTATTTAAAGACCCATAAGGCATGTATTATAATTATCAAGAAGGCAAGTAAAAGCATTGAAGAAAGCAAGGTCAAGGAGATCTACAAGTGTAAGGTCAAGGAGATCAGCTGAAGCATTCAAGGAGGGATAATAACTCAGGTTATAGAGTTGTTGTGTTGAGCAAGAGAGAGAGAGAGAAGAAGGTCTTGAGGTGTGGCAAGCCTTTGAGGTGGAAGAAGAAGTGGCATCTTCCTTATTATATTTTCTTTTAGTAATATTTAATACAAGAGTGTGTATTGTCTCTCAAATTCTTTGCTGTCTCAAGTTTCTAGTTACTTTATCATTCTGGTATAATTCCATGTTTAATTGCTTATAAGAAAGTAATCAATTGTGCTTCTATTGGATAAGGAGTCTCCTAACAGTTGTTATCAGAGCATATTGATTATTGTAGGTTTTCCTAACAGTTGGTATCAGAGCTACAGTTTGCAGGGAGCAGGTTATTGTTTTTGATTACAGGTCATTCACAGGGTTTTCTGATTGAGTGGGAGTTTAGCAATGGTAGAAGAAAGTAAGCTACAAATGGAGAAGTTTAACGGCAAGAATTATCAACATTAGAGGATGCAGATTGAGGACTATCTGTATCAGAAGGATTTGTACTTACCATTGGGTGGGGTTGCATGCAAACCCATAGATATGAAGGATGAAGAATGGAGTGTTCTTGATCAAAAAGCTCTCAGTTCCATAAGGTTGAGCCTTGCATTGTATGTGATTTCTAGCTTATCATAGTGCAAGACAATGAAAGAATTGATAAAGTCCTTGGCAAATTTATATGAAAAGCCCTTGGCTTCTAATAAGGTATATCTTATGAAGTAGCTTTTTACTTTGCAAATGTAGGAAGGTGGATCAGTACACACTCATCTCAGTGATTTCCATGGTTTGGTAAACTAGTTAGCTTCAGTCAATATTGTTTTTAATGATGAGGTAAAGGCTCTCTTGATTTTATGTTCTTTGCCTGAAAGTTGGGATGGTTTGGTTATGGCAATATGTAATTCTGCATCTGCTTCTAAAATCTTAAAATTTGATGATGTTGTGAGTGTGATCTTGAATGAATAAATACATAGGAGAAGCACAGGTGAATCATCAGGGAATGCTCTAAGTGCAGAAAGTAGGGGAAGGTAAAGGGAGAAGGTTGAGCAAGGGAAATCAAGGTCGGGAAGGAGATCCAAGTCCAAAGGTATTACCTGCTGGTTTTGTGGAAAGAAAGGACATACAAAGGAGTGTTGGTTGAGAGATAAAGAGAATCAACATGCAGGTACTGAAGAAGTAAAGGATGCAAATATTGTGGTACAAGATGCTCTCATACTTTCTTTGGATAGTCAGGTAGGATCATGGATTTTAGATTCTGGTTCATCTTTTCATGCATCCCCAAACAGAGATTTGTTTCATGAGTATGAATAGGGAGACTTTGGAGTGCTCTATTTAGGGGATGGTACGCCTTGTCAGATAGTTGGCAAAGGGAAAGTGTAGCTGAGATTGTAGATTGACAACACATGGGTGTTGAAGGAGGTCATGCATGTTCCAATTCTGAAGCAGAGTTTGATTTTTATAGGAAGGTTGGGAGATGAGGGATGCACAATAACCCTCACAGCAGACTCTTGGAAGGTTACCAAGGGAGCACTTGTTCTAGCAAGAGGTAAGAATGTAGGTACTCTTTATCTACCTACTTGTATTACTGATTCTACTTCTGGTGTAGATTCAAAGATGTGGTCTAATAGGCTTGGTCACGTGAATAAGAAGGGAATGGACGTTCTTGATTCGAAAGGTATGTGTTCAAATTCAGAAAGCACATATAGAGTTCATTGCAGAAAAAGGAAATTTGATGCTTTTGACATGAACAAAGAAGCCTTGGTGTTTATGGAGGAGATGAAGGATAGAGATCAGTCATAGGGGATGAATAAATCTGAGTAGGGTAGCATGGATAGAGGTTTGATCCAAGAAGAGCTCACAAATGAAAATTTCATCACTTACAGGAACACACAGATGCCGATGTTAGTCACATGGGACTGACGTTGATCAGCCAGATATTGACATCGGTCATGTGCAGACCAACAGGGTCGGTAGGTCGAGCAAGAGAAGTCTGATGTTGGTCATAAGGACCGATGTCGACAGGGGGGATGCTGGCGTCAGCCAGGGAAATGACGTTGGTAGTCAGGGTCAGTGTAGGGAACTGACATTGGTTGGGAGCAAACTGGGAGATGGCCGATATTGGTCACTGGAATGGATGTTTGGTGGATCCATAAGTCTCAAACACCCATGTGGAGGTCAGAAAAGGTATGTGAACCTCATATTCATTATTCACCTTCTTTATATTGCTTACTGATAGTCATGAACTAGGAAGATGGAAGAAGTAATGCAGGTAGAATCTAGAAACAGTGGGAGCTTGACATAGATGAGGAGTGTGAGTCCTTGGAGAAAAACCAAACAGGTATTTGTTGGTAGAGTTGTCAGCTGGAAGGAAGCATTGGATAGAGGGATGGATTCCCATTTTAGAGAAGAGAGTGGATGGACATGTGAGACAGAAGGCTATGGTATATGGTCTTGTTTAGGCTGTAGGCAATGGAGGTTTAACCATTATATTTTATCTTTACCAAGTTGGATAATATTAGCTACATTATCTTGTTACTGTATTGTGTTACTTGTTGCAGGGTTTCATATACAGGGAGTTTTCTGAGCTAAGGGTAGAGTTGGTTCAAAAGTATGTCATGAAGAATTTGGGAGCAACAAAATTCTTGTGGCATAAGTGATAGGTTTAGCATCATAGGTTTCAGTGGTGGTTGGTCTTCAAGAGTGACTTTGAAGAGGGATACAGAGCCTAAGGAACAAAATAGATGGTGTATAGGTACAGGTACAAGTTGCAGCTGTTTATCTCCAAGTGGGAGATTGTTAGTGTGTGGAGCTAAAAGCTTCAACTATTTGTAGACACAAGAAGAGGATGCTAAAGAACTAGAGGAACTGACATCGGTAGTATAACCGACATCAGTAACAGATAGTGGAGAAGGAAACTGGCGATGGTAGGATGTCAGTTGACATCGGTAGCACCAGGCAAGTAGGGACCGGCGTCGATCGCCTGTGTATTTCCAGAACTACTATTGATGAATAGTCAGTTAAGTGAAGTAAGTGTTTGCATGTCAAATGACTAATTATAGTCACGAGCTACGTGTCTAATTATTGTAGTTAGATTTCTATTTTTGTAAGCATGGGATCTTATTTAAATACCCATAAGGCATGTATTGTAATTATCAAGAAGGCAAGTAAAAGCATTGAAGCAAGCAAGGTCAAGGAGATCTACAGGTGTAAGGTCAAGGAGATTAGCTGAAGCATTCAAGGAGGGATAATAACTCAGGCTATAGAGTTTTTGTGTTTAGCAAGAGAGAGAGAGAAGAAGGTCTTGAGGTGTGGCAAGCCTTTGAGGTGGAGGAAGAAGTGGCATCTTCCTTATTGTATTTTTTTTAGTAATATTTAATACAAGAGTGTGTATTGTCTCTCAAATTCTTTGTTGTCTCAAGTTTCTAGTTACTTTATCATTTTGGTATAATTTCGTGTTTAATTGCTTATAAGAAAGTAATCAATTGTGCTTTCGTTGGATAAGGGGTCTCCTAACAGTTGGTATCAGAGCATATTGATTGTTGTAGGTTTTCCTGACATGGGTGAGAAGCCTAAGTGTAGTTAAGAGTCACCATCTAAAATCCCATAATATTTATGTATGGGACCTCATGGAAGACTTATTAGCATTTGATATCCAATCCATACTAAGAGAAGAAAACTAGCATGCAAATAAGATTGCTACCATTGGTTTCCAATATGAGATAGTAGGATTTAAAGGAAACCAAGGCTCAGATAAGGTCAAGATTATATGAAAAATAGTTTTACCTAATAATGAGGTGAGTTGTCAAGTCTTTGAAAATGATGATCAAATCATATGTTTTCTAATACAAAAGGTAGCGTTCTACCATAGGAATAAGGACAAGTTCCAAAATCAATATGATGATCAAATAGTACAGTTGAGATCAAACAATCTTCCTTATGACATTGGAGAACAATTCAATGCAAATTATTAAGTAAGAAAGGGTAAGTCATGCATCTTGGCTAAAGAGGAACACTATGAAAAGATAGAAATATTTAAGGGTAAGTTGTTAAGTCTAGGAAGGGTCAATACAATGGAGGAAAGATTTGCATTTGTTACTCTATGCAAAGAATTTTATGATATATTTTCATGGGAATACAAAGATATGAAAGGGTTTAAACCTAAAATTACATATCACACCATTTAATTAGGAAGTAATGCCAAGCTAATTAGACATAAATAGAGGCCTGTCAACTTGAGAGTGGAGGATCTCATGAGAAGATAATTCTATAAATTGATCAAATTTAGGATAATATTTCCAATTAAACATTCCTCTTGGGTGGAAAACCTTGTGCCAGTGAGGAAAAATAATGGAGAGATTTAGTTATGTGTTGAATTCAAAGACCTCAATAAGGTGTCCCTAAAGGATTATTACCCATCACCCTCCATGGATCAAAATTTGTAAAAGGTGGTAGGTTCTGAAATGTTCTCATTACTTGATGGCTATTATGGCTATAATCAGTTCATGATGAAGGAAGAAGATTGGCATAAGACTCCTTCACTATAAAATGAGGTACCTATGCATATCGTAGAATTCCGTTTGGACTCGACAATGCTGGAGCCACCTTCTAAAGAATAATGTATGTTGCTTTTAATAGTGTTTTAAAAGGTATGGTTTTAGTTTACCTTGATGATATAACATTTTTCTCAAATAATCTTAAGATCATCTAACACATTTGAGATCTATTTTTGATAGATACAAATAGTTTGGGATTTCTTTGAATCCAAAGAATTTCATTTTTTTGGTGCATGAGGGAAGACTTTTGGGACATGTGGTTTTTGAAACTAGTTTGTCCATTGATCTAGAAAGGATAGAGTCAATCCTTGCTCTATCATTTCCCAAACACAAGAAAGGGTTACATAGCTTCTTAGGCAAGATAAAATTAATCAGAAGGTTCATTCTAGGATTTGTAGAGATGGTCAAGTCACTCACTCATATTTTTAGAAAAGAAAAAGAGTTCACATGGACAAGAGAAGGAAAGAGGAGCTTTGAGGCCATCAAGGAGGCCATATCTCATGCCCCCACTTCTATCTATATCCCTTTTCCACATTAGATGAAATCTTTGCCATGCTCGTACAATAGAATAATCAAGGTCTAGAGCAACCCATTACTTTCTTCAGCTAGGAATTGGAGGGTTATGATGAAATATATAGATTTGTTGAAAAGCATGTGCCTACTATTATTAGAAGTTTGAATAAATTCAAGAATCTAGTTTCAAATAGTAATATCATACTAATGGTGGCTCACCTAAGTGTGAAGGATTTTATCCTCAACATGGATTTGAATGAAAAGATAGTTGGATGGGTCACCATGTGTATGGAATATGCCATTAAAGTTAGGGTCATGAAACTAGTTCAAGGAAATAGATTATGTGAACATATTACTAAAGTTGTGAGAGAAGAAAAAGAGACAATCCTATTAATCTAAGACATCCAAAAGGAAGATGAGGACACTTTTCCATCCAGTTAGACATGAAACATTACAAGATTTCTCCAAATGGGAGAGTGTCCAATGGGTTTCAATGCATCATATAGAAAACATTTCAGGTTGTAATCAGTGTCATACATTTTGATTGATGGAGTTTTGTTCAAAAAGGACATTGGAGGTATGCTCTTAAGATGTTTTGAAACTAACCAATTTGATAAGTTTCTCTTATAATTCCATGATAATCTTTAAAGAGGCCATTTTGTAGCTAGGACCATAGCTACAAAAATCATTAGAGATGGTTACTTTTAGCCCAATTTATTTAGATATGAGAATGCATGGGTGAGGAAGTGTTCAAAATGTGCCATGTTAATAGGGAAATAGAAGCTAGCCACTATGCCATTGAAGCCTATTCAAGTGGAGTAACCTTTCATGCAATGGGGATTAAAATTCATTGACATGATTAATCCTCCATCCAATACTAGCCATAATTGGGTTTAAATATCCATAGAATAATTCACCAAGTGTGTGGAAGTAGTCCCCTTGAAGGAAGTAAATGAGAACTCTATTATTGAGTTTTATGAAATCCTAGTCACTCATTTTAGAGCACCATCCACCATAATATCAAACAATGCTTTGACATTTAGTAGGATGAAGGTATGTTAGTGGGATCTTGAGAATGGTATATATTTGACATCTTCATCTAATTATTATCCATAGGTTAATGGATTAGCTGAGTCTACTAATGAGAACTTGATTTAGATCATTAAGAGAATGATAGAAGATGATCAAAGATCTTGACACATAAAATTAAAGACTACCTTATGGGCTGATAGGTTCACCCCCAAAAAGGCCATTGGTAAGCCCCCTTATCTCTTATTCTATGTAAGAGAAGAAAGTCTACCCATTTAATTAGATATTTTATCTTTAAAACTTGCACACCAACCAGAGCTTCTTAAAAGTGATGCAATAGAGGTCAGGATGAATGAACTATGAGAGCTAAAGGAAATAAGGGATGAAGTCATGCATGTAATATTGTATATAATAAAATAGGTTAAGGTAACCTTTGATAAAATATCTTCATCAAAGACATAATATCAAGGTAACATAGTCCTCAAATGGGATGAGGACCATGCAAAACTAGGAAAACACTCTAAGTTTGACAGTCTTTGGAGTAGATCCTATGTCATCATAGGCTATAAAGATAAAAATGATTTTGAGATTTATAGATTAAATGGAGAGAACCTTCCCATCCCTATCAAATGGAGATATCTCAAGTTTTACTACTAGTCCCATATCTCACCTCTTGTACATAGTAGATAGATCTATTCTTTTCCTCCAAATGCTTTTGCACATTACCATTGTTAGTCATTCTATTCATATTTTAGTTTTTTTATTTGTCTTTTGTTGCTTAATCATTATTTTCCCTCCCCATTACTTCATGAAGTGTTTCCAAAAGTTAATCAAAGTATATTTGTAAGTAGTTTTTCATTTGAGCAAGATTGGCACAAAGTTTGGGTTCTCCAAGCATATCAGGCATGCTTCTATATGAATAACCAAATATGTTGGAAAATTTTGGCCCAAATAAGAAGCTATTACATGGTTTGATGAAGAATTACATCTAAGGCTTAGAAATGGGTCTAATACTACCAAGTAAAAGAGACCATACAATTTCCCATGTGTTTTTTAACATTTGGAACATGGTCTAGAGTTATAGAGTCCCTATAATGTGTTAAGATGATTGGAATGACTTAGGAATCTCCTAGTATTCACTTAGTTATTCATTATATTAATCCTAAATTTTTTATTCTAGTGGCAAAAAGTACCAGTGGGTAGTTTTTTGAGGCTAGATCTTGCACGTGTGGATGAGTCAAGAAGAATTGGGTATATGGGTTTGTTCACTTTTATACCAAGCTCATATGCACTAAATATTAGGTCCTCTATCTAAACAAATCAAAAGTTATGGAGATTTAAAGTTATCCTTTCAATTATATTTTTCATGTTTTCCCACACTTTCACATTTTCAATAAGGTTTCAATAGAGCTAAGTGAGCATCTTCATAAAGCTATATCTCACACATGTGATAGTTGCATGGGAAAGTGATCACATGGGTCTATTCACCTTGGTATTAGTTTGTTATTCACCAAATTAAAGGTCCTTCATTGAATTAAAAATGGAGTTATACATGTGAAAATTTAGGTTCCCAAGCATTTATGCTAAGTTTCCCAGACTTAGTCATTTGAGCTTAGTTGTCACCAAGGCATCATGAAAAATTAGTTATGGATCAATCATCTTGAGCTATGAATATCTTTACTTCAGAAGCTCCTAGGTCCAATAGAATAAATGGGTTTGTCCTTTTTATCCTTAAGAACATCTTTTGAAATTTTTATGCCTTCATGATTCTCATGCATCAAGATCCAAGCCTCCAAAATTGATCAAAATGAACCTGAAATATGAGACAATCACACAAATGTCAAATTTAAAGACATATCAAGACAATCCTATTGATCTTAAATTTTATGTTCACATGAATGTCAAAGATGGTTTAATGTCAAATGATGGGAGTGAGGACATCAATTTTAAGACCATGGAATAGACATTGATTTTCAAATAATGGGTCCCAGTTGATCAACATTATAGATTGCATCATACCCTCAAATATAATGGTGAGTATGAGTTAAAATAGTTAGTGAATCTCAAGGGTGAATGGGTGTGTGACAAGTGGCACAATTACATTCAACTATTAAAATATTGATGACTCATGGGTATTTGTGCATAAGAAGATCAATGGATTGAGTGGGGTCTATGTGTCAATGAGCCAAGTCATATTTTTATAACCAATTAAAGTGAAGGTGAGCCCAAGGTTTTTGATAGAGGTTGAGAATTTATTTTTGACCATGAAAATTAGGGTCTTATAGGTTTTTCCTAATTCCACTAGAGCTCATTATAATGTCATGAAGAAGTCTAACTAATATAGTAAAGCATGGGGAGCATAAGGGAGTGTCATTGGAGCTTATATTGATCTCTAGTTAAATAACTTAGAGCTTACAAGGTTATTTCTTATGATTAATTTCCTAGGTTAAAGAAGGATCCATGTATAATTAATTCTCAGTCCCCACAGAGATATAATAGGTTTATTTGAACCTATTATAATATAGAAGGTGAAAAATAATCCATGGGTCTATTTTAATATAAAAACTATAGGAAAACCAATGCCATTATATTGGTTTTTTGACTATAAGTGGGACCTATGATACAAATATAGAAAATGAATGAATATGAAATTAATATAAGGGTGCCCATCGTCAACAAAGTAGGTACTTTACTACCCAAGGCATGGCATGTTTGTTAGTATTAAGGTTGGAGGATTTGATCCTCATGATCATGGTGAGTGGACTTAGGGTCCTGAGATGGTGAACTGATAATTGGAGAGGAAGTTATGGGCTTTGATTCTAATCAAATGAACTTGATCATCATGTAACAAACCCTTGTATCTAATAGAACACTCTCAACCAATGAGAGGAGCTCAGGGATTAGTCTAATAATAAGATATCTATTTTTTGATCAAGGCATGCATGTAAAATACAATCAAAGTCTACCACCTCACTCCTTGATTTGGAGGGATTTCCTCCACTTTTTGATTTCCAAAATCCCCTCTCTCTTGCTCCCTTTTTTCTATAAGTATAGCCTTCAAGATATTGTTTTGGATCCCTCAAGTTGGTAATACTAGACTCTACCAGAATTATATTTGATGCCTCTTGGAGTAGTGAATAGAGAATTTTACAATCTTTTTGATAATCTATGCTTAGTGTTCAATGTTTGTTTAATATGAAACTATGAATGTTATCTTCCTTTTGCATATCCAAACTCAACCTAAGTGATATAAATATTCTTTGTAAGTCATAGAGTGTGTGTCAACATTGATCTATCAAAGATATAGTGGATAGTTGAACTTAAGTGTCTTTAACTAGACCTTATTTTCATCACTCCTTAGTCTGTGTGTATCAAATAGACCTTTATACAAAATACTATTGCATAGAAGCATAGTAAGTATTGCATTATTTTATTTCATAATTAGTGTGTTAAAGAGTCCAAGCTTATGAGTGGCTCTGATAAATTCTTAGTGCATCACCACAACTTAAAATATGTTTTAATTTATGTAAACTTATTATCCCTTTTGATCCCAACTAGTTCTTTGGTTTTAGAGATAAAGGTCTAAATTCTAAAAATCTGAGGAGCTAGCCTCATTAAATATCCCAGAGCTCTGGTCTAGATATAAGCAACCCATAGCCTTAAACAATTCCCATGTTAGTCTAGGTATGGGTTATACTTGAGCAAATATGACCTCTATTGGGTGCTATCTGAATAGCTAATAGGGTAGTTTCAAGAAATCTGAAGGGTAGGTGTAAAAGGTTTGATGGATCTACTTCATAAAAAAAATGATTGAAGGGTCCACTTTTTAAGGTAAATTTTTAGTGGGGAAAGGGTTCAAGATAAAATTATTGAAGGGTAGGTTGCAAAAATATGGAAGGGTATGTGCCCTTGGGGTCATTATTTTAGTAAAATTGTATTAGCAAGATTGTTGTGGGGAATTGTTTCAAGATTTTTTCATCGGACAAAATGTCTAATGATAAAAAGTCTAAAGGGTCATTTTCATTAGGCATAGGTCTTAGGAAAAAACTCTTAAAAAATAATTTTAAAAGGTTGAAGGGATATTTCAAAAAGGCCAAATGGTAGGTGGGTTAAGGCCAAGGGGTAATTTTTCTTAAATAAAATATCCAAAAGAATTGGTTAAAAGGAAAAAGGCCCAAGACAAAAGTCCTGAATGGTAAGGGTCATTTTTGAAAGGTAAGGGCTTAAGAGAAAAGTCTTAAAGGGAAGGTTTCAGAAGGAAAATTACCATGACAAAAGTCCCAAAGGATATGATGCCTTTAATAAAATGTCTAAAGGAATGTTTAGAAGGGATGGTCTAAAAAAGGTTGAAGGGCATGATGTCTTAGACAAAATGACCATGAGAAAAGTACTATAGATCAAATTATATTAGGGAATTATTTTGGATAAAATGTCTATAATAATGTCCCTAAAAAAGATAAGTCTATGGGCCAAAATCCCACAATAATAAGTATAAAACACAAGGGCTGAAGGAATTTAGATAATGGATAAAATACGCAACAAATAAAAATTGCACAAGTCTAATAAAGATAAGCCCAAAAACATAAAACTCGATAGAATAAGCTTGATATAAATAAGAAGTCCATGAACACAATACTAATGTCATTTTTATAAAGTATGAAAAAGACCAATAATCAATCTTCTCCCATCCTTTTACATAAACATAAAGAAGAGGGGCTCAAATTCAAGACCATATTCTAAAAAAATAGGTCCTCATTTCCCTATGGAAAAGGGGGGTGTTTGGTATAATAATGTAAAAGAAGCTATCAAGATGGAAAATTCATTTACTTTCCCAAGATAGGAAACTTAAAATCCTAAAATTTTCAATTTAAATCATCTTTGTGTTATTCAGTCACTGTTCTAGATCCCTAGTGATATTTATGATAAAGTGGAATAAATCCAACATAAGTTTCTCTAAAGAGGTGCAAGAGATAGATTTAGATTCCCTTTAGTATCTTTGGAAAAAGTTTACTACCTAAGGAAAATGGAGGCCTAAGGCTTAGAGTATTAGGATTATGACCCAATCCCTCATTGTTAAACAAGGATGGAAGGTGACTAAGGATAACAATCACTAGACATAGTTCATCAAAGCTAAGTATTTATAAGCCAGGGAATAGGATTGTCTTCTATGGGAGGATGGACTACATGATGTATCTGCCTTCTATAAAGCTATTTTATTTAGTAAGAACCTATAGATTATATTTATGGATTATATAGAAAAATCAGATCTTGGTTGTTCTTCTAAGTTATGTACCTTTCTTACTTCATCAAGTCTTCCATATTCTCTATCTTGTGCCCCTTGGACTATCTTTTAGTTTGACCAATATTATTTTGATGACCTAGGAATTCTATATTTTATAAAATAATTAAAATTTACTTATCTTCCACCTCTAAAAATTCTAAGATTTTACCTACTTTCTCACTCCCTTAACACTAATGTTTAGGACAAACACTAGCATCAATGTTATTATCCTAATCTGATGCAAGTGTCAAATGCCCTAATATAATCTATTTTACAAATCAAATGTATCCTAATGGTTGGCCTAAGTGATTTAATGTGATTTACTTCTCTAAAAGGATTGATATAGATACAATATCCACCCTCATTCATTCGTCACCTAGGAAAATAAATCATTTATACCAAAGAGCATTCAAAGAGAATTTAATTGAGTAAATCTTCCATATTTTCTTTTATTTCCAAATAATTCATAAGGAGAATGTTATAACATAGATTTTCACCCCTTGAGAGGGTGTTTTAAGTCCTCTCAATCTAAGCTACACATTAGAACAATCCTAGGTTGTGGGTGACCTAAAGAATGGATTGAACCTATAAATAAGGGCTAGCTCCCTATATACATAACTTAAGACCAATCACCAATCTACCAACTCAGAAAGAAAAGAGAGAAATAACTTATTAACTTAAGGGGGTAATACACCAAATCTTATGACCACTACCATTGATTTGTATGTGCACTAAGACCTATAGGATTTAAAATAACATACACTTATCCTATGATGAACCTATTGCATAATTGATTTTTAGAGAGGTAAGGCTTCTATTTATGTATCAGTCATAAGGACAATGTTATAACATAGATTTCCACCCTTTGAGAGGGTGCTTCAAGTCCTCTCAATATAAGCTACACATGGGAACAATCTCAGGTTGTGGTTAACCTAAAGAATGGATTGAACCTCTAGATAAGGTATAGCTCCTTTGATGCATCACTTACGACCAATCACTAATCTACCAACTTGAAAGGAAAATAGTGAAATGAACTATTAACTAAAGGGGTGATACACCAAATCTAATGACCATTACCACTGATTTGTACGTGCATTAAGACCTATAAGACTATAAGAACATACACTTCTCCTAGGATAAACCTATTTAATCATTTATTTTAGAGAGGTAAGGCATTGTGGGATCATGAGTGAAGATTTTTTCCACTTCTAATTCACATATAACCCCTATTAACACTATCTAAAACCTGAAACAATGAATCAAATTATATAAAGGTAAAGGAATGAGACAACAACCAAGATGATATCACTCTATACTTTATCATATCAACCATTCATGTTATACACCACATAAAACCATGAGATGGGGTATAACCAATTATCTTATTGATCAATAGACATATAAAAGAGTATGGCTATGCCATAATCCTAGCAGAAGGATCCATTACAACACCAAAACTAGTATACATATAAGAGAAAGGAGTGAGAGACACAAAAGAGGTGTTAAGAACCAATGATGATTACCAAGAAATCATAAAACAAGTTACAAACAATAAAAATTGATAAAGGATAGTCAAAATTCCCTTTATAAGATGTGTACACTTCATTTGATGATGATCTTCTCAAAGTGGTGTAGGAGTTTTGCCTTTCTTGATGATTCATTCTTGAGCTCTATAAATTTCCCCTTATGAGTGATTAAGAAGTGACAAGTCATCTTATTTAGGTATAACTACTTGTCTTTGTCTTGAAAACTTGTTTAATACCTATAACCAATCAAATTTCCACCTATATTCTAAAATTTCATTCATAACTCTCACATTTGCTCTATTTGAGGCTTATTCCTTGTAGCCCTATTTTGACACAAAAATCATAGGTTTGAAATATTCACAAAACTTATATGAAAATTAAAGGCATATTTGAGTATCCTTCATTTCATTTCATCTTAAACCAAAAATTCATGATTCAACTCCTAACATAGAACTACTAACCAAACACTCTCTTTTAGAATTAGGCCTAAAATAAGAATATGATACTATAAACTATATAATAGCATAAATTAATGCTCAAAAACCACCAAAATATTTTATGTCATATTAAATGTGGTTATACAACAAATTTTCATAAAATTTCAAGGGTTGAAACTCAAGTTATGCAAAAATAAGCTTTTAGCCCTAGGTTGGTCTTAACATAGTCTTGAGTAGGCTGAGAACAAAGAAAAAGGAAAATATTGAGTTTTAGGACACTTAAAACCATTAAAATACCTGTATTAGGTCTTTATTAACTCATTACACCTTTTCCAATTAATTTTTTGCATGATGAATCTCAATGAGCTCCCATTAAGCAAATAAGTAGAGTTTTGTGTGTGTATTTTAGGACTATAGGGTGAGTTGTAGGCTTTATTGTCCTTTTTCGTTCCTCATAAATAATAAAATAAAGGATGAAAATATTACTCATGGTTATTAAAACTTATTACTACCTTCATGATTCATGTATAATTCATAAACATCATTTGCTATGCTCTTGAGCAGACTTGTAGGTGCACATAGTTTTACATCTTGCTAAGGTTTGAGAATGAGTTTTTAAATGGTTTCAATACTTATTTAAGAGTAAAAATATTATAAATTATATTTTATGGTTATTTAAAATCATAAATATATTCATGCTTCATTTTTATACTAAAAAATGGCACCTCTTGATCATATTTGTGCAAAAATACACTTGATTGTAGGTGTGGATTGTGTACAATTGTATATACATTTCTCTTCAAGTGAGCATACTAGTTGAAATTATGATATTATTCAAGCTTTATATGGGAATTTATTTTAATTTTAGGGATAATAATCAATATCTCAACATCATTATAGGGTCTTTAAATCAAAACTTTAATATATACCCTATCTTTTATTGTGAAATCATAATTACTTTCTTGTCTACTAGTTAATACCAGTTTTGGCAATGATTTATTGAATTATCATTAAATATGAACATAATAGTCAAGATTTTAGGAATATAAAGGTTTTAAATAATTTTTATAAAACCATTTTTATATACTTTCTCATTGGTAGTTTAACAAAATCTCAAAATAAGCTTCAAAATTTAAGAGAGGTTTTAGACCTCTAGACCTAGATGAACTTCTTGAGGGTAATCCATAGAGAGGATATATTTTGATATAAAAATTATTTAAAATTGTTCCTTGGGACCTTCTCCAATATTCAAATATCTCATTTGACCATCTTCTTCTCACCTTTGGTACAAATTTCATAACCTCTCTCAAAACCCTGTCATACATGACTATACCTTCTCTCTTGAGGACTGTACCTTTGGTTTGGAAACAAGAAAGATAATTTAGGAATGATAATGGGATTTAATTAACCTGGAGATATTTATACATAGTGTATCAATTTTTCTTCCTCTATTTCAAGTCTCAAAATCCTTCAACAATACCTTGTTTGGTAACAAACATTCACATTCTTAAGGTGACACAAACCTGCAAGTTCATATTATTTCATGTTTAGTACTTTTAGGCTTAGATAATGAATTTAAATGACATAAGGTATTTATGGTAGGTAAAATACAATGTTTCCTAAGTTAAATCATCATATTCATGCATGAAAACATCTTTTATCCTTAATAACCTTACCTACCATCTTCAAAAATAAGAAACCATAACCTTTTGTTGCCATTTCAATGCTCAGACATGACAAATGAATGTTAAAAATGATGTTAAAATACTAATTTAATCTTTTAATGCCTCAAAAAATGTTTCATTTTCATCAAAGATCTATAAAAAACCTTGAAACTACTTGAAACTGAGTCAGTGAGGTTTTAAAAGTGTTTTGGAGCACTGTTCTTCTTAGCGATGGTTCATAGAGTTTAACCCCTAAAACATAAACAAATGGATGGAATTTAAGGAGAATATGGGCCCTAATCTTCCCCTACGATAATTTAACCCAAATCACTTTCTTGTTCATGAACCATTGTTATGAAAATAGCTTCTCTCAAGTTTTCAAAAGACCTAAGGAAGAACTTGAGAGGTTTTATACTTGTTTTAGATCTTATAAACCATGTGAAAGATTAACTTGACTCTAAGGATCATGGATATAGTTACTAAGAAACTTAGAGGCTATGATCAGCTTGAAAACTTTTAAAGATTCCTTCTCTTGGCCTTGCTTGGATTGCATTTTTCTCTCAATAGCCTTCTTCAATTGATCTTCTGTTGTATCTTGTTTTAGTGGCCAAAAGGAGATATTCCTTCACTACAAAAAGATAAATTAATGTAAAAAACCTCCTCTTCACCTAATCTCCTCATAAACACTTCATACCATGCCATGATTATAGTTAAATCAAAGAGTGGAAGATGTTTCAACCTTGGTCTACATTAGAAATAAATATTGTCCACCTTTTGAAGTTTATACAGACCCCATGGAGTATGAAATAACTCTACATAAGTGCCACATAGCCTCAAGTGACTTCTCTTTACATGGTTAACTCATCCCTCTTGATTTTCTTTGGTGAATTCAATGTAAAATTACAACATGTGAAACTTTAACTATCTTAGCATTACCTTAACATTTTTAATTTTACCTTAAACATTGCTAAAAACTTCATAAGGACCAAGTTAGGACCACTAGTTAATCACTTGGGGATCACGACTTCATATTATGACTACACCTTGTATATATCTCTAAAAAAAGCTAAAACATCATTTCAAGACCCTATCTATAATATATTATTACATCAAAATAGGGATACTAGAGGATATCAACAAGGCTAAATGCATAAAAGCCATGTTTTGAATTATACTAACCCATGATAGCTAATTTTAGCTAACAAACAACACATACACAAGTCTAAAGTACCAAAGGAGCAGCCCAAGATCTATATTTTCCAAGTTATAATCTAGGTCACCATTGTACTTGATTATCACATATTTTATGATTCACACACAAGCCAACACATAGGTAATAACTGCATCAATATGAGTCTCTCTTCAAAGTATTGGATATATAAGCAAAATTCACTAATAGAGGGGTCTTTGGATTTATCTCGACACTATTTGCCCACTAATGCATTTTACCCCAAGGTCACCTTGAAGATGAAGAAATAGGGTTTTAACATTTCATTAGGAGTGATAGTCCATGACCTAAATTTGAACTCATTAGAGTGAAGTTTATGGTAAACCTATAAGATATATGTGGTTACATACTTTTCCAATAGGTATCCATATAGGACACTTCCATCAAGTTTATAACATAGCATCAATGCAACTGTCCCAAACTGACATTAGTGTTTGAGGCTCTAGAAATGTTAGATCTAAAATCTAATGATTGTTCTAGAATAATATGTTAGTCTACTTTCTATCTATTCTAGCTCCATCACTATGTTATCATAGAACCAAGTATATTACTTATTTTCCATTTCCATACATTGGTTAATTTTACTTTGTATATTTAGCCTATTCTCAACATAATAAATTTAGTGTATGTTTATATCTTAGTTTATCACCCAACTAGCCTACTATAGATTTAATTATCCCCCTTGTGTATTTTCATTTTTATATACCCATTTAAAATCAATATATAACTAACTTAAAGTACATAGATTCATTTTAGGGTTAAGCATTTGGTGAACCTGATATTTGAACATTATTTCCACATAAGCATACCTTATAGGATGCTTATTACCTACTCTATCCTAATATTTATATACTTTATATCTCTTATCATTGGTGATAATAATTTATTTGATGCCTATGATTATGAAAATCTAAAAATTTATATCAAACAAGGGGTAGAAATATATTACTCTTGTATCCTTCCAATTTCTAAAATATGTAATCTCAAAGCCTTGAATGGTGGTAGTTGTTATCCCTTTAATCAGGTCCATTCTCCCACCATTTAAAGAGATGAGTTAAGCCATATTAATAGATAAATATAATTTACTGAGACTTAATACACCACCATCATATGATTTTGGTCTTTTATATTTATAAAAATATAGATACAAAAGCCAAGGATTGGGAAAACATGAGCAAGGTATAACTCAACCTATTATTCTTGAAAATAATGTATATTGGAAAGGATTAGGATTTTCAAAAAAATATGTGAGGCACCAACATGGTAAGTCATCTAAACATTCCCTTCATGTATATTTTACCATACAAGTAGGTACATACGACAAGAGGCTCCATTTGATCATAAAAAATTCTAGAAAATATTTAAAGAAATTATAGATGATTTATAAATAACTTATAAGGGGGGCATGCTTTAAATAAAATTAATTCACACCCCAATAATTACTACATTCCAATTTAATATCTCCCTTATCAAAGGTGATGGTTCCCTTATACCTTCATTAGAAACACATTCTGTACCAAAAATGAGACCCCTACCAAAGAATGTTCAACTTCAAATTTTTATACTTAAATTAAATGAAACAAATTATTTCAAAGGTCTAAGCTATTCAAGGGATCCATCAACTTTGATAAGGGGGATATAATTGAGACCCTTACCAAATAATTTTCAACTTCAAATTATTATACTTAAAGTAAATGAAAAAAATTATTTTGATGGTCCAAGCTATTCAAATGATATACCAAAATTACTAAAGTTCAAATATCCCATACCACTATCAAATTATCGTATATTTAGTGATTGTGAACCTAAAATTGTTATACATGAGGATGATTTTACTCATATGCCTAGATTCAAAAAATGTGATGGGTTAAAAGAATGATAAAACATATGACATATACCACTATTACCATGGAATATCTTATGTTTATGATGATAGCTATTGGGTATCTTCAAAATAACTTTTCTATAATTCAAATGTAAATGGATTCCCATAATAATAATTTTCATGAAACCTCATTCAATAATCAACCTATAGTCATATAAAATGTGAAAAATAGTAAGTTGAGTGTGGCTAATGACACCCAACCCATAGGTCCCTCTTGCTTGCTTTCATGACCCTCATAGGCATATTTTCACTAATTATTAGTCATATGTAACCTTATATACCTAATCCTAGATTAGATAGACTACTATTTCTATGAAAAATCTATCCCCTTAGGTCCCTTTAGCTTAGGACTATAGTGCCCAACTTGGGCTATAACATTGGGCCCTCTAGTGTCTGCTTTTGGTGCTCTTATCCAAGTTTTTTTTTGTGTCTAATTGTTAGTTATTTCTACTTCTTATTCCTCTTCTTCTTGACCTAATGATATCACATTCAACCCATGACCAATACATCCCTATAAAATACCATTCAAAGTTCATTTGGAAAGGGGTTGGCAATTATCATAAAGCAAGCAAAACTATTAAGGCAATCTTCCCTATTCTCTATATATAGCTAGTCAATATTATTACAAGCTTATCTAAATCCTTTTACAAATACTTAGCCACTTAAAGCACACATAATTTTATAATTTTCATCTTAATACACATAATTTCACAAAACACATCAAGTGGGAGAACTACATATAGCTTGATCCCTTTTCAAAGTATTGGTATGTAGGTATCATGTCCACAATGTAGATACACGTTCAATGCATCTTAAACACACTAACCCCCCCTCTTTCCAAAATTTTGTCAAATAATAATATAGTCTAGGGTTTGAAGACTAAATTACCCCTATATAGAGTTCTATGGACATCTGACAATCAAAATTTCATAGGCAGGCTCACACAGACATAACGAACAAAACTTAAAAAGTTTATATCTCCTAGACAATAGCAGAAAAAGAGGACTATAGTGGTGGACCCCAAGGTGTTATATTTCATCACTCTTATATAATCATAAAATGAAGTCTAGTTCCTGATTTGTGATAGTGATCTAGTCTTCTACAATGAATTTTAGACCTTGTAACAACCATCTCAATTAGTTTCTAGCTAAGTCTTATTTTCTCTCCCTTATTACTATTTTTAGAAAGATTCAAATTACATTCAAATTATACAAATTAGTAGCTTAATTTTTTTATATTTATTAACTAATTTTACTATTCTAGACCTTTAACTAAATTAGGAATAATACATCAATAGTCCCAAAATTGTTAAATCATTTGGTGAACCCGACTTACTTTATGTGTGCATAAAAACCCTAGCAACCCTAGGGTAAATTTCCTAGTAATTTTTCTTATATATTTTTATTTTTTTACCTACATAATAAAATAATAAATTAGCATTAAATTTTAAAAATTCTTAGTAATTTTAAAATAATTTTATTTCAAACCCTGGTTGCCCATACTAGGTCCCAATTTTTCCCAGTATTTTTTCTATATTTTTCTATTTTTTTACAACCATATTTAAATCATAAATTCTCCTTAAATTTTAAAGTTACATAGTAATTTAAAAAATATATAGTTTCTACAAAACCCTACTTTCATACACTAGGTCCTTTCAAATCAATAATTTTCTATTAATTTAGTGATTTTTTATTAACATATTTAAATAAAAAAATTGCATCAAAATTTAAAATTCATTAGTAATTTAGAAATAGTTTCATTCAAAACTTTAGTTGAATATATCCTATTCAGTTCTTGAGGTATCATCTTACATGTTTGTGAGCTCCATAGTCTTTTCATGCATATTCCAGTTTGCTATTTAGATTACATTTGTTTAATCTTTTCTTCCATTATTCAAGTTGTTTTCCTTATGCCACCTAAACTCCTTACATCTCTTCCTTCAAGATGAAGTACAAGACTTAGTGGCAACCCTTCTGAATTCACCTAGATTCCTTCAACCTGACCATATACCATGGATAAATAACCAACTTAGGTTCTAGTTAGAAATCTTACACATCCAAATTACAACAATTTTAATGAAGATAATTTTGATGATGAGAAATATGAGAATAATAATGATGATACAAACACCGATGTTCATGATCCACATTATTAAACTTGTGATCAACTTCCACCAATTATTAATAATGAAGTTATCCTCAATAAAGATTTGATCTTATAAAATTTTCAAGAAGGACTTAGGGACCAACCCTAAGATCATACACTTATTTTGCATTCTATCATGAAAATAAAAAAGGCTAAACAAGTTGAGTATTCCATTACTTTAGAGAAACAAGTTGAAAATGACACTATGGGGGCAACTATGTCTCAACAACCCCTTATAGTAGCGCAACTTGCCTCCATACCACCAACTATAGCTAGTACATCTTTGTCTCCTGATGTGGAAGCCATTGTGTAAGAGATAATATCTCTTTAATCCAAGGTGATACATCTTGAGCAAGGTGCCTCTAGACCTACATAGGATTTGGATTCTTTTACTCTACTACATATACCATTAGCACATCATATTGCTTCTACACCCTTGCCATAAGTTTTTGTTCAACCCAAGCTTACTCTATATGATGGAAAAGGTGATCTAGAGACACATTTGAGAGATTTTCATGTAACATGCTTGGACTATGTGCCAAATTATTTGCTACTTACCAAGATATTTCCATGAATTCTAAATGATTGTGATCTATAATGGTTTTATAGTCTATCGAATCAATAGATCAATGCATTCAATCCTTTAGTTGGCATGTTCCTATCTCATTTCAGCATTAACATTGGTGATAAGGTTTCTTATACCCAAGTTGCATAGTAGAAACAAAGGTTAAATGAGCATCTCACAAATTATGTTATTTTATATAAGACTATCTTAGCTAAGATGACTAGCCCTATGGGTGATCAAGAGTTATAAGATCTATTCAAATAGAGTCTTCTACCATCTTTGTATGAATAAATAATGTTTAAAAGGTTCTCTTTTTTTACTGAATTATGTCATACGCTAAAGAAAAGGGAATTTAAGCTAATTTCAATGGGAAAATTCAAGTGCATAAGTATATCAAAAACAAAAATCAAGAGTAACAATAAAGTCCCATAATTTCTCAGCATTAAGAAGCACCCATGTATAAGCGGGATGCGCTGGGCGCGTAGGAAGTACGCCCAAAATTTGAATTTTTTGGGCAGAAGAATGAAGGAGCCCGATCAGAGGTGGAGCGCACAGGGTTGAAGGTAAGAGAAAAGTTGGTTGTGGAGAACCAGGCAACAGATACAGATCTAGGAGGGACTGCAGGAGGTGCAGGAAAATATTTTGGGGGTAGAAAGTGCCATTTTTGGAAATAATGGAAGACTGTCGAGTGTTTCTAATCCCTTCAGTGGGTTTTGTGCATCCCAAGTGGATTCTACTCCTGCTGGGCTGGGGCAAGAGCATGAAAAGGAGGAAAATAATTTGCAGACTAATAAGGAAAATTCTTCAGAAGAGCTGAAGGCAGAGAATGTAGAGCAAAAGAAGTGGTCATCTCTGTTTGGTAAGAAACCCAATGGAAAATCTATCTTCCCACCGGTGACTGCAAAATCTTGCTGGGAGAAAGGTGAGTTTCAAGTTTTCATTCCAGACCCTTTAATTGATTTCTCAATGTCTACCATGGATCTCACCCTAGTGGGTAAATTCTTAGGAGCTAGACCAGATCTGGAAACTCTAAAAAAAATGGTTAAAAGGAAATGGGTAATTAGAGGAGAAATATAAATGGCACCAATGATGAATGGTTTTTTCTCATTTATTTTCAATTGCAAGGAAGATATGAATATGATTCTGGGTGGAGGACCGTGGTCTTTCGGTAAATGCTCTTTGACAATCAAAAAATGGGAGCCCAATATGGACCTATCAGATTCTTTTTTCTTAACCACTCCCATTTGGGTTAGACTTCCTGGACTCCCTTTAGAGTTCTGGCATGAGGAAATCTTTAAAGGTATTGTCAGCTCTTTTGGTGAACTTGTGGCTGTGGATAATGCTACGACTTCTAGATCTAATCTTTTAAGTGCTAGACTTTATGTCAAAGTGGCAGATTTGAATCACATCCCAGAAAAAGTGGATATAATATCCAAGCTGGGTAAAAAAACTTAAGGGATATTGTTTGAAGATTTGCCTAATTCTTGCTATGCTTGTAAGAAACAAGGGCACTTCGTTAAAAACTGTCCGTTTAAAAGCAAAAAAATTCAGAGAGGTGTATTGGAAGGGAGAAAAATCTAGCATAAGGAAGAATGGAAACTAAAGGAAGATCACAGACAAGAACAAAAGAATAGTGCAGATCCTAAAGATCTAGATGATGAGGCGGATTTAGCGCCTTCTTGTGAAGAACCCCAAGATCCACAAATTGAGGTGTATAAGGAATTTTCTGTTGATAATGAAATTTCAGAAGTAGAAGGAGATGGGCAGCAAACAAATATCAAAAATCCTGAACAAAGGATAAAAGAATTGATGGATTCATCAAGACAAGTCATTTGCAAACAAAGGATAGAAGAGCAAAGAGGAGATGCTGATGACAAAAGTGTATTAAAAGAAGGAGAAAATTTGGCTGAAGAAGTAAACAATTTTGAAGTGGGAGATTTTCTCCTTTCTCAGTCTAGGGAGGCTGATATTGTTATCCCTTTGGAGGAGATTAAGGAGAACCAAAGAAAAAGGGGAGAAAAAAACACAAACACCAAAGGAGTAGAAACAAGAAGCAGTAAAAAAGACCAGAAAACTAAGGCAAAACTGCTTGGTAATGCTAGGGATACTCTCAGAAAAAGTGAAGAACAGTATCGAAAGATGAAACCGGATATTGGCTCTCCTGATAAACCCGAAAGAAGACCCACAAGGAAAACTAGAGGGCTAGAAAGTTTGCAAAATATTGCTGATGGCAGACAGGCAACTATTCTGGATTTTACCCCTAAAAATAGATAACTAGAGCATTTTGCGAGATTTTAGGGGGGTGTTTATTTTATGGTTTTTTGAGGTTATCCTGGTATAACCTATTTTTGTTGCTACTTTTTAGTAGGATTTAGGATGGCCTTTTCTGGAGCATGGTTATGCTTTTATCTTTTGTTCCTGTTATAGGGTTTCGGGGCCCCTTCAAAACTTGCTTTTACCTTAATCTAAAACAATAAAGTCCCATACAAATTCAATGTCAATGATAGAAAGAGTCAAAATCAACCTACAATCAATGCAAATTTCAACTCCACTCATCATGTGTTTTTATCAACACCTCCTCAGTGAACCTTTACCAATATACTAGTTCCTCCAAATAGAGTTTTATAATAGATTTTGGAATGTAATATCATATCTCTCCTTCTTAATTAGGATGGTGATTTAATAAAGCCTCTTCCATAGGGATATGATTAGCATGCATTGTATGAGTTTCACAGGGCACCATTCCATACAATAAATAGATGCATCAGTTTGAGACATAGGATACCTGACTTGATAGATGATAATGTCATTGATCTTGGTAATTTAGTTGAGCCTCCTCAAGCAAAGAAATATAAGATAAAGCTTTAAAAATCTCCTCATATTCTTTTTCATAACATTCTAAACAAGAGATAAGGGATACATCGGGTGTTCACCATGCATATCAGGCACATCCCCCACCAGATACATACAAGGCACCTTTAGTTGAGTTACATACTTTGTGAGACATGATTAGTGTATGAAATTCTAGAGTTCTATCTAGACCTCCCATTTCCTTCTCAATGTAGGAGATAGTCAAGGATAATTTAGATTATCATGAACTCTTTATTAGATCTTACATTCATAATCATCTTATTCATAGTGTTCTCATAGATAATAGATCCATTGTAAACATATACATTATGAAATTATTGTACCATTTGGGATACTCAAATCAGGATATTACCTTGATAGACATAGTTATCAATGGATTCAGTGGGCACATATAGAGTTCACTGGGTGAGATTGTACTTTCTCTATAGATTGGTCTAACACATGTGGCCACAACATTTACTATAGTTCTCAATGTAGGAGTTTTAAATATGTTTTAGATTAGAGGTAAAAACAGGTTTTGAAGGGGCCTCGAAACCCTATACAACAAACATATAGATAACCTTAAAGCCCAGAGAAGTTCAAAACACCAATACAGGTACAAACCAAACCAGGTAAAATAGGAACCTGAAAACAACAAAAAAGACCAAAAGTTTTCACTGACACAACACAGATCGCTCCGTCAAAAACCAGGAACAACATCCTGCAACCTTCAAAAAATGATTACTTATCTTTTACATGAGCGAAGGTTCATATCTAGAGGGGGATCACAGGCTTAGACTTCTTCCTCTTCACAGTGGTCCATCCATCCTCTACCTTAGCTGCCTCTGTCATCCAAGCCTCAGGTACTGGTGGTTCATTAAGCCCAATGGATACAGAAGACTCATCAAATTCCTTATGAACACCAACTAAAATTTGGCACCTAGGTTGATCCTCCAAAATAGGGGGAGAAGCCAAAGCCTCCACAACCGCTGGCTTTGAAAGATCTTTAATCATAGTCACCACAGGACCATCTAAGGAGTCTTTTACCTGCGGCTCCTCCTCATTCATCAGCTCGGATTGAATATTTTCTTCATTTTCAGAAACAACCGAGTCTTCCAAAGGTTGATTAGCTATATAGTGTTTTGAGGAAGCATTGGCCCACCAAGAATGTGGTCTTCTAGAGTTTTAAATATGTTATAGATGCATGAAATTCATTCACACTAATGAAGTTGTCATAATTGGTAGAGTTTCATATGAGTTACCACTCCCCACTTTAGAGCCATCTTCTATTTTTTAGTCACCAGTTTTAGTTTAGTCACCAGTTTTACATTCTCCACCAATTTTAGTTCTTCCTCTAGTTCAGATTTATACACAGTTGAGGCCTCCATCATCATCATAGAGAGTTTATACACTTCCACATAGGTCTATTTTAAAGCAACCACAATTTTGAGATTCTATATAGATTTCAATTATAGTGTTCACACCTAGGGTAGTATCATTTAGGTCTCATACCTCTACACATAGAACACATGTTTAGAAGTCTTCTCCTACTACTAGATGGGTCCCTAAGAGCCCTACAGTTGCATCCACTTCTCAACATTATAGGGGGACATCATATTTAGTTTCTATGTTAGATATTTTAGAGCATTTACAATGTATACAAATTTCATAGCCACTATCTTAGCCCTTCCATCATGCTTCATGATCATGCACAATCTCTCTCCTTGATACAAGACATTGTGATAGGGAGTCTCATATGAGACTCATAGATTAGTATCATTCCTTCCCTACTTACTTGAAAATATCTTCTTTTCAATTTATTGTACATAGTCTTATCATGATTTATTTTACATTGCTTATATCAAAAATCTAAAAACATTCAAAATATTCCAAAAGTCCAAGAACATTCAAATAATTCAAAAACATAAAAAACATTTCAATTGTATTCATTATACATTCTTTATATTTCTATAATTCTAGACTTACATTCGCTATTCTATGTTATTATTTGTCAATTTATCTACATTACCATGCTTCACTTGATCTTCTTTGAGTGTGTGAAGTGACATCTAGATCCTTGATTGATTCACTCTACCCATTGATGGGGCATCCTACTTCTACATTTGAGATGCATATCGATATATTTGCCCACTAGGGGCATCTTCTACATGACTACACCATCCCGTTTATGTAATTTCTACACCACACTCTACTTATCATGTTGGTGTACATTATTTACTAGCTTACATAGATTACTACATCAACACCTCACTATTAAATAACACTTGTGTATTTCTTAGCATATACCTAGTATTGTATTACCATGTCTTGCATACTTTCACTTCTTACTTTGATTAGTTAGATTTAATTATATTTCTAGTATTTACATGCTTTCCTTTATTGCTTTGCATAGCTATATTTGATTGCATTTCTTAGTTCATTTTTGTCTCTTGTAGTTGCCTTAAGACATTTACCAATGTCCTCTTCTTCTATTCTTGTGTGTGCCTTAGGACATTTACCAATGTCCTTTACATGTATTCTTCTATGTGATTGTGGAATTCATGCCAACCTTGCTTGTTTCAATTATATGTGTATGTGGCATTTGAACATGCCTTGTATGCTTGCCTTCTAATTTGAGTGACATGTACCCATGTCCTTTGTTTTCTTGGCCCCTTGGCCACTCATGTATTCTTATTGATTCTTGCCTTGTGTGCTTGTTGCTTATTTGATTTTCTATTATTTACAATGCCATGATCCATATCATGAATTATCTTACTTTTTTGGATGCTATGATAGACATCATGCTCCATCCCTCCATGATAAATAATAAATAACAACTAACAACTAACCAAAATTCTAGTTCTAGTTCATTATATTACACATGTTATTACATTTTTATATCTATCTAGGCATATCCCTATTTATCTAACAATCTCTCATTACAAACCATGATATATCCTGAGATATCTTATCAATTATCATTGCTAAATCATGTATATTTACAACATAACACACTTATAGGGATATTAATTTTTAGGGAATTAATTTTTGGGTCTTCATTCCTACCCTTAGAAGAGGGGGAAACAAACAAGGGATTTTTCATAGAGATAAAAGCTTTTAATAGATGAAAACGTAGTTTTAGAACACCCAAAACAATAACTAGACTTCAAACTAGGTAAAACATACCAGGCAGACAATAAGAATTACAAAACAATCATCAAATTTAGCCCAAGATAATAGGTTTGAGATTGGACTATAGTGATAGACCCTCTAGTGTTTTCTTTTGGCACTCCTATCCAAATATCAAAAAAATCAAACTTTTTAGAAGTAGGCAGAAAAGTAGGTTCAGCTACAATTTTTCACATTCAAACTAGTTTATAATTAGTAATTTTAGTGCACTTTTGATAAGAGAATCTAGATATAAGTTAAATCATGCATAACATGCTATCTCTTACTTCCAGTTTTAGAGACGATAGTTGGTATAACTTCTAGATCAGAATCCATGTTTCAAACACTAGTGAATGGGGGAAATGTGTATGGCACATTTGTCTTCTTTTCTTTCCAAGTTTAAAACATTACCCAAGAATTCTTAGTAGTTACATGCCTTATTCAATTTGTAGGTGGTTGGAATAATTTTTAAGAGGATTCCATACAAGCCTAACCTCTACATTTTTAGAATGGCTTTCATATATAAGCCTAATGCCCAGTTTTAGAGTGGATTTCATATAAATTTAATCTCCACCTTTTGGAGTGGTTAAGAGTGGCCGAGTTTCTAGCATACATTATAATATCTATGACAAAAATTTTAGATTATAGTAAATTCATGGGATTTAGTAGCCATCTCATAAGACACAACATTTCATACCGGTATCAGTTCATAGCTTCACTTCATGAGGCAATAATGGATCCAAAGGACTATCTCACCTTTGTATTCTTGAGCCACCTATCTAGAGGGATTAGACACATAGTCCAAACACTGATTAACACATGCATGATCATATAAATTCACTTAGTGGATGACAATGGAGCCAAAGGTCCATCTTTTACATTTTTGAGCCACTTTCAGGGAATTGAACACTCAACTTTGTTCACAATATTACTATTGGTATAACAATATCCAACATTACTCAGCATCACCCATCATCACTTAGTATCATAATAGGTTTTTTTATTGGTTCACATATCCAATGAAGTGTGTTCATTCCTTTTTTTTCCTCTCTCTTACCAAGCTTTTGTATGTTCTTATTTTAGATATATCATATCTAGTAAGAACTGATCTACTCTTTATTTTCCTTTGTATATTTACACTCCACAATGTTCTCTCTCTATGCATACCCAACATCACATAGTTTCATGATCTTGATCTTTGTAGTTAAGTTTACGTATGCTTTCTATTTTTTATTTATTATAGCATTTCACTTTGCTACATCACTACCATAAAGGGGGGAAAATGTAGTCATATAAAATATGAAAATTGGTAACTTAAGTGTGGATAATGACACCCAACCCATAGGTCCTTCCTACTTAATTTAATGACCCTCATAGGCATCTTTTCACTAATTCCTAGTCATTCATATCATTCCAGACTTGATCCCAACTCAGCTAAACTACTCTTTCCATGACAAATCTATCCCCCAAGTCATGTTAGCTTAGGACTATAGCACACATCTTGGACTATAGCATTGGGCCCTCAAGTGTCTTCTTTTATTGCTCTTGTCCAAGTGAATTTTTACCTCCAATGGTCAGTTCTTTTTAGTTCTTATCCCTCTTCTTGCTACCATAATGTGAGCACTTTCAACCCATGACCAATAGATCCCTATAAAATCCCATTCAAAGTTCATTTATAAAGGGGTTGGTAAGTATCATAAAGTAAGCAAGAATACAAGCAAAGCCACTAAGGCAATCTTTCTTATTCTCTACATACAACTAACCAATACTATTGCAAGCTTATCCAAATCCTTGCACCAGTCCCTAGCCACCTCAAACACATCCATTTTAGCATTTGCATCTTCATACACGTAATTGCATAAAGCACATCAAGTGGGAAAACTACATATGGTTTGATCCCTCTTCAGAGTATTAGTATGTAGGAAACATGCCCACACAATGGGTATAGATACACATTTAATGCATCTTACACACACTAAACCCATCTTTACCAATTTTTTTCAAATCATAATAGAGTCTAGGGTTTGAAGACTAAATCAAATCTATAGGGAGTTTCATAGACATATGATAGGTGAAATTTCATAGATAGGTTCACACAGACACAATGAACAAAACCTAAAAAGCTAAGATCTCCTAGACAATAGTGTTAGAAGAGGATTATAGTGCTGGACCCCAAGGTGTCCTATTTTGGAATTCCTATCCAATCATAAAATGAAGTTTAGATCCTAATTTATGATAGTTTCCCAATTCTAAAAAGTAAATTTTAGACCTTGCAACAACCATCTCAATTAGTTTCTAACTAAGTCTTATTTTATCTCCCTTATTATAATTTTTATAAAAATTAAAATTACAATCAAATTATAGAAATTAGCATCTTAATTATTGCATATTTATTTATTGATTTTACTATCCTAAACCTTTAACTAAATTAGGAATAATACACCAATATTCCCAAAATTATTAAATCATAACCTCTTGATAAATGTATACTTGAATATAATTATCCAAAAGGTTTTGAACCATATTTACCTATATTTGAAACACATAAATGTCTATTTGAGTGCATGATATGCTATGTAAAGTATTTTGGTCATGGGCAAAATATGACAAACTTTTACTAAAGGTTTTCCATATGAGAATTTTGGATGAGGCTCAAAAATAGTTTTATAGTTTACCAAAGTGTTATTTAATAATTTTTTTATAATTTAAAGATGAATTATTCATGGATTTGAATATCCATAAGGTGAAAAAACTTATATTAGAACATTTTCATAATTTCAAACAATGTGATGACCAATCCCTTTAATATTATACCATTTGATTCACAAAAGTACATATGAGCTAGCATTTCGACCCTCAAAATTGGAATTACAATTTATATTTATTAGATGCTTTCTTGACCCATTAAAGTAAAGATCATTGCATAAGTAATATTAGTTATTTAACCATTTATATAATGATGTGCATAGGTATGATTTCTTCATAATTAATTATTCAAAGGAACTTAACATATCTCCCCTCCAAAAACAAATGTTTTATCCCTCACACAAAGGAAGGAGATAAATTACCTAAGGATAAATATGAAAAAAAAAATGGTATTCCTAATATTTATATTATTAGTTTAAAAATTTTACTTCACATGGATCCAATCCAAGGTATATGTCTTATACAAGAATATCAAAATGAAAAATACAAAATGTATCCACACCAATAATATTTGAAAATTATATTATACATGGGTGGTGATTATTTTTGGAATAAAATATTGGAGAGTTTTCAATTATGTCATGGTGATATCATGGAGGTGTCTTGGTGAGTGGATGAAGTGCCTTGATAGTCTAAGTGACAATGACAAAGTGTGCAATGTGCTTGTCCTAGTATGCTTGAAAGAGGTTTAGTTGATTTTCAGTCTTGGCATGGTTATAGATGTTTAAGGATGAGTATGGATTATTAAGCATGTTAAATGGGTCATATATGAGTTTTTATATGCTTTGATTTATTATGTGCATGAGTGGATTTCATCTGGTTGATCATTGTTTCCATCTAGACCTTTTGGGTCGAGTGACATAAAATCTGAGTGGGTAGTTTGTTGATGTCACCATTACCACATGTGGATGGGTCAGGGGGAGTTTATAATATGGTTTTTATCACATTTTTACCTATTTATTATGAATTAAATATTAGGTCATGAAACTAAGTGTGATAAAATATATGCAAGTGTAAATTTGGGCTCTCAGGTGGTTTGATAGTGTTTTCCCATACATATCCAAATTTGCATGAGGCAAGAAAGAACTAAGTAAGAAGTTTGATGATGGCATATCTCAAATGTGTAGATGTTTTAGGATATTTTTATCATATGGGTTTGTTTATTTTTGTTCCTAGTTAATTTTTGCTAAATTTTACTTCATGTGATAAAATGCATCAAAGGATATGCATGCTCAAAGTTGGCCTCCTAGGCATTTGTTGACATATTTGGCTCTATGGTAGAAGAAATATGAGTGAGTATATTAATTGATTCATATCTCAAATGTGAGAAATTTTTAGGATTATTTTAACACATGGATATATTATTATATGTGAGGAGATCATATGGTCTAAATTTTAGATCATGCATCTAAGTGAAACAAAAGTTATTAAGGTCCAAAATTGGATTTCTAGGTAGATAACAATGGTCCCCATACTTAATATATTTTTCATGGTGTTAAATATATAGACCAATGAAAATTTAATAGCTCACAAGTGATCATACAAGACTGATATATTGGTTTGTTTTGAGTGAGATCATTTCAAGGTGTCTAATGGTTAACAAATTTAAATATATATATCCTTAAAAAAGGATTTATGGAGTGTGTTTAGTCCAAGATGTCTGGAAGCATCAAGATAAGGACAAATATTCAAAGTTTAACATTGAGAAGAGACAAAGATCAAGTTTGTTCCAAGGATCAATGGTGAGCAATTTTTCACACTGACTAAGATAAATAGTGCATATTAAAGTCAAGAGGTTAAAGTGATATTTTTATATCATTGTTAAAGCAAGGACAATCTCAAAGAGATTGACAAAACATGTGCTATCAAGATTGCAAGATTTCATGAGACGAGGCCAAGTGTTCAAGGTTTAACATTTGGGAATTAGCACACTATGAGTTACATTTTGGAAGAGATCGATGGCATATTATTAATCTAATCACAAAGGAAATGAGATGATAAAATAGTGTTAAATGTTTAACTGTGACCATTTGAATTCAAATATTTGAATTTAACAAAGGAAAGACCATTATCTGATTTTTGAGCCATAACTTTTGATCTATGCAGAATCTAACCATGCAGTAAAAAGAGAATTTGCATAAGAATACAAGGAAAATATATAAATATGAATTTGAAGATCTAAAATTTTGTAAAATAAAAAATATTGAGGTTTAAAGTTTATTATGTGTTCATGCATATTTTACAAGTAACTTAGGAAGGTTGTTTGAGCTTGTATTGATGTTATTTTGATGTCTCATGATGGCTTAGATATTTTGGAGTGTTTTAGACTCCATGAGGATGATATATATGCATTATGAAGGTTTTAATAATCATATGTATTATGAATAAAGGTTTATAAGTTGACTATGTATTCATTCATGGTGACTATGTGCTCAGAATGTTATTTGATTAAATTATGCTTAAGAAAAAGGGTACTATGATGGTTTTTGGAATTGAATGGGGACATATAGATCATGTGGAATGGGTACATATGTTTTAAATTGTTATTGTATTCATATTTTTCTCAAAGAAGTGTCAAACAAGTGAATGGGTATTCATAGGACCTAAAATATGACTTAGGCCTATTTGAAAGTGTGTTGTGCTTAAGTGTGATCAATGTTAGATGTTTTAAGATTAAAGGAATTTATTATGGCTGACATGAAAAGGTTATGGACTTTATAAATAATTAATTCTCTATAAATAGTGAAACCAAATGTGATGGTTTCTAGACTTGTAAAAATTGATGTGAGAGAGACTTGAATAGGGCTTGTGTGAGAAGAGTGTTCATTAAAATGAAGGACATAGAAGAGTAGGTATGCCTAGTGGATGGGTTGATAAGAATATTATATTGAGGAATATTTTTATGACCTATAGGTCATATTTATAATGCTATAATATTTCTCTTAAATTTTGAGAATATGCAAAGAATTTTGAGTGTGCATATGAGAAAAATTTAAGTGAATAAGTGGAAAGATTATGGAATGCCAATGTGAGAGGCTTGTATGAGATAGAGAGAAAGTTTTAATAGGGGTTATAACATCATAGATACATCATTAGGTGTTGAATACACTAGTCCTAATTTGGATGTGTTCATTTCAAAGGAGGGTTTAGACTACTTGATCTTCCGTAGGGGTAGTTACTCCTTATGAAATAGGTGTTTCACTAAAGGCCTTTGGTCAAGAGGATTTGATCAAGGTTATTTGGTCTAAATTAATTGATCAATCTCTTGTTTGTAATTTATTATAGGATAATTAGTCCATGTGTTGTAGGCTTGAGAGTGGGTTTTATTCCCCATGAGGGTTTCCCACAGGAACTATGTGTTATGTGTTTGATCTTATGTATGCATTGAATGAATAAGATATCTTGTTCATGTTTCTTAATCAAGTTTATATATGTTGATTGTCTAATTGTTTAAAAGGATTGGAATTGAAATTGAAATATATGGGTTCACTAATTCACCCCCACTCTCAGTGATTATACCTCTAACATAACCATATTGTTATTATAAAAGAAAAATCTACTTGTTATGTAATACACTTACAACAAATTGGTTTTGATCTAGAAAACTTAAAAAATAAATAAGGTTGGAAAGAATCCTTGGGAAAAATACTAGTAAAAATTGCTTGTGGTCCTAAAGTAATTCAAATATGAGTTTGTATTATGCCTACCACATCTCTATATGAATTTACACTAGGAACTCTTTGGTTATCCCAAATGGAAGAAAAAAATGACCAAAATCAATAAGGTATTTATTTTTGTCATAAAGGCAAGTTAATACATATTCCAAATGATAGCATTACTTCTTCTACTAGACATGCAAAATGTGAGGAGGAACATGATATGTACTTTTTAAATATATATAATCATGAAGAAAATAATGTAAAATATCCAAATTAAGGGTGTAAAACATTAAGTAGGGAGATAGATAAAATCATCCATTGGATGAGTTCATAGATTAGTGTTTTTAAATATTCCAAAAATACTAAAAAGATAAAAAAATGTTCAACAATTCTAAAATATTTTTAGTACCTACATATTATAATGGATCCTTGGCATATATAAGTGTTAGTTACATATTGATGGATGACATATTTAGTTACTTATACATATACACATATGTGTCACACTTCTATTTGAGTGTGATATAGGCATACATAAACACATGATCTATTCCTATTTCAGATGTTGGGATTTCTCCCTACTTATGTCATAAGGACAATTGGGGAATCTTATTTCTTTGATCTTGATACACATAGGTTATATTGTTTTATGATCACATTTCATTATCATGTTTGAGACATATATACCCCTACACCAGGTAATTGATATGAAATAAACTTGACATTTTTTTGTAAAAATTTTGATCCATGGGCTAATACGACATGTTTATGCTGGTTTTTTATGCTTTACTTCATGCACTTCCTTGAGTGCCTTACCTTGATATCATATTTCTTATTTGATCATTTTCATATGATTATTTTTTGTGGCTCCCATGGGTACGTATTCTTTCTTTGATATTTTCATATGTCATTGTTTATTACATGTAAATTTGAATATGTCATCATTGATTTTGTGGGCATTGGAATAAGTCATGTCCCTTTGATTGTGAGGAATTTTAACATGCCCCTTATTTACAATCTCCGTAGATGATTAATTTTTGACTTACTTTTGAGTTCTCTTATGTGTGTTATTGTTTAATTATTGCCCTTACACTGTTACTATATATATATATATATATATATATATATATATATATATATCCTACATCTTAGGCCCCTATGTGATCACATTTATTTTATGTGTTTTAATGCTATATCTACCTAGACATGTTCCTTTTATATGTTAAAAGGTTCCATTCATAGATTATATAGTTGTATTATCCTTTTGAGGTGAGGTAACTACTAGTTCCTATATTTACATCACCTCAAAGTGTGGAATATTAGAGGGGTAATTTCATAGAGGTGTGTTCTCCACACTTGGCATAATTTTTAGATTCAATGGGGGCATGCTTTGGAAGCATGTTCTTGACACCTATTCAATATTCAACAACTCTACATTATAGTGGGGGCATGTTTTAGAAACATGTTCTCCACAATGGTACTTATATTAGTTTTTATATTTCTCCATATATATTGGGGAAATTAGTTCGAATCATATTATCCACACTTACACAGTTTCCAAATTGGCCAAAACACATAGTTATATGATTCAGATTCATAGTTGTGATAGAATTCTATACACTGGTACCATTTTTATAAATATTTTTATGAGGAATATATAAGGTGAATATTATATGCAATTTGTACCTAATATTTTAAAATCCAAATTAGTTTTAGATTACATAACTCTTTTATGGACTATTACCACATCATAAAATTTTACGTACAAATACCCTAGTCAAAATTTTACAAACTTTATTGAACTAATTTACTACATTAGTTGGTTCACTTTTTGTTATGGTTGAGGTGATTAAATTACTCAATATTTACAAGTTTTTATTTTGGACTTGATTATATCATTGATACTCACCAGGTTATAAGTATCATTGGGTTACATAGTTGAGTTAATCTCAATTGCTAAGTGGTAACTCATCTTTAATTCAAGGTTGGGGGCATGTGACTTATAATATATAACTCTATATCTCCTTAGATACATGAAATTTCAAAATTTATCTATATTTTTACTAATATCAGTTCCAGATCCTTACAATGATTCATATTTTTCAAATCAACTTGCCAATAGGAAAGGTAGCTACATCAACACACATGTGTACACTTAATCCTTGATATTTCAATTTCAAGTACTTTAAGTTATAAATTATATTCACTAATTCTATATTGGAACATGACCTTAGTTATAGGTTAGACATGAAAAAATCACTCAATTTGGGCACACACAAAAAGATGGTGTGTTATACACACTAAAGTATGTATTCCTTTCCTTTAAACTAGTAATTTCATTAATAGATTAAAAAGGGGGTAAAAATGTAGATGATATTTATGGATTATATATCACCTCAGTATTGTAGACTTGTAAAAATCATACTTTGGTTGTTTCTCTTAGTTTTGGGCCTCTCCCACTTTTACAAGCATCACATTTATTTTATATTATGCCCCTTGCCCTATTTCTTAGTTTGACCAGTCTTATGTTGATGACCTAGGCATTTGATATTTCTCATAATTATTAAAATGTACTTATATTCCCCATTTTCAAGTTATAATCCTATACCTACTTTCTTACTCCCTAGATACTAACATCTGGGAAAAACACCAGTGTTGACACTAGTGTCCTAACCCCATGAAAGTGTTTAGTGCCCAAAATTCATCTATTTTACAAATGAAATGTATCCTAATAGTCAGCCTTAGTTATTTAATGTGAATTAATTATCAAAAGGGATTAATATAAATACAAGATCAACCCTCATTCATTGCTCATCTGGGAAAAACTAACATTCATAATAAAGAGCATTCAAATAACATTCAATTGAACATAGCTTTCTCCTTTTTTCATATTTCCATATTAGTAATAGGAACAAAAAATACATAGGTATAAAGTATTTAGTGACTAACCCAATAGCTAAATTTTACAAGATAAAAGATAGGTCACTATAGTACTTACTTATTACATATTACATGATTCCCACACAATCCAACACATAGGGGAGAAATACATAATTCTAAGGTCTTATTTAAAGTACTAGTTATTTAGGTAGTGATCACTAATAGAGGGATGCTTGGGGTCAACTCAACACTATGTGCCCACTAACATATTTTTACCCAAAGTCACTATTGTCACCAAATCCTAGACCTTAGAAGAGGGTGCTCATACCTCTTCTAGATTTGGGCAATATGGGAATACTTATAGGTATGTGGGTGTACCTATAATAGAAGTGAGCCTTTAGAGTTAAGGGCTATCTCCATGAATGTATCTTGAAATGATCACATCTAATTAACTAGCTGATTATGGGGAAAAGAGTTAGAATTTGCATGAAATGAACCTAATCTAAGGGAGTGATACACCAATATGTCTTCCATATGACCATCATACTTTCCTTCACTAATAAACAAGGCACACAAACTAACTTCCAAATCCTATGGATTCTAACATGAGTATTTCAATATGAAGGTGAGATGCATGAGAGATATCCAAGGTAATTGAACCATAGGCTAGTTTTAGACACTAAGTCTCATTTTACGCTTAAACGATAGGCTCATACACTTGACAAAACTTCATATGACTTATTTGAATAGGAAATATTACATGAACATGAAAGGATAAGGGAAGAAAGGATAGAGAATTATCGATTTGCATCACCATACATCACTTGCACACTTAGAAAATTGTTTAAGAACTCAAAATTAGATTTGAATTAATGTTAAAACGAAAAATATGACATCATTCCAATAGGGATTCACCATATATTGAGTGGAATTTTTTTCACAATGGCCAAAATGGCATATACTTATTACATTTGACAAAAGTGGGAAAAGATAATTCCAAAGGGGAATCAAATGAGTTTAACTTCATTTCAACCATAGTTACAACTACTTATGTAATTATGCTCATTCAAGCTTCTTAATTAATCCAAGTCAATCCAGTCCATTCATAATTACATTATTCCTTCATTGATTCTATTTGATGGTTTCAATGGTGAGATCAAGTTGTTTTGAGCTATGTTTTGGCACCAATGTAGTTACAACAATTGGATCCATCTATTATAATTTTATATTATTGTTTTAGATTAAGGTAAAATCAGGTTTTGAAGGGACCCTGAAACCCAAGTACAAAGAAAGAAAGATAAAGCCTCAACGACCACAGGTAGAACCTAAAAACTACTATAGAGAAGTAGCAAAAATAGGTTTTATATGGACCTAAAACCACCAGAGAGACCACCGGTCAAAACCCAGATTTAACAAAGATTTGGCTGCACCATAGACAGAAGATAACATAAAGAAACTAGAGAACAGGACCAATAAACATAACCACCAAGAAGAACCAGACTATTCTTTCAGTTCCAAAATCATTTTCACTGTTTCTTTACCTTTCACAATAGTAGTATCCTGAGTAGTAGTTGCTGCCAACTTGGCTCCCTCTTGTGTAGCCTTCTTTCTAGAGCTTTGTCTCATCCTTTTTCTAGGCCCCTCCAAGGATTTGGTCTCCTCATTTGCTCTTTTTCCAATATTGACAACTACAGCACAAATATTGGATGTTACTTCCTCCATTTTCGTTCTATTCTCCTTAATGAGTTACCGAAGGTTATTCTTGTAATCTTTGAGCTTGACGGGGATATCTCTTATCTATTTTTCCATGATGTTAATTTTGTTCCATGCATCTTTCTAGTTATCTTCCATAATTTCCACTTTCCTTTTGAGATCCTTAATCTCCTTACACATCCAAGAATCAAATTGGAGAGAAGCCTCTGCTTTGTAATTAACCCAACTCATAGGTATGTGCATACCATCGTTCTGCCCCTTCTCTCTCCATTCCTTAGAATTCTTATTGGGACTATTCCCACCTTCTTCAAAGTGATCCTCTCGGCCCCTTTGATACTGTTCTTTGGTTCCAGTTTGAATTTCCATGTCCATTTCTTGATTGTCATCTTGAACTATATTTTCCTTTTCATTTCTAGAAACAGGGTCCTCAACCGAGCCATCCTGGACAATATCTTCCTCCGACATTTTCTGAATTTTATATTATTGTTAACTACTCCTAACTAGTTCATTGTGGCATGCAAAAGTGGAGAGAAGGGTCATTTTCATGCAATTAGTCCTGAAGATGAAACCATTTGGGTCTACGTGTATGCCTTCATGGTATCCTTTGAAATGATAGCTCTTGTTTAAAATATATCATGTTTTAACTGATGCCCATGTTCATAGGTCCACTATAAATAGAAAACCAATCTCATAATATTATTTTTCCTATATTCATTGTGTCAATGTAGACCTATAGACTATATAGCCCCAATCTTGATCTAAATAGGTCCAAATAGACCCTTTATATCTTTATAGGAACTAAGAGTTCACCATATTCATAGATGTTTCATTTAAGAATGGTGAATGTAGTCATAGAATGAATGTTTCACATCATAAATATTCAAACTAGAGGTCTATATTTAGCCTTAATGGTAGTCCCTTTATGTTCTTGATCACCTTGGATACATCACTATGTATTTTTCATGGCATGTAATTGAGCTTCAATAGCAACATGTGCCCTTTGAAAATCTTGCCCTAGTTTGATCTTAGTCATGTGTTTGATCTACAAGAAGTCAGCTTTTTAAACTTTAATTTCATTAGTCATAGACTATGAATCAGATCATTAATGCATTAACCTTTGGTCACACTATCTGATATCCATATTATGAGTTAATGTGAGCCCTCAGATCTATCCTTGACCTGTCAACTCTATCTGTGCCACTTGGTAGTCCTATGTTTACACTCAGGATCCACTTTCAGTCTACCTATTTTATGTACTTACACCACATGATGGCCTCTCAAACTCTTTGACCTCTTGACTCATCTTGCACCATTGGATAAAGATATATAAAGCAATGTGAGCCTTTGATCTCATTGGGCCCACTTTATTTCAAGTCAAGCTTACACCATTAGATCATTGGTATGAACAAACACAAACCATTGGATTTAATTGGATTTCAAAACAAATGGATATTTACCATGGTCTAAATTTGACATCCATGCAAACATAATTTGATGTCCATGAGACCATCATTGACATTCATGAAACATAAAATTTAATACCCTAATGGTTTTTTCCATAGCTTAAATTTGACATCTGTGTGAATGTCTCCCATTATTTGACAAACTTTAAAAGCTTGGATCTAGAAGTGAAAAGGTTATGGAGACACCAAATTTATAGGAGATATTCTTGATACTAAAAGGATTATGCCCACTTGATCCACTAGTTTTAGGAGTTTTCTAAGGGTGTTTACAAATTAATCAAGTGAGTTGACTTTCATGTTTTTCATGACACTCGTGCACCTATAACTTATCATTTGAACCTAAATGGATATTTTATAAGGCTTAAATTTGACACTTGTAAAAATGTCCTACTCTGTAGGTCTAACTTTGAAACTCCATAACATGAGTTAGAAAGCTTGTGTGGAAATGGAAATTTTAGGATATGATATAGGCATGAATATCTCCATGAAATTTAAATCTTTTAACTCATAAGGCTTCATAAGGTGAATTTATAAAATGGACAAACACACTGTCTAGTGTGGTTCTATGTGACGTGCAGGATGACCTAGCCCCTTAAACTTAATAAGCTAAATTTTAAAGGCTTAAATATCAAGATAGAGGACTCATCGAGATATGAAAATTGTAGAGAATTATCTTATCATAAATGACATTTATCACATGTGGTATGATGTTCATGTGTGACTTTTTGAGCATATTTATAAATTGTAAAAGAAAGCTATCTAGTCTAGTTCTTCATTACATCTTGATGATGGCTTGATTCACTTAGGCTTATGCTTGAGCTACTAATTAATATTTGAAAGCTCGAATGAGCTTCTTAGCACCTGTGCAAATTCTCTCCATGATCTTGACAACTTGGACACCATGAAAACCTACCACTTGGATATATGACCCTAAAATGAACCCTAAGACACTAAATGACACAAGTACTAAGGTAGACTATGACCAAAGCTAGAATGGCATATGAAATGAAATAAAATAAACTAAAACATACCTTATGACATTATGAAAATCCCATATAAAAGATTATAACTATAGAGGGTTGACCCATTTTGGCTTGTGGTAAAAATGGTCAACATTCTTGGTGATTTCCTATGGGTGGCATGCTTTTTATGCCATGACTAGTTGCCTAATCCTATCCATTGGGATATGGAGTCACATGTATGTAGGTTTGACATATAAACCACCTTATTAGGAGTAAATAATATAAAAAATAAGAATGAGACACCAAGAAATTAAAAAAAATGTGCTTCATGAGCACTTATGGAACACAACACAATAAGAAAGGAAATACACACTTAATATAATATTTACAAAACTAACATTCAGTTCTCAATAATAGGGTTTCAAATGTATCCCATTCATAGGGATAGGAAAATCTTCTCTATTCATCCCTTCTAACTAAAAACAATTACTTTATTTGCACTTGATGATGACATATGGTCTGCTCCATAGGGTATCAAATTTGGTATGTCTCCCTAGTTTTTCTCTATCTTTATCCTATTTCAATACTATGTCACCTTCTTGAAATGATCTTAGAGTTTCTTTCTTGTCAAAATACCTCTTCATTAGTACTTGGTGATGTTCCATAGCTTGATGAGCTTTATCTCTAGTCTCTTGTAACTCCATTAATTTTTTTAGTCTCACCTCCGTTGGGATATTCTCAAGAAAATCTAGTTGATGTGATAAATCTAAGGCATGCAGCTCTTGAGAGATACATAACCTAGATTACCTTCCATAGACAAACATACAAGTAGAATTAAATATTGACCACTTGGGAGTTATCTTATCAACCCATAAGGTTGTCCTAAATTTGGTGTGTCAAGCTCTTTGGTTATGATCCAAGGCTTTCTTGATAATTATGATCATATTCTTATTAGTAGATTCAACCAACCCATTATCTTGAGGGCAATATATGGATGAAGTGCTCAAGAATATGCCATTACTATTTACCCAATTAGTTATCTTAGCACCCATAAAAGTAAGATAATTATTTGAAATAATAGTAGGAGTGCCAAACCTTGTTATGATGCTCTCATAGAATTCTAAGATAGCATTATCATTATATTCCTTTAATGCTACTACCTCAACCCATCTTGTAAAATAGTAAGTTGCTGTGTGTATCCATTTATGACCAACACTTGATGGGGGATTTATCATGTTAATTAAATCAAGACCCCTTACATGAAAGGTTGATCAACTTAGATAGGATTCAAAGGAAGATATGCAATATTATATTTTACTAGATAGAAAGTACATTGTACACACCTTCTCACCTAAGAATGATAGTCTTTGAAAAGTATGGGCCAATAATAACCTTCCCTCATGATCTTGGTAGATGTGGATCTTGGAGAGAAATGACATCCTGCTATCCCATCATGGAACTTCTCACTTTACACTTCAAAATGATCATTATTAATGCATATCAATAGCACACAATTAATGTCTTTTCTAAAGAGCACACCATCCAAAAGATAAAAGGGAATAGATTAAAAATTAAAATATATCATTTATGATCTACTCATACCATTATGATTCACCATTTTGAAGAAATTTGATTGCATCATATGTCCAACTTTGTGGAGGAAATGAACCAGCTGATTGGGAACAATCATGATTAATTAGAGCCTCTTCCTTTGACTCATAAATATTTAAATCTATATGTTCAAAAAGTCCTTTAACCCTTATCAAAATTTTCACCTTGATATAAATATGATAGTCCATTACTTTAATGATCCACCCTAACCTCTTTTCACTAAGATATTTGCTTAAGAGAAACTCTTTGTTACTAGGATGAGAGACCATAACATGAATCTTATTATTTGAAACCATATGTCTAAAATTATTTAGTCCCCTTAAAACAATAGAGAATTGTTTCTATACAAAGGTGTACTTTAATTCATAATATTTATAACGTTGACTAAAGAATACAATTGGATGCTCCACACCCTCATCATTCTTTTGCATCAATGTGGATGATATAGTATCAAGGTTAGAAAATGAATACAACATGAATTTTTTAGTAAAAATAGGATTCAAAAGAGTATGAGATTCCATAATTTCCTTATTTATGGCTTCAAAACTTCTCTTGCCCTCTTTGGTCCAAGAAGATACTTGGTTATTCTTGAGCATAGTTGTGATAGGTTTCACCAAAGATGCAAAACTAGGTGTGAAACTATTTAAAAAAATTATCTTTCTTAAGAAAATTTGAATACTTTTCTTATGCAAGGGAAATGATAAGCATAGAATAGTTAATATTATTTTAGGATCAATACTCAAACCATTCTTGGAAATGATATGTGCTAAGAGATTACCTTCATGAACAACAAAGATGTACTTCTTTGGATTAAGAGATACTTCATATTGCTTACATATTTCAAACACTTATCTCAAGTGTTGTATGTGTTCATTATCATCTTTATAAACCAATGTTATATCATCTGGATAATCCAATAGCATCTCATTGATCAAACCTTTGAAGGCCATATCCATTACTCTTTGAAATGTGGCACCGACATTGGATAGACCAAAGGTCATATTATTATAATAAAAAGTCCCCCATTTATTAGTGAAAGTTATCTTAAAATAGTCATTCTCACTGACTAAAATATGATTATAGCTTGAATATCCATCTAAAAGAGAAAAATGATGAGAAACTAAAACCATTTTCAAAATCTTCTCCATTGAGGGTAGAGGATAGTGATCTTTGAGTGACATTTTATTAATATCTCTAAATTCCACACAAAGTTTTATCTTCCCATTCTTCTTTATAATATGCACAAGGTTAGATACCCATGTTGAATGCTTGATGAGAAATATGATCTCAGATTCAAGGAGTTTGGTAAGTTCTAACCTCATGAATTACTCAACCTTGGGGTTAATGGGTCTATTCTTCTATCTAACCATTTTAACTCTAGGTTCCAACTCAATGGTATGGTGTGCTAGGATAGGATAAAATCCTTTGAGTTCCTTATATTCCCAAGAAAATATATCATGAAAATATCTACACATCTTAATGAATTCTTAATTCTCTAATGTATAACATACCTTGCCTAGTTTAAGGAGTTTATCCTTGAAGATCAAGACTCTTTCAGAATTCTCCTCTTTTGTAGACATACTCAATTTTTCATTCTTATTTTGGTCATTATCATTGAAGATAATTTTTAATGTCACCAAATCCTTAGGTATATTATTGGTTCTTAGTTTCATAATTTGATCACCCAATTGTTCTTTGAGCCTCATTTGATTCCTTAAAGAAAACTCAGCCTCATTTTGTAAGTATGCAATGTGTTTGTCACTATAAAAAACTTGCCAAGACACTTCATTACTGGATAAAAAAGGTATAATAATTACCTTCAGATGAGACTCTTTTCCCTCCTCTTTTATGGTAGTTAGAGTATCAAGTTGAGCTCCTATGGTAGTTAGTCTATTATCATGACCATTTTTCTCCCTTAGGATTGATTGAATATTGAATGCATTAAAGTCTTTAATAAAATACCATACCATATAATTGTATTACTTAATATAATGGTTCTTGGTAGAAACCACATTCCTCACTTGATGCACAACCAATTCACTATCTCCATATATTGGAAAGTTCTTGATTCCTTTTCTCCTTGCCCATTGAAGGCCATGAATTAAAGCTTCATACTCAGCCACATTACAAGTACAACTAAAATGAAATTTGTATGAATAATATTAATATTATTTAGATGGGGGGACCAAAATAACACCAGATCCTAAACCAAAATTACTTCTTAAACCATCAAAAAATGTCTTCCACAATTCATCATCTTCACCCTCTTCATTGGCAAATAGAGGTGTTGGTACTCCATGTATACAATACACTCCTAAATAAGTTTCCTCCAAAAAGCATAGGGATCATGGTAATAATTATTAGTGTCATATTAATAAATAAATAAATCTAAAATACACTTAATCTTTGAATAAGTTTCATCATCTACAATAGAGTCCTTTTCTTCATGGGCCACCTAATTCAAATTGGAACTTATCTCAATGTAAGGCTTAATATGAAACCTTGAAAGGGGTTGTGTCCTAATTATCATCTTGGCCTAGTAAATTTTTCTAAAGGACAAAAAATAATATTAATTTGAGATATAGCCACCTATTTTGGTTGTGAATTCCATTGATAGATAGATTGCAAAGTGGGTCTAGAGATCAACCAAAACTATGTCTTGCAAGATAGGAAAACTAGGACAATTATGTAAGAAAACCTTCAAGACTTTTATCAGTCCTACTATCTTGGAAAGTGTACCATATAATTTAATGACCCATTTACTATGTGGCTCATATTTTAGGCCCAACTTGTTAGTTATAACTTTGGCCATGACAGAAGTAGAAGCTCTATTGTCGACTATGATATTATATACCAGATTCTCACCCATAATGAGGGTGAGGTAAACTTTTGGAGGTTTCTCATCCCTAGTATATGGTTCAATAATGGTACTAGGATAATTTATAACAACATGGCCATGAATTTGATTTTAGGGTGATACACTAATAGGGATAGTAGATAACTACTTTTATAGGAGTTCTTTTTTACCAAGCCTATGAAGAACATCCCAAATAGAAATGGATGTTTTAGTGTTCTTAAAAGAATATAAAATGTATAAATAATCCATTCATATTTTATCTTGGGATCTAATAGGTAGAGAATTACTTATAGCTTGAGGAATATGAGTAGATCTTACCATATTTTGACTTGATGGAGATGTAGAAGTTTTTTGAAGCTATCACACTTGTAGCTATGTCTTATTTCCTTGAAATAAGATTAGATGAGCCTTTGTGAATGATAATTATACCTCATAGATCGTTCCTCTTTTCCCTTGTATTATATATAATAGATTTTATTTAATTTAACACAAAAGTGTCTTCAACTAGAAAATTGGTGAAGATCTCTCCTTGAGGTTGCCAATATTCATTAAGTTGCATCATCACCTCATCCTCATTTGATAGGAGGGGATTAAATAATCCTTTATCCACCATACCTTTCTCTCTATTCTCATTGGCATCCATTAATGGTCCTACTACCAATCTTCTCCCTACACCAAATTTCTATGAACTGGTACCATATCCCTTGCATTGGTGGTAAAGATCTTTACACATTGGAAATCTAGTTGGGGTTAGGTTGTCAATGGAATTTTAATCTTACATATTTTTTACCATACTATTACTGATAGGGTTAAGGATTCTAATAGGTTCCTTATTGCATATTATCTTTTCTATTTTGAGCCTCTAAAGCTAAGAACTTTACTTTCTAATTAGCATTATTTTCTACCTACCTAGGAGTAAACTTAGTTTTGGTATTGGCATTAATAAATTGGGATACATATGGAGTATTAATTTAATTATGATAAAAATGAAGCATATAAACCTTAAGAGTCAATCTTCTAGCTTGGATGAGACTATTCTCAGCTTTGATAGAAAGATCACACTTCGGGAAGAGTGGAATCTCCCATAGATTGAAGCATGATAGTAATTTCAATCCCAATGGAGTTTAATTAAGTAGGGAACAAAAATATAGTAGGTGGTCTCATGGGAGGAGGCAATCTATGCCAAGTATTATGAAACCCTTCATTGAAGTTATGCATTATTTCTTTGGGTCCCCTTTTTATCGTATTAAGTTGATGTATGAGAGAGGCATGGTCACTTTCATTTCCAAATATGGAAGTCAACAACAATCCAAACTCATCCCATATTGTGATGCATCCACCTTATAGAGCCCTATACTAACCAAGATGCTTCCCTTTAAGGGACATGACAAAGAGTCTAATGGCAATGTTCTTTTAAACAATATTTTGGAAACTACAAAATTTAGAAACATCTCTAATGTGCTCACTAGGTGTGACATGACTTTCACCATTAAATGTGGGCACACCTTTCATGGTGTTAGGTGGAATGGCATCATATATGTGAAGTTGAAATGGATTTTTAGTATTGAAGGCATGGAAAGCATGAGGTGTAGCCATGTCTTCTTCTTATTCTTTAAGATATTCAATCTATTTAGCCCTTCAACCTCTTCCTCTTTATAAAAATCTACTTGTTCTTCAAAGGGTAGATTAGGTTGTGGATATTAAACTTCAAGAGGAATTTTAGGTTGAATGGGTGAGTTAATGGGATTGAATATTCTAGTAGAGGATGACCTAGTGAGAACCATGAATTATGAAGGAATGCTTATAATAAAATAATGGAATTAATAGATATTTACCTTGAAGAAGTCACTAGATGCTGAGTAGCACAACAATTTACAGCTAATGTTTGTTAAGACCAACATTCACTTTAACAAGTTGTCTCATAGACAATGGATCCCACTCAACATGCCCAAAATATTATCACCAAATATTACATCCTAGAATAGGGTGTTTAAGCCTCTTCTATATTTGGGAAACATCTGAACCCTTTCATGTATGTGGGTATACCTATAATGGAAGTGAGCCTCTAGATTTAAGGGCTAATTCCCTGAGTGTATCTTGCAATTCTCAAACCTAATTAACTAGTTGCTTATGGGGAAAAGATTTATAAGTTACATGAAATGAACCTAATTCAAGGGGTGATACACCAAGATGTCTTCTATATGACCATCATACTTTATTTCACTAAGAAAAAAGGCACACAAACTAAATTACAAGTCTTATGGATTCTAACATGAGTATTTCAATATGAAGGTGAGATTCATGAGAGTTATCCAAGGTAATTGAACCATAGGCTAGTTGCAGACACTAAGGCTCATTATACACTTAAAATATAACCTCATACACTTGTAAAAACTTCACGTGATCTATTAGAATAAGAACTCTTGCATGGACATGAAAGGATAAGGGAAGAAAGGATAGAAAATTATCACTTTGCATCACAATACATCACTTGCACACTTAGACAACTATTCAAGAACTCAAAATCAGATTTGCATTAATGTTCAAAGGAAAAATATGACATCATTCCATCAGGGACTCACCATACATAGAGTGAATCTTTTTCACAAAGGACAAAATGGTAGATACTTATAGCAATTAAGAGATAAGTGGGAAAAGATAAGTCTAAAGGGGAATCAAATGAGTTCAAATTCATTTCAACCATAATTACAAGTACTTTTGTAATTATGCTCATTGAATCTTCCTAATTGATCTAGGTCACTTCAATCTATTTCATAGTTACATTATTCCTTCATTGATGCTCCTTAATATTTAAAATGGTGGGATTAATTTATTTTGAGAGAAGTTATAACATCAATGCAGTTATAACAATTAGATCCATTTTTTATAATTTTATCTTGTTATTAACTACTCATAACTAGTTTGTCATGGCATACAAAAGTGGAGAGAAGGGTCATTTTCATAAAATTGGTCCTAAATATGAAACCATTAGGGTCTACATGTATGATTTCATGGCATCTTTTGAAATGCTAGCTCTTGTTCAAATTGGATCATGCTCAAACTCATCCCCATGTTCATAGGTCCACTATAGATGGAAAACCAATCTTAGACTATTGGTTTTTCTATAGTCATTATGTCAATGTAGACCTATAGACTATATATCCCCCTTCTTGATCCAAATAGGTCTAAATAAACCCATTATATATTTATAGGAACCAAAAATCCACCATATGCATAGATCTTTCATTTAAGAATGGTGAATATAGTCATAGAATGAACCCTGCACATCATAAATCATTAAATTAGAGGACCATATTTAGCCTTAATGGTGGTCCCTTTATGTTCTTGATAACCATGGCTACATCACTATGTATTTTTCATGGCATTTGATTGAGCTTCAATGGTGGCATGTGCTCTTTGAAAAGGTTGCCTTAGTTTAAACTTGGTCATGTGTTCAATCTCCAAGAAGTCCCTTAAAATTTCAACCTTTAATTTCATTGGCCATCAAATATGACTCAGATCATTGATTCATTGACATTTTCTCACACTATTTGATCTCCATGGTATGAGTTAATATGAGCCTTTAGATCTATCCTTAACCTGTCAACTCTATTCGAGCTGGTACTATTTGGCAGTCTTATGTTTGCACTCAAGATCCAATATTAGTTTGATTTCTTTGCATGATTATGACACATGGTGGCCTCTTAAGCTCCTTGACGTTTTGACTCATCTTGCACCATTGGATCAAGATGTATGAATAAACATGCACCTTTGATCTCTTTGGGCCCACTTTCCTTCCAATTGAGATCACATCATTAGATTATTAGTAAAAATGAATGCCAACCTTTAGATTTGCATAGATTTGAAAATAAATTATTATTTACTATGGTCTAAATTTGACATTAACATGACCAATATTTGATGTCTATGATAACATCATTGATGTTCTTGCAAATGTTAAATTTAATACCCTAATGGTTTTTCCATTATTTAAAGTTGATGTCTACATGAATGTCTCCCATTATTTGATCGACTTTGAAATCTTGGATCTAGAAGAAAAAAGGTCATCGATGCACCAAATTTACAAGAGATGTTCTTGATATTAAAGGGATTGTGCCCACTTGATCCACTAGTTCTAGGAGATTTCTAAGTGTGTTTAAAAAATGTTCAAGTGAGTTGACCTACATGTTTTGTATGAAATTTTCACACCTGTCACTGATCATTTGAACCTAAATAGCTATTTTTTGAGGCTTGAATTCTACACTTGCATGAATGTCCTACTCTATAGGTCTAACTTTAAAACTCCATAACTTGAGCTAGAAATCATGTGTGGACATGGAACTTTCAGGATATGATCTAGGCATGAAGAGATCCATGACACTCCAATTATTTAGCTCATGAGGATTCTTGAGGTGCATTTATAAAATTTACAAAAATGATATCCAATGTGTTTCCATGTGATGTGAATATTAGCTTGGCCTCTTAGACTTGACAAACTAAACTTTGAAGGCTTATATCTCAAGAAAGAAGACTCATCAAGATATGAAACTTGTAGAGAATAATATTAGAACAAAGGAAATTGATTTTATGTGGTCTGATGGTCATGTGAGGATTGTTGAGATTATTTATAAATTTCACAAGCAAGCTATCTAGTCTAGTTATTAATGATGTCCTGGTGATGGCCTGATTCAATTAGGCTTGTAATTGAGCTACTACTTGATATTTGAAAGTTTGAATGAACTTCTTGGGGCCTTTGTGAACTCTTTTCATGATCTTAATAACTTGGACATCATTAAAACTTGACACTTGGATATATGATCCTAAAATGACCCGTAAGACACCAAATGACACAATGACTAAGCTAGATTATGACCCAATCTATAATGGTATCTAAAATGACATCAAATGAAATAAAACATACCCTATAACATTATAAAAATCCCCTATACATTATTCTGACTATAGGGGGCTGACCCATTTTGGCCTATGGTAGAAATGATGAATAGTCACCATGAAGATGAATAACTAGGGTATTGAAATTTCATGAGTGATAGTATATGAAGTATATCAGAATGCACCAGAGTGTAGGCAAAGACAAACCTAGAAGCATCGAGGTGGTTCTAGTATGTATTTCATACATGACACTTGTATAAATTTTATACATTAGTGCTAATGTAACTATCCTATGATAACATTAATGATCAAGAATCCATAAGCATTAGATATAGAATATAATGACTATTCCAAAATCATATGCTAGTCTACTTTCTATATGTTTTATATCTAACACTATGTTAACATCAATACTAACTAAATATATTAATTATTTTTCATTTTCATACATATCTTAGTTATAATTTCTATATTTAGCCTATCCTTAGTATAATAAATTCAATGTAAGTTTATCTATGATTTTATCACCTAATTGGCCTACTATAGATCTAATTATCACCCTTATGAATTATAATTTTTATATATCAATTTAAAAGTAATATAGGGATAAATCCAAGTAATTAGATTAATTTTAGTGTTAAATAAAACCTATTGGTGTCCTAGATTACACCCTAGCTAAGCAAGGGGATTATTGAGATCCTCATACTCAAATTTAGTCCAATATGGGAATGACTATAGGCTGTCGATCACCTAAGATTGGCTTAAACCTCTAGATAATTTTGACTTCCTTTTGGATCTATCACCTAAACTAAACTCTAACTAGGAAAAGTGAGAGATAAATGGGTAATAATGCATGAAAACATGTAAAGGAGGTGATGCACTAGTAATTTGATCATTCATCCACTCTTTTTGAAATTATAAAAACACTAATTAGATAAGCAAAATATTGGATCTACAACTCTAAATGTTTTTTATGCATTAGTATTTCATGCAAAGGTTCACAAAGTGATCAAAACTTGAGGGAAGTGATGGAAATGCCTAATTAAAGGTATTTAACTAATCAATGTATCCACTTTCTAGCTTTAATCAAGTGATATTAAATACTAAATATGACATGATAACAAGATAAACTACTAGCAAGGTGAGATCAGGATTTGACAAGGGATAAGCTTCTACTACATATGCAAATCAATCTAATATAAACACAGTAGACTAATATGATGAAATTTAAAAATATTACTTTATTCATTTCAAGAGTTTAAAAAGTTCAATCTTGGTAGAGTTTAGTCATGCCCAAAAGAGGGTTTCACCCATGTTAAAGGCTTAAGAGCTTGTATTTATAGAAAAAGGAAGGAGAGAGAGGGAGCTGTGTAAGCAAAAAACATTAAATGAGGTCCAACTACTCTCTATAGATTAGCTTTAATTTGAGTCATGATCTTATCTATAAGGAACAAACTTTAAAATATATGTAAAATAATTGAATGCTCCATGATCTTTATCTAACTGTTAGGTCTCCTTCTTAGGACTCTACACCACTTTCTACTTGATCTGCTTACGAGGATAAAATCCTCATATCTTGAAACTAGTAGAGCCATGTTTTATCTGACTTGGGTGGCTACAAGTATCTATTATACATTTACTTTAGAACCTAAACTTGGGTCTAGATATAGATTGAAAACCAATCCTATTTATTATTTTCCCCATAGTTTCAATATATAGATGGAAAGATTAATCGATGCCTGGTCCATTTTTTGACACTTAGTCACTAACCTTTAGTCTTCACTAGGCCTTTAAGGGACCTATTTTTCCTTTATAGAGATTTAATGATGATACCCAATCTTGTAATGTCCATTCTAGTTCATCCTGGGTCATGCTTAAACTCTAGTTTTGTGTATTTAATTTGTCTCATCAAAAATTGCTTCTTTAATTCCCAATATAAAAGCTCCTAGGTCAAATTCATTCATTATCTATTGATATTGATTTGGCCTATTAACTTTTTTACCTATTTTTGTACCATTGTATCCTTATGGTATGATTTAATGCCTAACCTTTGACCTATATCCATTTAAACTCAAATGGCACATTTATAAGGCCCAAATATTCTTTATCATTCATGTGACCATCTTTAACGTATGAACAATCATTACAATTTAAACCCTAATAGTTATTTTTCATGTCTTAAATTTAAAATGCATGAGCCCATGATTTAAATTCATGAACTCCTCATTGACATATGTGAGATCATCATTGATACCCACAAGCCCATCATTGATGTTTATAAGCCCATCATGATTTAAACCCTAAATGATTTAATTGCCAAGCTTTATTTTGATGTCTGCATGCTTATCATTGATGTCTATATAACTATGATTGATATCCATGATCTTATCATAAATTAAACACCAAATAATTAATTTATATCTTTATTTTGACATTTGTGTACTTGTCATTTGACATTTGTGCGACTATCACATTGCTTGTTCAACTTTAAAGGCTTGCATCTTCAGATAGAAAAAGCATGAAAGCACCAAATTTGTAGGAGATGTTCATGGCATTAAAAATATTTATTCTATATGATCCTTTAGCCATGAGATGATTTATAAAAAAACTTATAAAATTCATAACTCAACAAACTCATCGATTTCTACATGAAATCCCAATTATGGTTTGATCTCTTTAGATTTATTCTTGAACTGTTACTTGAATTTCCAAGGCTTGAATGAATTTTTAAAGCCTTAGCAAGCTTGATGATTCTCCTTAATTCTATGAACACCATGAGACCTATTTGGATCCTTGATTTGTTTGAGACCTACTTCTCTAAATTAATAATTTATACTCTAAGCTTTGTTAAAGTTCTTTTTCCACCCTCAGACCACTCATTCCATCCAAACCATATATGCATTTGCTCAAACCATTTATATGAAAAATATCATTATGTAGGCCAAATTTAGTCACTATAACCTATTAAAGAAAGGCATCATATGGAGAGTTAGAAATGGGGAAAAAAATGAGTTTTAGGACAATCGTTGGATTTTTCAACATCTTATTACTTCAAAATCCTCCTAGTCAGACTTAAGATTAGTGTTCAAAAATCTATATAGTACAATGATCAAATATTATTGAGATGTTGGTGAAGAAATCAAGAAGTATAAAATTTTACACTTAGATTCAACCATGAGGGAATTAACCAAGCTCTTCTAGACTTGAACTCAAAACTTCAACTAGTTCACATTACTATCTACCCAAAATAAGACCCCCTCTTTAGGCTGGTGGAGGACAGTGTTGAATACTCTATAAAATATATGTACTTGGTTAATATAATTAGTAAGGATGATTGGAATTACTAGAGGTCCTTATGGGTCAAAAATACCACCCCCAAGATCAACATCTTCTACATGCTATCTATTTATTATAAAATTATCATAATTGATAATTTGACCAAAAGAGGCTTGATTATCCCTAACAGGTGTGTCTTGTGTAATTATAGTGGGGAAATGGGTTTCAAACTCCTTATGGAACATGATTTTATTTCCAAAATTATGGGATCTCTTTATTTTAAAATTCAATGTTGCTTGGGTTAAACTAGGCTCTCTCTTGGATCACATTTTATACTAGAAACCATGTTGGAAGCTACCCCCCCAGTCTTCCTATGGTAACTAACCCTCCCTCATATTTTTTGTAGATATGGAAAAATAGGAATGACTTCATTTTTTACTACAAAGGTTTAGTCTCAAAATTTATTTCCATAAAATTTGTGCAACCATTATTAAAATTTTTAAGGATTTTGCTCTGAATGAGAAAATGCAGCCTTAACCATTGAATCTTATATCCTTTTAAATTGGAACATCAAACCTGTGTTCATAAAATTAAATAAAAAATATGACATAAATCAAGTCAAATAGTCCAAACCTTAATAAAAATGGATGAAGTTTAACTTTGATGGGGTAGACAAGGGAAACTATAGTATGGATAGAGGAGGAGGGGTCATTATAAATTCTGAGAGGGGATTTATAACTAATTACATAGGGTTAATGAGATACCAAACCAACCATACAATCTAGGATAGAGTAGTTCTCTAGGGTGTTCAATTTATAGTGAATTGGGAATAAAAAATGTGGTATTTAAACGGGATTCTATAAACATACTAAACACCCTCTCAAGTAAAGTGAAACCTTCCTAGTCCATTAAATAAGAAATAAAATATACAAGAGGATTATTAAAACATTGTAAAGAGGTCACTATTGACCATGTGATAAAGGAAGGTAATAAGTGGTTAATGGGATGGATAATATAGGATTACTTAATCAAAATTACATTGTGTGGAAAAAGGATGATGTTCTACCACCCTAAATTGTTAACATGCTAGTTAGTGATTCTAGACCTATCATTTGCCCCAAGGAGGGGGATTATTCGCATGAAGGAAAAATATAATAATTAGAAGTGAATTAATAAATATTAATTTTAATGACCCATTATTCATTTCATGGTAAAGGTGAAGTGCATGAGTAAGGTGAATAATTTCAACATCATCAAAAATAATTTTTAGAACACCCCAATGAAGTAGGTGAAGATATTGGAGAAAGTGGCTTGGTTCTTGAGTTTGAGAATGAAAAATAAATTATCCATGGGAAGGGATAGGGATATAATAAGACCTATTTCCTTTAAAAAATCTAAGTACAATTTCAAAGTGTGATTCTTACTATAAGAGAGAGGGATATAAAAGTTCATGACAAGAATTGTTGGGTATGATGAGGAGGTGTCCAAGGACTTTGTTTTGTGCTGAAATTGACAAAAAGTGCATATGATAGGATTGGAGATGAAAATTTTATAAGAACTAATTATGGAAATGATAGGTATGAGATACATTAATACCAAGGCAATCAAGCAAAAATGTATAAAATAAGAAGTTAAGAAGAAAATGTTCAATTCAGAAGTGGACATCATCACTAAGAAGAAAGAATTCCCAAGGGTGAACCTGTTGAAGTATTGGTTAGATATTTACTTACAAATCATGAATTAAATCATGTTAGAAGGTAAATTTCATGTCCTATTCTCTCACCACTTTCTACTCCTGAATCATTTTAATTGAGACAAATATTTTTTGATATTTCTTATTCAAATGTATTAACATCATGGTGACTACATTTCAAGAAAACTTTGCTAAAGATCTTATCCATCAAGGTCTAACTTTACTCATTTCTAAGAGAGGGGAATACTTAAGGGGAAGAGATGTATAAGATGGAAATAGATATTTTTTAAGACTTTGAGGAAGACCTATAAAATTCAAAGTATGTTGAGGAAGAAATATCAAAATCTTCTACAAAAATAAGTGGATGAAACCTATTCTCAAAGCAATCACTTAGTGGATTTTTTAACTGAAGTGAAAATTGGTAAGAAAAAAACCTAGGTCGTTAAGAGCCCCAAAGTGAAGAGGGAAAAATAAATAAAATAATATTGGAGGAAGACCTTCTATTCAGCTATTACATAAACTAATAAAATGGATAAATCTAAGGAGAAGAATGAGAGGAAAGATATTGTAAACCTCCACTCAACTCATAGTATGAAACTAATGGATTTAGAGTATAAGCTAAAACATTTGGGGAGGTTTTTTAGGAAATATATGGATGACTAGGATGACATAAAGGGTGAGGTTGGGAAACTAATAAAGGAATTAGATATTTTTAGATCTTTGGGTGTTAGTATTCAAACTTTAGGGGGGGAATAGTAATCCTAATAAGGATAAAGGGGTGGTAGTGAAACCTGCACTAGCTAAAACTCATCCCAATATTATAAAGAAAATAGAGTGTAATTGGTATCAAGAAGTGAAAAAAAGGTGGTTTGATATGAGACAAGGTAGTGAAATATTCTCCTAAAACTCTAGGTAGAAAGAAGGAAGCATTGGACAAGCAAGAAGGCTTGGGAAAACATACCTAATTACAAGTAAAAAAATTTAAAATCATAGGGGAAAAGGAAAATACTAGTTTGGCTACTCTGGTGAATCAATCCAACTCTAATGAGTCAACTACTTAATATTTACCTAGAATGTTTTTCTATTTTCTAATATGTTTTTTTCCAAAGCTTTGTTAAGGATTTGTGGGGTTTTAAATGTTTTTTGTAAGAAGTTTTTATGATTTTTAGTTTAGTCTAGAGGACTAGCTTGTTTTATGGTGTTTGTTTTTGAGTAGTATTGAATATTTAAGTTACAAGATTGATGTAAAACATGTATTTTTAGCCTATCAAATAAAAAAATATACATATCTATTATTTGTATAATAGGATTGAGGAGTAAATTAGTTCACATGCTTAAGACATAAAATAGATGACAAAGCATAAATAAATAACATGATAGGCTTAATCCTGAATGGATAAGGATCAATGGATCCAAGATACTTAGATAAGAAAAAATAGACAATGCCTTCCCCAAGCGTCCCTCCTCCAAGATTAGTCCATTAATCATGTTTGTGCCAATATTTGGTGATCCAAGTCTTTGTTATTATGGTAGCATAAGCATCTCCATACATCTATCCTTACACCAATGGATTTGGCTCTTGCTTTGAGAAAATTTGAAAGGACGAGTGAAGATCTCTAGAGATATTTTTTCATAGTTTTTATACACAAAAAAGAGAATAATGGTTATGGCCATGTCTCATGTATTTATAGCTTTTCCAAAATGAAGAAACTAATTTGTGGCCCTCTATCTCAAGATCAATATGGAGGGTCACAAATACATTCAACTTTGGATGGATAAGCAATAAATATAGTCATAAATATTTGTAATAATGGAGCATTAATAAGGAATGGGTATCCTTAATCCTTATATTTATATCCATTAATTCCTTGTAGCTAACACCCTTATGATGATTCCATGGGTGACATCATGGCCTAAATATTTTAAATTATGAATTTCCAATAATATATATTTAATAACTTTCCATGGATTCATCACTTAATATCTTAATCTAATCTCCTTTGTTTAAATGGTTTTACTTCATATTTTTTTTTAATTCTTGAACATTGGTTACCTATTTAATAAAAATGGTTAAAAATGTCAATTTAGTTAGTTTTAATTTGACTAGAGTTAAATTCAAGGAAGGTGTCAATTACATATAGTGTAATACCGCAGTTAAGTTAATATAGATGAGAATTGGCACATGTACGTGACATGTGCAAACAAATTAAAGGATTTCAATGGTCCATAACATTATTTTTCTTGGTCGCAATTTGACTCAAAGTTAATTAGGGGAAGATAAATATTCCATAAAATTCATTTCACCAATATGGGATATATGGGTGTGAATCAACACATGCATGACATGTGCAGATGAATTAGAGCACTTTGATGATTTTGGTCTAGTTTTTGAACTATTATGGAAATTCATTCAAACTTGCAATATTAGTACAATAGTGATAAGAATTGAGTGTCTATATTTTCTCCTATTTGAGAAGGCATGGTGAGACATTTGTTCAAAGTAACAAATTTTTAAAGAATATAAATATCATTTAAAATTATCACAACTAGAATAAAATTTGTTCCTACCTTATATTAAATTCTACATGAGTTATAGAAAAATAGGGTTCTGAAAAAATGCCCTAGATAGTGTTTGGGTGACCCATGAGGCCCCCTCAATGGAAAACAACATTTTTAAAAAAATTTATGGGTTGATCCTTGATCTAGAAGAAAGAATGTGTAAGTTAGAAATATAGGTAAAAATATAGAATAATTAGAATAAAAAGGATTGAAAATGGATAAATGAGGCTAAAAAAGACTCCCATGAATAATCAAGGTCATAATAAGTCCATGAGGGGAGATTAGATCAGAATATAGAGATGGATGTGTATTTATTTACCATAATTATGTTATCTTCCATGTTTATCATTGACATTTATCCTTGTTATGATATGATAGTGTATGATAACTTTAGGATATGCACATCCTTAATTAGCATACCGATTGCTGATTTATCTCTAATTTTGATTGATGTATGACTACATACTAGATATTAATTTAGGAGATTCACATCCTAAATCAATATATAGGTAGCCATAGATTTTGAATAAATGAATAGATAACATGACTTGATATGTAATCTAAGATATGCATGCCCTAAATTGGAAAAGAGATTCATACTTATTTCCAATGTTTGGCTCAAGATTAGAGGATGATATCTTGGTTAGGTAGTGGATATGTATAATGGTGATTTTAAAGATGTATGTTTGGTACCACATTGCTTTTTAATACTAGAGCACTTAGTGTTTAATATGGTAAATGAAATTATGCAACATAAGTATCAACATCTTATAATAACATTGTATTTCAAATTGTGAATGGACCAGTTCAAATGTGAATATTTACAACTCAAAATAATGATATAAATACCAAAACCTAAGTTGAAAACATTTATGTTTGAATAGAAAAAAAAACTAAATATAAAACTATAACCAAATTAGGAATAAGATATGAATTATCATGGCTCAATTGCAAATAATAATATACAAAAAATAAAAAATAAAACAATCTAAATACAAAAGTAAACAACTGAAGCCTAAGTTAAGATAAGAATCAAGTAGCTTTCAAAATTTATAAAGACATGACACTCAAAATAAATAAGTGAACAAACCAATAAAAAAACACACAAAACCTAATGCAATGAAGATAAAGAGACTCAATCTAAGCGATACAAAATTGAGCATGTGTAGTGAATAAGGTGCTACACTTGGAACATGATCAAATTGTTTGAAGTAGGGGGAATGGAAGAATAAGGAAGGGGTGGATGAGTTACCCCCAAGGGATCCTAGAAAATGGGCATTGCCTACATAGTCCAAAGGGACCTTAGGAAGACATAGTTCTCCCAAAAATTAGTATAGAATAAATGTAATGATAAGTAGATAATAAATGATTAATAGAGTAAAAATAAGAATGGGCTTGAAAAATGACGAGAGTGTATAGGTCTATAATTACTTGCAAAATGATGAGATTGTAAAGGTACAAGGGACATTAACATGTAAAGAAGGTTATTCAAGTTGAATGAAGATGCCTCATGTATCTAAGTGTTGCCTGCATAGTTCCATGTGGACCTTAGGCTGATGTAGTTCTCTTATAAAAGGGAGTATAATGAAATAATGATAATGATGAACATAATAATAGGGAAATCCACCCAAAAGATGACATAACTTTATATATCTCACAGAGATTTTAATCCAGCTTTCTCTAGCTAATAATTCCTTTAGGCCACCCAAATGTTGTTTGGGGCATTTCTATAACCTCATTTTTCTATAACTCATGTAAAATTTAATGGAAGGTAGGAACAAATTTTATTCTAATTATGATCATTTTAAGTGACCTTTTTATTATTTGAAAATCCTTTACTTTGACAAATGTCTCACCACACCTTCTCAAACATGGGTAAAATGTAGACATCTAATTCACATCACTATCATGCCAAGATTGCAAATTTAAACAATTATTTTTTATATCATGCAAATTGGACCAAATTCACCAATTGCTCTAATTCATCTGCACATACCAAGTACATGTGTTGATTCACATCCATGTATCCCTGATTGGGGAAATACATTTTACTAAATTTTTATATTATCCTAATTCACTTTAAGTCAAATTGTGACCAATAAAAATGACATTTTGGACCATTGAAATTCTCTAATTTATTCACACATGTCATGTGCATGTGCCAATTCATGTCTATATTTTCTTAGTTGGGGTATTAACCTATATTAAATTGATACCTTCCTCTAATTCAACTCCAATAAAATTATTACTATGTAAATAAAATTTTTAAAACATTTTGATTAAACATGTGACCAATTTCCAAGAATTACAAAAAATAATAAGTAAAATCATTTACACAAAGAAAATTAGATCGAGAGCTTAAGTGAGAAATCCATTAAAAGTTATTGAATATCTATTATTGGAAATTCATAATTAAAAATATTTTGGACATGATGTCACCCATGACTTCATCATAGGGGTGTCATCCAAAAATAGTTAATGGAGATAAATATCATGATTAAGGATACCCATGCCTTATTAATTCTCCCTTCTTCTAAATATTGATGACCATATTTATTACTCCCTCCAAAGTTGAATGAATTTGTATCCCTCAGTATTGATCTTGATATGGAGGCCCAAAAATTAATTTCTTCATTTTTGGAAAGATATAAATACATAGGCCATGGCCATAACCTTTAAGCTTTTTTTGTTCTATAAAAACTATGAAAAAATATCTATAGAAAGATTCACTCATCCTTTCAAAATTTATCAAATCAAGATCCAAATCCATTGGTATAAGGAGATATGTATGGAGACATTTGTTCTATCACATTGACAAAGACTTAGAGTACCAAATCTAGGCACAAACATGATTAGTGGATCAATCTTGGAGGAGGGACACTTGTAGAAGGCATTGTCCATTTTTTTTGTCTAAGTATCTTGACATCATTGATCCCCAACCCTTGAGGGACTAAGCTTAACACGCTAGCTATTTATGTTTCATCATTTGTTTTATGTTTTAAATGAATGGACTAATTTTCTCTACAATCCTATTCTACATTATTATCATATCCCTTGTGGTGTAATCAAGAACAACTTGCACAAAAAAGGATTTTGAAAGGATTTTCTCAAGTTTTTTGACCTAACTATACACTTGTCATGATAATATATTGTTCAACAAATACCTCAAAGTGACACCTGTTTTAATTTTCCCCTTACCATCACTTCCCAACTCACCTCAAAATCATATGATGGGAATTTTTTAGTATAGATCCAATTTTATCATTTTTAATATGCAGTTATACTTCTACATTGTCAAATATTTAATAAATATTGATTTTTTTGACAATTTATTTTTTAATTACACTTATTTGATGGATTTAAATCCCTTGGATGGGATTTGATAGGCTCATTTTTTTTATGACTAAAATTATTTTTTTGTTTTGTACAACTATTATATGACCATAAATTACTCTTATGTCACTTACATAGTTTCACTATTAATATTAAATGTTATAATTAATCTGGCCATACAAATGTCTTTTTTACTAATTTAGTTTAATTTTTTAAAATAAAAATACTATAATAACATCTTAAATTTGTCAAATAAATGTTCATTATCTAATAAAAAGACAAATAAACAATTTTATAGGTATTTATTGTCTAAAACAATAGTTAAAATAAAATACAAACTTTGGAAATGATAACATTGTTCAAAAAAATATTTTTTTACTAGTTATAGAAAAGGATTATTTGTGCCAATTGAATCCATTATATTTCATCACAAGCATGAAATAATTAGCATAATCATGTGAGATTAATATAAATTCTCAATGAAATAGACTAGGAGTATTACTTATATATAAATCTTGAACACCCATGCATGCACAAAACCTTATGCAATATCTACTACGGGTTCAACAAGGACCTACATACTTACATGACATACAACTTAAAATAAAGTACATTATTAATAATAAATAATACATTATTTAATGTCATTTATATTTTATGTTTGTGTAAGGTTATTTTTCCTAGTTGATCTAGTAGAAGTTGGGAAGGATAATATCTTGATGGTGTGACTAAAATTGGGAACAACAATATAATAATGGTGTTTATTTCTCTCACAAGTTAGATTCAAGGATTTGGTGTGTATTCAAATATTTAAATGTTCATAGTTAGTAGTGTCCTTTAACCTTATAACACCACCATAAATGAAGCAATTTGACTTTGACTGCAAACAATAAGTATTTATAAGATTAATTGCATGAAACTTTGTATAATAAAAACTAGGTAGTAATTATGGGTATTGACATAAGGTCTATTTGTTGGATATTTTGTATTGGGTAAAACACTATATGGGTTTTATTCAATAGTGTATGGGAAAAATTTCCTTCTCTATTAACAAGTAGGGTTGCCTTTATTAAAAACAAGGGAAAACTGGGAAAGAAATATATCTACAACATTTATAGTTAAAATTATTATTTTGGGATTTTACATGAGAATAAAATGGAATGTGGTGGGAAAATAAATAAATATAATTAAAAGAAGGGAAAGGGAATGAAAAAATGAATAAAAGGAAAAAAACATGATTAATCAAATAAACAACATTTTTTATTAAGTTCTCATGTTGAAAGTACTCAAATCAATGACAATTTAACCATTTACAATTTCCCATAAATAAAGAACAATAATTGGACCAAATTAATTAGTAAACATAATAATACATTCATTAATCAAGATGTTGAGGACACAAATTCATGTAAAAAGTTTCTTGTATTCAATCTTATGAATATTACAACATTTCTTCCCTTTCTTTAATTTTTGTCAATAATTGTGTATCCTATCAAAAATTCTTATATAATAGATTTAGACCCTCTATTTAAAACTTAAAAGGTGCTGATCACAAAAAGAAACCACCTTTTCTATTATCTAAAACATTCACAAAGTTGCTATATAAAAATTAGAACATTTTAATGTATGTGCAATTTTTATAAAATAAGGTGACATTTAAAAAATTATAAAATTACATAACTTAAAAACTATAAAAATCACTTTGCCAATTTTTTATTTTTAAAAGTTGTGAATTAGGGATTTCCACCCTCATCATCTTGTTGACTAGTTCCTTCTTCTTTAGCAACCTTGATCACCTTAATTTTCCTAGTTGCTTGTATTATTTTTTGATAAACATTAAACCTTTAAAAAACTTATTTGACTATCTTCATCTGAGCCTTATAAATGCATGTAGTTGATCTCCCTTTTTATATTTATATCCAAAATTTTATTTACAATATGTTGGAGATGATTTAAGTCGCTTTCAAATATTTTGAAAAACTTTTGATATTTGATAAATCTTTGGATTGAGTCAAAGTTGAAGGTAGATCCTATAGTTATCTATTTTTTGACTGACTGCTTGAATTCAAATTTGATTGCTTGATCTAAGATTATGATTCAATTATTGTTAAAAAAATATGTAAGTATTTTAATTACTTATTATATGTCATTACATGCATTGGTTCTAATTATTTGTGATATTTTAAATTTCTCAAGACATTCTTTAAGGATGTGAAATCAGAATTTAATAGCACCTAACAAATTAGTTTGGTCACCATGGTCTTCAAAATTAATAATTCCCTTTACCAAAAAGGTGTCAAAATTTAGATATGAAAACTCATCCAATTTATGTAAGTATCACATCAACTTATTTGATTTTACCTCATATTTATTCTCAACTGCCCTTGTTCTTTAGATTGGATCCTTTTATAAACATACATGTCAACATGTATTGACTAAGTTATTTTAGTAACCATATTTTATTAACATTATTTTGTTGATATACCCATGTGGCATATTTCCTTAGCATAGACAATGTGTTTTAGTCAATGATTTTTAGTGCCAGATTAGGTGAGGAAGAAGATTGAGTAGGATTGACTAATTTATGTACAATCTGTTAGTGCCCAAAATTGTACTGAATAAATTGGGCCCTTTTCAAGTGTAAATGAATATGACCTAAGGCCAACTTCTATCTCCAAGTGTTCCTTTGGAAGGTCAATTTCATGTAAAAATCAGCTAAGTCCTTATCTGGTATTTTCTTGGTGAATGTGTCTTTCCCTTAGACTTTTTTTGGGATTTTTACATGAACACTTTATTTGAAAGAAATAGGTCTTTGGGATTTTTATTTTAGACAAAAATTCCAAAGACTTATTTTTTTTTAGACATTTTGTCTTCTACAAAATATCTAAAGGAATTTAGTGTCTTGTTTTGCATCGAGCTAAGTGTTTCAAAAAAAAATTAAAAGGTCATTTATTTCAGACTTTTTGTCTGCAATAAAAAAGTCCAAAGGGAACTTGCCCTTTGGGAATTTTTCCCCCACAAAAGTCTTGACAAAAATCCTTTGTTTCAAAAAAGGTACGAAGTATTATTTTTTTAAAACTTTTTGTCCAAAGTAAAAAGTTTGAAGGGCACTTACCCTTCTAGCATTTTTCTCACACAAAAATCCCAAAAGAAATTTAAGGACTTATTTATTTCAGCCAAAGTGTTTAAAAAAGTTTGAAGGATTATTCCTTTAAGAATTTTATCCACATAAAAATTTTGATGGGTCATTTTACATTTAAAAAATCTTCGAAGGGTCATTTCATTTGGGTATCTTGCCCCTGCAAATTTTTTGAAGGGAACTTTTAGAAGGGTCATTTTGACTTTGAAAAATCCTTGAGGATCAATTATTTTGAGCGTTTTTCCCTTTCAAAATTCCCAAAGGGCACATTCAAAAATTTTGAACGGCACTTTTAAGAGATATAAAGGACCATTCTAAAAGGCTGAAGGGTAATTATATAGGGCAAGTACCCTTGGAAAAACTTCCAAAGGGTATGTTTAAAATCCCAAAGGGTAATTTTGGCATTGTTGATGTAGAGTACAAGTCTTATTTCCTTTGGTCATTTTGCCCATGCAAAACATTTGAGAGAATCTCATTTCTTTTAGAAATGTACCAAGTTTAATTAATAAGAGGGAATTGTTTCAAATTAAAATAGCATAAATAATTGTCCTGATGAAGAAAAAAGGAGTTAGGTCTCAATTTTTTTTGCCAAAGTACAAGGGTCCAATTCCTTCAATGAAAGTGAAAAAGACCAATTTATTTGAGAAAATTGTTTCAGATAAATAGTCTAAAATCATTATTCTGATGAAGGTAAAAATCTAAAGGTCAATTTTTTTAGCATCTTTCCCACACAAAAAGTCTGATAAATCTTAATTTTTGTGAGAAAAGTGTGAAGTCAAAATCCTTCAAGGAAATTATCTCAGACATTTTGTTTGAAATAATTATCCCAATAAATTACCATAAAGAATTATTGTAGGATAACTATGTTGAAGTAAATCCCAAAGTAAAAGTGTTGAGGATAAAGAAATGCCAAAGATAAAAGGTCTGAGAAGCAAATAAGAAATTTGAAGATAAAGATCCCACTGACCAATTTTCCATAGAACAAAGTCCTCAAATAAATTTTTCAATTGAAAATATGATCATCTCATGGATGTATTTTGATAGGCATGTAGACATCAACTTTAATATATGACAAGTAGTCATTGGGATTTAAATGTTCTAAGATAGTTGTGAAAGCATTAATTTTAGACCCTATGAAGTAGACATTTATTTTCAAATGGATGAAGATCCAATGACATGTATTTGTATGGAGTAGGATGATCTAATGATGCATGATCAATTCCAAATAGTCAAAGGAACCTAGGACAAGGACATGCATGATAAGTGTCAAGCTTATGGGGCATGATTTAAAGATCGAGCACATTCCCATAGATCCATGGTACATGTTTAAGTGTACATAATCCAATATATGGAGCATAATAAGTCAAGAATTTTCAATAAAGCACATAATAAATGTGAGACCTCTACTTGGCAAGAGCACATTAGCTTGATAGGACTAATAGAGTGGGATGCAGAGAGCCCATGGATCTACCAAGTGGCACCATTTTGATACAAGACCTATAGATAGCCAATAAAGCTCCACCCCTCAAATCATGATCTGATGGAGCATGTTTGCTCATCCTATCTAGATCTGATGGTGTATAGACAATGTTGAAAAGTCAAAGACCTTGTGAGAAAATGTATAAATGACAAGTGACATAGCTGCATGCCACAAATTATAAATTGAGCATCTCACATAAGATCTATAGCTCACATTTGCTTGGGCAAAGATGATCAAATGATGCAAGATAAGGTAGACTTTTTAAAGGGGTTAAATTGTACTAGGAATTGACAAATGTCAATATTGGAGCCAATCAATTGACTTAGTTACTCTTAGGCCCCATAAAATCCCAATTAGATCTGATGTGGCATGCCAAATGTTATTATATGGCAATATTTGGTTTAAAATCTAAAATTGATGGTTATTTCAGAGATGTAACAATGATTTGAAGTGCAAAACAACATCTAAATACCATTCTAGAGAATATTTTCTTAACAGCCATATATATTTTCTATTTTCATCATAGTTAGAGATTTTTAATTCTAATCATCATAAGGTGATGGGATTTCCTTAGTGTGTACAAAGAAGAGAATTTTTTTCATAAATTTACATGATTTGAAATCAATTAATAGGAGAGCATTTCCAGATAAATTGCACATGAGGATAATTTTTTTTTGTCTTTTCAAATGATTTTCTCCCTATAGTTGTGTAGGTGAGTGGTCAAGAGCATTTCCATGTGGTTTCATATGATGACAAATAGTTGTTCAGGCCTACACTATGAAGTTCACCATCTAGCTCATGAATTCACCATCATCTTTAGTCAAAATATCAAAGGTTTTTTTCAAATCTTCATCATTACTTAAAAAGGTAGTTACAAAAGTGGTCCTTTTCTTACAAGTGGATAAGGATCTCAAGCATGGCAAAGGACATATTCTAACTAGAAGCATCTTTGTAGACTTGAAGGCTTATTCTACAATTATGCAAGTTATAACCCATAGTTTAGATTAAAAAATGTATAAATAGGGTTTTTTTCCCTCTATTCTAAGGTATTGTTGGTTGTTAAAGGTCATTATTTTAGGCATCCATTTTGTCCAAGTCTAAGTTCTGTAGAATTTTTTTTGAGGTCGATTGTTCTATATAGATCTTATCTCCATTGCTAAGGTGGTTGCATCTATAAATCCATTATCAATATTTGAGAGCATGTTTATGTATTCATTGTCAAAAAAGAAAGCTCACCATGCTTGTCCCCATGGAAGCATTTTGAAGTGTTGATGTTTTTAGTATCTCTTTTCAAGTCAATGAAAAATATTTGTGGTTCTTTATTGTATCATGTTAATGGAATGCAATAATATGTTTTAATAGTTCTACTAATTGGATATTTGTGTTTATGTTCATTACTTGTTGTCATTATGAGCATGTATTTGGGTTATAAATTCCTTTCTACAATTATATTTGGAAATGTGCTATTGAATACCTTATAAGGGAACCCTAGGTTCATGAACTTAGCAAGAGAAAGTATTTGAGATTCTAGTTTCAGTGTATGTTCAAGGATTTCAAGGATCATTTAGTGTTTACCACTATCCTGCATTTGAATTTTTTATGCATATTTACTAAGGAATATTGTCATGAAATACTTCTAGATACCCTATTATTTAGAAATCACCTGCATGCCACCCTCCTTATTTTTTAATCATCTAACTTGTCTTACCCTATCCTACCCTACAAATAACACACCCTAATGCATACTATAAGTGTGATTTACCTTTCAAATACATAAGATCTTGCATATTTTAATTGTGTTTATAGTTTTTGCTTTAAATTTTAGTGATACAGTTTTCCATTTGGCCCCTATTATTCAATATTTTATAGAATGAAGATTGTATTCATACTTTCATATGTCCTTAGTAGATTGTGTATGACTTAGAGCATTTGTGAATTTTGTGTGACAACCCTTCATAGGTGAAGTGTGAAAACTTGGTTATGCCCTAGTCATATCTGTTCCTTGTGCCAAAAATCTACATGGAAATTGAATTGTAAAATCTCTCCATGTGAGCAAGCTACCCTATACATCCTCTCAACTTGGTTCAAGTAGAGCCAAAAGTATTAGGGAGCTAACCATACCCTCTATAGATGCATCTTAGTTATTTTTTACATTTGGTATGATCTTGATGCCAAACCCTTCCCCATCTAAAATGTAGTAGTGGTTTTTCCATCATTGCTTTCTATTTTCCTTCAAATGTGCAAGGCCAATTATACAAGGTGTATAACTGGGAACCAACACTCTACTAGCACCATTTTTAGGGAACAATTCTTATCACCCATGTTGTTGGGGACTCTTGAAGAGAGTTGTGAGTATTTAATATTATGAAGTTCTCTATTATTTACTACACTGATTTGACTATCTTGGTTGTCAACATCACCCACTCCATTGGGATGTGCTAGGAAGATTTTAAGGTTTGACAATTCAACTTCTACTAAGTCTATTGTTAAGAACTATTAACATCACATGTTGAAAGGTGTTTTTTCACTTTTGAAAATTATTTTTAAAATTTTAGTGTCTTTTTTATTATCTCATTAAACTTTAACAAGTCTGATTTTAGCATGTATCAAAACAATTTGTCAATTATTATATTATAGAAGTTTGATTCTAGTAGTGACTCTAAATTTATTTTCTAGTTTCAAGGAATATTGGTGCCTATTCTAAATATTATACAAAATTTCAATTTTGAGTATATTCTTATTTACAAAGTTGGAAGAACTGAGATCATCTTTTATAAGTGACCCATCGAATAAACTCATCTCTCCTTTGAGTATTCCTCAAAGAAGAGGGATACAAGTTTGGAAGCTTATTGAAGGGTAGAGCTTAGTTTCTAAGGGTTGTAAAGACTTTAATAATATTTAAATATTTATTGATCCTCCTATTATTGAGGACTATCATAGCTCTTTTACTAATTATAAAACACATAGTCTCATTTATTTCTGAGTTCCTTCCCAACTAGCTAAACCCTTCTCATGTCTAATCTACCAAGTCCACCTCATTAACCCCTATATCCCTTTTCCATTTGTTCTTGAACATCCTATTAAACCAATCATGAGGCATAGGGACCAAGATGAAAATGTACATCCTACATTCTATGTTCTCAAATTTAGGCTTATCAACTTTGATGAAATGGAATAATATCTTATTGAAATCCCAAATGAAGTTAGAAAATGCCTCCCAAAATTCCAAGGGAACAATGCTGTGATTGGTGATCAACATCTAAGGGCCTCTCAAAATATCATTGAATATTATGAAGTTGAGTATGAAGATGTGTGCATTAAGTTATTTATTCACATGTAGGAGGAAGATGCTCCTGAATGGTTTAATTCCCTTCTCATTGGATGTATCGATTCATGGGAAGAGATGCATAATGTTTTTAGAATTTAGTATGGTGCTAGGAATGATCTAATGTTTCTCTTAGCTAAATTTGAAAATATCAAAAATAATCCTAATGAAAAAGTGCAAAACTTCCACACCTAGTTCAACAAGACTATGATGTGACTACCCAAAAACATCAGGCCCAATGATACAATGTGCTTGATAAAGTATTGTGATGTCTTTAATAAGAAGGTTGTGTACTACTTGAGGTATAAGGATCCCATTAACCTATGGTTGGAGTTCAATATGGCCATCTAAATTAAGAATTACATTAAGGCTATGTGAAAGCCCATACACAAGTGGGCTAATGTGATGTTGGTCAATCTAAATAATACATAGCCCATGAAGATAGGCAACTTGGAGGAAACTATCAATACTTTGGCTTCTATTGTCAAATAAATGTCATACAAGTTGGCTAGAGTTGAAAAGGTTGTCCTTCATGTGTCTACAAATTATGAGAGAGCTCCAAATATAAATCAAGCACCAAGGGGGCTTGCTTTCCATAATAGAGATAATGATAAAGGGAAGAGGCCTACATGTGAATAAAGGATGGAGAGAAACTAGAATAGAGGGTCTAGAAAAGAGGTGCCTGATCCTTTAAATACTAAGGTAAATGCTATGAATTGTAATTTAGATATTAATTGGTGTGATAAGTGCTTCATTCTACACCCTTCATGTGATATTGCTAAATAATATTATGAAGATTTGGATGAACCTAAATATGCATAATTTGAATATGATATTTTTATGTTTGATTGTCAAAGTACTCAAATTGAATCTACTGCCTCCATAAAATTGCTAAATGATACTACAGTTAATCAATTTTAGAGTATAGTCAAAATGGAGAGTGTCCCAAATTTTGACTTTTATTGTGATGTTAATATGGTTCAAGCATATGAATTGTCCATTCATGATTTTGATCTCTTATGTTGTATGATTCTTAATAAATATCCTAGGGTAATACAATTAGTTGAAGATATGTAACTATTAATTAATGTATCAACTACCCAAGAGAAGGAATACAACTTGAGAAGTATGCAACCAAGTGTTGATCCTCAAGACACTAACCCTACAAATCCAAAAGTAAGGAATGTAAAAAAGGAAGTAAAGAAATCTATAGTAGTCCTAGAAGCTTCAAAGATAGCACCCATGACCCAAGATACTAAGCCTAGAGTTTTTCTTGCTAAGAGCAACAAAACACCCATATTGTCTAGTATCCCTAAGGGTGCTAATGAATTCAAATAAAATACACCTTTGAAGGTTGTTTTTAAAGTTTTAAATCTACCCCAAACTCTCCAATTTAGTCCTTGAGTAACTGTGTTCTTATTGAAGGTGTTGTTACCCTTCCACCACATATGCCTCTTCCTCAGTATAGTATGCGTGATATTGCTCAAGTGTTAAGTCAAATAAAAATCATTGTGCCACGTATTGAGTTATTAAGAATACCTGAACATAGGAAGAGGGCCTTTGAATATTTGGAATTTGGTGAAAGGTTAGCTATAAATGAAATTAAGTTACCCTAAACACCCCTAGAAAAAGATGAAGAATCAGAAGAGGTTGTTTAACTTGCTCTAGAGGTTTATTTGGGGACTACACTTGTATAAAGTCAGTTAAATGTGGATCCATTTTATAAAACCCTATTGATCAATGGTTTTATTTTTCATAATTGCATGTTTTATTTTGGTGCTTCTTGTAATGTGATGCCCTTAGGTGTCCTTAATGAGATTAGAGTGAATATTACATCAACCTTTGGAAAGTGTTATATCATGGACTCATGAGAGGTTCTAGTTATTGGATAAGTCAAGGGATTGGTGGTACAATTGGTAGTGCATCCAATAAAGTATTTAAATATATAAGTGGTAGTTTTATACTACTTGCCTAAATGGGGGATGTTGTTGTCATGCAAATGGGTTGTTAGCATGGGTGGAAGTGTGCAAATGGACCTTTCCTATGCCACCATTCCTTTGGAGGGTAAGATGTTCAGAATTTATAGAGAGCCAAAGATGTTACATGTAATTAAAGATCTAAAATATGCTCTTAATTAAGTAATGTGCATAGATGTTGAATTTGGCAACTTTTTTGGTAATTTTGATACTATTGAATAACCTACTATTCTTGGTGTTAAAACTAATAAAGAAGGTGAAGTTTGGAAGATGTTCTTTAATGGGGCTTACTCTAGTATTGGAAATGGAGCCAAGGTTATCTTCTATGACCACAATGGTAAATGTTTTATTTTTTATTTTTATCTTTATTTTGAGTACATGAATGATATTGCTAAGTATGAGGCACTCTTGCTTGGTTTAAGGATTTCCCATAAATATAGAATTAAATGTTTGATTGTCAAGGGTGATTTTGAGTTAGTGGTAAATCAAGTCTATAGTAATTTTACCATAAAGAATAAGATTTTGAAACAATATCAAAATGTTTTTTGGGATTTACATGAATTTTTTGATGCATTCAATTTATCTTATCATGATAGAAGTTTCAACTAAGAAGCTGATCGACTTGCAGGGCTAGGTGTTCAGTTTGATATTGTAAATATGAACCCTAATTATTAATATCAAGTAGAGGTGATTGTCAAACCTTCAATCCTAGATAATGTTCATCATTGGCAGGTATTTAATGATGATGATTAGATTAAGAGATTTCTGAACTGTGAAGTTGAGTTCCATGATCAACTCATAGACTTAGAATCTATGATTTAAGTTTGTGATGTAAAGCAAACCTTGTTTAGGAAGGATGTTATTAAGATGAATAAAAACACTCTCCCAAGAGGAATGGTCAATTTAGAATCATATTTTGATGAATAACATAGAATCAAGTTGAGAGAATAATTTATCTCAAAAGATGTGATTGAGTGTAATTTGGGTTATCATAAGAATCCAAGAAAGGTTTGACTGGGTACTCACTTAAGTGCAATTAAGAAGAAATTTTACATGTAATTGTTAAAGAAGTACTAAGATTTCTTAACATGGTCTTATTTTGAGTTTAAAGCATATAAGGAAGACGTATTATAGCATGTCATCCCATTGTAGCCTCATAACAAGCCTCTCAAGTAGAAATTATGACTCATTAATCCCATCTTGGACATCAAGAGGTGGGATGAGTTAAATAAGCTAAGAGATGGTGGTATGATTCAACCCATTAGGTATTCATCATGGGTTAAAAATTTAGTCCCTATAAGAAAGAAAAATGGAAAATTACACCTGTGTATGGATTCCAAAAATTTGAAAAAAGCTTATTTAAAAGATAATTATCCCTTGCCTAATATGGAGAACCTGATGCAGAGTGTTACTAGATAAAAATGTTGTCCACATTAGACATCTTCTCAGGGTACAACTAGGTTGTAGTAAAGGAATCTAAGAGGTCCAAGACTACGTTCACTATGCCTTAGGGCACATGTGTATATATGAGCATGCATTTTGGGTTGATGAATACTGGTGTAATTTTCTAATGATCTATGGATGCCACCTTTGTAGTGATAATTAAATAGTTAATTATTATGTATTAGGATGACATTTCTATGTACTCCAAGATTAGAGAAGAAGATTTGGTGCATCTAGAAAAGGTGTTGGTCAGATGCAGGGAGTTTAAAATCTATCTTAACCCAAAAAATGTCACTTTGGAGTATAAAAGGCCTAGTTGCTAGGATATATATAGTGTCCAAGGATGGTTTCATGATTTACCTTGAAAGGGTTGAATCTATTGACAAAGTGCCTATCCCATAGTCTAAGAAAGAAATTCAGTGTTTCTTTGGATAAATTAACTTTGTAAGGAGGTTTGTGTCTAATTTTGTAGAGAATAGTCTACCTATTACTTCCATGATAAAGAAGGAATATACCATAAAATATGAGGAGAAGGACATGCAAGCATTCAATGAAATCAAGGGAGATTTAAAGTCTACCCCTATTTTGGCCAATCCTGATTACACAAAGTTATTTTAGATATTCTCTTTTGTATCATAAAATATTGTTGCTATTGTTCTATTGTAAAATAATGATAAAAGTCATGAGCATCCCATATCTTTATTTAAGAAAGCTATGCAAGGTCCTGAACTAAATAACACCATCATGGAAAAACAAGCTTTTACTCTTTTGAAGGTTATGAAAATGTTCAAGCCTTATATTCTGAGTTCAAAGATTATTGCTTACATCACACACACCATGGTGAAGGACATTTTAACTCAAATTGAAGTATATAAAAAGAGGTGCAGGTGGCTCAATAAGTTACAGGAGTATGACATGGATATATAAACCACCAAGTTAGTAAGGGGAATGGGTCTAGCCAAGCTTATGGTTGAGACCAATTTGCAAGCTATTGAGGTAAAAACCACTATTTTTAATATTGTTGATTTTTTGAGTTAATTTAGCATATCTCCATGGTATAGAGATATTGTATACTACTTGTAAAATCTGAGTTGTCCCCCTGACATAGATAATAATAAAAGGACTTTTAAATTTGTGTCCCAAAAATACCTCTTGATTGAGAATGGACTAATATGGAATAATCCTGATGAGGTTTTCCTACGATGTGTGCTAGAAGAATAGACTACTAACCTGATTGAAGACTTTCATATTGGAATTTATGGCCATTTTGAACCTAAAATTATAGCTCATAATTTTTTGAGAGCTAGTTATTAGTGGACATCATTATTTAAGGATGTTTCTCAGACAGTCAAAAAATGTGAGACATACTAGCACTTTGCTAAGATGAAAGCTTCAGGTCTTCTTCCCTTGTAGCCTATGATGATTGAACACACACTCAGATAATGGGGAATGGATTTCATTAGATAAATTATTGATTCCTTAATAAATAGACATAGATGGATGATAGTTGCAATCAATTACTTCACAAAATGGGTTGAGGTGATCCCTATAAAGAAATTAACACACCAGGTAGTTATGGATTTTTTGTTAAAGTAAATTATTTTTAGATTTAGCATGCCTATCAAGATAATTTCTAATAATTCCATGAGATTCAAAGCCATTTGGTGCCATTGTGTAAATACTATGGGATTGAATTGACCTATGCTTCCAAATACAATCCTCAAGGGAATGGGCAAGGAGAATCAAGTAACAAGAACTTGCTCATGATCATTAGGCAAGCATTAGAACTAAACAAGAAAAAGTGGGGTGAACAACTGAAGTTTCCTTTATGGGCTGATAGGATCATTCCTAAGAGAGATATAGGTAGAAGCCCTTTTGAGAATATTTATGGAGCTCAAGCAATTATAATTATGAATTTAGAATTGCTCACTTATCAGCTCATGTAGCAACTAGAGGATGATGCGTAGATCAACCACTATGAGAGCAAGATGAACCATATTATTGAGCTTGATGAAATTTTAAAACAATATCATGAAAGACACCTCAAGTTCAAAGAAAATATAAAGAAAATATTTCATAAGAAGGTCACTCTAAGAACCATTTCAAGTGGGTTATCTAGTTCTACTTTGGGATAGCATGCATGAGGAGAAAAGAAAGCATGGAAAGTTTGAGGCCTTGTGGATGGGTCCTTATTTCATTGACTTCTAGATTAGGGAGCATATTTTCTTCTATAGAGATCTTGATGGTGAAATACTAGAGCTGTTGGTCAATGGTAGACATCTAAAACTCTTCCTTAGTTAAGTCCTTAACATATATACCATATTGTATGGTGTTTTTTAACTTCGTATATTTGTTTTTTTATTTCCCCACTATTTTTAGACATGTTTATATAGTTTACTTTTATGTTTCTATGGTGTGTTCATTTTTAGATCCTCCTAATCTATTTTTGTAAGTTTTCCATGTTTTGTAGAAATATCATGAATGTTTGTTGAAAGTTGTCGTATCTTGACTCCATAACCCAATGGATTGGTACTTGGTCTTATGTCTTGGGGTTATTTTCACACCCATAGGGGGTATGCATCCCCAGACAAGAGCCAATATTAGTGCCCAAAATTACATTGAAGTAATTAGGCCCTTATCAAGTGTATATGACTATATCCTTAACCCAAATTTCATCTCCAAGTGTTCCTTTAGAAGGTAAAGTTCATGTAAAAATTGGCCAAGTCTTAATTTGGTCTTTTTTTGGTGAATGTGTCTTTCCCTTAAACTTTTTGGGCTTTTTGCATGAATACAATGTCAGACAAAAATAGGTCTTCAATCTTTTTTTCTCAAACAAAATTTTTGAAGACTTATTTCTATTGGATATTTTGCCTACTACAAAAGCTTTGAAAAAATTCAATGTCTTGTTTTACATTAGGCTATGTGTTTCACAAAAAATCTAAAGGGCCATTTGTTTCATACTTTTTATCCATTAAAAAAAAGTTTGAATGGCACTTGCCCTTTAAGAATTTTGCCTACATAAAAATCTCGACAAAAATCCCTCAGTTTAGAAAATGTACAAAGTCTTATTTGTTTTGAACTTCTTGTCCACGATAAAAAATTTGAAGGGAACTTACCCTTCAAGCATTTTGCCCATGTAAAAATCCCAAAATAAATGTAAGGACTTATTTATTTCAGCCAAAGTGTTTACAAAAATTTTGAAGGATTATTCTATCAAGAATTTTATCCACAAAAAAAGTTTGAAGGGTCATTTTTTCCTTTGTAAAATATCCAAAGGGTCATTTCCTTTGGGCATCTTACCCTTGAAAAAATTTTGAAGGGCACTTTCAGAAGGGTCATTTTGCCTTTGTAAAATCCCTAAAGGATCAATTCTTGTAGGCCTTTTTCCCTTGCAAAATTCCTAAAGGGAACCTTCAAAAAGTCACAAAGGCACTTTCAAGAGATCTAAAGGACCATTACAAAAGGACAAAGGGCAATTCTATAGGTAAAGTGCCCTTAAAAAAATATCAAAGGCTATGTTCAAAATATTAAAGGGTACTTTTGGAAAAGTTGTTCCATAGAAAAAGTCCTATTTCCTTTGAGCATTTTGCCCATGAATTTTTTTTGAGAGAATCACATTTCTTCAAGAAAATTATCAAGATTAATTTTTGTGGGGGAATTGTTTCTAAAAAAATTGTTTGAAACAATTGTCCTGACAAAGATAAAAGGAACTAAGTCTAAATTCTTTCGGTAAAAGTGCAAGGGTCCAATTCCTTTGGCAAAAGTTTGAAAGACCAATTTATTTGATAAAATAGTTTCATAAAAAATGTTGGAAACAATTATTTCAATGAAGACAAAAAGCTGATGACCAAATTCTTTTGGGCATCCTGCCCACACAATTTTTTTGATAAAGATCAATTTTTGTGAGAAAAATGTGAAGTCAAAATCCTTTAAGGAAATTGTCCCAAACATTTTATCCAAAATAATTTTCCCAATAAAATGCCTAAAGGAATTATTGTGAGAAAATTATGCTGAAGTAAAGCCCAAAGCAGAAGTGTCAAGGATAAATAAATGCTAAAGATAAATGGCCTGAGAAGAAAATAGGAATGCCAAAGACAAAGATCTCATCAACCAAATTGCCACAGAACAAAGTCCCTGAAGAAATTTCCAAATTATAAATATGATGGTATTGTAGATGTCTTTTGATAGGAATGTGGATGTCAACTTTAATCCATGGTAAGTAGTTATAGGATGGTCAAACAAGAGTCAATTTTAGACCCCATGAAGTAGTAATTTGTTATCAAATGGAGGAAGATCTAATAAAACATATTTATGTGTTGTAGGATGACCTGATGATATGTTATCAACATCAAATAGTCATAGGAACCTAGGACAAGCACAAACATGATAATTTTTGAGATTGGGAGGCATGATTTAAAGATTGAGCACATTCTCAGAGATTGATAGTACATGTTCAAGTGTACACAATTTGATCTATGGAATATATTAAATCAATATTTTTAGTAAAGCACAAAATGAATGTGGGACCACCACTTAGCAAGAGTGTATTAGCATGACAAGACTAATAGAGCAGAATGTAGAGAGCTTATTGAGCATGACCATTTTGGTACAAGACCTATATACAACCAATAATGCTCCATGCATTAGATTATGATTCGATGGATCATATTTACTCATCTCAGCTAGATCTAATAATGCATATCCAATTATTGAAAAGTCAAGGACCCTATCAACAAATGCAAAAATTATAAGTGGAATGACTGCATGTTAAAAATTAGAAATTAAGCATCTCTTAAAATATCTACAACTCATGTTTGCTTAGGCAAAGATGATCCAATGATGCAAGCTAAGGTAAAATTTTCAAAGGAGTCAGATTGCACTAAAAAGTGACAAGTGTCTAGATTGGAGCCAATCAATTGACTTAGACACTCTTAGGCCCCACAAATGCCTAGTTGGATCTAATGTGGCATGTTAAATGTTAGTATGTAGCAAGATGTGGTTTGAAATCTAAAATTGATGGTTATTTCATGGACATGGTAATGATTTAAAGTGTAATGAAATGTCTAAATACCATTCCAAAGCATATTTTATTAATGTCCATGGATCTTTACTATTTTCATCATAGCTAGAGCTTTCCAATTCTAATAATCACAAGGTAATGGGATTTCCTTGGTGTAAACAAAGAAGATAATTTATATCCAAAAGTTTCCATGATTTGTAATGAATCAACAAGAGAGCATTTCTAAATAAGTTTCACATGAGGAAAAAATATGTTTGGATTTTCAAACAATTTTATCCATTTAGTTGTGTAAGTGAGTAGTCAAGAGAATCTATAAGTAGTTGTATATGATGACAAATAGTTATTATAGCCTCCACTATGAAGTTTTCCATCCAAATCATGAATTCACTAGCATATTTAGTCAAAATATAAAAGTTTGTTACAATTATTCATTATTCCATACAAAGGCTATTGTAATAATGATCCTTTTATTGCAAGTGGATAAGGATCTAAGTTGTAGAAAAGGGAATATTCTATTGGGAAGTACCTTGGTAGACTTGAAGGCTTGTTCTAAATTTTTTTAAGTTTTGACCCATAGTTCTAGATTTAAAAATGTATAAATAAGGGTTTTGTCCTCTATTTTAAGGTTGTTGTTCATTATTGTAGGTCATTTTTTTAGGCAACCATTTTCTCCAAGTCTAAGTTTTATGGGATCAACTGTTATGTGTAGATCTTGTCTCCCTTACTAAGGTGGTTGCATATATAAAACCATTATTAAGCTTTGAGATCATTTTTATGTATCCCTTGTCAAAAGAGCAATCTCATCATGTTTGTCTCTATGATAGCATTTTGAAGTGTTAATGTTTGTAATATTTATTTTAAAGTTAATAGAAAATATTTGTGGTTTTTTTTGTATCCTATTAATGAAATGCAATAATATGTTTTACAAGTTCTATTGATTGGACATTTGTGTTTATGTTCATTACTATTTGTCATTTTGATCATGTACCTAGTTATAAATCCCTTTCTATAGTTATATTTGGAAATGTGTTGTTGAAAACCTTTTAATGACACCACAGGTTCATGAATTTAGTAGTAGAAAGTATTTGAGATTTTAGTGTTAGTGTATGTCCTAGGGTTTCAAGGATAATTTAGTGTTTACCATTATCTTGAATTTGTATCTTTTTTACATCTTTACTAAGGAATATTATCATGAACTACTACTAGATACCCTATTGTTTAGAAACCACCATCATGCCATCCTCCTTTTTTAATCATATAACTTGTCCTACCCTATCATACCCTACAAATAACATGTCCTATTGCATAATATCATTGTGATTTGCCTTACAAATGCATAATATCTTGAATATTTTGAAATTTAATTTAAATTATAATGTTGTATTTTCTATTTGGCCCTTGTTATTGAATATTTTATATAATGAAGATCACATTCATATTTTCATCTATCTCTAGTAGCTTGTGTATGACTTAGATCATTTGTGAATTTCATTTGACAACCCTTCATAGTTGAAGTGTGCAAATTTTGGTTATTCCCTAGTCATATTTGTTTCTTGTGCCAAAAATTACCATGGAAATTGAATTGTAAAATATTTCCATGTGAGTAAGCTACCCAATAAGTCCTCTCACTTTGGTTTAGGTAGAGCCAAAATTAGTAGGGAGCTAACCATACACTCTATAGGTGCCTCTTAGTCATTTTATACATTTATTCTAATCTTGATGCCAAAACCTTCCTCAACTACAATGACATGCTAGAGGGTTTCCCATCATTAATTGATATTTTCCTTCAAATGTGTAAGGCTGAGTGTATGAGGTTTAAAAATAGGAACCAACACAATCATTAGAAGTTGATCAACTTTATCCTTAAGTTATTTTTCCTTATCATGATAAAGTTTTTCAAAGAGTGTGCTAATTAGTGATTGACCATTTTACTTCATTCCTTCTTGAGTGATTTTACCAATATGTACTTTCAAAAGTTGATAATCTTGGGTAGTAAATTCCTCTTTATACTTGTAAGGTTATTTCAACATATCTATCTCATTGATCTCTATTCTTATTTGAGAAATAATTTTGGGTTTATTTTCCAAATGAGATGTAATGACAGGAATTTAATTAAAATAAACTTATTGAGGTTGAAAAATAGTATTCCTTTTCTTCACTACTTCATTTAACTGATATGGAAATTTTGTATTAGGGTCCTATTATGGGGATTTTTTCCCGCTTGAATTTAGGAGGAAGAAGCATGATGTGAAGTCATTATGGCTTGATGTGAAGGAGATGTGACATCAACTTTACCTTGTTTAGGTGATTCCACTTTGAATTCAAAGGTGAAAGACATATGTGAGCTTGTCTATTTAGGTGGGGGCTAAGGGAGTGTATGATAAAAAGGTGTAAGGACTACTATGGAGGGTTCTATAACTATGAAATGTTATATGTTGTTCTTATTTTGTTTCAATTTAACTTGGGTGGCAAAAGCATGAGGTGAAGTCACTATGGCTTGATTTGAAGGGGATATGGAATCACATTTACCTTTTTTAGGTGATTCAAATTTAACTTTAATGGTGGAAGATGGAGGTGAGATTTCTTAGTTAGGTGGGGACTAAGAGAGTGTAGGAGAATGTGTATGGATTACTATGGAAGAATTTATAGATAGGAATTATTTTTTGGTGTTCTTGACCAAGGTTTAAAAATGAACCACATGTGTAGATGAATATGACTTTCCCAATGAAATAGGAACCCCCAAGCACTTTTACTTCTATAGTATGGCCTTTTGAACATATATTTAGGTGTATTTTTTGGTTGACTAACCTCCACAACTACATCTAATTTACTTTTATAAGAACCTGATTCAAGAGTAAGATATAAAAAATATTCATGATCATAGATTTTAATATTATAGTTAATATGTTCTCAAATAAGGTAGAGTACATATTCATCTTGATAATTATTTACCTCTTTGTTTTCCATATTATAGTGACTATCTAAGGTTAACACTAGCTCTAGACATTTAAAAAATATGGGAAAAGGTATAATATATGGGAGCTGACTATCATAAATAATCTAAATCCAACATGATTTTTGGATGACATTGATATATCTTAGGATTTAAATAGTCTAACATTCACCAAGTTAGTATGTGAGATATTGTCCACATTGGAATCCAAATTTTAGGGGGGAGTGACCCCATTGAACTAATACTTTATATATACCTTTTTCCTAGGAGTTTCTAATATGTGATATTGGGATTTATGAAATAGAGGTTTATTATATAGGATTTTTTATGTTTTTAAACTATTTGATAGTTGTTAGTTTGACATGGGTTTCAAGGCTACTATAACAACTATCAAGTTTTAGGGTTGCTTAGGCAATTGTCAAACTCCAAAATTACTCCAATACTTATTAGACTACACATATGATATGACAATTGTCATGTATTAGGGATGATAAGATATTCATAATAATTTTTGGATACTCTAAGAGTTGTTAGATTCCATTGCTACTTTGATAGTCTAAATCCTATAATTCAATATCTTGGTTGTGTATGAAGTTATAAAGTTGGATGAATTTTAGGGATTATTTGAGTAGGAGTAAACTCTAACAAAAATCTAGGGTTGTCTTTGAGGTCCAACAATCCTTTGGAGATTTAGGTCACTATGAAAACTAAAGATATTCACTATAACCTATTATGGTTTGAAAATTTTGAAAACCCCAAACCCTTATAAATTTTCTACAAGTTATAAATACACTAGGAGAAAACTAAATATGAAGTGAACTATAAGAGTGTACCTATAGTAAATATACTTATGTTTAGGGTTTGAATAATGGATGTTATATAAACATAATATTTTCAAAATTTATCAATTACTCATGCTTTCTCTTTTGTAGGAACCCATCTAGTCTCAATCTCTTTAAGTGCATACCTTAAAGGGTACACTGGGAAAGGGGTGGACATACCATTTGTGCTTCATAAGTTTTTTGTCCCCTATGACACCACTAAATCTAAAAAAACTTCTCCTATACACTTCCTTAAGCTCTAACACGTCCCTTACACATTATTCCAAGCAATTCACTACCTTATTCATCCTCTACCTAAGCCAAAAACCCTTTTTGACATTTGCCAAACAAAGTCAGCCTAGGTTGACCTTGTAATTAAATTATATTTTCACATCACATGACTTTTTCAGCCTTAGCTGATCTAATCCAAGACCTAATTTGATTTTAAGAATTAACTATACAAGGTCAATTAGGGTGGCTCTATTGGCTAAACTTTTATAAAGTTTTATGGTTAGATTCAACTATATATACACATCCAATAAGTCCATTATTAATAAGAGAATAAAAATAACATAATATATTACACATTTGCTTATCCTCCATTCTACTTAAGGCACATTTCTTAGGGTTCCAATACTACACTTGGAGATATGGATCTTGTCTTGTGGAGAAGTATTTTAGATACATAGAAAAGTTGTGTATCCTAAATTTGACCTATCCTTATTATCCTTACATACCACAACAACCCCTTGCAAATCACCTTGGCCAAGGGAGAGATTAAAGCTCGATGGCTTCATATTCAAAGGTAAATATTCCTAACTTTGTTACTCCTTTATTAAAGTAGACAATTTTTATTTTTTTAGCTTATATGTTTTTGCCCATGAATTAATATTTCATATACACTATCTTAAGTATAAATATTCTATGTATGCTTAATTTTTATGTTTATTAACCCCAATTTGTGCTAGAATCTTTGGTGAGCACTAGATTATATTTTACTTTAGTTTACATTTATTTTGTGAATATATAAAAACCATAGGACATACATAAGGATATTACATGGTGTTTCTCTACTAGAGGATTTGAAACTCTATCTAGTGACATTATTATGGTAAGTAACCCCTTAGTTAGGTCTACTAGATCCATCTTGGTCATGACCCTAATTGTCCAAATGTACTAACAAGTGAAAGTGTAAGTATGATTTATATTCTCTAAGTTAGGATTGATTTGTAGATCAAATTCATTTTACCTTATATACATTTTGGTGTACCTGACATGAATCTAACCCTTTTAGGTTTTCTTTCATGCATTCATTTCATTATCATCTTATATATTTTTATTTTTATATTACTATATCAAACCTATTGATATAGTCTAACATTCTCTATGTAGGTTTAACACACAATCACTCCAAATTGACTCTATTCTCTATGTGTAGGTCTTCTTCAAATATAGGTGACAAGATAGACCAACTCAATTTTATTATCTTATTCAAATCATATGATTGAAGACTTCATCTATTTAATCAACTATGTTTGTATTTTTCATTTTTAGCTTATAGGTTTATAGGCTTAATTGAACCAATAGACTCTATTGAAAAATTATTTTCAACATATAGGTTTTAAATATTTTGCAAACCCAATCGACTCTATAAGCAAAATATAAAAATCAGCATTTGAACAACACAACATAAAATTTTCAAACTAAACATCTTCAAAATTACCAAAGTTAATTCTTACCTTCTTTGTAATTTTTATTCTTAATTTATAGTCTTATTTTTCATAATTTTGTATTATATAAAACTACAACCCTACAACAAACTTGTTTGATTATTTTTACGTAGTTTTGTAGCCTACATTCTCTCTAGAATACATGATTAACCTATTCGATTGTGTTCTTTTAAATATTGCTTCTATATAATAGTAGCAACCCTATTGAATCTATTCTATAGTTTTTGCATATAATGTCACTTGAACTCACTCTTTACTCTTCATATTCAAATGAATTAACCTATTTTATAGTAATTAATTCATTTTTTAATTTCAATTACTTACATGTGTAGAGTAACAAACATAGACTAATTAGGTGGTTTCTAATTTCCTAATTTAATCACACTATTTTTCTCTTATAAATCAATTAAAAATAAAAATCATCAAACATTTTATTCCCAAGGCCTACCTACTTGGTTTTTTAGCCAAGTATAAACACATGGTTGATGGTATATATTGGAAAAACACTCAACACCCTTATTACTATTAGATTGTGAAGTGAGGGGGTAAGCCCCAATACCAAGCCATTACTATTGCCAATATAGATTGTTTTCATCCTAAACTACCTAAAACTATCAATATATTTGTTTCTAATTACCTCTTACAACCAAATTTCTATCACATTAAATTCACAAATTTTTATAACTTAATAACATTCAAGAATGACCAATTAGCTTAGTATTTACATTCAAGTTTTGATGTTTATTCTTTGATCATTGTATTTTTTATTATAAAACTTATACTATCCAACATTAGTAAAAGTTTTATGTTGTGTGCTATAATTAGATCAAACACAATGATCTAATTACTTGTGTGATTCATTATATTTTCTTAGCTATTATCTTGCAAATTTAGAACACACTTATCTCTATCAACATAGTCTTTTATAAACTATTGGTCTTCCTTACCTTCAATACACAGTCTTCCTATACAACTATGTATCTTTTCATCATCTTCAATTTATCCCTCTAGAGTGCACCATCAACTGGTATAAATGTGTATCTTTTTATCTTGTTTAGTTTCTCCTTCTAGAGTACATAGTCGACCAATATGACTGTGTTCTTTATTCCATGTTTGATTTCCTATCTTATAAAACATTATCAATTGGTTTGACTTTGTATCTTACTAGTTGATCCTTCTTTCCATCAATATTATAACCTCTTTTATTCATCATGAGTTTATTTTTTGAGGATAATACGAATTTAAATTAGATGAACATGGTGAGTTTTACCAATCCTAATAGGTTTCCCAAGACACAGCTTGTGGTACCCACCATGAATGAAAATAATGTCCATGTTTCCACTCATACTAATAATTATGTGACTCCTCATTCATATTTAGTTTTAAATCCTTTGTTCTCACTAGAATATGAGCATGATTTATAGTACACAACTAAATTGCTCTTTTTCATTAATGAATTCCCTCAACATAAAATAAAATACCCTTCAACCACTTATAATCACATGATAAGTCATGATATAGAAGAATATCCTTCACCCTCCCCTACCTTTTCTCATGGATTTGGGGGAACCAGTTTATTTTAATATTAACCTTTTCCTTCTATTACATCTCCTTCACACACCATGACATCTTCTTATATGACTTCTTCAACCTAAATGCTAAGTATTTCTACTAACATGGTAGGTTCAACTTCTAGTGGGCCTTTTCAAAATACCCATCCCCTTAACAATTCTACTAGTGCATATTTTTCTACCAATGATTCTCATGACACTAGTGCTTATTTTACTACTAATGATACTCATGCCACTATTGTAGTGCATGCTAATACTCATAATGTAACTTAATTAATTAATATTAATAATCATGCATCACATGTTGTGCACACTAATCAAAATGATTTTCAAACTAGCCAAATCCTATTATAAACACTTAATCATATGCACAACTTTCAAACTAATAACTCAAATTAGATAATGTAGATGCAAAACCATCTCATTTATCTTCAAAACCAACCTCAATAGGTTTCATGGGGATCACAAAATCTGAATACCCCCCATCCCCCTTAGGATTTCCCATGGTATCCTTATCCCAAAACTACCCTTCATTAATAAAACAATTAAACATCTCCAAAATAAACCTCTTTTACCTTAAATTTCTAACATTGACATAGGAGGTATCACACCCACGATCACCTATAATGGATCCACCAATCCCACATTGTATTTAAAAACATTTGGTAACCTTTATAAAGATTGGGTCAAACTCAACACCTTTGATGCTAATAAATTATTAGCTAAAACACTTTCAATATATGCTTATATTTATAAAATCAATTAAAACCCCATTCTAACACTAGCCTTGAAGACTTGGTTAACTCACTAGTCCAAGAATTTTAAACTAGTGATCTTTCCAAGAATAACTTAGCCTACTTTATAAGTTACAAACAACTTGAAACTGAAATAACACAAGCCTTCATCAAACAATGGAATAACTTGTCTAACAAATGTGAGCATAATATGGAATATGATAGCCTTTTACACCTATTCACTAATGATCTATTCCCCAAATCCTAGTATTGGGTTAAGACTCTCTCTAAGAACCTTGGAAGAATACCTTGACCAAGATAAGTGATAATGCTTCCTTATACATCAATTTAAACATATAAAACTACAACAATCACTTGTATGTTCATTAAAAACAAAAACTAACATGCAACTAATGATGGTGTTATTGATACCTATGACACTATTCATAACATAAAATTAATTCCTCCAAATAATGTTATGGAGCATGATCCCCTTACAAACAACACTCTTACTCCTAAATTTTATCAACCCAACTAGAATAATGTGCACAAATCATTATCATTAGTAGAGCTTCAAAAATGTCTTCCAAGATCTATATCATGAGATCCTTACCCTGATTTCCCTATGAAATCATGGTATGATCCAAATAATTTTTTTTATTTCATGCAAGTTGGGTCCTTCTCATGAGACTTTTAGATAATTACACAATATTGATATGGGTTTTATTCTTGGTCCAAACTTTGATCATGAAACCCTTATTTAAAAGTGTCAACAAACATATGACATATGTTTTAAATCCCATGAAATGTAAAATAAAAGCCAAGATTTTAACAAAGCTAATACTCATCTCACTATCTACAAATATCCTCTTCCCAACCACCATGATAACATCAACAAGCATACATTTTATATAAACACTATTGAAAGTCTTATAGACCTCACTACTAATGAATAAAACATGGTTAATATGACTAACATGAGAATAGTAATTGATTTTATTAAATAAAATTGAACACTCATGCATCACACCTCTCAACCATTCCTCATCATTTAGGACACTTCCCCATCCCATCTAATGGATTGGGGTAAGAGGAACTTATAACCATTCAAGCACCACTCTCAACAAAATAACTTGATTATATCTCTCACACCATCTCTACTCTTTCCCCAACATCCAAATAATAAGACAACATCCCTAAAATTTCAATAGTATTTATTCAACTCAAATTCAAGAAATACCTCAACCAACCATCTCATCACCTAAAGTAAATCAAGCCATTTTTAATCAACCCAAGCCAATTACACCCTCTCAAAACAAGTTCAATTGGACTTCCAACCCTCCTTCCCAAGAGTTATTTAAACATTATTTTCCTATATCTAGTAATCCTCCCATGGGTTATGATTAATGTATTCTCATTACATAACCCTATCATCTCCCATCTCGAATACCTTTCCTCAAATTAATGCGAACTTCTCCCTATCATCAAAATTGTGCAATGTAATTGTTGTTTAAAATGAACATCCCTCATCCTCCTTTGGCATGATGTAAAATTACCTTATATGGATTTGAATATAGTATACTTGAACAATGTGAGGAGATGTCCATACATGTTGATGAAATAATGGATAATTTTCTTTCACTTAATTTTCTTATTGCTTCCATGATTCTTAATGAGATACTAATTCATCCAAATGATCATCCTATATTCATTAACATCTAAATTTATGATATCCAGGTTATGCATTCCTTAATTTACAAAGGTTCATATACTTATGTTACCTCCCTTGACTTCAATAATATTCTTGGATATTTTGAATGCAACATCAAATCTACACATATCACATGTCAAAGATGTGATAGAAGGAAAATGTCTCTTCTAGGTTGCATTTGGATTCCCATTATAATTTATCATATCACCATCCACATGGATGTTATGATATTTAACTTTTCAATTTCTTATAAAATTTTACTTGGTTAACCTTTGACTCATCATGTAGTTACCTCATTCCCATGCCAATGCATCAAATTCACCCATAATGAAATTATTTACAAGATTCAAGGAGATATAAACCCTTAAATTTTCAAACATTTTCAATAATGTAGTATCTTTAAAATTCCTACCCTTGAAAATTTTCCTAATATCCCATTTAGGGAATCACAACTCTTCAATTATCCTATCAATTCCACTCAAGGATATAATTGGTCACCTTGAATTAGTTGGGAACATTCCAACTAACCTCCTAGATTTTGATGAGATAGATGATATTATCCTTAAGATCAAAACCTTTGATGTATCCCCTCATATTATCTCCCAACTTCCTCATTTTCAACCTTGATCTTGTTAGCCAATTACTGATGATATACCTATTATCTTAACCAAGACTAGACATTCTATCCATCATGCATCCTCTGATGACAACTTCATTCCTATATGTACCATCCACTTACATATACCTAACTATGATAAATTATATGAATTATATGACCCATTTTTATTTGAATTCATCCAAGCTATAAATGCTAAAATTATTTGATATTACTCTTCTTTATTTTAGTATTTTCATTCATCTTTTAACATTCCTACCTTTATAGTACCTAATACTAGTCTTCTTACTATTTGTCATAGGGTAGAGATGGATAACTCACATGGTACACCTCTAATTTAAAAATTTTGATTTAGGATTATGATCATGGATCATGTCGTGATAAGTCCTTATCACTTTTCTAGATACTAGGATCCTTATAGTTTGTTTCCTTTAGAGATGCTAGCTACTATTATTAAACCTATTGCATGACCAACCTCACCCTCAAATGAGCCTAATCTAGTTTATACTATAGTTTACCTTTATATGGGGATATCCCAACTTTTCCATACACCCATACAATTAGTAGGCCCCCAAATCCTACTAAAAAATGTATTTTTTTCATGGGATAGATAACCACTCTTCCACTCATTGTCAGAAACTCAGGAAATATATCAACACATTGTGTCTAACTACTACTCAACCTAAATACAAATTTATATGTCCTCCTAAGATATTAATACATTATATACCTAAATATGTGTAATTATGTTATCTTTGGAACTAGTGTGGCATAGCAATCATTGTTACATTCTCTAATATTACATTCATGACTTCCCACAGTCAAAATTTTCATCAATCATTCCTCCTTCCATAGGTCACCTAGGCAAGAAGGATCCTCCTTATCTATAGGATTTACCTCCTTCTTGCTTCATAGATACTATTCCTATCTATTCATCCATTCCTCTACTTGAGCATCTTATGCATAATATCCCTCATGATAATTACTCTTCATAGCTATGCCTACATTTTCAGTTAAAGAGATATAAAAGGTAGTCCTTACATAACTTTTGTTGAAGATTGATGTGACTCTAGCTTCCACCAGAATTTAGCTTCATAGAGATGTTTCAAATGTCATGGATAATATTTATGGTCAAATTAATCAATATTTATAGACATGACATGGTGTTGTTTTACATTATTCTAAGTTATGATTTGGATATTGTGATCCATTTTTATATATATTATACATTTGACTATGTGTCAAATTTGGTTTCACTTGTCTATTTTAGATGGATCATTATATTATATTTTATGGTTTTTATATGGTTTCATTTATTTTAAAATTTCATATGGATTATTATCATTATTCTCATGCATGCACATTTACATTTATGAGTTTAATTCTTTCATGGATTCTTTTTCTTTTACAATGATTGTTTTATATCTTATCTCACTCAAAAGTCAAATAATTAGTATTGTGACTTGATTATATAAACCTTGATTCCATTATTAATATATATTTTCCATGTGATCACTTAGAAAACAAGACTTCTTATTGTACTACTACCATATATCAATCTAATTTTAAGCTCCCTTTATTCCTTTATTTTCCTTTCACACAATAAGCATACATATGGTTGAAACTTGAGATTACATATTGGTTCATAGATAATACTAAGTGTTTATTCATTCATATATTTTGATACTTATCCTCCTTTAAAACAAATTCTAAATATAATTTGTGTGTATCACTTATATCACTCTTGTTAGTTATTCCAAATCTATATAGAGGAGGAATCATAAAATCCATAAAAAGTTAAAATCCAAATCATTAAATAAAAGGAAATGATTTACAAAGGCAACACACAAATTCAAAATTCTAATTACACTAAAATATGTAATTAATATAACATTTATTATCTCCAATTGAAGATAAAAATCAATATTTGGCCTCATGATGGAGTCGAGGTCCCTTGGGGTGCAACAGGCTAGTAGATTAGGATAGGAGAATAATTTTTTTATACCAATGCTACCTAATATCTCACATAAGTACCTAATATTCACATTAGACTAATGGATATATAAGAGGTCTTAAGGAATAGGGGAAATTTTATGTGAAGGTAGGACCATTGTACTTTTATTGTTCATAAAACCTTTATGAGTTGATCTTAGTATCTCACCTATTATCTTATACAACTTTGTGCTTATTGTGAGTAGGTATTCTTTGTGTTTTGATGGTCATTATATTTTAAGTGTATCTCCTTTGTACCTATTATGCCTCATGTTTCCTTGGGTATTATCATTTATGTGTATGTTATGAATTTTAAATTCCCTCTTTCATTACAACATTCCTAATATTTCCCCTTGAGAAATATTTTTTTGTTAACTGATCATCCCCTCTAGGGTTTACCTTTATGATTTGTAGTGTAAGACCATGGATAGGACTAGTTTATCCTCATAAATTACCATAATAAAACATTTAATTAATACCATTCACCTCATTGGTATTCCCATTGTGAGTTATAGTGTAAGACCATGGATATAACTAGTCCCTCCTCACAAATTACCACATTCAAAACATCTTTTAAATTATTCCCACATTTGTTTCTACCTCATTGATGTTCTCTTTGTGATTTGGAGTGTAAGACCATGGATAGGACTAGGCCTGCTCATAAAATATTCTAATACCCAATTCATACTATAATTAAGTCACAATGAAATTATATGCTTCAAATTTGATATAATTTATGCTAGATTATGAGTTACACATCATTGACATACTTCCCATCTTGATGTAGTATGTTTTAAGATTAATTCATAAGCACTTCAAATTCATTTTATTTTTTTTCAATTTCATGTATGTTTACAACCATTTTGATTACCATCTTGAATTAGTATGATTAATTTTATTTCCACTTACATTTTTTTTATTTTCATACTTCCCAACTTGATTTAGTATGATTGGTTGATTTTATTGTTTTTTTGTTTTTATACCATTGATTTTTATGTGTCTTATATTTTATTAAAAATTTTCATACAACCCAAAATGATATATCATGATTTTAATTTGTTTTAATTTAGTGTAAATATTTACATGGTTTGAAAAATTTATTACCATTTACTTTACCACTTTGGTTTATTATACTTATTCATCTTTTGTTTTTACACATTTCCCATCATGATATAGTGTGTATTACATTTATTTTAATTAATTATACTTTTCCAAATCATTATTGCCTTTTTATTCTTAACCATGCATGTGTATCACATAATTGTATAAAATAAAACATGCATCATGTATTTCCCATAGCATATACAACAAAATAAAAACACGTGTGTTATAATGGAAATATATCCATGCATCCACATAAAAATACAAGTATAACTCATAAGATCAATGAAATATTAACACACACACACACACACACACACACACACACACACACACACACACACATGTTTTATACAATACAAGTACAAAAGACAATAACTATAGCTCTAAGGTTGTGCTTCATCATGTCTCTCCTATGGCCTAGCTATGTTACCTGTCAAAACCTATGATCAACCCCTTTGAATGGTGCATTATAAAGGGGTCATTAAAGATATCAAGCTAGTAACCTATCCCTATAGGTTGGCCACTTGGTAATGTACCCATATGAGCTAGATAGTAGTCATCATGTGCACATCTCGCTCTTGTTCTAAGGCCTACTTGGCTTGAGCCTATCTAACTACCACCCATATGGGTGGTTGTAAACCATCATCATTCCCATGTAGCTATCACATAGCATCTCCAACTAGTCTAAACCACCTCACTGAATATAAGTAATATGGAAACATATGATCAACCAAAGTGGTAGGGTCATAAATTGATAGCACCCCATCAAAAATATCATGATGTGCAACCATAATCAAGGCTCCCCATCTAATCTCCTTTGTAGAAATATCTATATAAATAAAACCAAATATACATCAGATTGAATGTGTGTTTATGTGTATATATCTCTAATCATATATCTATTATAAAAAATGATGCGATTAGTATTATACATAAAAACACAAAACAAATTATAAAAAACTTCAATAGTGTTGGTGTTGTCAATGACAGTCTCACTGTCTACTCACCTATCAAACACCTCCTCTGTTAGCTACCTCCACATCAATGAAAACCCCATGAACATCATGGTCCCCTCATAATTGGCCTATATATATACTACCTAAGCCCTACTGCCATTGTAATATTCCCCTATGTGATATCCACCACTTGTGTCTCCTCATATTGACAATGTCTTCATCTCTAATGAGCTTATGGTGGTCATTATTACTTATACTATACTCCTACTTATCTTTCATCCACATCCATGGAATAATATATTGTATGCCTCATTATTTTTTACTACCATGCCTGACCAACTAAGGTCTAGCTCACCAAAGGCTAATCATTGATATCTCAACATGTACCCTTACACCTCTTTTCCCTCTCAGCTCTCTAGCATGTCATGCATATTAAGAAAGAACCACTAGAAGGGCCTCTATATGTGGAATTAAAAACTATATGGGTACATGAGCCACTAGATGAGGCTTCACCCATGAAATGTAATGGCTCATGATCTATACACCTACTAAACCTATAGCAACAGTGGCCCAACTTGATCATATAATAACTATGTGAGTGTATGATTGACATACAATATGACCTTATGTGATAGTCTAAAAATATTTAATATGGGACATTATACATTTTCCATGGTCCTACCTCCATTAACCCATCTTATATAACCTATCATTAACTGCATAATGCAACCTAGTTGACCGATACATAATAAATCTCTCATAGATCCATGCACTTAAAAAAATGATATGGACCATTATCTTCTACCCCTAGGTTAACATACCACACATGTTGTGCATGAAATTGACCCAAATTATAGAACCAATATTATATAAAGCTATATGATCTAAAATATACTAGCATAAGGCTATCACATATAGTAGTACCTTGCCATCCATAATAATCATGTTGTCACAAGCCCTATCATGGCCTTCCACATATCTAGAATGGTATATAATGGTGATGATATAAAAATCAAATAAACTAACATGTAACCCAAGATAGATCATATCCAAACATGTCACCCACTGGGCTAAGGATCATTTCTCATCCTTTAACTCTAGTATATCAAAAATCACTAGTGTTTCAGCTATAAGAAGTTGAAGCAATGCATGGACATCCTCTAAGGTGGTTGGCACCTCTATAGTATCCATTCCACCTCCCATAAAAAAGTGTTGGTAAATCATTCCCATGATCCTAGGAACATGAAAATGAGATCAACACTCAATAATATCCATCTCATTTCCATGATGCTTCTAAAACCTAAGGAAACCAACCAATCTCTATCCATGTTTAACAATTATTTTGATAAATCTGTTAGCCAAGATGCATCCAATAGGCACCAAAATCTTTGTTGTCTCTACAAAACATCAAATAATAGAGAGTGTATTATATATCTATGTCATAATAATAAAATATAATCTCAGATATTCTTTAAAAATAAAAATTAACTACTTCATCATCTTGTTTGATCTCGATTTATTATTTCTCCCCTTTTCCTACATAATCAACCTATTTAATACTAAATCAACCTTGTCATGTTCTTTCCATATTTAAATTGGAATATTTGATACTAAATCAGCCCATTCTTATAAACACTATCATCTTGTTTGATACTAAATCAACCCTTTTCTAGCTTTAACATATTGCATAGACCTTTGATATACAATTGACCTATTTTAAAAAATTCTATTGGGCACATAGTATGAACTGTATAGGCTAGAGGGTACTATGTCAACCATCTCCCTATTTTTAATTGGATCAGCACACTACTATATAGTTGGCCATCTCCATTGATATTATTTCAGTCCACTACTATGTAATCAACCCCTAGATCTTTTTCACATTGTAAACTGAGTCGACAAGGCCAACTATATTCTTATTTTGTGAAGTCTTTTTAACCATTTACCATAAATGCCTTAGGAATTTATTGCTCTAATATTTTCCTACCCAATATCCTTTTATACCCTTAGTTTACTAAAAAAATTCTTAGGGTCAATTTTAGAGTCTAGATTCTACCTACCATCCAATTTTCTATATTTAGCTTAATTTCAGTTAAAAATTCTAAAAAAATTAAAATTAATGCTTCCCTTACCTACACTGAATTTGTTGTAGCTTCTATGCATCCTCAAAATCATAGCTATTGTCTCCTCACCATGATCTCTCTCTAAGCTCAAACTAAATCTCTCAGAGTAATATTTTCTCAAAATAGTAAACTAACAAATGAATTGATTTTCACCCTATTTATATTTACTATTAAATATTATTTACATATCAAATATTTATAACTAGATTCTATTTTTCAACCATAAATTTATTTCTACTAGATCTTTTACTAAACTACAATTAGTTTTGGAATCATGACATTATAGAGAATATTTTCACATATTACATATATAGTTTCCAATTTTTTTAATTTTTTGCTAATTTTCATAGGTTTACCTAATTTTCCCTACATTAGATACCTTACATTTATTTCACTTCAATAATTTTATACAGCACTAAGCTAAGTAAAGGTATGCATTTTTCAGTCTTGTTCATTAATTTATCTTATTTGCTTATTACTACATTTTATTTAGCTTTAACATTGTTTGTTGCTATGTTTTTTTTCCAAAACTCCCTCCCATGTTACACTTACATGACATGTGATGAGATTCGAGCAAGGCATGTGTATACACATAATATTTTCATACTTTATCAATTACTAATGCTTTTTCTCTTGTAGGAGCCCATTAAGTCTCAATCTCTTTAAGTGCACACCTTAAAGGGTTCATTGGGAAATGGGTGGGTAGACCATTGTTACTTTGAAAGATTATTGTCCCCTATACCACCAATTATAATATACATAAAACTTCTCCTAAAAACTTCCCTAAGATTTTAAATCTCCTTACACACTCCTCCAAGAAATTCACCACCTTATTCAGACCCTATCTAAGCCAAAAACTATTTTTGACATTTATCAAATAAAATAAGCCCATGTTGACCCTGTACTTAAATTATATTTACATGTTACAAGACTATACAGCCTTAGCTAACCTAGATCGAGATCTAATTTTATTTTATGAATTAACAATATAGGGTCAATTAGGATGACTCTATTAGCTAAAATTTTGAAAAGGTTTAGGGTTATATTCAACTATATATACACATCCATTTTTGCTATTTCTTAGGAAGAAAAGAAGAACATGATATATTATGCATTTGTTTATCTATCATTCTATTTGGGGAGGATTTCTTAGGGTTCCAATACTAAACTTAAATATATGGATTTTATCTTATAGATAATTATTTGAGATTGATACAGAAGTCATGTAGCCTAGATTTGACCTATCCTTGTTATCCTTACATACTATAATAACCTCTTTTAAAGCACGTTGGCCAAGAGAGAGATTGAGGCTCAATGGGTTCATCTTCAAAGGTAAGTATTCCTAAATTTGTTACTCCTTTTTAAAATTATATATATTATCATTTATACTTCTCTCCCATGCATTAGAATTTCATATACGTTGGCTTAAGTATAAATCTTTTGTGTATGTTTAATTTTTATGTTTATTACCCAAATGTTTTGCAATAATCTTTAGTGAGCACTAGATTAGATTCTAATTTACTTTGAATTTAATTTTTTAATATATACAAACCATAATAACTAGCAAAGGTTATTGAATTATGTTGCTTGAATAGAGGAATTGGAACACTTTCCAGTGACATTATTATGTCAAGCAACCCTTAGTTAGGTCTAGAAGATATGTCTTGGTCATGACCCTAATTGTATAAATATACCAATAAATGGAAGTATAAGTATGATTTATCTTCTTTAAGATAGGATTTATTTATAGACCACATACATTTCCTTTTTATATAGATATGAGATGAACTTGAAAAAATATATAAACGTTTTAATGATGAAGATCAAGAAAAGTGGAAATAAATGAGTTAAAATGAAAACGTGGGGAAGGCAAAAATAAAATGAGGGGTGAATGGAAAATTTACATGCACAAGTGTGATTTGATGAGTGATAATAAATTATAGGTGAGTTTAGGTTTGATATTTATCTATGAAGCTATCAAGTTCCAAAACTACTTAAGAAACTATCAGCTTAGAAAGATGTTCACGTATTTTCTGTGACCCTTGTTATGTTGAAGTATTCCATGAGAAATTTTAATTAGATATTAATTTTTGTGGGATTTTTACTCATATAAATTTTAGTCATTAACCAAATGACCTGTATGAGTAGTCATCACCCAAATGATATTTATTTCTCATGTATTTTTGGTGATATTAATCACAAGGAAAGAGGACCCACTTTAACACACAAACATTATAAGAATTTATTAGTAGGGGGGAGGAAAGGTGAATATAATTCACCACTTTGGTCTTCTCACTCTCTAGCATATTTCCCCATTGACAAAGCTTTTGGTGAGTATAGTGCATCATAAAATAGAATACTATCTATTTTATTTATATTTAAACTCATTATCTATTTCACATATTAATAATATTGTAAAAAAACCTAGTAAAGAATTGTTTTATTATTTTCACACAACAAATATGATAGTAAGACTAGAAAAGAGCTTTTACATAACACTTAAGAGGCATATTAATGTATTCCCTCAAGTTTGAGTAAATTGATTTAGTGGTTTTGATCATAACTAACATTAATTTATCAAATTTAATATTTAATATTATGGTCATTTTTCCAACTTATGAGATATCTTATAGTTTTATTTTGAATTTAAATCGTGTTCCTTTATGGATCAATAATTAATCCTAGCCTATAGTGTCAAAACCCCACTAGGATACATAAAATTTTCTCATTTTTTAAAAATACATAATTTTTTTATAACATCATTAAATTCCATTTTTAAATTAATAAATGCATCTAAAGTAATAAATTTAGAAATATAATTAACCCACTAGTTAAAATATGATCCACCTAGCTTTCATATAATCTGAAATAGAATATAGATGTGTATTTTGTATGGGGTAAATAATAAAGAGACAAGTACATTAGTACATTAGAATAAGCATCATTTATAACTATAAATAAGCATACAACCACTATTTTTATAGAATTAATAATTATTTATAGGTCTCACAACCACTATTGTGCTGATAGTCATCCATCATAATGTACTACTTATTACATTACAATACTAAATAAAATATACAAGATAGAATGTAAAAAAATGTAATAAGCCTCATAAATAACTCAATTATCCATACAAATAACATTTAATGTGATTCCCAAATGGTTTAATAGTTGAAAAGAGGGAGAACATCATTAGGGTGCTTTTCCTCCAACCACAAACCATTGGTCTCTCACGTACCTTCCACTAGGACTAGTCCTTCCCTTCACAAAGTGATAAATAAAAGTATTTTAGATATTGATCATTAAACTAAAACCTATGTGTATACATTAAATAATACATGGAATAATTACATAAACCATGGAAAATAATTCTCTATCTAATATGACATCATTCATACACATGTAAACTAGAAACTATAGTGGATTGATAATGTCTTAGCTATAATGTTTTAGATTGAGGTAAAAGCAGGGTTTGATGGGGCCCCAAAACCCAATACATCAAGAAGAAAGATAAGCCATTAAGCTCAACCAGGTTAAAAGAACCTGAAACTAGAAAAAACAACAAAACCAAGTTTTACAGGGACCTGTTACCAACAGATGTGACCAGATAAAACTGCCAACAAAACACTCGAAGGAAAGTTAACAGACTGGATCAACAATCTAAAAAACACCCAAACCAGTAGCCAACAAACTAGTGAAACTACCAGTTTACCAACCCCAAAAAAACCAGTCAACAAAAGGGAACTTACCTTTTGAATTGAGGTTTTTTTTACACGATCGAAGATTCTTATCTAGAGGGGGGACCAAAGGCATAAACTTCTTCTTCTTAACTACTATCCATCCATCCTCTAACTTTTTTACCACAGCACCCCATGCCTTAGAAGACAAAGATCCATGGAACCCAGGGGACACAGACACTACAACAAACTCCTTGTGAGAATCAAACGAAGTCTAGATCCTAGGAGGATCCTCCAGAATAGGGGATGTGACCAATGCCCCCTCAACTGTTGGCTCAGAAATATCACTAACCACAACCTTCGTGAGAGCTTCAAGGGAGTGTTTCACCAAAGGATCCTCTGTAACCACCCACTTGGAGTGAACACTATCCTCTATCTCAGGAATAGCTGGAGCTTCCAAGGGTTGTTTAACCATGTAATTCTCAGAGGAAGCCCCAGACCACCAAGAAGGTCATCATCTAGATTTGGATTTCCTGTCAGCACAATGAGTAGTAATATGGCCCATTAGGTGGCACTTCTTGCAATGAAAAGGGATACCTTCAAAATCCAACATTTGTGTCCAAGTACCCCTTGGGGAATCCAAGAAAATCACCTCAGGAAGGCCCTTAGACACATCCAGATCTACCAAAAAGTGTGCACAGGTTGAATAGAGAATATCCAAAGTGTCTACATCCATAAATAAGAAATCCCCAATAGCATTTCCAATAGTTTCAAAAATTGAATTATGCCAAAGATGTATTAGAAGATTAGGGAGTTGGACCCATATAGGGAACTTATTAAAGGATTCTGAGAGAGGATCAAAATCCACGTGCCATGGTTTGGCCATAAGTGGATATCTGCCCTGCCAAGAAAAATTATTGTGGCACAAAATAATCTTCCTATCATTGGAGCAAAGGAACTTTACTATAAAAAAACCTTTAGCACACAGGAAGATTTGAACATTATTTTCTATAAGTGGCATCCAGTTCTTGGAGATCCACCCTTGTAGATCTCCAAGAGAGGGCCAAAAGCCATGAAAGCAAAAAATAGCAGTAAGAGAGGAAAACTCTTCTACCATGTGGAAGATGTCTTCAACTGATTCAAGATCTAGAGTTACCCTAATAGGTTTTAAGGCACTTATAGGAGAAACATTAGAAGGCCCAGATGATACGTGAGGAAGAGCATCATGTAATCTAACTTCAAAAGTAGCCATGTCAGCAAAATTCCTTCCCCCAAACTAAGACCAAAACTAGAAATAGGGGATCCATAAACCAAACACGAGTCAGGATTAGAAGGAATCACATTAGGGGCGGTCAGAACCCTACCCCCACTCATTGAGGAAGCCCTACCCATTGCAACAGCCACTCTAGCTACAAGATCCATGTCATCTGGCTTTGAGTTTTAATTTAGAAGTCACGCATGCATTGGATCCATAACAAGAGCCATTTTTATCTCTAAGTAAGTTAAAAAATTCATGCCATTAGTAGAGAATGTATGTTATTACTTATGGCACTTGTATTTGCTACTTAGAAGCTCTAGCACTATATGTCTTAGCTGTAATGTTACTTTGGCTAAAATTTTTATTATATAAATGATATCTCTCATGGATCTGAGTCACTTCCACTCACACAAACTCTTTGATAATGAATCAAAATATATCATATGATACTAAGGGCTAGATATATGAGTTGCATGAAAATACTCTCATATATCTATCCCCTACTATCAAATCAAGCATGCAAAGTATTTTCTCATACCTAATTAAAGACATAATAAATATGGATTATTTTCCATGGTTTATTATTTTCCATGGATTATTCTCAAGAATCACATTGTTTCCAATAACTCAACCAACAATGACACATATATAGCTTTCAGGCTTTTTTAATGAATTACATGTAAATTCTAGATATGCTTATATGTCTAGAATACAAAAATATCCAAGTAATATATACACTATATCAATTTAAAAATTTCACAACTTCATTTCTTTTTCTTAACACAAAACTGAATAAGATTTGATAGACTACTAGCTATTTTATTAATATAAATCATATAGAGCTCAAGGTAGCTTATAAACACAAGTCAAGTCTCCTAAACCTCTTTTATACTTCTTTAAAAAACTTTTAACTTTTAATAATTATTTTATCATTTCTTTATTTCATAAAAAATATCACTTTTCTATCTAATATAAATGTACTACCCAATATATATTACAATCACATTTAACCATACTAATTCATAGTTTCCAAAGAATCATTACAAAAATATATAACATTTGACAATGCATTTTTAGTGTAACCAAATTCTTCACTAATTATTAATATTGAAATTAATTTGAATTAAAATTATAACTATTTTATCATATATATATATATATATATATATATATAGTCACCTATATAACTCTTTTCATAATTCCCATTATATCCTACAACTATTCATTAATTTCCTAATGAAAACATATCTAAGTTTAGCTTAGGTCACAATGTGACTAACTCTTATATATATATTAATATGAGACCTATAGTAGTATGTTTTTAGTTTGTGTGTGTGTGTGTGTGTGTGTGTGTGTGTGTGTGTGTGTGTGTGTGTGTGTGTGTGTGTGTGTGTGTGTGTGTGTGTGTGTGTGTGTGTGTGTGTGTGTGTGTGTGTGTGTGTGTGTGTGTGTGTGTGTGTGTGTGTGTGTGTGTGTGTGTGTGTGCGTGTGTGTGTGTGCGCGTGTGTGTGCGCATGTGTGTGTGTGTTTGTGTGCATGTGTCTGTGTGTGTGCACATGCGTGCATGCATGTGTGTGTGTGTGTGTGTGTGTGTGTGTGTGTGTGTGTGTGTGTGTGTGTGTGTGTGTGTGTGTGTGTGTGTGTGTGTGTGTGTGTGTGTGTGTGTGTGTGTGTGTGTGTGTGTGTGTGTGTGTGTGTGTGTGTGTGTGTGTGTGTGTGTGTGTGTGTGTGTGTGTGCGTGCGTGCGTGCGTGCTAGACATCCTAGAGAAAGTTTATTATAGCTTATCTAGTTATATTAAGTATGTTCCATATAAATATATATTATTTTATTGTAATTATAAACCTCTTAGAAACATATCATAATTATCAAGGTAACCACTATTGAAATGTACTCAGAGCTTATAGCTCATAATCATTATACATAATCTATCAAAAGTTAACCAAGGAAAGTAAGAAATTAAATTTTCCTCTCAAGTGTGTCACTAAAATTAACAACTTGAGAATAATTTTCCAAGTTTATGATATATTTTATATTCCAATTAAGAAACATATTCTTTCACTCTACAACATAGGTTTTAAATTGAAGATAGAACTTGCCTAGGCTACCTCACATCAAAGGTGAAGTAGGGAAATAGGGTTTCCTTAAAGTTTTAAGAAAACATGATTATAATATTAATAACTCACAACCATTATTTATTTTTCAATCTTTTAATCCTAATTTTATTACCCCCTTATTTTATGAAAGTCACATCTTAGATTGTACCATATATATGGCCTAATTTCATGAAGTTTAAAATTGTGGTGGGAGCCAACTCGTTTGAATTCAATTATATACACATTTTTATATTCATTAACAAACATGTGATTGTTGTATTGGAATGAAAAATTTAATTCTAATGTTTATTACGTGGTTTATAAAAGCATAATTTGGTTCTCAATGAAATATTTTTTTCAATATTGATCTCCAATTAGTTATAATGGTAGTTTACAATGTATTCAATGATTTATAATAATTGTAATGTTTAGTTTGAGCTAGATATAATATATAATTCCAAATTAGATAAATAATTATATTCATGATGACATATATCATTGATAATTTTTAAGTAGTGAGGCAGTCATATATTCTTTAGTCATTTAATAAATAAAACAACTTTTAAAATTCTTGTCATTCAATATTCATCTTCAATGTCATAACATGTTTTGTTAGGTTTTCTTGATCAGGTTATATGAAAAGAAGATTTTCAAAGTTGGATTTTACATTCTTTATAATAATCATATTGCTATGTCATAGAAATTCACTATTAAATTACTTGATATTCTAAAAGGATTATAAGATTTTTTTCATTGAAAACCTAAAACCTAAAGATCAATTATTTAACTTATAAACATTAATCTAAAATCTAAAGGTATTCCCTAAATACTATTCATGTTTATTACTTGAGAGGTAATATTAATAAAACATATGTTTTTGAGTTATACACTTTGATTATTTTATTTGAATGTGGTATTATGGTTGATATTCATGTTGATCAAGGTTTTAAGTCAAATGCCTGCCATGGTGCATCTAGGTTTGAAGCATATTTTAAGAATTGTGTGTGTTGATTCACCATATATTTGGTGACAAATGATATTAATGGTTTATATTTTTGAGACTAGAGTTTCCATATTTGATAGGATTATATGGATTAAGTTTAGGTATTTGCCTTGGAATTTGGATTTGGTAGCTCATTTGGTAGGCATGTGAATAGAATGCTAAATTGATTAGTGATCTTATAATTTTGGCATGATGAGATAGAAATTTTCCATATTGTTGGAATCCAATGCAATAATTACACATCATTTTGAGTAGTAAATGCTAGTTATGACAATATAATTAGCATTTTTTTGGTTTTAGTTTCATTCATGTCAAGAAGTTTGAGGAAGCAAAGCTTTGTTTGGACATGTTATAGAAGGCTTAAAGGAAATATAATGAGATTTTTAATGTATTTTAAAGATTTTTTTATGTATGTGTATGATTCAAACTCATATTTTGAAGATTTTTTTTGAAATGTGAAAATCTATTGCATGGTCTTCATCCTATTTGTATTTTTGGAAGTATTGAATAAGTTTGGAGGAATATTCATAAAATTTTAGTATTATGTCCTTTTGATAATGATCTATTGAGGAATATTTTGTGTAAGATATTTTCTTAAATATGTTTATTGCATGAATATATTTAGAAGTCAAAAAAGATTACATGTATTTTGGTATTTAGTCTGATAGATACATAAATGGATTTTAGTATTATGGCTTCCATGGCAGGCAAGTTGTAGATAGATTTATTTCTTATAAATAATGGAAATAGTTTTATTTCAATTGGGGATTTCAAATTCATTTTTGAGTAAATATAGTTTGATCTGAATCTCTCGATATTTTTATTTTAAAAAAATACTTAAAGTGTTCAGTGGTATTTGCACAAATCTTTGGGTTTTTATCATGTATAGGTTCATTTTCTAGTTAATAAATATGAGTCAAGTCATTTTGTTTGAATTTTTAGGATACTTTTTTGTAGTTTTCATTATACACAAAAAATAATTATGAGGTTTAAGATTGCATGTAGTCAAGTCTTTTCCTATTTTTCAATATGCATGAATTAGTTGGATATATTTGGAAACATAGTTAATATTAGAATGTTTTTTTTTTTTTTTTTTGGATTTGAGTGTATATTTGAAAAGGATTTTTGATTATTTTATTTGAATATTAGAATTATATGCATTTTGGGTTGAAGAAATGGTTCTTAAAATTTATTATTTGGCATGCATATGGATTTTGTCTTAATATGGGTGTGAAAATAATAATGAATTTGGTAGTCATTAAAAATAATTATGCTATTTTGATATATATAATTATTTCATTTGGTTTTAAGAATGCATATAATTTTGAGTGTATTAAATAACATTATATGATCTTTTAATATTAAGTAGGGTTCTTTTCAAAAATATGATCGAAAAGTATATGTTGTCAGGGACTATGTATTTTTAAATATTTTGATATATCTTATTCAAATGTTGAATTAGTCTATTTGTATTAAAAATTATGTAAAGGGTTTTACTCAATGCATAGTAATTATTGATTTCAATAATTATTGGCATGTAAAATATAGGCTTATTTCTATCTTCACTATGGCATGATTTAGGTGATTTTGAAATGCAATTTGTTAAGTTTTTAATAGTTGAGTGATTTTATTGAAGTATGCTATATGAAACTAGCATATAGATCTTGGTAATCATGACAAATAATTATTAAGTGTTTGATTCATTATGGCAATCTTGATCTTCTATTGAATGAATATTATTTAGTGGTAAAATCAAATTTAGTTTGAAATTTCACATATTTGATGGATATAAATATATAGATTTCATTAAGATAAGGATTATACGGATTTGAATTCATATATTTGTTATTGATTTCAATATCTATTGGCATTTGATAATGATTTTGGTTGGTTTATTTGAGGGTTTGAAAACATATGGAATTCTATTTATAAACATTAGTATATAGATATGAAATGATCTTTAGATAAATAGTTGAATCCTGAATAAATATTTTATTTGTTTAAATATATTGAGATGTCTAGTTGGACCCTAAATTAGAATTATTTTGACATAAATGTTTGGATTCAAGGTGATGATCATCATAGTGATGGAACTCCTTTAAGGGGTAGTTATTGAGGATAATTACTTCATAGGAGAAGTGTTGTTCACACTTTTCATCGACCATTTAATCATGGAAAATGAGTATCCATTCATTTTGATGCTATTGACCCTACCATTTGGAATTTTCTTGACTCATTTTCACCTAATTCTTTATCATTTCATGCTAATAGAGGTTTGAGAAGAGTTCATAGGAGATATCATCCTCTTACATGAAGTACCCCAACTAAATCTTCTCAGTTTATGCAAAATGTTATTCAATCTAGTAAAAAAATACTATAACACTCCACATCCTAAAAGTGTGCTTGACGTGACTAAAAAACTACACCCTCATTCACTTCTACCAATCAATACCAGACTTCCTTCACATGAGATTAAAAATAGACATGAGCATTATACTAAATTTTTACTTTATCAATTTGTACCATTTGTATTTGAATCTGATAGACCTACTCTTACTAGTGGAAAACATGTCAATAGCCCTTCATCTTCACCTTTGATAACAATAATGGTAAAAAAGATCAAATTATTAGTGGATGATGTTGAATACACTAAGTTGAATAATTTTCCTACCAGTTCAATGGATTACACTAAGTATTTGATTGATAAGTGTTCATGTCTGATTGAATTCATTTTAGATTCTGATGATGAATAAACTATTGTTATGTTCTGGTTGATACTTGCTACTTTATTGACTATCAGTGACACTTTGATATTTTGATATGTGGATATATATGGATGATTTTAATAGTTTTTACAGACATGATATTACTTTATATAAAATGAAATGATCTATTTATTAAAATTTATGGAAATGTTCATGGTATTTGATATTTTAAGTATTTAATTATTAATAATTATTATGAATTTCATGTTTATTTTGATTGTATTCTTATGAGTCATGCCTCCCCCCACTTGTTAGAGTTTATTTTCGATATATTATTTAATTGATTTGATCTATTAAGACTTTATTAAAGTCTAACTTTTAAAGTTAATTAATGTTAACAATAACTAACTAACAAGTTAGTTAGAACTTATTTTTTAATTATCACCAAGAGATAACTTTATAAATAGATCAAATTCACAACACAAGAGAAAAATAGAAGTTATTTAAGATCTCTAAATTTATTCAAGTTTCATCTTATTCCTTTTACGTGAAAATAATCTCTAAGATTAAATAGTTATCTATAGATAGATCAAACAATACATTCTCTGATGGTTAAGTGATCCACTTGTCTAGCATAGGTATATCCAAGTTTCTTGTTTAGTTTATAAACTAATTATCAAAATAATATAAATCCTAATATCTTTTGATAATTATAGTTGTATAGTCATATTTTTAGAATCTTGAATACTTGACCTAAATAATGATGAATACCTCACTTTATGCGACATTTGTTGATAATTCAATGGTAAATTATTGTCTCATTGAAGACCATTTATATTGAAGTTATTTTTCAATAAAATTTCTTAAATTTTTTAGCTAAGATGACTCTAATTTTAGACTCGCATTTTTTTTTCTTTATTAGATTCAACTTAGTTTGATTTAGTTTATTGCTTATATTAGAATAGACTCTTTAATATTTTTCTTTATTGCTCCTTAGTCCATAGTTTCCTTTTGTAAAATGTTATGATATTTTAGTACTATGTTTTCTTTAAATTTATTTATATTTTCTTGATTATTTGTTTAGCCTTTTGTAATTAGGAATTTTAATTTTATGTATGGTTTAATTCATATTTTAGATTAGATTTTATTTCATATCTAGTTTGATTTATTTTCATAGATAAGTGAGAGTTTAGATTAGATAGATTTAGTTTGTTTATTTGTATTATATTTCTATTTGTTATTATACTAGTTTATTTTATTCACTCAAATATTTTATTTGATTAGTTTTGTTTAAATTAATTTTGATTATTTGTTTCTTTTTTTCTTGTATATTTTTGTTTTCTAATTCATTATATCTTATAGGTTAGTTATTTATGTATAAGTAATTAGGTTGTGTTATTTTAATTATGTTTTTTTTTAATTTCTATCTAGCTATTTGGTGTTTATTTTCAATTGTTTTACTTATCTTGAAGTTCATTTAGTTTATTTTATTTATATTTATTTTGAGTTGAGAGAGAGATTAAAGAGTTTTAAATAATTGATTAAAACATAACTGTAAGGATCAAAGATATTTCCTTAAATATATTGTTTGGTTTATAGGCTTTCTCCATTAGATAAGTTAGATTACATAGTCATAATCTGATACCTTATTTGATATTTCAAGTGATTTTTTCTATTATATATGGTTAATAAATGGGTTAATGGTACCATGCATAGTAAAAAATATCTTGAAAGATAGATAAGATAAATAAATAAATAAAAACAAATAGAGTACTCAGAAATCAAAGATTAGCCATGACTATAGTTTACAAACAAACAGATGCCAAAAAACTATAAAAAACTAGACACCAAGAAATAACTGATCCAAATAATTAGAATCTAAGTAGAGAACCAATTTTCTAGTCCTAATATTATTATTTTTCTTCTCCCTTTCTTTGGCGTGATTTTTCATACCCTTCAGGGGTTCAGTGACTTTCCTCTTCTTTTTAAGACCTACATATCTAGTTTTTGCCTTTACCTAGTCTGAATCCCTCCTATCTTCTTCATCACCTCCATTATGACTATTCTTTGTGCCATGTGGGGATTGGCCTATAATCTCTTCTTCCTCCTTTTGATTGTCACCCTTTCTAATTGAAAAGGCACTTATTGTCAACAAAGCCTTTAACTTGTCAAAATCATCAAATTTCTTTCAATTTAGAAGCCTCTAAATAGACACCTTCATCTACAAATTTTGTATAGATTGTTTTATTTCATAATTTAGGATAAAGTTAAATGAAAATCAACCCATGTTGGAAATAGGTTTAGCATAAATCAAAACACCCTTATGACTACCTCTAGGTTGAAAGTACCTAGAATGTTTTCCACACCAAACCCTTCATTCTTCCCCCTTCAGGTTTTGCCTCATGTTTTGAGAAATCCTCACTATCCTTATCAAAACAATCTTATTCACTATGTATGTGTATGGACTCAAAATATACCTTGCTTTAGAGAGGTTCTCCCCTTTTGACCATAAGCAAGATGTGCCCTTGCTGAAGTATGTCCACTGAAGGGTTGCTCTTGAAATTAGTGATACAAACTTCAAGTGATTTTAGTAAGAAGGGAATAATTATGGGATTACCTTTAAAATTATTGAGGAATAAATGATGAGAAAAGATCATAGTGTGTTTTCCCTCAAGTGTAATATATTTCATAACTTGAAGACACACATTCAGCTATTTCCTTGGCAAATCAATCCTAAGAAACCCTTTATGATTTGAAGACTTCAATTTTTTATTCTCTAATCTATAAAAAATATAGACTAGTTCATCTTTTCTTTTGTTGTCTTTAAAAGCTTTAACACTATTGCATTCCATACTTGTAATTTCACTAATGATTTCTTCAATTACCATGATTTTTAAACCATGTATATGAACCTATCTTTCCTTTTAGCCTCTTATAAAGTCATGATAAATAACCACATCATGGTTGAATAACCTTTCCATGAAGATCATAATCCCTCCCTACACCATTTTTATCCATACATAAGGATCTTATTTCACCTCAACACATGAAATGGGTTCAAATCTATTGTGATCACCTCCCATATTTATCTTTTTGTCTTATTTTCACTTTCTACAAGTGAGAGCACTAGTTTTTAATTTTAAAAAGGTCTTAATTATCTTTCCCTTAATAATAATAACAATTGAAATAAATTCTATCTACTTGTTTAAGGCCTTGAGGTATGATCGTATCATGATTCTTATAAACATGCAAAATCTACTACACTCATTCTGATTAGATTTATCAATGATAATGATCATCAAGTCATGCATTGGAGTCAAATTTATTATAATGAATGATAGGCATGATGTCAATGGGAAAATCCATGTCACCTTGACAGTAGATAAGATATCCATGTGTGACCCCTAAGTTCACCATTTTGTCAACACTTTTATTTCTTTTCCTATAGACATGATCTATAGACATACTCTTGAGATAAGTTAGCAAAGTTTTGGCATCCTCTATTATGCTTGTAATATTCTAGGAATAATTAGGAGTAGCCCTTCAAATAGTTGTAATGTTTAGTGAATCTCCTTCCACCTATAAGTATTCTAATTCCATCTTGTATGTAATTTTAATCCCCACCAAGTGGCCATAAATTTTTCCAAATTATTGGTTTGGATCCTTAAGGGTCCTAAATATGTTGCCAAGATATTTTTATTAGAATCCTAGATGATTCCTCCACCTCTTGTAGGACTAATATTCCATTTTGCCACTCCATCAAAACTTATATTGTACCATAGAACTAGAGGGTGAATCCACTTTATCTTTGTTCAATCAATACTCTGCTTTTGAGATTGGGTAGGGGTCACAAGATTCAATGAAATCAAGATCTAATAAAAATAAGAGGAAAGGGAATCACCAAAATAAGAAGCATAAGTTAACCAATTCTCCTTGATAAAAGCCATTATCTTCTTAATAGTGGTGATGGGATCAAGGTTTAGGTTATCAAAGATGGCCAGATTTATGGAAATCCAAATTCCCATTAAAATATGAAGGAGAGCAAGATTACACCATAATTTTAAGGGGGGATAGTCCTAAGGTACCTCCTATTGATAGATCAAATCCCTTGTGGATCTTGGAGAAAGCCAAAGGTAATTAGACAAATTTAGAAAATATTGAAAAATGGATGTGGCAAAAACATAGAAAAGGAAGATATATTCATTATATCTAGCATACTTCTTGCAAAGAACACAACTGTTAAGAATTGAAAGTCACTTTTTCATTAAATTATCCACCATTAAGATTTTATTTTAAGCAACCAACCAAAATAAAACATTAATTTTAGGGATCAACTTTTTAATCCATAGTAAATTCTAGTTTTCCTCAAAATCATCTTGATCCCATAAAGATAGATAATCAAATCTAACAAAGAATAGACCACTAGGGAGAATAGACCATTGGGATTAGCCATTCATATAAGGTCATCATATTTAGGAAATATTCTTGTATGAGTATTTTAAAGCTAGTTATTTGACTCTTGTAAGAAAAGAATTTGCTATTGGTTTAAATCTTCTTTATGAAGTAAATTCCACCTTTTACTGCCTTCAACCTCTTACCAATAATCACACACTTTGTGAAATATAACCTCCTTGAAATAACCACTCAATCCCATTATAGTTTGAGAGGATAAAATCAAGAGATGATTGAGCCATAGATCATCCCAAAATTTAACTATGTTGCCTCTACCAATTTTCTATTTTAGTAGTCTTAAATTAATATCCTTTCCTTTTCTCAAAGATTTCTAAAAATCTGAACCATTGATAAGACCTTATTTAGTAATAAAATAGGAACCCTCCCTAGAGTTCAAATAATTATCTTTAATAATCCTCATCCAATGATTATGTTCCTTAATTACCCTCCATCTTTGCTTGGATAGTAGAGCTTAATTCATAAAACTAATCCTCTTGATACCCAATCCCCCCTTCCCTAAAGGTAAGAAAGCTTTATTCCAACATATATGTGGAAATCTAAATCTATATTTCATCCCCCTCTAAGGGAATTTATTATATAATGGCTCAAGTTGGTCCACTACATTCCCCAGAATATCAAATAAAGACATAAAATAAACTAGAATGCTCTATAAAGAACTCTTGAGTAATTGTAATTTTCCATTTTGGGAGATAAATTTCCCTTTCCATTAAAATAATTTATTTTGAATCCTATCAATTAGAGGGTTTAAAAATATATATTTCATATTGCCTTCAAAAAGAGGGATGCCTAGATAGGAAGAAGGAATATTATGTATTACATAACCAATAATCCTAGAAATCTTCCCCTACAAAGTTGGTGGAGTATTGATGAAAAATAAATATCTTTTAAGAAAATTTACACTTTGACCTAACACTATCTCATTGATTTCATGAAATTTTCTAAACATTTTGATTCAAAAATGGAGGCTTATCCCATCATCAGAGTGTCATCCACAAATTGTTGGTGGGTTACATGTATAGTGTTAGGAGCCACTTTTATTCTCTTGATGAAATTGGAATAATTAACATTATTAATGATTTTGCTTAAAGTTTTAGCCAATAAAAAAATAAATAAGGTGATAAGGGATCTCCTTATTGAATAACTCTACTTGTAGGAAAAAAAACCTTTGGGGTCTCCATTGATAATGATTGAAAACATGGGGGTGAATACATAAGAAATGATTAGATTTATAATAACTTGATCAAACCCAAACTTTTCAAGAACTTTATCTAGAAGATGCCATGAGACCCTGTCATAAGCTTTGTTCATATCTAGTTTAAGGAACATTCCCTACATGGAGGATTTAGAAACCAAGTGTATAGTTTCATGAGCAATAATAATGCCATCTAATATCTATCTTCTAAGAACAAAATCCCCTCGTTGTTCTTCTATTAATTTTTCAAGAAGAATTTGGATTCTTAAAGTTAGACCTTTAGTGAAAATGTTATAGAAAGTGGAATAAAGGTTGATGGGTCTAAAATACTTCAACTGACTCACTCCATTCTCCTTAGGAATTAAAACAAAAAAAGTATCATTAAATTCTTGAAGCATTATTCTAGATTTGAAGGATTCAGTGATAGATAGGCAAAATTCATTATGAATTATGTCCTAAAAGACTTGGAAGAAAAAAGGGGGAAAACCATCTAGACTTGGGGCCTTATCTCCTTCTAAAGAGAAGAATATGAATCTAATGTCTTAATTACAGGGTGGGGATATAATGTTTGTATTATAATCTTAGGATATAATTCCTTGAATAAGGTTTAGCACCTATTTTTCAAGTTGGAAATCTTGGGAGGGAGAAATAAATAAATTATTCTTATAGAAATTAATAATTTATAGTTCAACATTTTTTCATCTTTATACAGAACCCCATCTTCTCCCTTGATTTTAGAAATTAATTTATGATGATGATTTCTTGAATTTGAGAGGTGGAAATACTTTGTGTTTTTATCACCTTCCTTAAGACATTTTCCTAGATTTTGTGCTAGAAAATTTCTTCCTTAGCTTACAAATTGTGAAATAAGCTTAAGATTTCCATTTCTTTAACTTGAAAGGAAGAAGTGGAACCAAAAAGATTGATTTACTCCTCAATTATACATAATTCTTCCTCTATTTTACTCTTTTGGGTGAATATATATTCCCAAAAAATTCCTTGTTCTAGATTTTAAGTTTATTTTTGACATGTTTAAGTTTCATGGTTAAGGTGTACATAGTTGAGCCTTACACAAGAAACTTCTACCACTCCTTTAGAGAATCAAGAAATGTCAGATTAGATAACCACATTTTCTCAAATATAAATGAAATGATCTTGTGTTTATTCATATTTTACTGGTGAAAATTAGGGGGTTATGGTTAGAATTGACCCTGGGAAGAGAGGATAAAGAGATAATAAATTATATATCCTATGACATTGAGACCATGAACTTATCTAGGTGAACTTGTTTAAAGTTTTTGCCCAATCTCCTATATGACCAGGTAAAAGGGTTTCATTTCAAGTTGAATCAATGAGTCTTACCTCTATAATAAAATCATTAATATTCATCATATTGTCATGTAAAGAATAGATTCCCATTTGTCTATTGGGGATAAATGAGAATTAAAGTCATCTTCCACCATGTAGTTCATGTCTTTGAAAAATTTCCTAATCTCAATCAGATCCACCCAGAGTTTTTTACTATCATCTCTTGTGTTAGGTGCATAGATGTTTATAATAACCCACTCCACTTTATTTTGAATATCTTTGAAGAAGATAATGATATGCAATTCAATTTTTAAAAGAATCATCCCCTCTAGGATAAGGGGATCCCAAAATACGACCATACCATTAGAAGCACCTATAGAGCTACTACTAAAACTAAAATCTTTATCCCAGATATTATATTTTTTATTAAAAAATTTATCTTTAGACATTTTCATTTCTTGGAGAATTAAAATATTAGGTTTGTGCTTGAAGACCATGTTTTTTTCCAATCTTTGTTTCACAAGGTTATTCAAACCCCTTATACTTTAAGATATAATCTTCATTTATTATTGCTCAATAATTGTCTGAGGGTCATTTGGGTATCATTTTCAACTTCTTTATTATTTTTAAATTTTTTGACATTCTGATTAGTCGATCTTTCAGTAGATTTTGTCTCTTCTCCTACTTCAGATTTTTTCCTACCCTTTTTTGGTTGAACCTTTGCCCATTGATTCTTTGAATTTTCCTTATTTTCCTCACAATTATCTCTCTTTCATATTGAATACAATTGACCCAGAATAAGTGAAAAGGGATTAATAAGCCCATCATTTCTAACTAGAATTAACATAAATTTTGTGGGAAAAACTTCTTGAAGAATTGGATCCTTGCCAGAGAATAAAGGTTTGAAGGATAGGAGAGAAGTCAAATCTTCATGACCATATTATAGTGGTTCTTTTTGAAACTTAAAAGAAGATAGTTTTGAAATGGGGGAAGCAAAGGCCACTTTAGTCAAAATATCAATCAAAGGGGGTAAGCTCATTGAATCCTTCTTAGTAATCAAAATGATAGGCACATCAAAATAAATAGCAATAAGATGGATCAAATAAGGGGAAGTTTGAACAAGGATAAAAATATTTGAGCTTATTGAAATATTAATAGATGCTATGTAAATAACCTTCTCCCCTAAACCAATAAGAGCTAGAGTAGGGGTATCATGGTGGGAAAGGGGAGAAAGGTTTGAGGAAGGAGGATTAGAAAAGGAATTTTAAATGGGGTGAGGGGTAAGGTTCAAAGAAAGAGGTTTCTTAATACAATGGGGAGTGGTTGGAATGGGAGGCTTCTTGATGAGGGAAAAATAATTTGAAGAATGATTTAGGACATTGTAAGTTTTACTAGTTTATAAGTCTCTTTCAAACACAATCTATTGAGTCCAAACCCCATATTTAGATCTAATTTTGATAAAATAAATCAAGGGTTTATTCTTAATAATGAAGACACAAAAATTGAGAAATCAAGAGCCTTCATCTAGACCTGGTGATGGGGTTAATAGAAATAGGTTGACCAAGATCTATAACAATCCCAAGGATAACCTCTAGGGTTTATAATTCCAAAGGTAGTTCTAAAAAGTTAACCCATACAAGAATATCCTCCATTAGGGCATTGTCAATGTTGAAACCCACTTTCCACTTATAAAGACAAACATTTGATTTACCCATAAATAATATCCCCATAAGAATCCTAATGTAATCCTTAGAATTTAACAAGTTGATCAAGAAAAAATTCTTTGGCATAACAATGAAGTCATTCTGTCCCTTAGGACACCATTTAAAATCAGCCCACTTTTGAAAGGAATCAATAGTGTGTCTAAAATCACTAAATCTATCCAAGAGAGAATTTGATAGCAAAGAGTCAACTTTATCTATGATAGAATAGGGACATTGAAACATACCTCATTTATTTTATAGCTATCACTAGTGTGGAGTATTCCAAAGTTTTGATTTTTAATCTCTCTTTGGATACCATATCAGCTCACAAGATTAATTTATTTCCACAAAAATGGTTGGGTACTATGTTTATAGAAGCGGAAGGTGGACCCTATCCTAAAACTAATGTATAATCTGGTGCCTCCTTCTAAATGGTAGGTTGAACCTATACTGAATCCAATGAGTGTATAGGTACCTTCATTATGAGATTATCTTTGGAATCCAACTAGCCCTCTTCCCACCTAGTTCTTGAATTTGAAACTCTACATTTAGAATTCTTGCCCATCTCCATGAAAGAGTATATAAATTTCTTATTTCAATTGATATTTGATTAGTGAATATTAATTGATTATTGTAAAATATTTTACTTTCTCCTTTTTCCCAAATCATTTAAAAAAACCCTTATGCATATTTGAATTCAAGTTTATTCCATAGACTCTTAATATTAGACTAGTATGATTCTACCTTAACCTTCACAATAGGTGAAAGGGTTGACTTGTTGATGTGACATTTTTCATTGTCAACCTATTGAGGTCAACATACTCCCATTTTTAAAAATTGGGACCCTTGAGATACTTTGAATTTTAACACTAAAATCATGGCATGTTTTTAACATTATTATAATTTTAAGATCATCTACTTTGATAAATTCAACCTACAAATTTATGGTTTTGCTTTAAGGTTGCCTAATGTTGTTAACAGTTGCCCTTCATGTGATAAGCTAAAGGTTTCACAGAGCCCTTATGAATGGATCATGCTTATATGCTCATATTTTATCTTCATTTAGGATTTAATATCCTTTGGTCTATGACAATTCAAGCCTAAATTCATGGTCTAAAGACCCTCCTTCAAAAAACCCTAGCTTAAGTCCTTGGTTCAAATTTACATTTGGAGGAGTACATTGGCATGAATATTTCAATTTACTTTGGACTTATGCCTAATTTTCATGTTAAGGCTTGGTCATATTTCTTAACATGACCAAACCTTAACCTGAAAGTCTTACTTGGTCCCTTTTATTTTCCCCTTTTTGTTTCCTTTATTTCTAACCAAGTCTAATGTTCATGTTGGTAGGGTTCCTTTTAGTTTCCCTATCATGGTACCCTTTGTTATCTATTTAGTCTAAAGTATTAATCCTAAGGCCCCATAATATTTATTAACATGAATGAGACCTTAGTCTTAACACTTAGCCTAAGTCCTTATCACCCCAAGCCATGACTTAAACACTTTTGCCTTTTGTAGATGCAATGGCTCTTACTCCATCATAGATTTTGATTGAACAAAGTGAGGATGACATTGAAATGTCAAATGCCAAAGGAATAACTATGGAGGTGACAAGTGTCACCATCTTAGGAACGCAGACAAAGATAAATGGCCTACTATTCATCCCCAAGGTCAACAAGGTCAAAGCATTGGGAGCCTTACAAGACTGGCACATGGTGCTCATGTATACAAATCTTAATGCTAATATAAACTTAAACCAATGGCATGAACTCACTTGGATCTTCAGATGGCTCTTACCTCATCATTAATCTTGATCAAATGGATTGAATTTAATATGAGATCTATAGAATATAAGAATTTTATGAGCTAAAAATTAGCTTTCTCATGACCATCATTTGATGCTCATGAGTCTATCATTGAAGGCCATAAGATCATCAACTTTAAGCCCACCAAACCTAAGGAACTTCATGAGATTAAATTTGAAATCCTTGAGCAAATAATTTTACATCGATGAGGCCATCATTGACATTCATAAGGCCATCAAATTCAAGCTCTTCAATTATTTTACTTAGACAAAGGGGCATGTTTTATATCATTTGAGGGGTTATTTGATATCATGCTTTAAAACTTAGCATAAAATATTTTAACCTAAGTCTATGGCATGTTTATTGACATGAAATAAACTTATCTTAAAATATTTTAGCCTAAGTTCCTCTTTATAACCATAAACTGATTAAAGTTTGTGCATTTTTTAGGATCAATGGCTCGTACTTCATTAAGATTGAATGATCTAATGGCACAATATCATCAATGACTATTTAGTAGAGCTTTGAGAGCCCATAATATCAACATGTGGAAGATGCATGTTTAATATGTGATTGATGTAGGATATAAAACTCAAAAATATTATGAAGGCATCAAGTGGCACAACCATGGGGCTAGATGCTAAGATGGCCAATAACATGTGAGATCCTAGACCACAATTAATCTCCTGCATTGATCTTTAGATGAAGATATAATGAGACAAAACAAAAGGGAAAACTTAAAAAAATAATGACTAGTTCTTTGAAAGCATTTATGAAAAATTCCATGAAAATTGCTAAATAGATGCCAATTAAGCACCACATAAGTACAAAATAATAAAATAGAAGATTTTGTGAGATCAAAAGGGCAAACGTATAAAGGCAAAGGTCAAAATCAAATTTGAGACATGAATGAGTCTAATTTTGAATAAGCCATCACCATTAAGTCTTTACATAGCCCTAAAACTTGCATAAAAGGCCGTAATTGAACTCGAATTGATCGCAATTAAGCTAAACGCAGTTCAATTTTAATTTGAACAAGAAGAATTGACCCAAGAACCATTTGGAATCTGATTGTGAGCAATTTTTAAGTCTGGTAATCTATGGCAGCTTGAAAGCAATAATAAAGGGATGCGATAGAGTTGTATCTATCCACAAACAATGAGGGAAAGATTTTCAAAGACATAGACCTTGACATTGTAACATTAAACATAGGCAATAAGAACTATTATGAGCTCTCTTAGACCATTGAAGAGATGAAATCCATCACTAAGGAAGAAAAAAATATTCCCACCATTAGTCAGAGGTATTACGACCTAGTTGTAGTCCAAATGGCCAGTCTCCACTATGTTGTTGCTAAACCTTAGGTAATCCATTATATCAATATCCTTGATCCCATTTTTAAATATTGTAAAATCAAACAAGATTTTATAATTCTTGAAGGAAGTTATAGGATAATTACATACATTTCCCCATTAGCTTTTAAAATATATTACAAAATCAGAAAACCTCAGGTGGATTTACCAACCATTAAAGAATGGACTAGCAAGAATGATTTAGAAACCATCCTTAGGCCATGGTTGCTCTAAGGGAACCATGTAATATGAGACCCTATAGGAAGAATCTAAGTTTCCCAATTTAGAGAAGGGATTAGGGTAATTATGACTCTATTTAAAAGAATATCTAAGGCCTCATCCACCACATATGTCAATAAGATTTGGGTACCTTATGTCTATTTTATGGTAGAGAAAAATCTCATGCCCCCAATTAGGAAGATGATCAACACCCATCTAGAATAATAATTCATAGCCATTAAGAAGAAAACTTATAACTAATTCTTCATGATGTCATATCTACTAGATTCCTTGCTAGTCTCTACCAATATCACTTATATAAAAAATAGGTCACCTGAGGGCAGACTTATAGTCTCTCACCATTATTTCAAACTACACATTTTAAAATATAGATACAACATGAATTTCATTTATGATTGTGTTTATCCTACTTTAGTAAAATCCATTACATGGATTCCCATGCCTAAGATTAGTCCTCTAATCAAGAAATTATAGATCTAATGGGAGACATCTAGTTATATAAAGATTATATTATGATTAGAATTGAATGGATTTTGATTCAAACTTACAAGTTTCCCTTTTATGTTCCCACCAAACTAGCAGAGCAAAAAATTGCATATAAACTTCTTCATGGCATTGGAGTATGCAAGGATAAAAGGAAGGGAGTCCTCCATCCCTTTCCTTTGATAATTGGTAGAACTATTTTACAAGATTGGAAACATGTGGACACTATTTCTAGACATAAAGGTTCTTTCAGATTTCAGCTAGATGACCTAAGGCAGTGGGACCCTAATGATAAGGTCACCAAGGACTTGAAAAGAAAGAAACTACCCAAACTAATTTATGAGCATCAACTTGGTCCCTATGACACTTTTGAAATCAAGGCCAATAGTTTTTAGGAGGTGTTGGCTAGGTTTTAAAAACATAATGTCAAACTTGAACATAGATTGACCAATAATAAGAAGATGTTAGGTGACATATGGAAAATACATACTTTGCAATACCACTTACTACCTAGAATTTATGGTCCCCCTCAAGAGAAACCATAAATGGAAGTGTCATAGCTAAAATCACAAATTACACAAGGTCCTAAAAATGAAAAATTATAAGAGAGATTTGGTAAGGGCCCATCATCCTTAGCCTTACCTCAAAGACCAACAACCCTCATTGAATTCCTAGAAATGATTGTAGTATAGCTTGATGAGATAGTGGAGGATGCCCTCGAGGTCATTTATTGAGGCATATGGGTTTGATGAAGAAGAGGAGCATGTTAAAGTAGCATAAGCTCAAATAGAGGAGGCTAAGAAAGAAAAATGGAAAGAACCTACCTTGAAACTAGTCCTAATAACACTATTAAGGAAGAGAAAGGTAGAGTTGGAAATAGTCTTAATTGGGAAAAAGAATCCCAAGTTGATTTTAACTCACCTTAAAAGTGAAATCAACTTATTTATTAATGAATACCCCATTCATGGATCTATCATACTTGATTAGTTTATCTATGGAAAAATGCAGAAGATCCCCTCCTTATCCCACTCATGAGCCTTGACCCAAATTATCAATATTGATGTATATGATGATATCAAGCCATGGATAAGAGCTTTGATAAAGGAAGAGGAAGAGATAAGAATATTGACTACTATAGGGTCAAACAATAAATAAATGGATGCTTTAGGAGCATGAATCTACACCAATATGGAGGACATTAAACCTCTAAAGTACATAGAACCAACTACCATTATACAATTCAATCTTGAGATAGTAAGCCTAGAAAGAGTGGAAACTAAAAAGGCCATGGTGGGGACTGAATAATTCACCTTTCAAAAGGTTGATCCATTCATAAGCTTTACTCCAGTTGGAGGCTAGAGACCTAGTGAGCATCCCATCCATGTAGAGGACATTGAAGAACTAAATGAAGCTCACTCAACTCAAGTTAGAACAAGAATCAGGGGCATGAAGTAAAGGATATATAACCTAGAAAAGGAAAAGGAGAATTTGGAAACATAAGTTATCTTATTAGTGCCTGAGGTAATGGTCAAAATGCTTAATGAATCCTTCCTTAACATGTTTGACACATTGTAAATAATGAAGCTGAGGTAGAGTGCATTGGTGTAGCACAATATAGTGGCTAAGGGTTTAATAGCCTAATGATAAGCTTTAAAGGACAAAATAATAGGGTTAATAAATATCTAAGTTGGAATGCAAATTCATGCGCTCAAAATAATTAGTTTGGGACATTTGAATGTAATTTTTGGAATAGTTATTGATAAGATCCAGAGTTTGAGTGCATGGTCATATGAACTAGAGAGACTCTTAAAGGATGATAGCTAATAGAAAGGATTAAACAACTCCTTAGAATCATGCTGACTGACCCTACACATACCACTATCTTAGGAATCATGGTAGATGATGAATTCAAAGATAGGGCTGCTTTAGTGAGATAAAAAATAAGAAATAAGAGTCAAGGCTAGTCTAAAGTAGATAATAGTATGGTCCTTGATATGATCCTTAATGTAGGAGAAAGGATAGCTAAGGCTAGAAGAATTAAAGAAGCCATGGACAAAAATGATAGAGAATTGAATACTCTAGTTGACAAAAAGGAATAATATATTTTAAGGGCCACTATGGATTTAAGAATTGTAAATGAACAACATTAAAAAGCTATGAATATCATTTAGTATTAGCAAGCAAGTTTTTAGATGTAGGGTTCACTAACTAATTAATTAATATTCCATTTTGTAAAAGCTTTGTAACATTTTGAAAATTGAATATTCTTTTGTAAAGGCATATGCTAGTTTTTTCACATTTTCACCTCTAAGTCAATCCATTTTAGAAATTCAAGTGTATTCTATAACTTTGTAGAAAAAGGATAGACGTCCTTAATCATTGTACATTTGTATCTTATAATTGATTACTATACTACCTTGTCCTCTTATAAAAGACAATACTACCATTTTGTTAAAAGAGATAATTTTGAGCAAAAAAAATTTATACTTTGATCAATTAATACAATCAAGGAATTTTGAAAAGATTGTCCAAGTTTGTTGTGTTAATTGTTAATGTGGATTTTTCCCTTAATTGTTGGTTCTAAATCTTGAATTTGAATGGATTTTTATGAATTTAGAACCTAAATCTTTGATACATGGTTGCTAATATCATGATTATGATAGATTAGTTGAAGGATCTTGAATTTGCTTTGTTTCATTTATTATATATTTAGATGTGCTAATGCTATTTGAATTTGGTAACAAATCTTGAAAGTAAATCCAGTTCTTACTTGTATGCTTTCATATTATCCTTAGAAGTTTGCCTAATGTATGGTGAAATCTGAGCTTGTGTTATTTTGCATTGTATACTAGTTAAATACATATTTTATTGAAATTTAATCCTTGTTATGATGTTTGAGACAAAGACCAACAATCACACACTTCTTTTCTACCCTATCCTTTGTTTTTGCTTTTTTTTTACCAAATTAATCTAGTTTAGATCCCAATGTAAATATTCATTTAGATTAGCTTTTAGCTTATAAATTTGATCATAATTCACTTTTATTAGTATAGATACTTCAAAATTCATAAGGACCATGGTGGCTCCTAACCACCAAGGAATATAAATTTTTGGAATAGTCAATTTACTCTACCTCTATTTCACCATAGGTAATTGTATTAACAAAACTTGCTACTCATGCCATGAATTCTCTAAATTCTAAAATGAGAAGTGTTCTTAAACACTAAGAGCACCTTTGATACACTTAGAGGCTTCAACAAGACAAGCTTTTGCTAGAATTAGAGGGTGGGGCCCATATTTGTGAATTGGTTGAATCTTTACTAAGCTCAGTGTGTTTTGATCAAAGATTGATGTTATCCTTACACCTTTCATAATTATTTGCTCAAAATTTTAAAGATAATTGATCTTTATGGTACTTGACCCATCTTGGTGCTTCCTTTAGATAAAGACCATAGTTCTTTGAAGTTTGATGTTTAAGTTTGGTAAAGATAGCTTGAGATATAAGAATTTGTAATATTTGAGGTTAGAATAACTTGTTTTGATCAAAGGTTGTTAAATATTTCACAAATTTTAGTTTATTTTAGTTTATAAGCATAAAGATTGATCATATTTACATAATTGGACACATCTTTTAGCTGACTTAGTCAAAGGTTGATGTCCTTTGCTATTATTTAATAAAATATTTACAAAAATAGCTTAATGTGTAGATTTAATCCTTTTTATTTATAAAGATTAACTTGACACATCACATTTCAAACAAGATCCTCAATCTTCAAGCTAGAATTGCCAAGGCTCCTAATAATATCACATTCAAAGAAAAGTGAACCTTTACTTGATCTAGAAGTCCATAGAAGAACCATGTGAGATAAAGGGAGGCATAGAAATTACAAATATTTATCTACTTCATCTCTTAAAGGTACCCATGCCTTCAACCTTCATATAGGTATGGCTTGGTTGGGAGAATATTTGATTAATGTACCAAGTGTTGTACATGATCTCCCATGTAATCGTGAAAAATACTTGCCAACATTTAGTCCGACTGGTATTGTAATTGTTGAAGAGCATATTAAATCCTTTAAAGCTATTTTAAGGTTTCTAAGTGTTATACATGAAGATTTAGCATGTAGATTATTCCCCTTTACTTTTAAATATTTTGCATATGAATGGTTTCATAAATTACCTAATAATTAAATTACTAGTTGGGATGGTTTCACTAATGTTTTCATAGAATAGTTTAAAAAAATTATTAGTCCTTGTGTCATATACCACTAGTTCACCACCATCAGGAAGGATGTAAGCAATCCCATAAGGTAATTTAATGTTGAGTTTAAGAATATGTATATTAAGACCAGAGACACTTATAAACCTAATGATATTTTAGCTCTAGAAATCTACAAGCATGTGGTAGATCCTATGACTTCTATATTTCTAAAAAGATCTCTTATAACTATAAGTTCATTATCTAGGGCTTATTCTGAAGTAATGATTATCAATGATCAGATTTAGCCCCAAGGACAAATGGCCTACTCTATTCCAAATATCAGTCCAAATTTTCCCATTTTAAACATCTTGCCCAATAATAATCATAATTTTGCATCCTTGAATCAACTCCCAAATCTAAATCAATTGCCTTTAAGTGATGTTGCTCCTAATCAAAACCTAGGATTCATAGGGCATTCTACTACTAATGGATTCAATGAAAATGATTAAATAACTTTATTACCAGATATTGGTACTAAAAATAACCAGGTTCATAATTATAAAACTCCTAATAATGAGAATGAGTTTATTCTCAAAATGGTCCAAAATTTAAGCACTTATCTACTTCAATTGGAAAAACAAGTTGGCAATACTAGAGAGAGTTCTAGTAGGAAATTCTCATTCCAAAGGTTTAATAGGCCTAATAATAGGTTTCAAAATGACATTTTATATAACAACAAGGATAATAGACCATCATCCAATAAAAAAAACCATGGATATTAATCTTATTGACATTGCTTTGCTTGATTATTGTAGAGTGCATTGTACAACCAAATATGCTGAGATTTATTGCATTGAGTTTTTTAAGGCTTTTGAAATTTTCCAAGAAGAGTTAGAAACATTTGAAGTGGTCCCTAATAATAATAGTGGTGTAGGTACCTTAGAATCCAAATCATTTGATAAAGTCAACAAGGTGGAAAAATTAAAATTCTCTTTTCAAGAGGACAATGAACCCAATGATGTCTCTGAGGAAATCCATGCCTTCTAAAAAATCTTAAATAAGACTTATCCTTTGAGAAATAGAGATTAGAGGTAGAAATTGAATACCTTAACACCTCTAAATAAATTTGGAAATCCTCTAGACCCTTCTTCAAGTAATGATTTGAAACCACCCAAAGGGAGTACCTTTAAGCATAATGTTGATGTTCCTAGTTCTTCAAATAAGATTGGTTATAATATTGCTGAAGACATGAAGAAGATAAAAGATAACATCACATTAAATGAATTAAACAAATCATAGAATAAAGGGACATCTTGCTAAAGTAATTATTAAATAAATCTAATAAACCACCCAAAGTTGACAATGCTAATATGACTATGCACAGAGCTAAGGTAGAATCTCCTCTTTTCTTGCTCATAGTCAAAATGTTTGGTAAGAATTTTCACAATTGTTTATTGTATTATGATGAAACTACCAATATCATGTGAACAGGTATTTTCAAACAACTTGGCTTGACACCCATTAAGTATGATAGAGTTGTTACTCAATTAGATAAATCTAGAGTCAAGGTGATTAGAGAATTATTAAATGTCCATATACAATTGGCCTTTGAGCCTAGAGTTCAATAGTTTATTGATATCCAAGTTGTTGACATTCTTGATGCTTATGGAATATTATTAAGTAGGGAATGAACCAAAGCTCTAAATAACTACATGTCCATGGATTGTTCACATTTATGGCTACCTTGGAAAAGAGTTCCAAACCATATAAGAGTTGAAAGGGAGACAATAATGAAACACATGATCACTAAGTGCAATGTTGTAAATGAAAGGGTCAACATAATTGACTTTGATTTGGAAGTTTTCACTGTAGAAACTATAAAGGTATGTGATCGTAAAAGTATTCATGTTATGCCTAGGCTATGGAATTTACATTTTGATGGTGCTAAGTGTAAGTTTGGGTCTAGGGTAGGAATTGTCCTAACTAAACCTATGGGTAAGAAATTCCAAGCTTATTATAGGATCCAATTTCCATATACCAATAACCTTACTGAATATGAGGCCCTCATCTTGGATTTGTAATTTACTATCAAAAATAAAGTCAAATAACTACTAGTCTATGATGATTCATAATTTGTAGTTAACTAAGTAAAAAGTAAATATAAATGAAACCTATCATACCTTAAGTGGTATAAATTTAGGGTCTAGGATATAATTGAGTCTTTTGATGGCTTTAACATTATCTCCATCCCCAAAGAGGAGAAAAAAGTAGCTAATGAGCTAGCCTCCATTGTATCTAACCTCATGCTTGAACAAGACTCACCTAACTTTAGCATTGAGATGATACCTTTTCCTTCGATCCTTGATAATGTGAATCATTTTCAAGTCTTTGGTGATGACCAATTCAAGATCATTTAAAGCTCATGTCATTGATGAAGCTGATAACAATACTTGTAGAGAAGGCAAGTTTGATGGTAAAGTTATTTATCAAAATGACAATAAGATTCCCAAAAGCATGATTACCTTGGAGTGATTATTTGATCAAGAAAAAATAGTTGAGACCCCTAAGGTTCCCATGGTAAATGGGAAAGATTAAAATTTGGTTGATCTTGGCCCTCAAGATCAACTTCAGCTGGTTAATGTTGGAAAAAATTTCACAAGTTCTGAAAATAAGAGAGCCAAAGATTTGTTGACAAAATACAAGGATGTCATATCTTGGTCTTATGATAACTTGAAGATCATTTACCTAAGAGTCATCACTCATACTATCCCTCTCAAGGAAAATTATAAACCCTTTAGGCAAAAACAAAGACATATGAATAATGTTTTATAGCCTACGATCTTCAAATAAGTTAAGAGATTGATAGATGTTATAATTGTATTTCCCATTAGGCACTCTACCTAGGTGGATAATTTGGTACCAGTTAGAAATAAGAATGGTGAAATCAAACTCTGTATTGACTTTAGAAATTCAAATAAAGCATCTGAAATGGATAATAACCTCTTCCCTCTCTTGAACAGGTAATACAAATTGTTTTAGTTTCAGCCATGATGTCTTTTCTGGATGGTTTTTTAGGATACAACCAAGTGCTAGTTGATAAGAAGGATAAAATGAAGATAACTTTCACAACTAAGTAGGACACCTTTACATACAAGAGAATGCCTTTTGGGATGATAAATGTAGGAGCTAATTTTTAAAGGGCTATAGACCATGCCTTCTAAGGTCTGATTGGTAAGTGTATCATTATATACATGGATGATCTAACCATTTTTTATTATGCATTTACAACAAGTATTTGAGATATGTAAAAGGTATGGAATCTCCCTTAACCTTAAGAAAATAATCTTTTGTGTTATTGATGTCAAATTATTAGGCCACATTATAACTAAAGATGGGATCTCCATAGATCCTAAAAGAGTGGAAGTTATATCTAAGATAGAGCCTCCAAATATTAGGAAGGATTTAAAATCATTCTTTGGAAAAAAAATTGTAAGAAAATTCATTTCTAGTTTTTTGGAAATTATCAAACCATTAAATGCTATGTTGAAGAAAGAGCTAAAGTCATTTGGAATGAGGAATCTAGGAAGGCATTCAAAGACATCAAAGAAGCAATTAGCCAAGCTCTAGTCTTGATAAGTATTATTTTTTCAAAAGACTTCTATCTCTATTCTTCTGCATCTAACCATACTATGGTTGTATTCTTACCCCAAAATATTGATGGGTGTGATCACCTAATAGATTTCATGAGTACTAACTTTAAGAATGTTGAGTTAAATTATTCATTGATTGATAAACAAGCATGTGCATTAGTTAAGGTAGTAAATAAATTTAGGTAGTATATCCTTATAAATAAGGTGTATGTTATTTTACTTGACCATACCATAAAGCTCATGCTAAGCTAGAATAAAATTAGAGAATGTAGAGGTAAATGGATGTCAATTTTTCAAGAGTATCACATAGAAATGAAAACTAAAAAACTAGTAAGGTGCCAAGGATTGATCCAAATGATTATTATTCTAACCCTAAGATAAGTATCATGCAAGTTGATTATTAAATCTTCAAATATAGTGAGTGGTATGATTCCATAATTCATTTACTAATCAATGGCACTTGTCTTGCAAGGCTAACTAGGGAGCAGAGAAGAGATTTGAGGCTCAAAGAAGCTCACTACCTCATCAAGAATGGGATCTTGTAATAAAAAAACTTTGAAGGTGTGTACCTAAGATATATCTCTAAGGAATAATACACTAAAATAATGATCACTTTTCATGAGAAGTTGGGAAGTGGGCATCCATCAAGTAGAAGCACAAATTACAAAATCCCTAGAGCTAGCTATTATTGGACACCATCTTCAAGGATGCTCATAAGCATGTAAGGGAATGTCATTCATGCTAGATATTATACACAAAGGAGCCAAAGGCACTATTGCATTTATAACTAGTCATGATTGACAAAACCTTTGCTTAGTGGGGGTTAGAATTTATAGGGGTAATCAACCCCAACTCATTATAAGGTAATAAGTTTTTCCTAACTACCATAGATTATTTCATAAGGTAGACTAAAGTTGTAGCCACCAAACAATGCAAGACCAAAGAAGTGATTAGTTTCATGGAGGAGAACATATGCTCCAAGTTTAAAACTCTAGTATATCTGGTATGTGATAATGGATATGGATTTATATCCATAGAGATGATAGAATAAGAATATGATCATGGCATTTATCTCAAGTTTTTATCCAACCATTATCCTCAAGGAAGTAGAGTGTTTGAATCTACCAATAAGAACTTAATGAAAGCAATCAAGAAGTATGCTACAGATAAACCTAAGACTTAGCATAAGCTTCTAAAGTATGCCCTATGGGTAGATAGGATAAGGAACAAGAAAGTCTTAAAGGCATCACCATTTGGATTGGTGTATGGCTAAGATACTATCTTCCCTATCACTCTCAAGTTACCTACATATAAATTCATGAAAGTGTATATGGAAGAAGGCCAGGATCTTGAAAATTCAAGATTGGTAGACATTATCTAGATGGAAGATGCATGTGAAGAAGCATTTAATAAATTTTGAAGGAATTACACTATGGTAAAGAGGTGGTTTAACAAGAGATCAAAGATGGTGTTCAAACAAGGGGATTTACTTCTCCTTTGGGACAAAGCATTTGGGCCTAAGGGAAAACATAGTAAGTTCACACCCCTATGGATTTTACCTTATCAAATTACAAAGACACTTGGAAATAATACTTTCAAGCTAAGAGACCTTCAAGGAGTAGATTTCACACTACCCTCTAATGGGAAATATCTCAAGAATTACTTTGTTGCTATTCCATTAGGGGTCTTCATGGAATAAAATTGTAAGAATGGTTAGAGATAATGTAGGTAGGCTAGCTAGTTCCCTTAATTTTTTTCATTCCTATCCTTGTTTGTGCATAATCATGTATATATTTATTTACTTCCCTTTTTATTCTTATTTTATTATTTTTTATTGTGTGTTTGTTTGTTGTTTCTTTGTTCTTTGCTTCTAGTAAGTCCTTTTGAACAACCATCCACTTAGAGATCATTTATTTTGATTGAAACTCTTGAATTTTATAAATGTAGGTATGTACCTCATGTACATGTTGACCATGAACCTAAAATATGAGCTTGATGTTCTAATTTAGAGGAACTAAAAAGGACTGCTAAATAGGTTAACTATTTTATGAGAACTTGAACATTGTTCTAATCTAAACTTGGTATTAAGAAGAGTTGTACATCTGAAATGAAAGCTCAAACTACTAGGGCACAATCATGCTTGCACTTAACAAATATCCTTTCTTAAGAAAAAGGTTACAACTATAGGTGATTACCTGAAGATCAAACATTTCACCAAATCCTTCAATTTGGCTACCCTAGTTCCCAATCTTCACTAAAAAACCTAAACGATCCAAAATAAAAATAAAAAATCTTTTTACAAAAATCAAAATATTTTTCAAGCAAAGGTGATTCTAGTAACATCCACTAGGGTTATGGATGCCTGGTTGGTAGTGGAGTAAGGCCATGAGTGGAGCCAAGGGCATCTCTATTAGGGCTATAAACACTTGGCTAGAAGTAGAGCAATGTGCAAGCCTTCCCTGAACTAGAATCATGGTACTTAATGGATATCCAAATATGCTCTAAGTCAATATTAATGATTAAATGTATAAAACATGGAATTTGTCCCCTAAATCTCATGGTATATAGTAAGTGGAATCAAATCATACACACAATAGGGTTATGTCTTAATGTTTGACCTTAATTTTACATGTGAAAATCTTATTTCAACCATGAACTAATCTTGGTGATGGCATATATAAAGTGAAATACATGACCTAGTTACTTGTCCAAAATAGAGCCTCTGAGTTCTAACATATTACTATGTTTCCCTTGGAAGTCACAACTTTTTGAGTTCAACATACCCCCATTTTTAATAATTGGGACCTTTGAGATAATTTTAACCTAACAATAAAATCATGGCATGTTTTGAACATTATTATAATTTAAATATTATCTACTTTGATAAAGTTGGCCAACTAGTTTATGGTTTTATTTTAAGGTTACCTAATGTTGCTAGAAATTTCCCTTCATGTGATAAGTTGTAGGTTTCACAGAGCCCTTATGAATGGATCATGCTTAGATACTTAGTTTATATTCACTTAGTATTTTAATAGCATTTGGTCTATGAAAATTTAGACCTGGATTCATGTTCTAAAGACCCTCCTTCAAAAAACCCTAGCTTAAGTCCTTTGTTCAAATTTAAATTTGGTAGAAGCACATTGATGGGAATATTTAAAATTACTTTGGACTTAATCCTATTTTTCATATTATGTCTTGGTCATATTTCTTAACATGACCAAGCCTTAAGTTGAAAGTCCTACTTACTCCCTTTTATTTTCTCCTTTTTGATTCCTTTATTTCTAACCAAGTCTAACATTCATGTTAGTAGGCCCCATTTTAATTTACTTAGTGTGGTCCCCTTTGTTATCTATTTAGCCTAGTCTTAATCCTAAGGTAAAATCATATATATTAACATGAATGAGACCTTAGTCTTAAAATTTTATGCTAATTCTTCATCATCTTGAGCCTTGACTTAAACACTTTTGCCTTTTGCAGATCCAATAGATGTTGCTCCATCATGGATTTTGATTGAACAAAGTGAGGATGACATTAAATGTCAAAAACTAAAGGAATAACCATAGAGGTGACAAGTGTCACCATCGCAAGAACTTTGGTAAAGATCAATGGCCTATAGGTCCTCCCCATGATCAACAGGGTCATAGAATTGGGAACCCCACAAAGCTACCACATGGTGCTCCCACATATGAAGCTTAATGTTAAAAAAACCTTGAACCAATGGAATAAACTTTCTTAGATCTTGATTGGATGGATATTACCTCATCATATTTCTTGTTTAGATGGAGCAAATTAAATCTAAGATCTATGGAATACAAAAATTTGATGAGTTTAAAATTGATGTTCTTGTGACCGTCATTTGATGCCTATGAGTGCATCATTGATAGCCCCAAGACCATCAAATTTAAGCCCACAAAACCTAAGGAACTTCATGAGATTAAATTTGACATACTTTTGAATGTCATTTGACATCTAAAAGGCTATCATTGACATTTGTGAGGCCGTCAAATTCAAGCTCTTTGAATTTTTTACTTAGAGAAAGGGGCATGTTTTATATTATTCGAGGGGTCATTTGATATCATGATTTAATACTTAGCATAAAATATTTTATCCTAAGTCTATGGATTATTTATTGACATGAAATAAAATTATCTTAAAATATTTTATCCTACTTTCCTCTCTATAGCCATACACTAATTAAAGTTTATGCATCTTGTAGGATTAATGACTCACTTCATTGGGACTGAATGATCTAATGATGTGAAATTATTGATGACTATTCAAAAGAGATTTGAGATCCCAAAATCTTGACACATGATAGACACATATTAAATATGTGACTAATGTAGGATATAGAGCATAGAAAGCTAACAAAAGTGCCAAGTAGTACAACCATGGGGCTAGATGTAAATATGGCTAATAACATGTGAGATCCCAGATCATGATCAATGGCCTACATTGATCCTTGGATGAAGATCTAATGGCATGAAATAAAATGGAAAATTTAAAAATAAAATGGCTAGTGCTTTAAAGGCATTAATTAAAAATGCCATGAAAGTTGTCAAATAGACAATAAATAATCACCATGCAAGCACAAAATGATAAAATAGAAGACGTTTTGAGCTTGAAATGGAAAATGTATAAAGGCAAAGGTCAAAATCAAATATAAGACACAAATGAACCTAGTTTTAAATAATCCATCACCATTAGAGCTTTAAAAAACCCTAAAAATGGCATAAAAGGCCCTAGTTAAACTCAGATTGATCACAGTTAAGCTAAAAAGAGTTTAGCTATAATTTGAGCAAGAATAATTGAACCAAGAACCATTTCTAATTTGATTGTGAGCAATTGGAATGTTTGTAAGCCATGTTAGCTTGGAAGCAACAAAAAAGGGATGAGATAGAGTTGTATCTATCCATAGATAATGATGAAAGGCTTCAAATACATGAACATGGACACTACATGATTAAACATGGGCAATAAGAACTATTCTGAGTTCTTCTAGAACATTGGGGAGATGAAAGCCAACACTAAGGAAGAATGAAATATTAGAAATTGAGGAAGAACAAGATAAAATCCATTAGTCAGAGGTATTATGACCAAGTTGCAGTCTAAATGGCTAGTCTTAACCATGTTACTACTAAACCTAAGGTACTCTATTATATTTACATCCTTGGTCTCATTTTTAAATATTTTAGAATCAAATAAGATTGGATAATTCATGAAGGAAGATCTAGGAGAATTTCATACATTTCTCCATTAGCTTTTGAAAGATATTACAAACTAGGAAAATCCTAGGTGGATTTACCCACCATTAAAGAATGAACTGAAAATAATGATTTATAAATCATCCTTAGACCATTGATTCTCTAAGGGAACCATGTAATTCTATACCTTGAAATAAGAATCCCAATTGCCCAATTTAGAGAGGGGATTAGGGTAATTATGAATCTGTTGAATAGAATATATGGGGCCTCATCCACCACATATCTCAATAAGAGTTGGGTATCTTATGTCTATTTCATGGTAGAGAAAGAGCTCATGCACCCAATTAGGAAGATGATCAACATCCATCTAGAATGAAAATTCATAGCCATTAAGAAGAAAACTAATAACCAATTCTTCATGATGTCCTATCTATTGGATGCCTTGCTAGCCTCCACCAATATACCTTATATAAAAAATTGGTCACCTGAGGGAAGATTTATAATTTCCAACATTATTCTAAACTAAACATTTTCAAATATAGATGCAACATGCATTTTGTTTATGATTATGTTTATCCTACTTCAGTAGAAGCCACTACAGGGATTACCATGCCGAGGATTAGCCCTCTAATAAAGAAATATGTAGAGTTAATGAGAGACATCTGGTTATATCTATATTGTATTGTGATCAAAATTGAAGGGATTTTGATTCAACCTTACAATTTTCCGATTTATGTTCCCACCAAACTAGAAGAGCAAGAAATTGCATATCAACTTCTTCATTGCATTGGTGGAGTATGCAAGGAGAAAAGGAAAGGCCTCCTCCATCCCTTTCCTTTGAAAATTGGAATAACTATTGTACAAGATTAGAAACATGTGGAAACTTTTCATAGGCACAGAGGCTACTTCAAATTTTATCTGGATGACTTAAGGTAGTGGGACCCTAATGACAAGGTCACCAAGCACTTGAAAGTAAAGTATCTAATGAAACCAATTTATGAACATCAACTTGGTCCCTATGAAACTTTACACATCAAGGAAAATAGTTTTGAGGAGGTATTGGCTAGGTTCGAAAAACATAATGTTAGACTTGAACATAGAATGACCAGTAATGAGAAGTCACTAGGTGACATATGGAAAATGGGACGTCTATAATACCATTTACTACTTGGACCTTTTGGGCCCCCTAAAGATAAACTAGATGTCGAAGTGCCACAACTCCAAGCAAAGATTACATAAGGTCCTAACAATGAAAATTTATAAGAGAGACTTGGTGAGGGCCCATCATCCTCAACCCTACCTCAAAGACTAACATCCCCCATTGAATTCCAAGACATGATTTCCTTGGAACCTAATGAGATAGTGAAAGATGTCCTCAAGGTCTTTATTGAGGCATATGGGTTTGAAGAATAAGAGGAGAATGGTAAAGAAGAACAAGCCTAAATAGAGGAGGATCAAAAAGAAAAAGGGAAAGAGCCTACCTTAGATCTAGTCATAGTGACAGCATTAAGGAAGATAAAGGTAGAATTGGACATAGTCCCAATCAGACAAAATGAGCTCAAGTTGACTTTCACTCACCCTACAAGTGAAATCAAATTATTCAGTGATGAATACCACATTCATAGACTAATCATCACTAATTATTACATCTATGGGAAATTTTAGAATATCTCCTCCTTATCCCACTCATGGGCCTTGACCCAAACTATCAATATTGATGTACATGATGATATCAATCCATGGATAAGGGCTTTGATGAAGGAAGAGGAAGAGAGAAGAATAATGAGCACTATAGGGGGTCAAATAATAAATAAATGGATGCTACAAGAGCATCAAATAACACAAATATGAAGGCTCTTGAACCTCTAAAGTACACAAAAGCAACTACCACTGTACAATTCAATCCTTAGATAGTAGGCCTAAAAAGAGTCATAACTAGAAAGGCCATGGTGGGGGACTGAATAATTCACCTTTCAAAAGTTTGAGCCATTCATATGCTTAAATATAGTTAGAGGATAGAGACTTGGTGAACATCCCATCTATGTATAGGAATTTGAAGAACTAACTGAATCTCACTCAGCTCAACTTAGAGTAGACATCAGGGCCATGAAGAAAAGGATCTATAACCTAGAGAAGGAAAAGGAAAATTTGGAAACATAAACTATCTTATCAGTGTAGGAGGTAATGGCCAAAATGATTGATGAATCCTTATTTAATATGTTTGATACATTAAAAATAATGAAGTTGAGGGAAAATGTATTAGTGCAGTAGAATACAATGGCTAAAGGTATAATAACCTAACGACAAGTTTTAGAGGACAAAATGATAGGGTTAATCAACATCCAAGTTAGAAGGTAGATTCCTGGGCTCAAAATAATTAGTTTAGGACATTTGAATGCAATTTTGGGAATAGTTATTAAAAATATCTAGAGTTTGAGTGCATGGTCATAGGAACTAGATATACTCCTGAAGGATGATGAGGAGCTAATATAAATGATTAAACAACTCATTAAAACCATGATGGCTGACCCTACATAGACCATTATTTTAGGCATTATGGTAGATGATGAATTTAAACATAGGGTTACTTTGGTGATACATGAAATATGAAATAAGAGTCAAGGCCAGTCTGGAGTAGACAATAGTAGGATCTTTGACATGATCCTTAATGTACGAGGAAGTATAACTAAGGCCAAAATCATCAATGAAGCCATGGCCAAAAATGATAGAGAATTGAATGCTCTAGTTAACAAAGAGGAATAATTTCTTTTAAGGCCAGCTATGGATTTAGGACTTGTTAAAGAAAAACATCAAAAAGCTATGAACATCTTTCAAAAACAACAAATAATTTCTTAGATGTAGGGCCCACCAAATAATTAATTAATATTCCAATTTGTAAAAGCTTTGTAAAATTTTGAAAATGGAATATTCTTTTGTAAAGGCATATGCTAGTTTGTTCGCATATTCACCTCTAGGTCAGTCCATTTTAGAAAATCAAGTGTATTCTAGAAATTTTTAGAAAAATGACAATTGTCCTTAATTCCTATACATTTGTATATTCTAATTGACCGGTATACTACTTTGTCCACTTATAAAAGGAAACACTACCATTTTGTTAAAAGAGAGAATTTTGAGCAAAAAAATTGTATACTTTGAGAAAATAATACAATCAAGGAATTATGAAAAGATTGTCTAAATTTGTTGTGTTAATTGTTAATGTGGATTTTTTTCTCAATTATTGGTTCTAAATCTTGAATTTGAATGGATTTTATGAATTTTGAACCTGCATCTTTGATACAGGGTTGCTAATATTGTGCTTATTCTAAATTAGTTGAAGGATATTGAATTTGCTTCATTTCATTTTTTATATATTCATATATGCTAATGTTATTTGAATTTATCTTTAAAGTAAATCTAGTTCTTACGTATATGCTTTCATATTATCCTTATAAGTTTGCCTAGTGTATGTAAATTATGAGCTTATGCTATTTTGCATTGTATACTAGTTAAATGCATATTTTTTTGAAATTTAAGCCTTGTCATGATGTTTGAGCCAAAGACCAACAATCACACACTTATTTTCTACTATATTCTTTCCTTTTACTTCTTTTTTAACTAGATCACTCTAGTTTATATCCCACTATAAATATTCATCTAGATTCGCTTTTAGCTTATAAATTTGATCATAATTCACTTTCATTAGCATATATAATTCAAAATTCATAAGTATGATAGTGGCTCCCAACCACCAAGTAATATAAATTTGTGGAATAGTCAATTTTCTTTGCCTCTATTTCACCACAGGTAACTAGATTAGCAAAACCTACTACTCATGACATGAATTCTCTAAATTCTAAAATGAGAAGTATTCTTAAACACTAGAGCACCTGTGATACACTTAGAGGCATCAACATAACACAATCTAAATATAATTAAAAATTATGTAGAGAATACATCATATAAATGGTGATTCAATAATATCCAACATTCAAACTCTATAATAAGGCCTGACATCAAATTTATAAATGTGTAGATGGAGCCAAGTTCCATCCCTAGGTCTATAAACATGAAATCCTAGATTTATTTTAATAAATATAACATTATGTACATTTAAATGAGATACATTCCTAAACCCATATAAAATAAATATTTAATATATTTTCTCCCTATTAAATCTAGGTTTGAAAATAAACCTAAACTTAACAAACTCAAAACATAACTAACCTATTTCTATAGTGGCTAATGTTTGAGTGTATTAAATGGTAGTTTTTCTTCCTTCTTTTTAATATTTTTTTCCCTTATATTATGACCTCTATTATCCTCTTTTTATTTTTCTTATTAGTTATCCACTCCACATTTATGTTTTGCATGCCCATGTCATTCTCTTACTATACTATGAGTTATCAATAATGAATTCCCCTTCATTTATACCCAATGAAAAAATATTTTTCAAGGATCAAAATAATGAATGTTGAAAATAAAAAATAAAATGCTTAAAAAAGATTACCTTGAAAAGATAACAACCATAAGTTGAGATGAAAGATTTGATAAGTGTGGAAAATCATGAAATCTAAATATAAAAAATAATGAAATCTAAACATAACAACATGAATAAACTATAAGAGATAGAGAATGGTTTTAGACAAAAGAGCATCACAAGGATGCAAGAGCAAGACTTAGAACAACAAGAATGAGTTGTATGTTGAGAGTGGTAAGAAATGAGAGAGAGAGGAAGGATCTTTTAATAGAGCAAGATGAAGACAATGAGAGTTAAAAGGAATCCTATGAATACCTTACTAGATTATTTTATGTATGCTAAGTGGCCTATTCCCTTAAAAATTGGAGGAAAGTGTGTGCCAAGAGGGAGGAGTTATTTGTAAAAGTAATACCCAAATCTTAAAGGGGATCAAAGAGGTGAGTGACACCTAATGGAATATGGATTTATGTGAATTTATAATTTACATAAATAAAAACTTTACATGAACCTTAAGACTTATGATAAACCTAAAAACTATAGGAAGTACCCAAATAAGGTTAATTCTCCAAAAACACCCTTTAAGCTTAATTTAGGGTTACAAAATTGGATATAACCTTTTACAAACAAAGAAGGGAATTGAAATTACATAATACTCCCCCTTAATATAAACTTACATCAAGAGGAATTATAAATATGTATAGATAATAAAGAAGATAAAGTGGCACCAAAACTTACGAAGATAAAAGTGTGATCACAAAGAATATCTTAGAATCCTCTTCAAATAATGTGGTCAATTACAATGGAACAAAGACCATCAAGAATGAGTAATGATCCACAAACTTGCAAGACAAATAGACTAACACTAATGTTTCAAGTTACGTTACCAATATTCCATCAAAATATAATCTACATACATAAAGTAATAAAACTAGGTGTACAACTAGACAAATTTGAGTAAAGACAAATACCATCATAAAGTATGTAAAACCTACACCAAAAGAAGTTAGTCAAAAATAATAAAAACTTATATCTTATGTAATAAAAAACAAGGAATGCAAAAAGAGGTTTAGGTAATAAAAATAGAGAAAAAGATGTGTCATTTGAAAAATATATTTTTCATGAAGTATTATAAGAATTATCACAAGAATACATATCAAAATCTATAGAAGATTCATTTTATTTAGGAATACAAATAGTTATACCCTTATAGGTAAAATATTTAGTCATTTTAAAACAATTCAAAGTGTTGTGTGTGGATTTATCATAAGATTTACATAGATGCAATTTATAACATTTAGATATGTGATGCCCGTATTTTTTCATAATGCACACAAAGTTAGTAGTTTTAACCAAAGCATGAACATTATAAGTAGCATAATGAAAATAAGTTTCTTTATAATTCATTAAATGAGGAAGACAATAAGATTTTTAATTTTCATTATAAGTAGGGGAATCATCAAAACCAAGACCTTTACAATTTGTATTAAAAATAGGCAAAATAAGTTCAAGAATACCATCTTCCTACTTACAAAGTGCATCACCTAAATAGCCTATATTGTGCATGATTTTTAAGCTGGGGTTGGTAGAATAAGTGTTAAAACAAGTTTGAGTTCATTTAGAAACACAAAAAGATCCATCATAATTAGAATTATTATCATTAGCAAAAGTCACAATTTTTTCATTTGAAGTGTCCAAGGAAGATTGCATATTTTACATTTACTCAAAAAAAAAAAAAAAGATTTGTAAAGAATTTAGAATGTCATTTGGATATGTGATTTATTTCTTGAGAACAACTAGTTTAGTATTTTGAAAAGAAATAATTTTCTTAATTTTAATAAATACGAAAAAAATACCAATTTAAAAGCCATGAAAGTATAAGATATAAAACTTACTATCATTGAAAAAAATAATCAATTACCAGAAATATTGATTGATTCAAAAAATAGTTAAAAATATTCATCTCATAAAATTAAGATTAAATAATATAGATATTTTTTGGTAAGGTGATAGAACAATTAATTTGTAAATGTAAGTTTGTACCAAAACTATCACAAAGTACTTTTAAAGAATTATGAAAACAATTTTTAATTTTTAAACCAATGTGAAGAAAGCTTAGATTTTTTTAGTTTGAGTGAACACATGAAAGAAATTAGCATGCAATGAAATCCACATTTTTCTAAAAAAAATGAGGATTAATTTAAATTCATTAAATATTTGGATAAAAAAACTTCAATACACAAAAGGCAATTTACAAATGCTTAGAAACTTAACTTTTGATTTCTTTTTAAAAAAGAGTACAAGAAGTTTTTTTTGGGGGGGTTTGATGTTGGAAAAACATTAATGAGCTTTGAAATTTTCATTAAAAAACATTCTATATGGGAATGATTAAAGCCCTCTTTTCTTCAAATAGTGATATTAAATTTGATTAAAAAACCTTGAAAAAATATGTGTAAAACAAAGTCCATGACTTTGTTATTTATTTATTTTTTTTTAAAAGATAAAAAAAAGGATTTTGTATTTACAAAATTAAAAGACAAATTATAATAAGGGACAAGTGTACCAAGCATACTCTAAATGGATAAAAAAATAATGCTAAGCTTTTAGAAACATTTTTGAGTTGTTTTAGTTGAGAAACGTGGCAAGGAGAGAAATCTTGTTTAAGTATACTAATAAAAAACACTTGTTTAGCATGATACAAGGTGGATAAAGGTTGTATAATTTAAAATTAAACCCTAGGTTAAAAAAATGCATTACATATAACTAAAATGTGTCTTTGCCATTATTATTTTTCTTAAAACAAAGACACATTTGAAAATAAGGACATTTATGTTAAGTTGTGGAGCTAAAAGCCTCACTGATGCAAATGGAGGAGGTTGCTGAGTTACAGAGAAACCAATGTTGGTCAGGCTAATTGATGTTAGTCATCTTTAGTGTACATAGTAATTGATATCAGTTAGGGAGTCGATCGACATCGGTTAGATAGGAACCGATGTCGGTAACCTATGTGTGCATGCATTTGCATGCACTTTCAGAACTGGTCTAATTTTAGATGGACAGTCAATTTGCATATAAAAGACAAATTTTAGTCTTGAGTCTGCATTTCTAATTATTGTAATTAGGAAGTATAATTATTGTTTGTATGGGATCTATTTAAGAGACCCATGGTGCTGTATTGTAAAAAGTGTAGAATCATAAGGACTTGCAAAGGCAAAGACAAGGGTTCTTATAGGTGTGTAAGATCTAGGTTTGTAGGTGTACAAGACCAGGTTGATCTATAGGTTGTGCAAGATCAGGTAAAAGATCTACATGGTAAGATCAGTTGATCTATAGGTGTGTGTGTGTGTGTGTGTGTGTGTGTGTGTGTGTGTGTGTGTGTGTGTGTGCGTGCAAGGTCAAAGGAGATCTACGGGGTAGTAACGTCAAAGAAGATCTACAAGACAACAAGGAGCAAGATCAGGGAGATCTACTTGGAGTACTTTGAGTACTTGGTACTAGAAGTAGGCAACAATGGTTGAGTTGATTGTCACTTATTAGTTGGTGTACTAGTAGTATTGTTACTGACTAGTTGAAACAACAACTCTGTGTTTGAGTTGATTTTGTTTGTAATTGAGAGAGAGAACTCTTGAGGGAGTATTACTGGTATGCCCAAGAGGTGTGGGAAGAGTGTGATTTCTTCATTGTATTTCCATCTAGAAGAGTGTTAATACAAGATTGTATTGTCTCTCATATTCTGTGTTATTTTTGAATTCTAGTTACATATTACTTCTAGTTAAATTTCATGTTTAGTTACTTATACAAAGGTAATCAATTGTGCTCTTAAAGAGTAGGGATCCTGATAATTGGTATCAGAGCTAGGATCACCAAGTGATACCACTGACAATTGGTATCAGAGCTTGGTTAGGTACACTAACAGGTGGTCAGAGTGTGTTAAGTGTTTGTTGATTACAAGTCACTCTTAGGGTTTTCTAATTGAGTGGGAGTAAAGCAATGGTAGAAGAAAGTGCACTAAGAATGGAGGAATTCAATGGCAAGAATGATCAATTACTGAATTATGGAAAGAAAGAGCAGGTAAAGAAAGATTGTTGGTTGGTAGAAGATCAACATGAAGGAAATGAAGAAGTAGATGTTGCAGGTATTGTTGCACAAGATGCTCTTGTATGTTCCTTGGATAAAGTAGAATCTTGGGTTTTAGATTTTTTTGCCTCTTTCCATGTTACCCCAAATAGACTATTTTTCCATGATTATGTCCATGGAGACTTTGGAAAGATTTATTTAGGGGTTGGTGAGCCTTGTCAAATTGTTGGCAAAGGGGAAGTGAGGCTGAAATTGCAGACGGGCAACACATGGGTGTTGAAGGATGTCATGCATGTCCCAGTCTTGAAGAGGAGTCTAATTTCTGTAAGAAAGTTGGGTGATGAGGGTTGTATAGTTACTCTCACAGTGGAATCTTGGAAAGTTTCCAAGGGTGCACTTGAATTAGCATGTGATAAGAAAGTAAGTACTCTTTATCTATCTACTTGTATTATTGATTCTCCTTTTGATTTATCTACTTCAGATGTAGATGTGAAGATGTGGCTCTATAGGTTTGGTCACATGAATAAGAAGGGGATGCATGTTCTTAAGAGGAAGTCTGATGTCTTTAACAAACTTAAGAACTAGAAAGCCTTGGTTTTCATGGAGGAGATGATGGATAGAGATCAACTCAAGGGGATGAATAATTCTGAGCAGGGCAGTTTGGACAAGGTTATGATCCAAAGTGAGCTCATGGGTAAAATTCATCACTCACAGGAAAACACAGTTACCAACATCAGTTAGGTGAGAACCGATGTTGAACAGGGAGGTACCAACATCAGTCATGTGTAGACCAGAGTTAGTGGTGTCAGGTAAGTGGAGACCGATGTCAGTCAGAGAACTGACATCAATGACCAGGTGGACACTGACGTCGGTTAGGGAACCAGTGTCGATGATCAGGAGGAATCGACATTAGTCAGGTGCAGACTAAGGTTGACCAGAGAATGGATTTTGGGAGGACAACAAGCTATCAAGGAGTCTTAAATGCCCATATGGAGGACTGAAAGGGTAAGTAAGCCTCAAATTGTTTACTCCCTTTCTTTATACTACTTGAACTTGTTGCTCACTGATGGTCAAGAACCAGGAAGTTTTGAAGAGGTAATGTAGGTAGAATCCAGGAAATAGTGGGAGCATGGCATGAATGAGGAAGTTGATTCCTTGGGAAAGAACCAAATAGGCGATTTGGTAGAGTTGCTAGCTAGAATGAAAGCACTAAAAGATGAATGGATTCCCAGGTTAAAGAAAAGAGAGAATGGATAGGTGAGATAGAAGGCTAGGGTATATGGTCTTGAGCAAGCTCTAAGATAGTGGTACAAGTTTGATAGGTGTATGACAAAGCATGGCTTTAGTCAATGTCAATGTAATCACTGTGTTTATTTTACTAGGTTGGATAATGGTTGTGACATTATCCTATTACTGTATGTGGATGATATGCTTGTTATAGGTTCATACATGTAGGGATTTGTTGAGCTAAAGGTCAAAGTAGCTCAGTGGCGTGCCAGGAAGGATTTAAGAGGAGTGAAAATCCTTGGCATGAGTATTTCTAGAGATAGGGAAGATCATAGGTTAATGTTGTCTCAGGATGATTATGTGAATAAGGTAGTGGAGAGGTTTAATATGTAGGATGTAGAACTGGTTAGCACACCTATGTATGGATAGTTCACAGAACAATGTCCCAAATCACATGATGAGGTTGAGTACATGAGTATTAGACCTGATATTACCCAAGCAGTGGGAGTTGTCAGCAAGTTTGTGGCCAATTCGAGAAAGGAGCACTAGAAAGTAGTTTAGTGGATTCTCAGGTATCTAAGAGGGACCAACAGCAGGGATTCATGTTATGCAAGGTCAGGCACTTCTCTACATGGGTATGTAGATATAGATATGGTAGGTTACTTGGATGACAGGAGAAGCACCACAAGATTTGTGGTGGTTGGTCTTCAAGACTAAACTTAAAGAGGGGTACAAGCCAAGAAACAAAATTAGATGATGTACAACTATATGTACAAGTGCAGCTATTTATCTCCAAGTGGGAGATTGTTAAGTTGTGGAGCTAAAAGCTTCACTAATGGAAATGGAGGAGGTTGCTAAGTTGTAGAGCAATTGATGTTGGTCAGGCCAATTGACGTCAGTCATCTTTAGTGTATGTAGTAACCAACATCGGTTAGGGATTCGGCTAACATCAGTCAAATAGGAACCAACGTTGGTAACTTGTGTGTGCGTGCATTTTCATGTGCTTATAGAACTAGTCTAATTTTAGATGGACAGTCAATTTGCATGTAAAAGACTAATTTTAGTCTTGAGTCTGTGTTTCTAATTATTGTAATTAGGAAGTCTAATTATTGTTTGTATGGGATCTATTTAAGAGACCCATGGGTCTGTATTGTAAAAATTGTAGAATCATAAGGACTTGTAATGTCAAGAACAAGGGTTCTTCTAGGTGTGTAAGATCTAGGTTTACAAGTGTGCAAGACTAGGTTGATCTACAAGTTGTGCAAGATTAGGTAGATCTACATGGTAAGTAAGATCAGTTGATCTACAGGTGTGTGTGTGTGTGTGTGTGCAAGGTCAAAGGAGATCTACGGGGTAGCAAGGTCAAAGGAGATTTGCAACACAATAAGGAGCAAGATCAGGGAGATCTACTTGGAGTACTTTGAGTACTTGGTATTGGAAGTAGGCAATAATGGTTGAGTTGATTATCACTTACTGGTTGGTGTGCTGGCAATATTGTTATTGATTGGTTGAAACAACAACTCTGTGTTTGAGTTGATTTTGTTTGTAATTGAGAGAGAGAATTCTTGAGGGAGAATTACTGGTATGCCCAAGAGGTGTGGGAAGAGTGTGATTTCTTCATTGTATTCCCTTCTAGAAGAGTGCTAATACAAGATTGTATTATCTCTCATATTCTGTGTTGTTTTTGAATTCTAGTTACATATTACTTTTGGTTAAATTCCGTGTTTAGTTGCTTATACAAAGGTAATCAATTGTGCTCTTAAGGAGTAAGGATCCTGACAATTTAAAAACATATTAGTTTTATAAGTAGGAAAATGATTCAAATAAAAAATATAAGATACTTATTTCAGGATAACACTTAGAATGTGGATGGCATAGAATAAAAATCTATTCTAATATAATTCTTGCACCTTCTACTAGGTGTTTTAGTCATGCACAATTAAATAAATAAACAATCAATTTTGGTGTTGAAATTTTAAAAAACTATGTTTCAAAAAAAACTTACATAGATTATACATCTATAGCTTATTAAGCATGACTATACAGATTTTCATTGAGTTATTGAAATCAAGACAAATTAAAAAATATGATGAACTAAAAGAGATATAATGCATTACTTGGAGCTAATATGGTACTTGGATGGATAACATATCAACTTAAATAAAAAGATATCTTTATTTTTTAAATCAAGACAAGGTGTTATAAGAACTATATCATGTTAAATAAAATAGATACTGCAGCATTAATAAAAAAATATAGAGAGAAGCATGCAATCCTTAGAAAGGGTGGCGTTGAGCACAAGAAAAGACCAGGATACTGAGAGGATCATAATAAAAACTAGCTAATGAAGCACTAATAGAAGAATATTATTGTACTATTAAAAAACCTAATTTTATCATAACAATAATGCTACATCTATCATCCAAAAAATATATCAAAACAAAAAAATATAAAGATGTTAAAACAACTATTATATCCAAGGAATACAAGAATAAGTAGTCAACTGATCATAAAACTAAAAATATTAGGCATTATAATTCCACAAAAAAATTTCCAAAAAATATATTTTTGATTCTTTTTCACCTTCAATCCTTCAATAATATTAACATTCAATGTTAAACATGTTGTATATATGATACCATGATATAATATTTAATGAGGATCGAAATAAAATTCTTAAACAAGAGTACCTTGAAAAGAGAACAACCACAATTTGAGATGAAAGATTTTATAAGTGGGTAAAATCATTGAATGGTGAAAAAACCTCACAATCTATTAGAATCTTGAAAATAATGAATTCCAAGTAAAATAACATGAAGAATCTATAAGAGATAGAAAATAGTTTTAAACCAAAGAACAACACAAGGATGCAAAAGCAAGGCTTGAAACAAAAAGATTGAGTTATGTGTTAAGGGTGTTAAGGAATAAGAGAGGAAAACTCTTTCAATAAATCAATAGGAAGAGAATAGGAGATAAAAATAATCCCATGATTACCTTACAAGATTCCTTTATGTGTGCCAAGGGACATATTCTCTTAGAGAGTGGAAGGAAGTGTGTGACAAGTGGGAGAAGGAATTACTTGTAACATTAACTCTTAAATCCTAAAGGGGATCAAAGAGGTGAGTGACACCTCATATAATTATAACTTATGTGAATTTATAATTCATATAAATACAAAGTCTACACACACCTTAAGACTTAAGATAAACCTAAAAAATATAGGAATGACCCAAATAAGGTTAATTCTCCAACACCTCATCTACATACTTGGCCTATTTACTCATAGTCAATTGCCCTAATTTTGACCATCGCCATCACATGCTAAACTTCCTCATCATTTAAAAATGGTGAAGTCGACCATAAACATAACAACTAGAACCTAATCACATTATGACCTAATTTATTTTCATTTAAAAAGTATGTGGTCACTTATTTATTGATATTTTTATAAATTCCAAAAACCATTTAATATAATTTCTTTGGGTGTTTTAACCCTATTTATTTCCCCTAGGTCACCAAAAAGGGTTATAAAAGTATATGACTTACTCAAGATCCACAAAAATGTCCAACATTATTATGAGTTAAAATGCATAAATGATTTACCTTGCATAATTTAGCATATACTAATTCACATTGAGTTTTCATGGAATCACAACATCCAATAGATAAACTTCGCATATTATGCTAATCAAAAGAATCAACACAAGTAGTAAACTCAAAACAAATAAAAGTATGATTTACTAATTTTAAGGATAGAAAATGCATAGTAACACTCAATATTATTGCTAAATACTTATTATCATTCATTCATCTAATAAATCAAGAGTGTAGTGTGTGTGGGTGGGTTTGGTTTAGTTATATCTATTCTCAATGCTGATATATATATATATCCTCCTCCCTTATGGTACCCCCCTTCTGTTCCACTCTACGAGGGTGGAATAGTCTTATAACCACTTCAGTCAAACAAAAAGGTAGTTAGTTCTATCTTGTAAAAAACAATTCAAGTATTAAGAATATATAAATATATCAATGAACTTATATAATGAAAATCAAATTCAAAAATGAAATCATAGTCAAATATGATCTTAAAACATAATGCATCCATAATCATTTGCAAATATCTTCCATTATAAATTATCATGAAAATAAATAGTACAACACTCAACTATACAATATAAATATCCAAATTAATATAGAAATAAAAAACTACTAATAATTAGTTCCACTTCCCTTACTAATATTAATTTAGTTTTTAAAGAGTGGGACATGATTTGACATATAGGGCATACAATTATATAATCCTAAAATCAATATTGGGGTTAGGTAATTTTATACAATAAATATGCTTACTGAGCATGTTTAATATCTATTCCTCTTTCCAAGACTAATAATCAATATCTATTCCCCTTAATTATAATATTAATACTCAATTAATATTCATTAGCCACCCATTTTATAGTAACAATAGTTATTTAGGCTAGATCTTTCATTATTCACAATAAATTTATATAGTTGATAGCAATTAATTACCACATATCTATGAACATGTATATATTTAAAACTATTGTTAAATATAAAATCAAAAGGTCATGGGACTATCATATTAAGTTTTATTGAAAAAAATCTTGACTAGACTTAACCTCTATTGGAATTCTCCTTTATTTTTTAGCCACTTCTAGATTTTGTTAGCATCCTCTTTTTTATGACCTCTTACCTTGTGATTATTACCAAAAATACATGAATAATAAATGTAATTTTGGTAATGATTACTCTTTTAGGTCATTTAGGTAGTGACTACTCATGGAGGTCATTTGGGTAATGTTTACTCATAGAGGTCATTTCGATAATTATTAAAATTTATATGAATAAAAATCCCACAAAAATTAATATCTATTTTACTTTTTTATGTTTTCTTATTTAAATATGGTTTTCATAACTTTTGAATGGAAAATTTAAATACATAATAGTGAAAAAAAATATTCTTAGAGCAAAGATTACCTATCAAATTTAACTCTTACATGGAATCTAAGCCTAAATTTGATGGTCGATCCTACCTATCCCAATTTTTTTTAATGATGGTTATCTAGTCAACATTTACATTTAAATTTTAATATTATTTATAGTATAATTAATTTAAACATTATAGAAAAATTATATATTTATTGTAATCTTAGTGTTTACTATTCAAATGATGAGTTTTGGAATTAGTGGACTTTTTAATGGGTCATGAATACTAATCGATGGATTCTTTTTTGCATCCATTAGTGCATAATTATTTTATGTGATTAATAAATATATAGATGAGTTACAATAAAAGAGACAACTATTATTTGTAGGTAAATTTAATTATTTTAATGATCAACTATTTTATGTAGGTAGATGTCATGTTTTAATAGTTAACTATATATTTTTAGATGACCATTATATCCGTTGAGGTTGTTCACACAAGTAAATGTTGAATTCCCATAGGGATTAATATATTTTGAATGTTTGACATTTGAAATTTAGTGGATAGGGAAGGATCCCACCCAACTGATCAATAAAAATATTATTACACATTTTTTTCAAGTGTTTAAAACTTATTTTTGGCTCATGAAAATATGATAATGTCCCATTATTTTCATGATATATTAGGATTAAAGATGCATCAAATGACATTATTATTTTTTCACATATCACCTTGCTCACATGATAGTCTTATTTTTGTATACATATTTATTCCTAGCAACACAAAGATCCATACTTGAGACTTATATACATACTTGATTTCATTTCACATTTATTTTTAAGTTCTTTACTTGATAGGGATGAATTTAAATATCTTGTTTCATCTCATGTTTAATTTTTGTACCATAGTATCAATGGTTAGAAATGAATTTGGAGAGGATGATTAAGTCGATTGTTTTTCAAAAAGAACCAAAATTTTAAAGAGTAAAATGTATCCAAGTAGGAAGAAACTAAATTTTAGATACATTAGAAGAGGATTTTTTTTAATTGTTAACATATTAGTGGATGTAAAAATACAATTTCCTTTTCCAGTTGATGAATTAAAAACCTCATAAGATGTCAGGAATAAAAGATACTACATTATCTGGGAAAAGAGTGAATTGTCAAAACATACAAATTCATTCATTCCCTCTTTCATAGTGATGACATGTTTAGTGACTCAAATGATTATAGTGTTATGGAATAAGGAGATTGTAATGATGACAATTAAATAACTATTAATACATGTCATAAAGATATAATTGATTTTATCATAGACAATGTCATAATTAAACATAAATGTTATAACATAAATAATGACATAACCCAAGGTTTTGTAACTCATGTGATAGAAGATAATAAAATTCATGAAGAGAGATTGGAACCCTTAATTTTTGGTACAATTCTCAAAAATGTGATAAATTATGTTTTGATTGCTAAACCTTTCTACAACTAAATATTATTTAATATATTTGCTAATAAAAAAATTAATTTTATGTGAAAAAATAAGTGCCCTTATGGTTAATAAAGGGAGTGTTTAATTGGATGTTCAATATCTTGTACATAACATTGAAGTCAATTTAAAGTTCAAGGAAATTTATGCTCAATTGATATATTTGTGCTCATCTACAGGAAAATATGTTGCAGATGGAATAATTACAAATGTACTTGAAGGAGACATGATAAAATTTAAAGGATTGAATGCTAATAATTTTGGTGTGTATATTATTATATTATTTAGTGTCACTTAGAAATTATGTTTCCTATCTTTTCTCATATAATGGCTTGCTAAGTAATGAGCTGACATAAATAATTTTCCTATGGATGTCAGATTAAAAAACATTTTGTAAGAGATTGAGGTCAACTTATGGAATGTATTTTAAGAGTAACAACCCTAATTGGTATACTAAATTTATTTTTATTCCATTAATTACAATCATTTAAAAAAATTATTAGATATCTTACAATGTTAAAAAAGTCAAAATTTGAATGCCCCTCTAACCAGTTCATCTAATAAAAAAGTTGACGAGGATGGAAAATGGTTAATTTTTTAGAATGAAGTAGAAAATTTGAAAAATCATTACTGAGAATTTGATTGTCTTAAAAAATTACCCCTTGATATAGTTATATTTACATGGCACAAAACTAGAACCATGATTGAAGAAGACAAAAATAATTATGTTAGATGCATTAACAAAAAATGTCATCTTTAATGTGGGTGATGAACCTATGGAGGTACATAAAATGAAATTTGATGGGAAGGATGCCTATTATAAATCATGAAACAAATATTATAAGTAACCCTTATATGGTCATAAATATAATTTCATAAATGGTGACATGCATGTGATGAATGGTAACATTAGGAAAGAGAAAGAAATGTCAAATACCATTGTAACTATCTCTTACATATCAAGAATCATTGAGAGAAATTTGTATATTTTTCCACACTTAATTTATTTTTTAGGATAATATGTAATCAAAGTTACTTAAAATCTAATTCTTGCATCATATACCCATAATTTAATGTGAAATAAGTGTAATGAGGAGCTCAAATTATTGAAAATTCCTCTAGTGTCACAACCATGCTTCAAAAAGATAGTGACTAGAATATCTTAACATGTTTCAATTATAAATAACAACTTATTCACCAATTATGATAGGTGTAAAGTCAATTACAAAAAACATAAAGCCACTGCATTTATAGAAACAATCTAAAATTTTGAATAATAAACATGACATAATTAATACATTCAAAGTTATCATGCACATTATTAATCCCATAAGTTAAAATCAGAGGAACATCCTCTAGGATTATTGAGCACTGTTCATGATAAAATGGACAAAATAAAATCTTTCATACCAAGGATGAGAATAAAATTAAAGTTAGTAAGTAATTTTATGAACCTACCAATTAATTTTATTGGTATGCTCACACATGGAGAAATGTTTGGTGGTCTTCCCCATTTTGGCCTACCATTTATTGAACATGGAGTAAACTACATAGTAACATCATTTGATTTATGTTTCATAAATATTGAATAACCCATCACTGATGAGTATATGGATTTATTGTATATTTGTGTATCATCCAAAACAACATTATGTGATGTATTATTATAAAATGAAGTGTATTAAAAATGTAAAGGGTACAAGTAAAATGTTATCCATCATGAATAGATTAGTATTTCTAGCAAAATTATCTCATTCAAAAAATAACCACCGATCATCTACTTGCAACTAGATAATACTTCAAGTGATAAAAAGAATCATACCTTATTTTTATTTGCATCAATGTTTATATAAATAAGGGTATTAAAAATTGTGTATGTAATCTTCCTACCAGTGGGACACACTCATTAGGATATAAATGGAAATTTTGGTAGACTATCAACATCATTTTGGAAATTAGGCACATTTCTTTGCCAAATATCATGCACACCTATAAAACATGCCAAAAGGGTTTAAATACATTCACTACTTACATTATTGAGGAAATTTATATATTTAAATAATTTTTGAAGTTGAACTTATTGGATGAAAACAAAAAAATTATGGGTATTAATAAACCTAAGATGTTCATGTTCCATGTTGTGAACAAAATAATAGTGATGTAATATAAAGCAACAATAAAGGATTTGCAATGGTCTCATCCAATCCTAATATAGAATACAAATGATAATGGTTAACCAAAAATTGTATAAGGGTAACCTCCTTTATAACCTTTAAAATAACTCAAAGAAATGGAGGATCTAAAAAAGTGAATACAACCATATATTGAACATCTAGAAAAAATTGCAATAGGTAGAGGTAGACAATATTGGCTTCCAATGATAATGTGTTAGGAAATTTTTTTTGTGTGCTTTGGATAGACCATTTTAAAATTGTATCAAGATGTAAGATGCTCATTTTTGGCCAAAAAAAATACAATGTAATGATGTATATGACCAAATAATAAAATCCACACCTTTTCACATAAACGACTAAATTAATCAATGTATCCCAAGTAATAATGGTATTTATGTTAGGCCTATTTTTGTAAGATCTAAATAAGAATTCAATCCATTAATGGATGTGTATGTGGGAAAAATTGTTATAGTAAAACCAATAAATAAAAAATGAAAAGATATGGATGGGAAGGGAATATATGGATATTTATATTAAAATAAAAGATGAGAATGTTCCTAAAAAGATGAGGATTCAATAGTGGAAACCCAAAATGAGTTAATAAGGTGAAGCATTGTATCAATAGTTTTTGAGGCCTAATAAAACATGGATCAAATGAGATGAAATAAAATGAGACATTAATGTTGACAGTGCCATCTGGGCATGTACATCAAATAAAAAATGGAAGAGAAGATCGATTACAATACCTAAAAAAAGACATGAGGTGATTGAATCATACCTTGAACAACTTGAATAGGGAAATGAACGCTAAGGTGAAACTATTGAAGATCATAATTTAATGTGATGTCATCTTACCCTAAGATATTGTGGGATTTTTAAACTTTATATTCCAAAGTACACTTAAATAACTTGGCATTACATTTTTAGTATTATTTAATTTGAATTGAAGATTGATATTTATTTCATCAAATTAGTTGTCATACATGTGGAAAACTTATGTTAAGACCTCAATAATGTAGATATATTATTTATTAAATATGATAGTAAAACTAATATTTGTTTAAAAAAAGTAAATTTCATAATTTAAAACTAAAAATATATTTTAATTAATTTATAATTATGTAATTAAATTATTTAACTATAGTTATTAGCATTATTATACTTAAGTTCATGGGATATGCATAATAGTCGTGCACCATAAGTTTTTGAGTTCACACTTGTTGATGTGTGTTTAAAGAACATAAGAGAAGCTAGATATGTAAGAAGGAGAGGTTTGTGAAGTGTTGAAATACAAGGAACTTATTTCAAGTTTAGATTTGGGTCCAAAAACTTTTAAATGACTTTATTTTCAATACATAAATTTGTTAAACCTTTATATATACTTTATATTTCATTCACATCCATGGATTCCCTACATTGAATAGATAAATATACAATAACTAAAAAATTTAAAGAACATATACTAATTTTAAGAATTGTTTAATATCATAAGTATATAATATTATTGTTAAGAATAAAGCCTTTGTTGCTCATATTATTCCTATCTTGTTCAAATTAGGCATGTGCCCATTCTACACAAGATTATAATATTTGCCTCTATTACTCATATTATTCTTATCTCATAAAAACTGATGCATTTCCATTCTTAACAAGATATGAATAATATGATCAATAAAGACATATATTCTTATATTGTGTAGAATGAAGACATGCTCATTATACACTTTTTATTACCCATTTTGAATGAGATAGGAATAATATGAGCAATAGAGGCTTATATTATTATCTTCTGTAGGATGAGCACATGGACATTCTAGAAATATTTACCCAAATTATAATTAATGTTATTATTAACCTTAATTCTAATAAATTTCTTAAAATATCATAAAATGTTGAAAATGTACCTTTGATAAATATATTGAAAGTAAATGATTGAATTTAACAATACAAAAATAATTAAAGAATAATAAAAATGAAAATTAAAGACAAAATTAGTTGTTTCTACATGATTTTTGACTACATGGATTGACAGGCACAAGAAATAGGAAATCCAAACCTAATCTTTGAAAGTTCCCAGAAGGTAGATCTAAGACTATGTAAGGATAAAAATGACATATAAGGACATGATTACCTCCCACTACTACTATCCCTATTGGGAGATTCTATATTTTTGTATAAAAATATAAATTTATTTAGGACATGAACACTTATGATAGTTTTTTTGAGGTCTATATTTTCTAATTTGACCTTCACAGGTGTGCAAAATACCTATAAATAGCTTTTGAAAGGTTAAAACCCTTAAAAGGCTTATAATGATTGAAAGAATTGAAAAATAGAAAAGTATGGAATATAATTGGGTTGAGCTAACTCTAATCACCTCCATAATGAATAAACACTACCTACATATCCAATACTCAAAATAGGTAAATAAAGCCCGCATAGTTCTCCCACATAGAGTGTTTTGTGCAATTCTACTCCCTTGACTATATGAATGCATCTATAATCAACTTAAATACTTGATCATTATTTATTTATGAATTAATTAATTAGAATTATGAATTGATTTTGGATTATTTTAAATTATTAGAATCTGAATTGGGAAGAATAGGGAACTTTTAATCAATGTATAATATTGTAAATGTGCCCCTCTATTGAAATTTCCAAAGTCAAATAATGAATGAGTTGAATGCTCTTTTATAGCAATCCAAAATGGGAAATCACATACATGAAAGCCTAAACACATGTAAGATAAAGTAATATAAGGTTTAATTTTAAAATATAATAATTATAAGGTAAGGGAAAAAATCATGTAGGAGTTAGGAATGTTTACCACTCCTGACCACCAAAGGATAATTTTGACCCTTAATCAAACATGCCACTTTTTTGGTATGGGTCCATATAAACAAATGATTAGGAGTATTTTAAGTTGATATAAATAAATTTAGGTGACATATGACATATTAAAAAATAAAAGGCCTTAAAATGTATTTAAAATAGGCTAAAGTGTGAAAATAGGTCTGAATTAAGTACACAAGTTAATTAAAGTAAAAAAGAACTAAAATAACATAATCAAGTATTTATGACCAAATTTAGGTGTCAATATTCCCCCCCTCCATTATGAAAATGTTTTTTTCATATTATAGGAAAGATATACCTTAGTGTATAAGAAACACTTTATCTTTGAGATATCATTCTAATCGTACAAGGCATTATATTTAAGCAAACCTTACAAAACACAAGAAGTAGTTACCTTATATTTTGAAAACTAAAATTTGAAATTTGCTTAAAATTTTAAATTTTGAAATTTGTTGGAATTTTGAGAATTTGAAAAATTTAAAGTTATTTAAACATTGATAATTTGAATTTGAATTTGAAATTAAAGCATGGAAGGAATACACCTGTGTGTGTGAAAATATAACTAGTTTTGTGAATTTTCTTGGAGATGATGCTTTATTGAACCATTAGAAAGATTGCTTCCTTTGTTGAACCAATGGATAAATTTTAGGGTGATCAAAATCCAAACTTAAATTCACACTTGTATGAAAATGGAACCCATTCAAGATGTATAAACCTCAATTTAACTCAATTGGAATTTATAAATTTAATAGGCGAAATGGGTCAAAATCCAAAATGGATTTGCATACATAATGATAGAAGGTGCTAAATATCTAAGTTATGTATTATGAAATTAAAATGAATTAACCACTATAGGTGGTTTATAAATTCAATTTTAACTTTGTTCTTGAAATGCATGATCCAAATATAATGGAATACATCCATGCTCATACCATATGTTAGCTTACCAAATAACATCAAAGATTTTGAGAATATCATAATGTGAATGAAATTGTATCATGCCCATATAGATAAATGTAAATATGAAACTATACGTAGATGTCAACTATGAGATACTATTTGAATCTCATTTATGAATATGTATCATATAATCAAAACTATGTGAATTTTTACTTTGATCCTAAAATGTGAGTGAATATGCATGGAATATGCCCCAATAATTTATGCTAGTAACTAAATTTTAAACCATTTTGTAACGTTAAAAAATGTATTATGTACCTAAAAATAATTTTTACTATTTTAAATGGATTATTTCATGTATGAATAGCCCATTGAAATGCCTCCATTTTGAGGTGAGGTAATTGAACCTAAAAGTCACTCACATCAAAAAAAAAGTTGACTACAACATGTATAGTAAGATGTAATCATTGTGTAATGTAGCATATGGAATGTTAACATAGTAGAATGTGTGTTATTCAAATTATTTATGTAAAATAAAAGGCAATGCCTATAATAATGTATATCAATGAAGATCTTATTATTTAAATGTAGAATTAGTATATTATGGATTATCTTAATGCATTATATAGATCATGGCACTCATAAAACTTAACAACACCCAAAATTACATAGACATAACAAAAAAATGTACTAAAAATAAGGTCAAAGGCCACACAAAAGGGACATGTTCAATTTTTTCAAGAGAAAAGAGTTACACACACAAGGACATAAATGATGTTGCAAACAAAGGATGTTAAAATGTCACACACAACATAGGGCCAAGGGATAAAAGAAAATGGACATGTTCAAATGTCATATATCAATGAAAAAGATCTCATGAGATGATCAAACAATGTTAACACAAGTAATATGTAAGATGTAATATACTCTACATAAGTAAATAACATCAATGGAACATAGAACTAGAAATGTATTCTAAACCATGAATATTTAATGTGATCACATCCTAGAAAATAGCATATATGTGTACACAATCATAAATATATATATATTTTTTTAAAATTAAATATTTTTTATCTCAACAATATAAGAGTCATATAATTATATCACTTGCATTAACTATCACGTATGGATAATATGCCCCCAATTTAGAAAGGCTAGTTAGTAAAGGCAAGTCCAACATCTTCATCCTTTTAAATTTTGTATGTCTTGCATAACACTCACAAATAATAAATAAAATAATGTATGGTATAAAAAATGATATTCTATATACTAATAATGATATAAATAACATATTCCAATGATGTATATTAGATGTCTAGTCATGATCAATTCCTAATTTGGGATTTTTAGAATATTTGAATGTTTTTTTAAGTTTACATATTTGAATTGTTTTTGTAATTTTATAAATTTAGAAATTTAAAATAGTATTAAATAGTGAAAATAAAAGGTTTAAAAATATAATAAAAGAGAAATATCTAATCAATCTATGACATAAGTCAATTTAAGGATGCACTAGAAATGATATCATGGCCATGTTTGATCAAGATTCCCCCATTGTATGTGAGTTTTGAAATCTATAGGAGACTTTAAAATGTATGAATATTGGTTATACATCCTCCTTTTTATGAAATTTATAAGTTTCAAAGTTTTTTTTATATATAATCAATGTTATGTAGATGGAGAAATATTTTGTATAACTAAGCATTGATTTACACACTGAAACTAACTATGAAAGTTGAAAAGTAGAATAATTAAGGATATATGTGATTTTTTTAATTTATAAGAAAAAATGTCATAAGGACATAAATTTAAAACTAGAGCTAGGAATGATAAATTTTATTAAAATTTGATTGATGGTTCTAAATTTTTCAAAAACATAAAAATAATGTAAACTATGAAAATGGAGAGGTAAATGGTACGAAATTGAAAAATTACCCAATGTTTTATAATGTTCAACTATAGAAAGTGAAAAATAATATCTAAGAGACAAAAAATTCAAAAAGATACAAGGGATTATAATAATGAATCAAATTATCAAATTTACAAGAAAATATAGAATATGATGCAATAGTCAAGAAGTATGTACAATCAAGTTTTTGATTTAATTACAATATTTAAAATTGAAATAAGCTAACCATGATATCATATAGATAAGAATAATTTTTTTTATGATAAGTTTAAAATGAATTAATGTATTTAAATAAAATGTATCAGATGTGCCTATATAAATATTAAAAAGGTATCATGTGTAGCAAGAAAACTATTTAGATCACTGCTTGTGTAATATTATGTAGGAATAGCTCTAGGAGATGCATAATGAGGTTAGATCCTATGAGAAGTAGTGGAATATTATGATTTTTTTTTATCTATATGTATCAAAAATTTAGGAAACATGACATGTGATTGTGATTATGGGGAGTTATAAGCCTTTTATAGATAGATTTATTTTAGCATGGGTTGATTTTGAAACCTTTTCACTTTTTTTTGAGTCGGATAACTACAAACATTTTTCATAGATGAAATAACTATTAAAAAAAATTGTTTTTAAATATATATATTATTTAAATATGTTGGTGGAAGAGGTGGATGGGGAGGAAGAGGTATCATATATTGTAGAGGTTACTCATATCTAATTCCTAGAATTTTAACAACTTGATTATAATGAATTAACTTTAGGCATTTATTTACTATACAGGTCATAACTTAAAAGTTTTACAACCAAGGGTGTCAAAATGTCATATCAAAAACCCCATTTTTTGGTATAAAACTAAAAAATACTAGATAATATTATAAGTCCCACTTGAATATGTAACACAATATGTCCCAAAGTGGTTTGTTGTTTGCCATTGAATGTCTTGAAACTTTTAGTAATTACATGTATGTCATGTTGTGAGTAACCCAATGAATGAGTTAAATTTATTTTTCATGCATTTCACTTGATCCATTATAAAATAGAACACTATGTCTAGGGTGTTGATCAATATAAGCTCGTATATAAAACATGATCATCAAAGTCATCATTTAATATTTCATTATCATAATAAGTAATCATTTGATGTGGTGAAATAGTTTGAATAATTTTACCAATGATTTCATAAAATGGATGATCATATGACTAAGGAGGTGGATAATCATAGTAAGTGTGATACACTATTGAATATCCTTATTTATTTCATGACTTGGAAATGGTTTACTAAAAATATTCAATCTAGCAATTTCATTTTATCAAGGCTTAGGTTCATCTATATGAGTGCCTAATTTAGTGACATTATTATCAATGAAATCCTAAATAATATGCTTGAATGTGAAAAATATGTTATTATAATGAGCATTGCATTTATGATAATCATACTATGCCTTGTTAACAAACTATATGCCTTGAAGTTTGTTTTTATCTACTTCAAATGGTGGAAATAAAGTAATAAGATTTCATTCAAGTAACTTATAAAATAATTTGTGAGGTGGTTATTGTAATTTATAAAATTTACTCCTTGGTTGATATGATAAAATAATTCTTGTAATAAGTTGATAAATTATATTAACTATAATTTTTACATCAGATATGTATCTGTTGTCTTATCTTTGTAATAGGGTTTGCTTTAAAAATTTATTATATAATTTGAAATAGTTTCAAGTACTCACTTAATCTTATTAAAACCAATAATATTGACTTCTCTTTATCTTATTATATGACATATCCCTTTAAAAATCTAAATTTATTGAAAAAAAATTGACTCATGAAATGGCATAAGAAATATTTGTTTGAAAATGTCTTGTAATTCATTATCTACCAATATGTTTGTCATTTTGGAAATAATGATATTGTAATGAAGCACATAATCACTACAAGGCTCATTAGTTCCTTTCTTAAGCTTGGCAATTTGTGCATAAGAAAACTTTTCATCAATGTTAATAGTAAAATGCTTAAGAAATTGATTTGTTAGTGGATTGATTGATTTAATTGATTGAACAAGTAGATCATAGAACCTACATAGGGATTAATATTTTAAGCTTTTTGGAAACAAATTGGTTATATGTTTATCATTAAAAACATAACCCTAACATGTTACATTAAAATATATAAGATGTAGTTCTACATTTGCATTACCCTCATAGTGGAAGTTTACAACCTATAAATCCTATGGGTAAAGGGTATGATTTAATATTATGTACTAATTGGTTATGAAGTAAATCTTGGGAATATAATTATTTGATAAATTCTTGTATACCTTGATTTACATGCAACAACTTAACATGCAAAAATGCAATATTTTGATCAAGGATTATGAAATAGGCAAGGTATGTGATGTATTGTGCATAACTATCAAAGGATATATGTGTCACTTGATTAGGTATAGGCATATAAATATGTTATGAAACATGTTTTTCCTCAAGTTCTAAATATGTATATGGAATAATAGTATTAATATAAGTAACAACACATGTGGTTGGGTTTAAGTGTGAAAGAGTGCTTATTTTATGCATTGTCATTAATTTGTTTTATTTTTGTGCACTTTTAAAAGATATAAAGACTTCCATGATTTTAGATATATTTTATGGAATTTTATGGAGTATTAAAAAATTAGATAAGTATTAGACTTGTGTCTAATCCACCCCATTAATTTCATCAATATGGATCATATATAAACATTCATGGGTATCTTGTGTATTTTGATAATCTTGATTATCTTTCTCATTAAGATTATCTTCTTAAAAATATTCATAGATAATTTTTTCATCAAATTAAGAATAACCAATGTGTGAATTAGTAAAATCCATTTTAATATTTTTTAATGGAATTTTAATTTGATCAATATGAATCCTACCTAACCTAGCACTTTGACTTAAAGGGGTATTGGAAATAAGATTTTTAAACTGTATACAAAAATAGCATGGAAATAATGTTTCAAATAATGACAAGAGATAATATGTTAGAATTAAAGAGAATTTTTTTCAATGGATATTAGTAAATTCTTATGAAATCTAAGGTCAAAATAAGATATTTTCAGTGTTATATATCATCCAAGGTCAAAATAAAATATTTTTAATGTCGATAAAAATAGATTTAAATCAAGTTATTTTTATTGGATTTAGATCCAAGGTTAGAAGGGAATAATTTTAGTGTTAGGTATGCAAGAATTTATATAAACCATAGGTTTTTTGTTTTGGAAATAATGAAAGTGAATGAGAAACTGATGTTCAAAAAGATGTTTTAATGAAATTCAGATTAATAGGTGCATTAAAGCTAATTATGATAAAATGATTAAAATATCACATAATGCTGAAAGTAAATGATTTATATTAAATAACATAAAAATGATTTATATAAGAATACCTATATAACTAAAAAATAAACTTATTTGTTTCTTCCTAATTGTTGACTGTGAGGAATTATAGGTGAGTGAAACAAGAAAGTAATAACTATGATCTAGAATTTATCTGAAGGTGGATATGAAATTATACAATGATAGGAATGGCATATAAGGACATGATCACCTCCCACTACTTTCCATGTTCAAAGATTTTGTATTTTTTAGAAAACTATAAATTTATGACATAAACATTTGTGATAGTTGGATTTATGTATGTATGCACTAATTTGACATTTAGAGGTTTTGGAAGACCTGAAAATATATTTTTAAAGATTGAACCTTAATAAGGCTTGTAGTGATTAAAAGACTTGAAAGTATAAAATGGTGGATTATAACTGGGTTGAGTTGACCCCAATCACCACCATAATGAATAAAAATTTCTTATGTATCTAATACTCCAAGGAAGGAAATAAATTTCACATAGTTATCTCACTTAGAGTGCTTTATGAATTTATGCTCCTTTGACTATATGAATGCATCTAGAATCTACTTGAATACTTGATCATGATTTGTTTAGGGATAAAGGAAACAAAATTGTGAACCTAGGACTATTTTAAATGCTTATAATATAAATTGGTAAGAATAGAGAAATTTTGTTTAGTGTACAATAGTGTAAATGTTTTTGATTTAAGGTAAAAATAGGTTTTGAAGGGGCCTCGAAACCCTAGTACAAGGAAAGAAAGAAAGAGCATCTAAGACCACAGGCAAAGCCTAAAAACTACAAGAAGGAAGTAGCAAAAATAGGTTTTTAATGGACCTAAAACCACCAAAAAGACTACCGGTCAAAACCCAGATTTAACAAAGATCTGGCTACACCATAGGCAGAAGAATACAAAAAGAAACCATAGAACAAGACCAGTTTACATAACCAACAAGAGGAACTAGACTATTCATCCAGTTTCAATATCATTTTCATAGTTTCTTTTCCTTTCACAACAGTATCCTGGGTAGTGGTTGCCACCAGCATGGCTCCTTCTTGTGTAGTCTTCTTTCTTGAACTTTGTCTCATCCCTTTGCTAGGTCCCTCCAAGGCTTTAGTCTCCTCATTAGCTCTTTTTCCAATATTGACAGCAGCAGCACAAATATTGGACGTGACTTCCTCCATTTTTGTTCTATTGTCCTTAATGAGTTCCCAAAGGTTATTCTCGTAGGCTTTGAGCTTGATTGGGATATCTCTTATCTGATTTTCCATATTGTTAATTTTGTTCCATACAGCTTTCAGAGTATCTTCCATAGTTTCCACTTTCTTTTTGAGATCCATGATCTCCCTACACGTCCAAGAATCAAGTTGGAAAGATGCCTCTGCTTTGCAATTGACCCAAGTCATTGGTGTGTGTGTTTCATCATTCTATTTTTTCCCTCTCCATTCCTCAAAATTTTTATTGGGACTATTCCTGGCTTCTTCAAAGATATCCTCTCGACCCTTTTGATCCTGTTCTTTGATTCCAGTTTGAATTTCCATGTCCATTTCTTGATTATCATCTTGAACTATAGTTTCCTTTTCATTTCTTGAAGCAGGGTCCTCAACAAGGCCATCCTAGACAAATTCATCCTCCGACACTTTCTGATTTTCCTCCGTATCTTCTGTTCTGTTTGCAGAATCCTCCTCTGTGTTGACATCTTCTTTTTCATTCTTCTCAGGACATTCTTCATCCTCATTAGAGTTTGTATCCTAGCTTTTAGTTCCTTCTTCTTCCTCCAAAGTTTCCTCCCTGGGTTTATCAATTCTCTCCCGTTCAGTTTCTTCTTCTACATTCTAATTTTTAGCACTAGGGAGCTTGATTTTGCCTTTCCCTTTTACACTTTCACTCTTTCTATTCCCTGACTCCTTATTTTTCCCCTGGTTAGGGTACTTTACCATTGCATTATTCTTGCAATAGCCTTCGATTAACAGAAGGAGGCCTTCATGTAGGATAGGGTGTGTTTCCTTTTTCCTATGACCATATAAACTTTGGACCAAGGAGAAGCGAAGGTAAAAGGGAAAAGACAAACTTACCTTGTGCCTGAAATGATTAAGGAAGACAAAGTGGAATTTGTGCACTCGCTTACTTCTTCCGTCTAGGATGAAGTACTCCCTTATACAGCTTAAGACATCCCTCCATATCCCTTTAATCTGATCCAATTCATAAAAATACCCATTCTTGAATAGCTTCTGCTCTTCCTCATCTATCTTGGGGAACTTACAAAAGGCCTCATTCGAAATGCTTGTCTGCTTGGAGAATTTAAGTCCATCCGTAGGTAGCCCTGTAACCTCTGCTATAAAATCCTCAGTTAGGTTCACTGTGATACCATGCAAGGTGACCCTTTCATCAGTCCAATTTTTGAAAAAAGCTATTGTGATATGCAGTTTTGACCCATGGAGCCTTTCCATATAGTTCACAACTTTTCCTTTCTACAGAATTCTCTAGACTTCTTGTTTCTCTTTCCATTCATCACATCTTTTGGGTTCCTGCTTCCTGGGTTCTCCCTTCCTTTTGCGAGCCATACTCATTTTCTTTGAAACCCAATCGCTATGGTCTTTACAATGATCCCACTTGCCGCCAAATTGATTATAAAGTCAGCTTTGTTTGTGCATATTCAGGATCTGCTTCTCACTCTTAAGGGCCTTCCTCTTTAATGATTGTTGTCCTTTCCCCGTGCTACCACTCCTCCAACTCATTATATTTCTATTAAACTCCAATCTTTCCTTCCTTTGCATGAATTTCATCATGAAGAATGAGCGCCCTCAAATCCACATTATTTTCTAATATTTCATGCCACCTCACTGTTTGACCTGTCCAGACTGCACAATTAGCTAACCAATCTACAACACCATTGGATTCACGAAAGGTGTGGGTTATAGTCACTTCTTCAAATTTTTTTATTAATGTTTTCATCTCCATTACCTTAGCCTCTATGGTCCAAGACACATTATTTTTATTGTTAAGAATATTTATGATATTCTATGAGTCCCCTTCAAGCCACAATTTGGGATATCCTGAGTCCACAGCTATTTTGATGGTCTGAAGGGCAGCTATAGCTTCGGCAATGTGGCAATTCGATTTACCAATGGGGATTGCAACAACATCAATTACCTTTCCTGTATGGTTTCTCAAAACTCCACCACAACCTACATTCCCCGGGTTCCCTTTGGTAGCACCATCAAATTTTCCTTTAATCCATCCTTGAGGGGGAACATTCCAAGTAACTCCTAATCTGGGATTAGTAGGTTTACCTTTAGAATTATTCATCCTTAAGGGGTTATCCACTTGGAGAGTTGAGCTTGGATTCTTTTGTGATAAAAAATTCTCCTTTATAGCTCTAATGATGTTCTGTCATACCACCCATCCAGGGAGTTATTTATTTCTAAAGATTCGATTATTTCTTTCCTTCCATATTCCCCACCAAATATGGGGAAGAGTAAGTTTCCATAAAAAAAGAACTTCAAGATTCTTGGAGGGGCAGTACCAGCTTTTAAGAGATAATTCCACGTTTTTATGGTGGATCCATGCAATGCCCCACAAATTGAGGATCTCTTTCCAAACTAGCTGAGTGAAGGAACAATTCACAAACAAATGATCTCTATCTTCAAGGTCTTTCTTACAAAGAATACACCTGTTTACAATATTTATTCTGCGTTTCTGTAAATTATCCAAAGTCAATATTTTGTTTTGGAGACAATAGTGTAAATGTTCTTCTCTATTAAAATTTCCAAATTGGAATAATGAATGACTTGAATGTTATTTTATAACAATACAAAAATGGAAATAATATGCTTGTAATCCTAAAAACATGGAATATGAAGTAAGGTAGGGTTTAATATCATAATATAATAGTTAGAAGGTAAGTGTAAGAAACATCATGTAGGGTCAACAATGTTTGCCACTCTTAACCCAAAAAGGATGGTTTTGAACTTTAAAGAAACATTCCCATTTTTGGGTATGGTTCCATCTAAACAAATGTTTAGGGGTATTTTAATATGATAGAATATTTTGGTGTGGGATAGATGATAAATTTGAAAATAAAAGATCTTAAAATGTGCTTATGATAAGTCAATATGTTAAAATATCTCTAAATTAAGTGCACAAGTTAATTAAAGTGAAAAAGGGTGAAAACATATATACTCAAGTATTTATGACCAAATTTAGGTGTTAACATAAATAAGATTAGAATATTGGCTTCTTGATTAGAGGATAATATTTTTATCTTATGTAGAATGGGAACATGTCCATTCTACACATGATATGAATTTTGGTGTATTAATTGATAGTATTCTTATCTTGTTTAGAGTGGATAATTAACCATTTGACATAAAATAATAATATAAGAAGCATGTAAATTATTTGAACATACTAAAATATTAGGCCATGTCCCTTATAAATGAATTTAAAGGTGAAAACTAATTAATATATAATTGGATTTTGATTTCACACTACTTAGAATCTAATAATATCTACATTAGAATTTAATATCACACTAGTTAAAATCAATAATAGCAATATTGGAATCCAACATCCCACTAGTTAAAAACCAATAATAGAAATATATGTTAAGAAATTACCATTAGTGCATACATTATTTAATAATGTATGAAAATAATATTATGTTATTATGAATGAGTTGTTATAAATAACTCATGTATGTAGGAGTGTGTGAGAATTTGTTTTGGTGAGAAATATTAGGTGTGATAAGATTGAAATAAAGATTTATGGGATAATGATAGATGATATTTACTTATCTTAAGAAGAAAATAAATCCTATATATGGATTATTGCATATGAATAATTATCTCAAATGAATTCTACTATGTTATTGAGTGTTGAAATATGAGTATTTTATCTGTTTAGTTTGTATAATCTGCACCAATTTTTATCATTGGTATCAAAGTGAGGTACAAATATTTGAGAGCGTGCAAGGGGAATTTATTTTGTGATTCATCCTAAGATGATAAATAAATACTAAAATTTTATATTTTGAACTCACTATGAAATCCAACTTAGCATTTTATATTAGTGACAATATTAGATCAAATTTTACTCTTTGATTTTGCTTAATTTATTGATATATTTGAGGAAATTATATTTTTTAATTCTAAAACCCATTTTTTATTCTAATTTTGGCATGTAAGGTTCAAACTACCAAGTCTTTGACATTTTTATTTTATGTATTATATCACGTTCATGTAGTCTATAGTCAATTAGCTCTACCATCACAAATACAATCATGATTTCAATCCTCGTGTCTAGAGTGATCTCACTAAATCCACTCTATGAACTCAATTTATTTTTATGTCTTTGTTAGTGATATATACATTTCTAATACATACTTGTGTGTTTAATCTACCACAAATTTCATTTGTCAATTTCAAACTTATTTTTATATTCCATGTGCATGCATTCATTTAAATGACCTCATTTTCTGAGGTTCATTATGTTGTATAGATTATTGTTTAGAATTACTTATAATGTTTTTATTTTATGGTATATATGATATGAAATTAGTATGTTTTATATTAAATTTTTTTAAGGTTATTAGGTGATTATTTAATTAGTTTAACACTTTCTTTGGATCCTCATATTATAAAGTGTAATTTAAAAATAATAAAATAATATTTTGATTTGTTAGTCTATAGATTAGGTTGGAATTTTAATTATAAATAAAAGATATATTAGAATTATAATAGTTTATTATCTTAAGAATCTATAGTTTATGGTATCAAAATATACTTTTCATGTTGTCTAAGTGTAGTCATTTTGTTTTGTCAAAAGTTTCAAAAAATAACAATAAAAAATCCTTAATTGTTCATAGACGAATTTATTAGGATAACCTACATCTTGTGACTCATTTTGGTTCAATATGAACATTCCATTTGAAAAATTCATTAGTCTCAATTTTTAAACTTGGAAAGTGAAAATATAGATGCAACTAATGAACACAACAATATGAAGAATGGTAGGTAGAACATAAGTAGCACCAACAAATTCAAACAAGATAATAGAATGGTAAACTAAAGATAATAAAGACAAATAAAGTATTCTATTGATAATTTTATATTATTAATTACATCATGTATATATTGATAAAACATATAAGGAAATATGGGAAAACCTGAATAAACTATTTGGAGTAAGAACACTGAATGCAAATTTTATTTTATAAAACTCCAATTGTCTAAATTAAAAATGAATGAAGGGGTCAGCATGTCCAGCCATATCAATGATATATGGTCTCTCATAAGACAACTAGATGAATAAAAATCCCCAATATAATATGATAATGCAAAATACATATTATTTAATTCTTACCTCCCATATACAATAATGTTGTTTTCAATCTTGTTCAAATGCCTCATCAAACTCTAGAAGATATTATTTCAGATTTTTTATCTAAATAAAAAAAAAATGATTACAAAAGATACAAAAAATGAGGGTTTATTATATTCAATAAAAATCACATGAAATAAAAGAGGAAGTTGAATGTTTTTATTGTAAGAAAATCCTAATGATATATTCAAAGAAAAACTTAAAACAAATGAAGTAAATATGGTCACTAAGAAAGAACCAATGAATGATGACATTGGTTATAAATATAAATATTTTATGTTATAAGTAACATACTTTAGAGGATGAATGAAGTGGAGAAATTACATTCAATGACCTCACATTATTCACTAATGTTGAGACTACACTCTAATTTGGTAGCATTTTATTTTAGTATGTTTTGTGTGGTAGTGAGTAAGAACAAAATTAGTATTCCTATTCAAATTTATAATAAGTTAACATAATTTCTATGCATTTTTCCTTGATATAAGATAGTTATGAGAGGTGATACAATTATTTCAACATCATGATATTGAGGTTTTTGGTTAATCTTGGTAAAACTATCATGTTTCAATGATTGGTTAACCACTTGTAAAACCATCATGTTTTGGTTGTTGGTTAACCACTTGTAAAACCATACTTTTTGGTTGTTGGTTTTCCACTTGTAAAACCATATTTGAGGTTATTGGTTGTACTTAAAAATCCATTGAGATCATGAGTAAGGATTAAGGTGGAACACTACAAGTACAAGATTGGTGTTTTACCTATGTTCACTCTAAAGTGGGGATGTTATGAAATTAACGTTAGTGACATTAGTTGATAATGCATAAATATAATATTATGTTATTATGAGTGAGTTTTTTGAAACAAATCTTGTATTTAGGAATGTGTGAGAAATTTTAGGTGAGAAATATTAGGAATGATAAGATTTCAAGAGAGATTTATAAGATCATGATAAAGGATATTTCCTTAACTTAAGAAGAAAACAAATCCTATATATATGTATGCTTTCATATGAATAATTATCCTGAATGAATTATACTCTATTATTGAATATTAAAATATGAGTATTTTTTGTGTTTAGTTTGTATAATCCACACTAACTTTTATCAATATAGAAATCTAATTTGAACAATTATAAAAATATAAATGATAATGTTATAAGTATAAATTCTTAAGAATATTACATATTTATTGAAATGATGGTTGTTTACTAAATAGGCCTATGATATCTCATAACATTAAACTTTTACCTATTTATATCTCATGTGTTTATGATCACCTTCACTCTTGTATGTTAATCCATTTTTTGTTTCTCCTTATTGTGAAACCCTAATCGTACTTTAAATGAAAGATGGACCTTGAAAAATGGGTTAAAAATTTGGGTTGGGTATCCCCAACCAATCATTGCTAAGTGAGTGAGTGGTGCCTTTGTTCTAATACTTCATAAAGGGATAAAAATATGTGTAATTATCCCACTTAGATATGTGATTAAACCATTATGACCATACTATAAGGCAATATAATGTTTGGATTTCAAAATTTTCAACCATGTAAATTTGACATTTATTTATTTATTTTATGATTAATAAAATCTAAATAAGATAAAACTATTGAAATTTAAATTCTATAAAATGGATAATTTATCACACAAATATAAATGTGAAAGAGATATTGATACACATTTAATATTTTTAGAATTGACAAAGCAAATGGGAAGAGATATAAAATTAGTTATTTTTCTAATTTTTAATTCTCACTACCTATGTCACAACCTCTAAAAATGTTTGAATTTTGATTTGTGACTATTTGGATAAGGAAAAATGACCTCAAAATATGTATGGATGTTATTGGTTAAGCTTATACCCCTACAGTGATTAATGTTGTCCAGTCTCTACTAATACTGTCCTAATTGATTTTGCAAGTTTGTGTCACTTTATACAACTTTACCTACACATATAGATGGTTTTTATGTATTTTATTCCCTTTGATCATGTGCATAGATTATAATTTTCCTATTTTCACCTTTAAACCCTAGTTTCACTTTTGACATTATATTGAATTGGAAAAAAGAGTTATAAAAATGAGTTGGAATCCCCAACCATTCCCCACTAAGTGATTGAGCATTACATATATTCAAATACTTTGAATACAGATCAAACCACATGCAATTATATCAGATGAGTTTGCATATGTATACCATCACAATCATGCTATAATGTAGTGTGATGTTTGTCTTTCAACACTTGAAAACATGTAACTTTTAACTTGTTTTTATTCTCAAACTTGGCTATAGGGTTCATCCTTTGAGGGGTTTTTAGATGTTTATGTTTTTTATGGTAATGCCTTTAAGAGTGATAATGGATTTATCAATCTTGTCAAGACTTAAATAGATAAGTGTTATACAATGACCAAGTTATTTACAAGTGATGACCTTAGGATTGCTTTGTATTTATGGATGAATATTTGATATTTACCCATAATCAACATATGAAGTATGTCTAGGCAAACCTAAGAAAGACAATTAAATTTTAAAAGTAATTGTTGAGGGTCCCTATACACTTTCATCAAAGGTGGACCCCTATGACAAACTATAACTATATTAATATTTCCAACATTATCTAAAGAGGAAAAAACTATGATATAAAATATGACAACATTTTGCTTAAGATTATAGAGTGTTATTGCATAGATTAGGGTGATCCTAAATATGTGAAATGGTAAATTGGGCTATACAATAAAATATATAGGTAAATGGACAAAGGAAAGTGTGAAAATAAGAAAAATGTGTACACACAAGTTTATATATGTCAAGATATGTCATAATTGATGTTTTAAAGTGTCTAATACCAAATTTAAGTGTCTAGAAAGGCCCCTCTTTTAATATAATATTGAAAATGATAGATTAAAAGGATTACAGAAATAATTTTGATAATTTTTATTAATCTAACTTGAAATTAACACGCATTCCCCAAATTTTCAAGTTTATCCTTGAAAAATACGGAAGGAATCATTTATATATTAATGCCCACTCATGATAAAAATGTGAAACAATCTAGATCATTGAACTAGTTGAAATTGTAGATTTAAGGAATAAATAAAATTGAGGGTATGTGAATAAATCTAAAACTTGTTGAAATCATTTAGAAAATTAAATGGGGTGAGTATTCCCTTGTAAACACTTAATTTTAATCAATAAATGTTTGTTGACAATGCTTATTCTTAACCTATTTACCTTGCTTAGTCAATTTTCCATTTCAATAACCTAGAATATCTAAGAAATCCTTGAAAGTCTCACAATTAATATGCATATATCCAATAATTACATATTTTATAGCTATACAACATATAATTCACTATCACTTTGGTTTTATAATCCTCTATCCATGTTGGATAAGAGTGCACTATCAAACAAAGATGCACTATAGCCTTGTCCTATAGTGTGACCTTGTCCATAGTTATCTAATGGTCATATTTTCAAAATAAAATTCTTCTTAATAACTCTCCAACCCACATTAATAGGTTAATTATTATAAATATTCAAAATATTCTCCTCTAAAAACACACCAAGGCTCACACTTGAACTTAACTAGATATCACAAATAAAAGCATCTATTTTATGATTTCAAAAGCATCTATCTTCTAAATGAAGATTTATATTGAAATTATAATGAAATACCATAATCCTTAGTTAAGTATAGTGTGGTTTCATTATAGGTTAAGGGAATCATTTTTAATCATTCTAATCAAGTATTATTAGTTTCATTCAAATGATCTTCTCTAAAGTGATAACTACATCAACTTGATGCCTTTGGGATATGTAGACAACACTCAATCAACAAGGTGTTTTATAAGGATAGATCAGCCATTATCACATCCCCATTTCCACCCATTTTTACATTTTATCTCTTTTGTGTGATTTTTCATGAAAAGGGTATCAATTTTATAGGTCTTTCATGTGTCAAATTGAGCTCCACATAGAGTCAAAACATCTAAAGATAGAAATGAACAAGCCTAGATTTCTAGATTAACCACATAATCTATCCAAATAAAGCCATAATATAAGACAAAAATGAACTATGATCTTATATTCCTTCTATAACCTTATCTAATTATATACTGGATCTTAATTTTTTGATTTATCTATGTTTGTATGTTATTTAAAATAGTTACAATTTATATAAATTTCACATATTTTGAATTAATCTATTTTCCAAGGATAATTCTCTAACCCTAACCCTATTTTCTATTTTGAGTAATTTATAACTTTTGTAAATTATGTATATCTTTGTATTTAATATATTTTATCTTATTTAACTTCATACATTATATTTTAATAGTTTAAATTTATAATTAGATTTAAATTTTTATTCTAATTAATTATGGTGTAAATTTTTTGGTGAACCCACATTTCTATTCAAATACCACTTGTTGCTTGTTTATTTTTAGATTAGGGTTTCATTCTAATTCATTATATTCTTGAAACTTAAATAATATAGTCCTCAATCTCAGATACTATCTCTAACATGATGATTCAAAAATTTTAACCTTGGAGTAATATAACATTGAAAAAGTTTATCTTGTCACCTCAGATAAATACCAACATAAAAACCCTTTATTTTGACTTCATGTTGAATTTTGATGTTTTAAAATATAACTTTTATACTATTTTATAATTTTTTTTTTGACAATTTTAATACTACTTGGGTACTATCATGAAGCGCTATGTGGTGATTTATTTACAAACATCATGTTGTGAGGGGTATTAATCTAATATTCATAGCCATATTAAAGATCTAAAAATGGAATTTAATTTCCACTTACCTCATAGAATATCAAAAATACCTAGGATCCTAATGTTTACACCAATAGGAAGCTTCTTTTCTCCATCTAACTTTTGGTGCACCTGAGAAGAGCATATCACCTAGGGAATTTACTCTCAACTTACCTTGAAATATGGTGTTAGTGGGATACACGAATGGTTCTATGTCTATAGTTAATGCTAATAATATTTTTATGACACTAATAAATGAATGAGAAAGTATATATTTGAAACTAAAAATAATTCAAACCCTTGCCTAGATCACCCTTTATCCTTGATTTTTGATTGCATTATCTTCTTGGTTAGTATATTTGTTCTTTTATTTTTGTATTCATCATGGGTATAACATATACATGTTTTTATCATTTGTCACAAAATCATGAAACTTATTGTAGCACCTAATATTTATTTACAACATGCTATTCATTATGTTTTTTTCATGGCCCCAATATAAAGTATTTAAAGAATCTCTCTCTAATACTTTACCTATTTCTATTTATCCAAATGTTTATTCTACCTTATCATGTCATCCAATCACTTCTATTATTTTTATTAAATATTTAATGAATTGGGAATATGATAAATCCTATGTTATGCATTCATCCCCACAAGAGTTATTAGTACCTACCACTCATCTTTTCAATGGGAAAATCATGTCACTTGTCTCTTCCCTTGATGCCAAAACTAACTATGCCAAAATTTGTTATATTATGCTAGAGCACATGTAGAAAATATTGATTCATTTTTACATATTAGTCAAGATGAACTTAAGAAATTAGCTTATTCTAGTCCTTACAATATTTTTACTTGTACCATTTCATCTCTCCCTATATTTATACCTTTAGTTACCTCTACTCCTCCCATTACTATAACCAATGCTTCCCTTTAGCAATCCCTTATTCTCTTGAAAGCCAAGATAGGCAATATTGAGAAAATCATTTCTCATGCCATCCCTTCCTTAGATTATGGTATATTATTTCATAACACTCTAACACATCAAATTGTATATTATACTCCACAAATGGTTTTGTGGATTATAAGTTTCCTCTATATGAAGGAAAAATGTGACATTGAACAAAATTTGCATGCCTTACATGAAACTTGTCTAAATTATGTAGATAATGATAGATTGTTAACTAAGCTCTTTCCAAAAAGTCTAAAATAACATGATCTTAGATGGTTTTATGATATTTATGTCCATTAAATTACAAATTCTAATCCTTTTGAAAATCATTTTTTTCCACATTTTTATATCAATATTAGGGATAAATTATTCTATGCTCAAATTTTAAAGATGAAATGTTGTCCAAATGAGATACTTAGTGAGTATGTTCTATGTTTTAGATTAAGGTAAAAATAGGTTTTGAAGGGACCCCGAAACCCAAGTACAAGGAAAGAAAGATAAAGCATCAACGACCACAGGTAGAACCTAAAAACTACTACAGAGAAGTAGCAAAAATAGGTTTTAAATGGACCTGAAACCACCAGAGAGACCACTGGACAATACCCAGATTTAACATAGATCTGGCTACACCATAGACAGAAGATTACAAAAAGAAATCAGAGAACAGGACCAAAAAACATAACCAACAAGAAGAACCAGACTATTCTTCCAGTTCCAAAATCATTTTCACAGTTTCTTTACCTTTCCCAATATTATCCTGAGTGGTAGTTGCCGCCAACTTGGCTCCATCTTGTGTAGCCTTCTTTTTTTAGCTTTGTCTCATCCTTTTGCTAGGCCCCTCCAAAGATTTGGTCTCCTCACTAGCTCTTTTTCCAATATTGGCAGCTGCAGCACAATTGTTGGATGTTACTTCCTCCATTTTCATTCTGTTCTCCCTAATGAGTTCTCGAAGGTTATTCTCGTAATCTTTGAGCTTGACTGGGATATCTCTTATCTATTTTTCCATGTTGTTAATTTTGTTCCATGCAGCTTTCTAGTTATGTTCCATAATTTCCACTTTCCTTTTGAGATCCTTAATCTCCTTACACATCCAAGAATCAAGTTGGAGAGAAGCCTCTGCTTTGCAATTAACCCAACTCATAGGTGTGTGCATTCCATCATTCTACCTTTTCTCTCTCCATTCCTCAGAATTCTTATTGGGACTGTTCTCACCTTCTTCAAAGTGATCCTCTCAGCCCCTTTGATATTGTTCTTTTGTTCTAGTTTGAATTTCCATGTCCATTTCTTGATTGTCATCGTGAACTGTATTTTCCCTTTCATTTCTTGAAACAGGGTCCTCAATAGGGCCATCCTGGACAATATCTTCCTCTGACACTTTCTGATTTTCCTCAGTTTCTTCTTTACTATTTTTAGATTCCTCTTCTTTGCTGACTCCTTCTTTCTCATTCTTCTCTTGACATTCTTCATCCTCATTTGAATTTGTATTCCAGCTTTTAGTACCTTCTTCCTCCAAATTTTCCTCCCTAGGTTTATCAATTCTCTCCCTCTCTGTATCTTCTACTACATTCTAATTTTTGGCACTGGGGAACTTGATTTTGTCTTTCCCTTTTACAATTTCACTCTTTCTACTCCCAGACTCCTTATTTTTCCCCTGGTTAGGGTTCTTAACCATAGATTTATTCTTGTAGTAGCCTTCGATTAACAGAATTAGGCCTTCATGCAGGATAGGACGTGTTTCCTTCTTCCTGTGAGCAAATAAACTTTGGACCAAAGAGAAGCGTAGGTAAAAGGGAAAAGACAATCTTACCTTGTGTCGAAAATGATTAAGGAAAACAAAGTGGAATTTATGCACTCTCTTGCTTCTTCTGTCCAGGATGAAATACTCCCTTATACAGCATAAGACATCCCTCCATATCCCCTTAATCTATTCCAATTCATAGAAATCCCCATTCTTGACTAGCTTCTGCTCTTTCACATCTGTCTTGGGGAACTTACAAAAGGCCTCGTTCAAAATGCTTATCTGCTTGGAGAATTTAAGTCCATCCGTAGGCAGCCCTATAACCTCTGCTATAAAATCCTCAGTTAGGTTCACTGTGATACCATGCAAAGTGACCCTTTCATCAATCCAATTTTTGAAAAAAGCCATAGTGATATGCGGTTTTGACCCATGGAACCTTTCCATATAGTTCACGACTTTTCCTTTCTGTAGAATTCTCCAGACATCTTGTTTCTCTCTCCATTCGTCATAGTTCTTAGGTTCCTACTTCCTTGGTTCTCCCTTCCTTTCATGAGCCATACTCATTTCCTTTGAAACCCAGTCGCTATGAACTTTACAATGATCCCACCTGCTGCCAATTTGATTTGAAAGTCGGCTTTGTTTGGGCACATTCAGGATCTGCTTCTCACTCTCAAGAGCCTTCCTCTTTAATGATTGTAGACCTTTTCCCACGAAGCCACTACTCCAACTCATTATATTTCTATTGAAATCTAATATTTCCCTCCTTTGTATGAGTTACATCATGAAGAATGAGCGCCCTCAGTTCCACATTCTTTTCTAATGTTTCTTGCCACCTCACTTTTTGTCCTGTCAGGACTGCACAGTTTGCTAACCAATCTGCAACTCCATTGGCTTCGTGATAGTTGTGGGTTATAGTCACTTTATCAAATTTTTTTATTAAGGTTTTCATCTCCATAACCATAGCCTCTATAGTCCAAGACATAGTATTTTTATTGTTAAGAATATTTATGATGTTCAATGAGTCCCCTTCTAGCCACAATTTGGGATATCCCGAATCCACAGCTATTTTGATGGTCTGAAGGGCAGCAGTAGCTTCGGCAATGTGACAATTTGATTTACCAATGGGGATTGCTATAGCATCAATTACCTTTCCTGTATGGTTTCTCAAGACTCCACCACAACCTGCATTCCCCAGATTCCCTTTAGCAGCGCCATCAAAGTTTCCTTTAATCCACCCTTAAGGGGGAGCATTCCATGTAACTTCTAATCTGGGATTATCAAGTTTACCTTTAGAATTTTCTGTACTTAAGGGATTATCCACTTGGAGAGCTGAGCTTGGATTCTTTTGTGATAAAAAATTCTCCTTAATAGCTCTAATGATGTTCTGTCCTACCACCCATCCAGGGAGTTCTTTATTTCTAAAAATTTGGTTATTTCTTTCCTTCCATATTCCCCACCAAATATGGGGAAGAGTAAGTTTCCATAAAAAAATAACTTCAGAAGAGTATGTTCTATGTTAAAAGACTATACTTTATAAGTTCTATGTTAAAAGACTATACTTTCTAAAAATGACAATCAAATTGTTGATAATGAACTTCAAGATATTTTTACTTGACTCTTGTTTACTCCTCTTCAAGATTCTGTCATGTTTGATCATTTCAAATCATTTGATGAATTGTGTCATATAGTTAAAGAATGTAAGGTCAAATTTATTACATTAAATAAGCTCAAGTATAGCTCCAATTCTCCTTTTAATTCAACCATAAAGTTTCAAGGCAATCCTAATTATAAGAGTAAAACTAATGATATAAAACATGAGGGTAAATTTATAGTAAATTATATATCACAACCACCACACACTCTTTAACTACAAACTCTAAAAAGGAGGCAATTATCAATTCTACCTTCACATCATCACGTGCTACTACAAAAGTTTATTGAATATCATATTATTACACTTCCTACATCATTAAAAATAGATCCATCTAGACCTAAATCTAGAATATTTTATGGGAATACATTTTGTGATTATCATAGATGTGTTGTACTTTATACTAATAGATGTATGAATCTCAAGCACAAAATTCAAGACCTCATTGATGAGAATATTATTGACATTTTTACATTAATGAAGAGTCTAAGCCACAATAAAATGAAAATGTAAAGCTCAAAATGTATAAAGAGATTTTTTCAAATCATGAAACATAAGATAACAAGCAAAATTATTAATTAAAATATCCATATAAGTCTCATCCTCCTCCATTATATGGGAATCCACTTGATAACATCCATTGTAAAATTAAAATCAAGATAACATCACATCCATATATTGCATTCAATGATTTTAAAATTATTAATGATGATTATAGTAGATATTTATTATTCATTGGAGAATATTTTAGCATATAACCAATCCATAGTGTCAATAGAGATAATGGATAAAGGGAAAATGTGTGTAGCATAACACTTATACATTATCTTAGTTATAAGGAGCAAGATATACAACACATGTCTATAGTTGTGAAAGCATTTGATGGTCATTAATAATATATTAGTGTGCATATCATATTTTTATACAAGTGGGGCCTCTCATATTTACCACTCCTTTCATAGTGTTACCAAGCACATGGGTCTTTGATATGTTACCAGAAAGGCCTTAGTTATCAAAAATTATACCAGTTCCTTCTATAATTCACAAATGTATAAAGTATATTAATGATAATCAAGTGGTTAAAATTTTAGGCATTCAATATGAATATCCCATATCACCAATGATACTTATTACTATGCCAAAACCATTGGTTGATACATTTATTGAGGAAATTGGTAATGAATTAGTTTATAAAACTATTCAATATCTTGATTTACATTCAAACAAGCATATTCCAAAATCAATTTTTGTACCAATTTTTTAGCATGATAATATTTAAGTTTATTCACATAATCATGGACATAAATATATCATAGTTTATCAATATATTATTAAGCATAATATGATCTCATATGATCATGTTGAATTGGCTAGAAAGAAAAATATATCTACCCCTAAGTAGAAAGTGGCACATATTATAGGGTATTTATATAACACACAATCACAATTTATTTAGTAGGTTAATATATAGGTACAAGTTATTCCATCATATCATCCCATGCATGAGGGTATATGTTTAGTATGAATAGTGATTCAAAGGCTTATTTTACAACACATAGTTCTTATTCATATTCAAAACCTTCTACACTTGTCACATCTTATGTTATAAAAGAGCTTGATCCTTCTTATCAAAGAGTTAAACACACATATGAGCATCTTATTGATGAGATCATTAGTTTGATAAATGGTTGGGATAAGGACCTTGATTATATTTTTTGAATAGTACCTATTTGTGCATATCTTATTTGATCCTTGAATTTATTGCCTATTCTTTTACACCCAATCCATTTTTTTCTAGCCCTTGGCTTTATGTTCATTTTTAAGAACTTTTTACCTTACCATTTTAACCCAAATTTAACAATCCAAGACAACTATACTACCAATATTTTAATTCAAATCATTCATGTTAACTTATTTGATCATTGTTTACACATATATACATGTTTTATCTTTCATTTTTACTTTCATGATTACATATATCTACTTTAACATGAGATTATATGTCCATGATTTCCATCTATGCCATATAAAAACCTACATTAGGGTAATCTCACTTGCCTTTATCCTTCTCATGCTTTGTTTAGGGTTTTTCTAATCTCCCCATCCTTCCATTTCAAAACTTTGTTTTACAATGTTTTTTCCAAGATATTTCATATTTAACCTATGCAAGATTTAATTTAAAAATATGTAAAAATTATAAAATCATTAATATATGATAAAAAAGTAAAAACCAATCAAAATATTCAAAAAAATCAAAATCAAGATGTATGGTCATACTTTACTATTGTTAAATTACATCCTTTTCTTAAGTCGTCTATTTTTATGTTCAATATATAGCAAAATTCATTAAATTTTAAATACATAATGATTATTACAAGGTATCTAAGTGTTAAATAGAGCACATTTATATACAATCATAAATTTTTCATATGCATAAGAAGATTTCTCGATTGAAAAATCTTGCATACAATTAGTCGAGACAGAGCCACAGCAGTCAGATAAAGATGCACTATGTCCCTATTATTTATTATGGGCATATCCATATGTATTTTTCATCTCTATTTTCAAGCACAACACAATCACATGGACTTATTACATAAATTTTTAATCACATAACAAAGAATATACTTAGATATCAATTTGATTTCAAGCTTAAGGCATACTTTTCCATGGTTTTTTATGTTCGATTATCCTTGTTCCCAACAACCTTGATCAACTAGGGGAATTTATTAATTATATACAAATAATCCTACATGTTTTATTCATCCAAAACATTTTTTCCATGTAAACCAGTACAAAAAACACGTCTCTTTTTCACTCATACTTTACATGTATAATAATGAATATGTCAACAAATATATATATATATATATATATATATATATATATATATATATATATATATATATATATATATATATATATATATATATATATATATATATATGATCAAAGTATGATAATCTCATTTGTTTCTATGATTATTTCATATGGTTATCTCATTACATCACATGATTTAACTTATTTTATTATTGTATGTGACCCTTGGCCTTGTGTATGCTCACTATACACCTTCTTGATTGTATGACAGCATCATTCCTTATATGTGTGGACCTTAACCTACTATGATTGTGTGATATTCACATGTCCTTTATATTTAAAATTTGGGATTTATGTGTGATGTTTATGTATTTTTTTTAAAATCCTAAATTAGATGTGGATCCTAATATGGGTAGATGGGGTTAATAATATAAAAATGAATAAGCATAATGGTGATAAAAATATCTATAGTAGGCTAATTAACTACAAAACTCAGATAGAACATATATATTTTTTATTTCTAAGTATTTTAAAAATGGAGAGTATAACTATGATAGATACTGAAATGATAATGAAATAAGATACTTATATAGTTATGATGCTAATATGGATATGGATCTATAATAAGAAGGAAGTAGAATGGAAGAATTTTCTATAACAATCACCAAATTATAGATTAAATGAATTTATATCCATAGACACTTACATCATCTTGGGATGGTTATATTGATTTTAATATTTAGATAAAATACATGTGTGTAGTGTAGAATACCTATTAAAACTAGATGTGAGCACCTGGATGCTTTTAGGTTTGTTAACATATTAAGTATAGTGTATTAATATCTAGGTCATGGACTATCAATCCTGATTAAATGATTAAAACCCTAATTCTTCATATTCATAGTGACCTTGGTAAAAATGGGTTAGTGGATTCACAATGTAAATCTGCCCTAAAGACCCCTCTGTCAATGAGTGTTACCTACATATCTAGTACTCTTAAGAGGTCATTAGACTTATATAGTTATCCCCTACATGTTGTATTATGTGTGAATCATTAAATTTATGATAATCAAGTATAATAATGGCATATATTATAACTTTCAAAATATAGATCTTGGTCTGATCCTTTAATACTTAAAAACTATAGATGTGTTTTCACTATGACTAATATGGAAATAGGAGAAAATAGGGAAGCCTAACTTTATCAAGTGATTGATTGAATGTTTTTGATAGGTTGTCTTGTTCTGTGCTAGGTAAAGAATTAATGAAGCTTTATCTTGTATTTACATCAATCCCCTTGGATAAGTAACTCATGTTAAATCACTTAGGCTAACCATTAGGATTCATTTCATTTGAAAATTAGATGAATTTAGGGCACTGAATACTTATATAAAAGTAAGACACCTGTGTTGACATAGGTTTTTTATAGGATTCTAGTGCCTAAGGAGTATGAAAATAGGTACAAATGATATGCCCTAAAGGGATAAATATATTGACCTAAGGCTTTTGGGATATGTAAGCTACACTCGATCAATAAAGGATTTTTTAAGTATACCTTAGGAAATCCCACATCCCTTATTTTTTCCCCATTTTATAGTTGATATATTTTATGTGATTGTGTAGGACTAGGGTATTAATTTTATGGGTATTTTACACATCAAATCAAGCTATGCATAGAGATAAGCCATCAAAATATTGAAGTGAATAAGGCCACATTTTAAGATCTAGCACACATTCTATCTAGATAAAGTTACAAAGTAGATAATAATGTACTATGACATTATCCACCTTATTCAGTCATGTCTCAGTATATAATTGTTATATTTTATAATATGTATATATGTTTTTATGTTATTTAAAATAGATAAAACTTATATAAAGTTAACATTCTCTAAATTAGTCTACTTTTTAAGGACAAATCACTAACCCTAGCCCTAGTTTCCATTTTTAATAATTTACAACTTATATAAATTATATAGATCTTTTTATTTATTGTATTATTTATTATTTAAATTTATATATCATATTTCAATAATTTACATATATAATTAGAGTTAATTGTTTGTTCTAATTAATTCTAGTGTAAATAGCCTCAAAGAGAAGTAATTGCTTAAATTTTATGTTGAGGAGTTTTAATGCCTCAACCACCAATAAAGATAAATAAGTGTTACAAGTTGAGTGACATATAATATTCAACCCTAATAATATAAATTCCATCATAACTATTTTTTAGAATCTTGAAAAATGTTTGTATGTCAATTTGGAACCCTGAAATAGGTTTGTATGAAAAGGTGGTACCTTAGAACACTTTATAAAAAGATGAAACTTTGAGTCAACCACTCTAGGTAAATTTTAGATCTAATGTGATTAACTAGTACCATAATTCCATATAAATACATAATATATAAAAGTATTTACATGAAAAACATTCATGTCCTAATCTAATCTATTTTTGTAGAATGTCATGATATTTATGTCATAATGTCTTAGAATTTTTTTGTCAATCCATTCGATTTGATAAAATATGATGAATTTGACCCATGTAATTTATTTCATAATGATATATAATATGTCAATTTTTATTCATAATCATGTATAATTCCACACTGAGGCCTCACATATGCCTCAAGTTACTCAATATATCCCAATTTGAAAAATTAATCTAACCTAAAATATGAATTATGTATTTATGAAGTCTGAATACTTAAGAAAAGCCCACTATATACCCCCATTTTGATATGATGGATGAATCCTAAGAATCAATTATCCAAAAATAATTAGGTACATGCATCATGTATTATATGTAAAAATGTAATCATATTAAGCATATATACTAACATGATAAGATATTTCATCATATTAATATTTGATAATTAAAGCACATATAACACATGTTACTGAATGCAATGGTAGAAAAGTGTCATGTCAATCAGATATATAAATTAAGAACACAATAATAAGCATCACAATAAATAAATGATAAACATCATGGAATCACACATAAAATAAGAATGCATGATAGCAATCACAAAACCAAACTCAATAATAATGATATATGTATCCACACATATCGACACATAATATCATGATAATGAACTAAAGACATGACTTGAATATGACTTGTATCTAACCCAACATGAGAACACCATGTATGTGATATATACTAGATGATCTTTTGACATAATTAATGCACGATGTGACAAAACACTATTAATGCACCCATAGAGCACACAATATACTGCACATTAATGATCACATAACACAATAATCAATAACATGAAATGCACATGGAGTAAGCAACATTATTTCATATAATAAATAAATTTCATCATATAGTATAGTAAAACACAATATCCATAGGAAATAGCACCCTAAAAAGTATACACAAGATCAACTCATGTATGATCTACTATGATCAAATGATTAGTTTGATGCCAATATGGGCACTTTAGGTCTATTTTTAGAATTAGTATATTTTTATTTTTTAGGGTTTTTGTATTTTTATTTAATTTATTTATGAATTTAATTTTTTTTTTCAATTTGATATACTTTATAATGATTTCCTAAAAAATAGCTAGAAGTGACAATTAACTACAAATTCATTGTGGTTCACTGTAATTCACTTTGGTGTACTCTAGTTAAATATTTGAGTACTTAATTGAGTCAATCATTATCCAATAATTTGAAAATATGAATCACATGGTTTATTATTTATATGACTTAAATTAAAGTTAATTTGAGTTAATTTTCTTTAATTAGCTTAGTTAGTTGACTAAGATGACTTTCTAGTTACATGTTTGACTTTATTATTAAAGAAGGTTCTTGCATGATGTAAAAATATTTATAATGATTTAAATTGAGTTTATTAATTATAGTTATAATTTTATTTTATTTTACTTAGTTTTATATTAGTTATTTATTATATTTTCTAGTTTTAGATTTAACTTGCAAGGCAAGTTATCTTGTAATAAGCTTATTCTAACTTTATTTATTAATAAGAATTACACACAAAGGTTTTTTAGTGCATTAATTCAAATTCAGGAGATTATTGTATGTTTTATCTCTAATATTATTTTAGGTATACAATATTTTTGACCAGAAATCACATATTTTCAAATTTGAAGCTATTCATTACACTTTTTTTATCAACAATTTCACTCACAACATAATTAATTTGACAATTAGTTATTCTGAAACTTTTTTGTTGATACATAGATTTAATATTAGAGTGAAAAAAATATTATTTTCACTCATAAAATTGTTTAAAACATTTATTTGGTATCATATCCATGTATAAACAAGGTTCAAAAAGTTTTTCAAGTCATTTTTAGAAGGTACAATGGCTTTAGTGAATTCTTCTTCCATGAATATTCCTATTTTCAAAGGTGACAACTTTGAGTATTGGAGAGATCAATTGAAAATAATTGTACTTTATAAAGTATTTTGGGAGAATGTTCTCCATGGGTACACATCAAATCAATATTTGAACATCTTGACATAAGATCATATAAGAACAAACAAGGATAGAGAAAAGGGAGATACACAAGCTTTCTTCTATATTCAAAGTGCCATAGACCCAAACATTTATCCAAGAATTGTAGGATGTAAGAATGCCCATGAGGCATGGAATACCTTGAATCCTCAATGTCAAGAATATATTAAGGTAATAAAATCAAAAATCCAAAACCATAAAATGAATTTTTATAATTTGATAATAGTAGATTCTAAAGGAGTTGGATATTATTGCATAAGGGTAAATGATTTAATTCATAGAATCAAGGAAGAGAAACTATACAAGATAGTGTTATAGTAATAAATATTTTAAGATATTTAAACTAGATATGATTGCATATTATGATAACTCCTTAAGATTATAAATACGTGAACACAATAAGTGTTGATGATTTATTAGGTTCTCTCTTGTCTCATGAGGATAAGATGAGATTATATCTAGGAGATATAGAACAAGCACATGAAACCAAGGCAAGGGTTTTAAAGAACAAAAAAATAAATAAAAATTATAATCAAGTGAGTTTAAAAAACTCAAATTCAAAGGGAAAATATAAATAAAACTTCATAGGTAAGATAAATAAATAATTTATTTGTAATTACTACAAAAAAAAGACACATGATAGATGATTGCATGATACTAACAACTAAGAATCAAGCCAATCAAGAGAGAGAAGTGAAGGATTTTTAATATGGATAAATTGAGATTCAAAATGGATCAATTATTATCTCACATATTTTGTGGAAATATATTAATAATTTTTTTTTCTTAATTTAGGTTTCTCAAATCAAGTGATAAGTCAAAGATGATTTCAACAAGTTAGATGATTCCTTCAAAATCCAAGAGCAATTAAGAGATGGAAAGTCAATACAAGTTAAAGGAGACGGTATAATTAAAATTACCATAATTAAATTTATATATGTCATAAATAAATTGTGTCATCCTATTAAATTTGATTTCAAGGGTCTATAAATTTCTACATAGGTTTCTAGTTCATCAAGAAATAATACTAGCTCTTTGCAAGAGACTAGTCATCTATCCAGATCAATACCTAACAAGAACAAGTGTTTGTTGAATCCTAATCCAGCTAATAAAATGTTGGATAAAATTATGAGAGGATTATCAAAAGGATAAAACATCAAGAAGGTAACTTATTTTATGATGTTTATGATGAAAATACTATGTTTGCATTATCATTGGTGACTAGTGAACCTAGAAGTTATGTAAAATCTAGTCAAAAGAAAGAATGGGTTGATGCTATAAAATTAGAGATATATTTAATTGAGATGAATGGTAAAATATAATTTATTTCAAAATCCACTATAAAAATATGTCATTTCTATAAATTAGGTCTACAAGACCAAGGTTAAAATTGGATTCCTTAATGGAGTGATTGAAGAAGAAGAATATGTGGGGCAAGCACAAGGTATTGAAGTAAATGGTAAATAATTTTGGGTATAAAATTTGAATAAGGACATTTAAAATCCTAGAAAAGTTACAATATATTAGTAATAAATAATTTATAGATGGTTATTGGATCCAAGCTTTGTAAGAAGTCAAAATGAACTAACTCTTTACATACAAGAATTAACTTCTAATGTTTTATATGTTTGTCTCTATGTAGATGAATTGATATTTACAGGTAGCTATGTGGAGATTTTTAATAGGTTAAATGAAGATATGAAATAATATTTTGAGATGACTGATCTTAGAATTATGAAGTACTTTTTTGACATGGAAATTAATCAAATGAAAGAGGAAGTATTCATTTGTCAAGCCAAGTATGCCTAGGACATGATAAATAAGTACAATCTTCAAGATTACAAGCTTACATACACTCCAATTTCAAGTGAATCAAATATAATTATGGATTTTATAACTCCATCTAATGAATGGAATTTTAGAATCATGGTGGGAGGTTTGATGTATCTCACTATGATTAGACCCGATATCAGTTATGGTGGGCAAACTATCACTTAAACATTTGTAAGTAATTAAGATAAATTATATATATATATATATATATATATATATATATATATATATATATATATATATATATATATATATATATATATATATATATATATAATAGGTACTTATATTAATGTTATTAATCTCATAAAAACAAGATATTTATGTATAATTAGATACAGGCTTCATATTGGGAAGGATCTCTTGATAATAAGAAGTCAACTTTAGGTTCTTACTTCAAATTAGGAAGTGGGATAGTTTTTTGGTATTGAAATAAATAGGATAAAATTACATTATCCTATAATAAATATACATATAAAACACTTAAATCATATTTAAAAAAATTAATATGGTTTATATTTCTGAAGATCCATGGAAGACTAAGGACATGATAGGAATCTCACCTCTTTATATAAAAGGGAGGAATGTTGGGTTTGATGCCAATATGGGCACATGAGTTATATTTTTAGATTTAGTATTTTTTTAAAGGTTTTTGGAAGGTTATTTAATTTATTTGTGACATTAAATTTTTTTGGTCACTTTGGGACACTTTCTAGTGATTTGTTAAAAAATAGCTAGAACTGCCAATTCATTGTAGTTCACTTCAGTGTACTCTAGTTCAATGTTTGAGAACTTAGTTGAGTCTAAATAATTATCCACTAATTAAAAATATTAATCATATGGTTTATTTATTGTATGAATTAAATTAAATTAAATTTAATTTAATTTAATTTAATTATCTTAGTTAGTTTACTAGGATGACTTTCTAATTGCATATTTGACTTTACTATTAAAGAAGGCTTCTTACATGATGTCTAAACATTTATAGTGAGTTAAATTAAGTTTATTTATTAAATTTTTAGTTTATTTTAAATTCACTTAGTTTTATAGGAGTTATTTATAATATTTTATGTTTTTTTATACTTAACTTGTAATGCTACTTATCTTGTAATAATCTTATTTTAGCTTTCTTTATTAATACAAATTACACACAAAGGTTATGCAATGCATTAATTAGAATTAAGGATCTTCTTGTATGTTTTATCTATGATATAACTATAGGTATATAATATTTTATACCATCAATCACATATTTTCAAGTTTAAATCTATTCATTACACTTTTTGATCAATAATTTCACTCATAACAAAACTAGTTTAACAAATAGTTATTATGGATTAGTATAAAAATATAGAACCTAATATGTGTGGAAATATACCCCTAGTGTAGGTATGCCCCAAATGTATAAAGTTATCCCCTAGGTTTAATAAATGTCATGCATATATGTGTCTATGAATCATATGTAACCTTTATATATTACATCTCACTCATTTATACCATGAAAAACATGTGCATACAAGTTGGATATGTAATTCAACATGTATAAGATAAATAACATTAATCAATCATGTATATTATCAAAACATGCCATGCATAGATTTTGGTTTTATGTTTTATATTTTTGTATTTTTTGTATATTTGAATATTTTGAATTTAAATACACATTTATCTAACTAATAAGGACCAAGAAGAAAATATTATAAAATAAAATAATATAAGTTATTTTAACAAAATACATAACATATGTCAACACATAATATGCACCAACTGTAATAACAAATTAGTCTCGAGGAAGTGAAGGCAATCAATGTGACCCCACTTTATATGTGAAACATAGAATCATGTCTCAAAAGAGCATGTAGAGATAGGAAGATGTATGCTCTAAATAGGCAAGAATTGATATATATGCACATGTAATAATATGTAGTTGTTTTACCTTATATTGTATTTGGGTTACCTAAATAAGCTAAAACCTTTTGAATATTTAGATTTTATAAGATATATCTAAATTATACAATTGTGAATGTAAATAGTAGAGTAATATTGATTTCTTAAATTTATATATATATAAATGACCAAGAGGATATTAGTGTAGGTTTTTATTTTTCCATATTTATTAATTAGGGAAATTGTATTTCTTGTGCATACATGAAGTTTTCCTACATTTTTGGGATAGGCTAGCTTATGTGGAGGTGTGTGTCATAGATGTGTCATAGGTGTCATAAGAATGTCATAAGTAACTCCCTTGATGGGAGTTACTTCTCTATTCTTAGCACCTTGTCACCACCTTTCATGGAGGAGTTACATTCTATTTTTGGGGTGCCTTTTCCACCTTTTGTGGAGGAGTTACTTTCATACTCTCCTATTTGTATTCCTCACTTTGGCCATCTCATGCTAATTCAGATTTGGTTTTCTCCATTTTGTCTTGTGAAATTTATCTTCTTGTTATTGTCAAATTGCTTTAGCATCTTGTGGTGTGCACTTGTTTAACTTGTGTGATCACGTCTTCATTGCACTCACATTATCCAGATTCTGGCAACAACTCTGATATTGTATCAGAGCTTTCTCAGTAATCTTGTGTATGATCATGCTTTGAGATTATTTTGAAATCGAGAGGAGTGGAGTTTTTTATTTTTAGATTTGATCAAAAATTAAAAAAAAATATATCATTTTTGGTATCTTTGGCCTTTTGGGTGTCTTGATTGATCTGTTGTGGCTTCAATAAGATAGAGGTATTTTTTGATTATTTTGTAAAAAAAATACTCTACATTCAATTTGCTACTCTTGGATGCCACCCTGCTTTGCATTGTGTTTTGTGTGACTCCAGCTTGAGGAAAGAAAGAGGACACTTCAGCTACTCCATGCCACCTTTCTGCTTGATGTGCCACACTCCTTCCAGCTGGGTGCCTTCAATTCCAGTAGACTGAGCCTTACTACACCTCCTTTCTATAGTAGAAAAGTGCCTTCAATAGGCTGTATGATGATTTTTTTGACTAGTTTTCTATTTGCCAAGACTTCAGCAAGCATTCAACTCTACCACAGGCCATATGGCATGCCCTTCTGGTCAGCAGTCAGTGCCAACTTTAGTCTCTGTCCTTCCAACAAGTAAGCAAATCAGGTCTATTTTTTTTGGAAAAAAATTCTATGCCTAGCTTCTAATCTCTCTTTAGCAAGGTGCCAGGCCATACGGCATTTCCAGTAGGTCTCAAGTTTTGTCTTTTCTACTAAATTTTTTTAGACAGTTATTTCTTGCATATGGCGCTTCTCTTGGTTTCCCACGCCTCTTTTGGTGGGACCACTCTCTTTTTCTTATAAATCTTTTAATTATTCTGATATTCTTAAAATCAGTAATTTTAATGTTTGATTTAAAATCAAATTTGATATTAGCATTCAAAAAGGTAGTTTAGAGGTTTAATTTCAACTTGTATCTTCGACCTACGAAGACAAAGGGTGAGGCCCGAATTGGTAGGAGGCCAATTCCCCCTCACAAAAAACCTCATTTGGATTCTTCATTACATGTTGAATCCAACAAGTGGTTAGAAGGCCACTTTCTCTCCCCATAGCACGCATTTTTTAAAATGTTTTAGTGCTTTTTTTTGCAAAAACACTAGTTTACAGGAAAATTGTAACTTTAAAACCTTGCAAATGGTAGCTTGGTTTTGGGTGCCATTTTTTGCAAAAGAGCTTGTAATTCAATTCTCCACATTGTAGAATTGTTATTTTTCAAAAATGCACTAGTTTATAAAGTGCCAAAAATTTGGGTCTTTCGGGATGCATTTTCGACTGAGTCCGACGTCCTGTTTGCTTTAGTCTTGCACTGATTGCTCTAAGACACATTTTTAGCTGAGTTTGATGTCTTTTAAGCATTCACTTGCATATTTGGGGGGGCTCAATATTTTTGGGGGGGTGTGATTGCTTTTCACAACTTGCAAATTTTCACTTTCATTCTCCTTTTCTGCGTACATTCACAACTTGCAATCAACACAACTTCACCTAAATTCAACTAAAAAATGGATTCTTTTCAACTTAAACCCTTAACACCCTTCAACTATCATGAATGTAAAGTTAAAATTTCAATCATTCTTAGAAGAAAAGGGTTGTATAGGATCACCATGGGTACAAAAGTAGAACCCAAAACAGATGCTAAAAAGGTTAAGTGGTACAACCATAGTGATGAAGCCTTTGGGTTACTAAGCTTGTCTGTGTCTCCAAAACTTCTCTTCCACTTAGAATCCTCCCAATCTCCTAATGACATATGGGACACCTTAGAAATTTTTTTTGGGAAGCTTGACGAAATGAGAGGTCATGAACTCAAAAATGAACTCATAAGTCTAAGTCCTAGCAACTTTGACACCCTACAGGACTTCTTCACTAAGTTTAAGGCCCTTAGATTGCAATTGAAAGAGTGAAGAATAGAGAATAAAGATGATCGGCTTATTATTTCTATTCTCATAAAGTTAGGTCCTAGATATTCAGTCTTTGTCTCCACTTTCCATGCCACAAAAAGTGCCCTTGGCACTACATGGAAAATGCCTTCTTTGGAATCATTCATTGCCGACTTGACTAGGGAGCAAGATAAACTAATTCAGATGGGCATAATGAAGTATACTCAACCCCAATCCTTGATAGCTAGAAATGGTAAGGATAAAACTTCAACAAAGGAGAAGAAGAAAAAGAACAAGGATCAGAAGAAGAAGAAAGAAAACACTAATCCTGCCTAAAACAACATTGAGACTTCATCCTCCAATGCTAAACCTAAGAAGAAGAAGGTTAAGTGTGCCTATTGTAAAAATATAGGGCATGATGAACATAAGTACATGAAGAAACAAATAGACCACCTGACTTATCTTCTAGAGAAGAACAATATCGGTGTTCCTGAGTCCATCAAGCAGAATTCAACAACCCAAGATTCTACTAAGGCAAAAGACAAGGGTAAGGAGAAAGAAAAGGGAAAGGCCCTTGTAGCAACTATAGCTTCTACATCTTCATGCGTCATAGACTTGAGTGCTTCTCACCACATGGGCTCTTCACTAGTTGAGTTTTCATCTTTAGAGCCTTGTAGCATGACTTCAATTAGTTTGGGTGATGACACATCAATTTCCATTACAGGGAGAGGGTCAGTTGAAATGGAAGGTGGAACATTCAATAATGTTCTAAGTGTTCCTTCTCTTTCAACCAATCTCCTATCAGTGTACCAAATCACTCACATTGGTTAGGGAATGAGAGTTGAGTTTTCACCAGATTCAGTGTCTATCAGGGAGTTGCATAGTGATACTACAGTGGTAGTGGGAAGGGTAGATCACCAAGGCAGGTTATACACCTTTTCACATTTTGCATCAAATTCTTCTCCTACAACATTGCTGACTCATTTAGATGGAGTTAGCAAATTATGGCATGAGTGGTTTGGCCATCTTAACTACCGCTATCTTGAGCAACTTTGCAAACATGACATGGTCATTGGCTTGCCTTGTGTCCAATTCTCAAAAGGACCTTGCAAGTGGTGCTCCCTTAGGAAGCATCCCAAAGCAAAATTTGACAAAGGCAAAGCTTGGAGGGCTTCACAACCTTTGGATTTAGTCCATATTGATCTATCAGGACCATTTCCAAAGCCATCTTTCACAAGGGCCAAGTACATCCTCACTTTCATTGATGATTTGTCTAGGTACATTTGGATATATTTTCTCAAACAAAAGTCTGAAGTGTTTGAAAATTTTCTAGACTTCAAGGCTCTTGTTGAGAAATAGAGTGAGAAATCCATCAAGGTTCTTCATACTGATAATGAGGGGAGTATGTCAGCATCAAGTTTGAGTAGTTTTGCACCACAGAGGGGATTGATTTGTAGTGCACCGTCACTTACAGTCCTTCACAAAATGGGGTTGTAGAATGCAATAATAGGTTCTTGAAAGAGATGGGTAGCTATATGATTCACTCCAAATCACTAGCACCATAGTATTAGGCCAAAGCCATCAATTGTGCTTGCTACATTCAGAACAGGGTTCCTCATAAAGCTTTGAAAGGGATAACACCCTTTGAAGCTTGGCATAAAAGGAAACTTGATGTTGAGCACCTCAAGGTTTTCAGATCCCCAGTCATGGCCCCCATTCTAAAGAAGAAATGCAAAGCTATGGAACGTCAGTCCAAGCCTTGTATCTTTGTAGGATATCTAGATGGTATTAAGGGATATTGCCTTCTAGATCTAGTCACACATGAGTTGTTCATTGAGAGAAGTGTCCACTTTCAGGAGAGTCTTAGAGACTCAAGACTTGACACTTCTTCTCCCTCATCAGATCTACTTCTTCATGATGATTCTTCTTTAGATTTAGGTCAACCATAGCAGGTTCTTGAGCTAGAGACATCTTCTTCTTCTTTGAGTTCAGATAGTGAGGACAGTGATGTAGTGTCATCCACCTCTAGTCAGTTAGAGGATGAGGAGTTAGCCCCTAACTCACCCACTTTTATGCCACTTTGGGCCAAACAGACACTTTAGAGTGCTGACACTTAGGCAAGAGATCCCACAGATGATAGATGTACTAGGGGGGATTTTTAGAGAGATCCACATGCCTTCTTTGCTTCAGTTTTAGATCCATAGTCTTTTCGAGAGGCATCAGGGGTACCTGAGAGGGATAGTGCTATGGAGGAAGAATATTCTTCCTTAATAAAAAATTAGACTTGGGACTTGACATCACTTCCTAAGGGAAGAAAGATGGTTTGATGTAGGTGGATATATCAGACCAAGTTTGCAGCAGATGGGTCAGTTGATAAGTACAATGCATGATTGGTTGCCAAAGGTTTCTTACAGGTGGTAGGCATTGACTACTCAGAGACCTTTGCACCCATTGTAAAGATGACTTCCATCTGACTCACCTTGGCTATTACCACAATAGATGGTTGGGATGTGCATTAGATGGATGTGAAGAGTACATTTCTTCACAAAAACCTCGAGGAGGAGATCTACATGGAGTTACTGCCAAGATTTGTTCAAGATTATTCCTTAATATGTAGACTTAGGAAATCTATCTATGGCCTCAAATAGGCCCTCAAGCTTGGTATGCCAAGATGGATTCCTTCCTTCTCATAGTGGGTTTCACTAGGTGCTATTCTGATCCTAATGTCTACTTCTTGCAGCAAGATGATTCACTTTTGATTTTGGTTCTATATGTTGATGACCTTTTCATCACCGAGAGTTCTTCATCAGCTATTGCAGTGGTAAAGGCATCTCTTTAGGATAGATCTGACATGACAGACTTGGGTTTGTCGCACCACTTCCTTGGCATCAAGATCTCACAGTCATATTCAAGGATTTCTCTTACACAGCCTAAGTATGCTCTCGACTTATTGGCTCAATTTCACATGGTTGATTGCAAGCCATCTCTGACTCCCTTTCTATCAGGAGTCAAGCTTGAGACTAATTGTTCTTCACCATTGGTTGATGCCACTCAGTATCGACAACTTGTTGGTAGTCTCATCTACTTGACTCAAACTAGGCCTGACATTTCATATACAGTGGGACTTGTCTCCAAATCCATGTAGGAACCCCATGAGTTGCATTAGAAAGCATCTAAGAGGAACTTGCATTACATATAGGGTTCACATAGATACAAGATTCATTACAGATTTGGCACAGAGGTTGACTTGGTTGGATATACAAATTTAGACTAGGTTGGTGATTCTCAGACTCACAAGTCCACTTCTAGTTATAGTTTCTCTCTAGGTTCTAGCCCTATAAATTGGTCTAGCAAGAAGTAGAATGCTATTGCTATATCATCCATAGAGGTAGAGTACATGGGAGCTATTAATGCAACTACTGAGGCTATTTGGCTTCAGGGGATTCTTTCTAAGTTTGGCATTCTTATCAGGTAGCCCACCATCATTTATTGTGACAATTAGAGTACCATATAAACTTGTAAGAATTTGGATCAGCACCAACAGACCAAGCACATAGAGATTCACATGCATTTCATTCGAGAGCTTATTCATAGTCAGGTCATTGACTTGATATTTTGCCAGTCTTTAGAGCAGGTTGCAAACATCTTCACCAAACCTTTCACTGAGAACAAGGTCATTCATCTATGAGCTCTTCTTGGGGTGTGGTCTACATCTGTAGTAGCATCATCTTCAGGGGGGCCTTCTAGCCTCTTCTTTTCTTTTATGTATCTCTTTTGGGGGGGAGTTTTTTCCTATGGGTTTTCTCCTTTTCTCTATCTTATGGGAGATTACATTTGTACATGGGTACCTCATCAGGGCTAGTTGTCAGGACCCATTTTATATTTCCACACTTCCCACCTAACCTGTGCTTATGGGGGGTATTAGTGTAGGTTTTTATTTTTCCCTATTTATTAATTAGGGAAATTGTATTTCTTGTGCATACATGGAGTTTTCCTACATTTGTGGGATATGCTAGCTTATGTGGAGGTGTGTGTCATAGATGTGTCATAGGTGTCATAAGAATGTCATAAGTAACTCCCTTGATGGGAGTTACTTCTCTATTCTTAGCACCTTGTCACCACCTTTCATGGAGGAGTTACATCTTATTCTTGGGGTGCCTTGTCCACCTTTTGTGGAGGAGTTACTTTCGTACTCTCCTATTTTTATTCCTCACTTTGGCCATCTCATGATAATTCAAATTTGGTTTTCTCCATTTTGTCTTGTGTAATTTATCTTCTTGTTATTGTCAAATTGCTTTAGCATCTTGTGGTGTGCACTTGTTTATCTTGTGTGATCACGTCTTCATTGCACTCGTGTTATCTAGATTCTAGCAACAACTCCGATAGAGGATAGTATACCTATCTTGCTTCAAATTTTTATAGTATATGATAGTGTAAAATAATCAACAATGTCTTAGAATGTATCTATGGTTACTCATATCAAGAGAATGAATCTCATAACTTGCTTAGATATATTTGTTAATGCACATATGCCTACAATAATTGGATTTGTTTGTTTCCTATCATAAATTTACATAATGATTTTTTGATATATTCTATATAAATCACTAAAATTGATTGGTAAGAGGGTAATTATGTAATTTTAGAGTATTGTTAATGTGTTCATATTTAGATTTATCCTCCTTCACCTTGAAACCCTGTATACACTTATGACACTTTATTTTTTGGTAAAAATGGATTAGAGAAGATATTTTTGACATCCCCAACCACCCCCATCGAGTGGTTGAATTTTTCCTATGTCAAAATACTCTAAAGAGGGATCAAATTGCATGTATATCTCCCACCTTTGTGTGTGATCAATAGTGATATACTATAATGTATGAAATATGGTGTGGATTTCAACACTTGATAACTTATTATTTTGACCTTGTAATGGTATTTAGACTTGAAATAATGACTATTCCTTTTAGGAAGTTTTTAGATTTGGATTTTATAGGGCAATGCCTAAATTATTTTTAGATGTATTACTTACTATGTTAGTATATTTAAAAGTAAGTGATAGACATGAATACTCATAGGATTGAAGTGTATATATAAACTCTTTAGATAATTTAATTCAATAAATTACATGTGAAGCATGTGGGATAACCTAAGGGAATGGTTTTAATTTTAAAAAATAACCATTAAGATAGAATTGGGACACCTCCAATGAAGTTAGATGCTACTGGTAACCAATATCATTAGTTAACTTTTAGAATTGTATAGGATGAAAAATAATATGATTTAGAGAATAGTGATAGTCTACTTAAAATGATAAATTGTTTAGGCACAAACTAGGGAGATCTTGTGTGTGAATGATAGAAAATAGAGAAGGTCAAGCTCATAGATAAGTGAGTAATTAGGAGAGAATGCGAGCAAGGGAAAAATGTGTATCAAAAAGTAATGTATATTAATGATTGGTCAAAAATATCATTTTAAAGTGCCTAATACCAAATTTATGTGTCTAAAAATTTCCCATTTTAGTTTAGTATCAAAATCATTAGATTAAAAATAAAAGGTGAGAAATTTGGTACCTAAGTGTAATAAAATTTGGTGTCTTTAGGTATATCATGAGTATCAAAATTATTCCATGAAAAATTATAATGAAACATGTAATAATTGGTGTTTACTCACCATAAAAAATCTAAAGTAATTATTCAAATGTTTGTTATTGAAAAACCAAGGAATGAATATACCTATATGTATGCATACAAAATTTACCTATAAATTAATTGAATAGTGGGGGATAATGTCCCAAGGAAATTCAGGTGTTGAAACCTTGGGTTGGGAAGATATATGATCCAATCCTCCTTGAAGATGGATAAGTGATTATAAGTTAAGATACATAGAATTTCAATCATGCTACCCATTATAATCTTCTAAGAATGGAATCCAAATGATTTATAATAAATTTGAGAAGTATGAATCGACAATTATAGATGGATTTTAGAATCAATCAGTGTAAATTAAGTAACATGAGTAGTCTAAATCAATATTTTTAGATGAATTTTAGATTTAGACTTTATGTATGCCTAAGTATATCTTAGTAATTTAGAGTAAATATAATTAAGTTTGAGTAAAGTTGAGTAAATATAAGTAAATCTGAGTATATCTAAGCAAATTTGAGATATGAGAGGACATAACTTGTCACCCAATATAATATCTTGTGTATTATAATTCATGATATTATACTATATGTCAATCCCTCATAATCCTATAGAATATCTCACATATGCCTCATATATGACCCAATCTAAAACTCATGCAATGTGAGTCATATAACATCTCTCTCTCTCTCTCATCTCTCTCTCTCTCTCTCTCTCTCTCTCTCTCTCTCTCTCTCTCTCTCTCTCTCTCTCTCTCTCTCTCTCTCTCTCTCTCTCTCTCTCTCTCTCTCTCTACACACACACACACACACACACATGCCAATGTGAACCATGTAATCTAACCTAAAAATATAAATTATCTATTTGTGAAGGTTTGAATATCTATAGAAAGCCCACTATGTATGAACCCATTTTGAGTTGAGGGACATAGCCTATAAATAATTCATCTCAAAATAAATGATTTGTACACATCATCTTATATATAAATTTTTTTAAACATTTAAAACTTGTGCTAACATGGGTAGATTAAGTCATCATAGAAAGATCAGATTATCATACCATTTATGCAACATGTGTCATAAGGCATACATGTTTCATGTAAAATATATATAAAATTGATTATTATAGTAATATTCATCACAATATTCATCAGATAAAAACTTAAAAAAATAACCTCACAAAATGCTTGATATGTATAAAATAACCTCACATAAGTAGAATCATGTATGATATTAATCACAACACCAAAGTCTCAATAAATAATCCTAGATATATCCACAAATAGTCACATGTGATGTAATGTACATGACATATATAAATCAAATAAACATGCATGATAACACGCAATGTCACTTAGAGGAAGATTCATGCATAAAATGAGTCACATAATGAACACTTCATGTCACACAAAGTAAGATTCATAGACAAAAAAGTCAATGTCATGTAGAGTAAGAGTCACATATAGAATAATAAATGTTACATAGATTAAGATTCAAACATATAACAATCAATGTCACATATAGTAAGAGTCATACATAGAACAATCCTTGTCACATAGAGTAAGAGTTAAACATAGAAAAATATATGTCACACAGAGTGAGAGTCACACATAGAATAGTCAATGTTATACAAAGTAAGAGTCATATCGAGAAGAATTAAAAAAATATTAAAGATAACACAAATGAATACAAAATCAAGGATCACTTCAACCCACACTTTTTGAGCATGGTCATTGATGTTAGGTTGTCATTGATGTCAATCTTGGTCATGATTCATAGTACATTAATGACAAAGTGATCAAATTGATGGTTTGGAGAGTATTTGATTTAATAGGTAAATGATGGATGATATTGATGATATGGACATGTTTCAAAGACCCTGTGGGATGTTATGAGTGCTTATAATGCTTATGGAAGTGAATGGAATTCATCAGAATAGTCATATGAATATCTAAACTTGATTAGTCATCTTGACAAATAAATATAAGTGAGAAAATTGATGATGTCATATTTAAAATGTGTGAAAGTTTCAAGAGAAGTTTGATACATGGATGGATTCCCCTATGTGAGGAGATCATATGGTTCAAATTTTAGGTTATGAGGTTAAGCATAGAAAAAGTTGTTAAGATGAAAATTTGGATTCTCATATAGAGTTTACTAAGTTACCATAGCCAATTTTTTATTATTAAATATCTATGGTGAGAATTTATTCAGATCATAGATCTAATGGTGAGAATTTAATCTGATTAGATAAGGATCTAATGGAGTACATGATCTTGTCAGTAATGATCTAGCAGTACATATTTAGTCAATATGTCAAAGATTTTAATATTTCACACACTAGTGACAAGTGTCACAATCTTAGAATCTTTGACATAAGATCAATAACATGTGGGTGTTCATACATATAGAGATCGATGGTGCAGGTTGAGTCAAAGATTCAAATGTGCATAAGGCATACAAAGCTACCAAGTGGCACAATCATGAGAGCTCAGATCAAAGATCAATGGTGAAAATTACAAGGTAAATACTAAAAATGGATAACTACATGTTTATATTTTAAAATTTTATAGGGATCATGAGATAATGGTCAATGTGTCTAATGTTTATTGTTAACATAGTGACCATTGGAATTTGAATTCAACCAAGGAAAAACTAGTGCTCAGTATTTTGCTTATATATTTTGATCCAATAAAAATTTCATGGTTGCATAAAAATAAAAATTGTTAAAAGACTTTAGGATGCATCCATAGAATCTAGTTATAAGGTTTGAATATTTATATAATAAAGTTTATTGAGCTCCAAAGTTGATTATGTGTTTGACCATGGTTTGTATGTGATCTGAGAAGGTAATTGAAGAGTTCTTGATAGTATTTTGATGTGTCAAGATGAAATATATATTGGATTTATAATCCATGAAGACTATCTATATGGATTTTAAATGTTTTATCAATCCATATTTAGTATGAATAAAGGCTTAGAATTTGACTATGTTTGTTGAATATATTAGTAGATTAAGTAATCACTTTACAGAAGTGAGTTGGAAGATTTATGAGTGTAATTACAGAATTAAATGAGCATGGATATGTTATATATGTCTCTAAGGATTATGAAAAGGAATATTTTTTCCTATTTTTCCCTTTATTATTTATGGAGAGTCAAAATAGCCTGACTAAATTTTGACTGTGTGTGACGAGTCTAAGTGGTCATTTTGAGAGAGTTGATTTGAGTGCATAGAACCTATTGTGAAGAGTCTAAAGCATATGGAGTTTTAAAAAAAGGTAATAAAGGGTTAAACCATGTGACATAATCATATTTATATGTGAAATACTTGTGTGTTTGCTTCAAAATTTTGTGACTGTGTTTTTTTTGTATATGAAGACCTGAAGAGCAAGGATACATAATTAGTATGTTTGAGTGTTGAGTTGTTGTTCTGGGTGGCATGGACCTATGAGGGATTAATTAGGCCATATTATAAATAGGTTTGATGTGTTTTCATCTTTGGTAAATGATGAAGGTGGTCTAAGTATTCTCACATATAACGTGTGAGTATGAAGGCCTAATTGTTTTAGGTCTCACCAAGACCTAATGGTGGTTTTGGGGATAATAAGGTATTGTCCAACCTAAGGAGTGTGTTTTTATTACATGTAACATTTATAAGGACCTATTTTAAAGGTTTTTAAAATAGTTATATGAACTTGGCTGACTAATATGGTTTAAAAAGAAGAAAGTGGTATAGATATAAAGCATAATTGGACTATTTATGCTAGTTATATATGTGTGGATTTAATCAAAGAAGAGAACATTTAAAATATAGGGTATAGGTTAGTTAGGACCACCAAAGGGTGAGTAATTTCATATGTTTATCTGATCAAGTTGATGTAGGAGGACACATACGTCATTGGACCTAATGAGCCTTGAAGAGTTAGTTTGAGTGAATGATCCATAGAGGCAACTTAAGAGAGATTAGAAGTGAAGAATGGAAATGAAGGTGATCATCACCAATTGAAGAGTAGAAATAGGTATTCAAGGTGATATATTTATGTAGATGAGTGGGTACTTCATTTCCTATGGGGTTGGTTCCTCCTTACAAGGTAAAGATTTCTAAATGTTTAGTTGTTGTAGGTGCTCGGCTAGATAGGGGTAGTAGTTCCCTGTGGGATTGGTACTTCACTAAACTAAGGTATGGGTGTTCCTTGATCAGTTGATACTATTATAAATGTTGGATCTTGTTTTATAGGACTATATTCAATCTTTGAGGGTTCAGTGGGTTTTATCCCCCAAGAGGGTTTTTCACATATATTATGTGTTCATGAGATGCATGCTCTTGTGTATGTTTTGGATGCATGTGCTTTCATGTTTATATTTCTTGATAAATTTGATGTATGTTGAATGTTTAAATAGTTAGGAATTGAATTGGATTATCTTCCATCATTGATTCACTTCCTTTTCATTGATTGTACCTCTAAAAATTGGTATCAAATAAGGACCTTCTATACAAGTTTAACCACTTGAAGGTGATCTAAGGTACAATATGGCTAAGAAGTTGAAAAAAGAGAATCAAGAGTTGAAGGCTCAGGTAGAGGTTACTTATGCATGTATAAAATCAAGTGAAAAAAAGTGTAATCAACTCAAGGCATTTTTTTAAAAGTACAGAGGTAAGATGAGAGAGTATGATCAAGAAAAAACTCAAAATAAGATCATGGCCTCAAACTTTAAATCTATTATGGATGAGTGAATTAACCTCAATAAGGAGATAGATTCCTTGAAAGTAATCTCAATATTAAAAGATGATAAAAATAATATTGACATTCTTGAGGAGAAATTAAGGGTTATAAAGAAAAATCTAAGTTTAAAAGAGGAAGAATGCAGACATCTCAAGACTCAATTAGAAGAAACAAATGCCAAGTTGAGTTCAAAGCAAGGTGAGAATGATGAGTTGAAGTCAAATATTGATTCTATAAATATTTTTGAAGAAAAATCATGTATATTAAAGGATGACATGGCTAAAGAAACTAAGAGTGATAATAAAGCTATCCAAGTTATTAGAATTTAGTTAGAGGCTGCAAGTTTGAGTGTGAGAGCTAAAGAGGATGAGACCATTAAATTGAAAACCAAGATATATTCATTGAGGGATGAGCATGAGATGTTTATTGTCAAGATAGGCAAGATTGAAGAAGAACAAAAAAATATCTAAATAATGCAAAGAAGATGGTAGCATGAAAGACAAAAAGTCAAATCAGGTCAAAGGTAGAATGAAGAAACCAATTAGACAACTAAATGCTTCAAGGTATGAAAAATATTTTGTGGGCCATTGTTTTATTTTTCATCTTATTGGTCATAGGGAAAAGGAATATGTAAGAAGAAGTAATCAATCAAAAGGATATCACTGCCATATTCAAGAAAAAGGTATGGAAGATATTGTTTGCTACAATTGTCATGACATGTGACATATTGCTATATTATACCCCAGAATGTATAGAAAAAGACTAATCTACGTATAGACACCTAAGACAGTCAATCTTGAACATAATGAACCTAAGAGATAAGATGTTATTTATTTCATTTTTCATCAAGTTTTTCATATTGTAAGATATTGTATAAGTAAGCTCTCAAGTCATAAGAAGGTGCATGGACATCCTAGTGTGCTCAAGAAAGTTCAATCCTTGGTATAGAATCCTAAGGAAGTGAAAACCAAGAAAAATAAATTTAGTTGAGCTGAAAGGTCAAGGTGGACTACCTACTAAAGTAAAAGAGGAATCAAATATGAAGAAGGTTCAGGAATGCCAAGAGAATGTGTCATCTATCTAGATAGAAAAGGATAATCAAAAGTTTGTTCAAGTTGAGCTCAAAGAGAAGAACAAGGTGCAATATGAGAATAGTTCTGAGATAGGTATGCATTTAATAGAACATCTTTTTGTTGTTGAGTAATTTTTATGCAAAGAACATCAATTTTCAATTCTTAGTGATGAGGTTATTCCTTTAAATGAAAAGGTATGTCATGAATATTTGTTCTTTCCATGTATTGTCAATTCATTATTGAAAAGGGATAATATTATAGTGGATGATAATGTTACTTATCTCAAACCTAAGATGAAGAAATATTATAATCATATGTCCAATGAGGAGATAGAATATGAGGAGTTATGGGTAACTCTTGGGTTCACATTTTTCTAGGACATTATGGATTAGGGTGTCTTTATATAGGATTCAAGGAGATACTTAACAACAAGATGAAGCATGGTGGATGATATTTGAGATTTGGTTGATGTTGGAGGATAAGAAATATATTTTGAAAATGTGATTTGATAAGGGGGAATAATGATTTTTATGAATATACTCCAAAGTGTTGTGATTTAGAAGATATATTCAAGGATAGTGATCCTAAAGTCAAAGTTATGATCAAATCTAAAGGATGGTCTAGTTGGTCATATGATGAAGAATGAGTATGTTGGTTATCAAGATATTCAAATAGTAAATGAAGATTTGTAGGTTTATAATCAAGTATGTATGTACAATGTTGAATAATTCTTAGTAGACCCAACTCATTGAGAAGACTTGTTGAAGATGTCATGATCTAGATAAAGCATGGAGTTAGGGGTAGATAACTCAAACAACTAGAGTGGCTTGAAAAATATGTGTATGTTGTGAGGGGGAGCATATGTGAAGAGGCTTTAGTCATGATAGAAGTATGAATATGTATACTATAGTTTTGAATTCAAGAAGATTGACATGATGATTTGATCAAACCAAGTCATGTGTTTTGAAAAGATATTGAATCTTCGTCCATGATCAAATAAAGATTATGAGTTTTATAGGTAGATAGGTCCAAAGATCAGAGAATCCCAAGTTTATATTAGATTATGTCAAATAAAAAATGAAATGAGATGGAGATTGATGTTAGGGGGAAATTTCTAAGATCTATGAGTAGTTTGTCAAGTTTATGGATCAGAGAAGTCTAAATTCAAATTGGTGTATGTCAAAGTGGGGGAATTGATTGATATGATTGAAATTATGTAAGTATATTGAGTATCTTAAATATTATTTGAATACATATATGATGTTAAGGAATGATTGATGGCATATTGAGGAAGAGACCCTTTGTCATTAATGTCAAAGGGGAAGAAAGATCAGAATGAAAGAGTTTAAATGAGTAAAAAGACATTTTGAGAGTGTTTTTCCATAAAAAAAGAGGGAGATTGTTAAGCATGGTCATATATGTTAGGTTGTCATTGATGTCAATATTGGTCGTGATTCATAATGCATTAATGATGAAGTGATCAGATTGATGGTTTAAAGAGTGTTTGATTAGATAGGCATTTGGTGGATGATATTGATGATATGGACATGTTTCATAGACCCTATGGGATGTTATGAGTACTTATAATGCTTATAGAAGTGAATGTAATTTATCATCAGAGTCATATGAATGTCTAATATTAACTAGTCATCTTGACAGATAAAGCTAAGTGAGCAAATTGATGATGTAATATTTATCATGTGTGAAGGTTTTAGTAGTAGTTTGATACATGGATGGATTCTCCTATGTGAGATCATATGGTTTGAATTTTAGGTCATGAGGTTGAGTGTAGTAAAATTTATTAAGGTAAAAATTTGGCTTCTCAGATAGAGTTTACTAAGTTCCCATACTTATCCAAATTTGCATTATCAAAGATCTATGGTGAGCATTTAATCAGATCATAAATATAATAGTGAGAATTTAATTTGACTAGATAAATATCTAATAGAGTGTATGATCTTTTTAGTAGAGATCTAATGGTACATAGTCAATATGTCAAAGAGTCTAAGATTGCATGTGATGGTGACAAGTGTCACAATATTAAAATCTTTGATAAAAGATCAATGGCATTCAGGTGTTCATACAGATAGAGATCAATGGTATGTCTCAAGATAAATAGTCAAATGTATAGAAGGCACATAGAGTTACCAATGGCATAATCATGGGATGTTAGATCAAAGATCAATGGTGAACATTGCAAGGTAAAGAATAGGCTACTTATAAGGAGTTCAATAGTGCATATTTGTTTAAAGTTTTTAGGGAGCACAAGATGAGGTTAAAGTGTATGATGTTTAACATTTACATAATGACCATTGGTATTTGAATTTAAAAAAGGAAAAACTAGTGCTTATTAGTTTGCTTGTATATTTTTATCTAGAACAAATTTCATGGTGGTGTAGAAATAAAAAATTGTAAAGGACTTCAAGGCACCTATAAATAATCTAGTTAGAAGGTTTGAGTGTTCATAAATTCAAATTTATTGAGCTCCAAAGTTGATTATGTGTTTGACCATAGTCGATAAGTGATTTGAGAATGATAATTAAAGAGTTATTGATAGTATTTTGATGTCTCAAGATGAACTATCTATTGGAGAGTGTTGTACACTCCATGAAGACTATCTATATTGGACCTAATGATCCTTAAAGAGGTAGTTTGAGAAAATGATCCCTAGAGGTAACTTGATAGACAAATGTGATCATCATCAGTTGAAGAGAAGCAACAGGTGTTCAAGGTGATTTGTTTAGGTATATGAGTGGATGCATGATTTCTTAGGGGTTTGGTTCTTTCTTGGAAGGTAAATCTTGCTAAAGGTCTAATTGTTGCAGGTGCTCAACTAGATAGGGGTAGTAACTCCTTGTGGGATTGGTGTCTCACTTAAATAAGTGATGGGTGTTCCTTTATTTGTTAGTGCTGGTCTAAATGTTAGATCTTGTTTTATAAGACTGTAGTCCATCTTATAGGTTTTAGTGGGTTTTATCCCCTAATAGGGTTTCCCACATATATGATGTGTTCATGAGATGTATTCTCTTATATATGTTTTTGATGTATGTGCTTTCATGTTTATGTTTCTTGATCAATTTGATGTATGTTAAATGTTTAAAGATTTGGGAATTGAATTGGATTATCTTACATCATTGATTCAGCCCCCCCACCTCTTAGTGATTGTACCTTTAACAATACTGACATCAAACATGAATAAAATAAGCAAGGTTAGTCTACAAAATCAACGTATATCGTCATCACACATAGTAAAATATAATATCATAAAATACAATAGTCTAAGTAGTATACATATGATAAAGTCACATGTAATCAGTGTATGTATCTTAATATGATTAATGGAATGGTTATAGAAATATGTAACCTTAGTATAACAAGATGCACCTAGTGTAGGCATTCCTCCAATGTAGGAAGCTAGCCTTTGGTTTTAAGAATGTCCTACATCTAAATTCCATGTTATATATATATCTTGTATGTTTAACATCCCACTCATGTATATCATAAAACACATGTGCATAGATAAACTAGATATGTAATATACCATATATATAATAAATCATAAATGAGTCATGTAAACTAGAAACACATGTCATGCATATGTCTTGATTTTTTATTTTTTTAATATTTATATATTTTTTAAATTTTCTTATACTTACATATTTTTTAATTTAAGTGATGTTCATTATAGCCAATGATCTTGTCAATGGGATGTCCAGATGTAATACTTGGTTCAATCATTGCAGATTTCATTTGTTATGAATGAAGGTTAACATCAATTTTGATGTCTTAATCAGAGAAGCAATCATGAAATTTAGAATATCCCTCATTATTATCATAGTCAAGTTGATCATGTATATGTCATATAGTTTTAGTATCCATGGTAACCTTTAAATTTCATTGAGTTATTGGATAATGTTTTTACATTCATTGGGGGAACTATCCAAGTAATTGAAGGATTGGGTTATATCCCTAAGTCATAAATCAATATACTAATATTTTCTAGCTCAATAGTATGGTTATTGATCAAATATTGTATCTTATGTAACAAATTTATGAATCTATCAAGTGTCCTAGACATCTATGCCAATCAAAACATGCATTCATATCAAATCCCTTAGATTGTGCCTTCGTCATATCAACCTCTAATGGTGGAGGGGTATATATGAGATTACATTTGATTATTATTTGTAACATATTTTGAGGATGGTTTCTTAATAATGTAAAGATTACTCCTTTGAAAGACTACACTAACCTTATTTAAATGTGGTTGGTTTGTAATTTTATTATTAGAATCATGCCAAAATAATTAAGATTTTGAATCTTTTTTATAAATCCCAATAATTATCTTTGTAATTTTTAATTATTCTATGGTAAGAACAATATGGTCTCCATTTTTTATACTATAATATGTCATGATCTCTATGTTGAGTAGTAGGTAAATAAATTAAATGCTTAACAAGTAACATTTGTAGAGATTAATGGGTGAGATTAACATAATTAATATAAAACTTTAAAAATTAATTCATATATTAAGATATGACATTAAATCATACATATGAATGCAAAATATTGAAACTAATTCTTTTGATTTGACAAGTGGTATATTATAAAGATGGAATGTACTAAAGAGATAAATACATGTATCTTTTATAGTTTACTACTTGAATTTGACTATATTATAGAAGTGAAAATTAGGGATAACAAGCTTGTGGTCCTTTTAGTTTTGTAGCTTATTCATTGTTTGCACTAGGTCAATTCTACAAGAATTGGTTAGTATCATCAATCAATACTAACTTATTCATCATTACTAACTTATATGTAAATAGGTAATAGTGAATATATGGTCACCTATGATTGTTTTTACTTATTCCATGTTTATAATCCATAACCTTATGATGCACACAACTTAGAAATCAGCCTCATTTTCCTTAAAATACTCAGTGTGATTGTGAGGGATAGAAACCTATAAAAATAGGGAAAAGTGTAATAGTTTAAGCTAACTAAAATCACCCCATCTAATGATTAAATGATACTTACATATACAAAACTCCAATGAGGGAAATATAGCCACACATAGTTCTCACACCTAGTTTTATTGTGTAATTTTGCTCCTTTGATATATGTATGCAACTAATGATTGGATTTGATACTTGGAAATGCTTTCTTTAAATTAACTTTAGAGTGTTTTACACCTAGATTGTGGTTACTCCTAGTGATAGGTTTGAAATTTAGAAATAATAAGGAATATTTTCTTAATGTGTAATAGTATATAAGTGTCAGGTCCATTTTGAATGCAACCTTGATTTGTTTATATATGAATCCAATTGAATAATTTTTCATGCCATTGGCATGCTAAAAAAATGGGCCAACCATAAGGATGGGTTTTATTTTATAAAATATATTTTCCTAGGAATGGGTCAATTATAACCAAATTGTCTAATATGGACTAATAATATTGACTAGGTCTAGTGGAATTGACCTATGTACAAGAAGACTAAACTAAGATTTTAAACATGTATGTGTAGGATGTTTAGAAAGTTAGAAATAGTTAGTGAGATTATTATAGGTGTGTAACAACATAACATAAGGGTTGAGTCATAATATAACATGAAAGCATGAGATAATGGAATATTTGGATGTCATTTGAGTGTTTAACTTATGCATGGTGAATGTGTGTCAAGCTTGTCATTATCAAGTACCAAGAACCAAACTTAAACATTAAAAAATTACCTTTTTTATTTTAGTAATGGATATATTAAAAGGATAAAATATACCTAAGTGTGTAAAATACACTTTGTATTTAGTATGCATCTCTAATTTTGTAGGTCACTCAATAAAGAAACTTGCAATCATGTGTAGTCAATGCCCATTAGTTGACTATTTTAAATATGAAATTGAATTTTTAAAATTTTTGAAAGAATAAGAGCTAAATTAAACATATGATTTTTTGTAAACCATGTTTCCATTTAAATTTTTTGGGGATGATAATTCATTATTGAATCATTGGAGGAACTTGTGCTCTATTGGTGAAGCACATGAAAGGTGGGGTGATTGACCTATATGTGTGAATTATCTAAAATCTTGGGTTGATGAGATGCATTTATTAACCATCATGAATTTAGGGGAAAGTACATGTTTGAAAAAATTATCCTACTTATGAAATTTTTTCTTAGATGGATCAAGTCACTCCCTTTAAGCATTTATTAAACTTCTACCCCCATGACTAGTCCCTTTTTGGTCCTGACTTGATGATGCAATACAGTATCCTAAGAGGTCCTAGTGTGGTGTGAGGAGTTGAGAAAATCCTTATGCATTGGATGATAAAATTGTGGAAATATAATACAAACCTAATGAGCCTACCACATATCTCTTGTAAGCTTTTAAAACACTTTAATCAAGTTTTAAGGTGAATTTGAGATTTTGAGAAAAAGGCCTAAAAATAAGTCTAAAACTACAAGTGAAGGATCCAACAAGTTTCCATGGCATTTAAGAATTAATTTGAATTAATTAGGTTTTCACAAAGTATTATATATTATAATGAGTCAAAAATAAGGTTTATAGAAGTTATTATGCCCAAAAGACCCCCAAAAGTGCATTAGATGACTTAAGGTTACTCAAAATAAAATTTTCAAGTGAAAAAGTAACTTTTGGGGGAAGTCAAATTGGTTTTGACTTCCTCCCACCTCATTTTTTCTATTTTTACCCTTTTATACATGTCTAATAACATTTTAAGTCATTTAGAGTAGAAAAGAGGAGTTTGGGAGCAAAAGGATTCATTTTGGAGCCTTTTGGAGCTTTGGTTGAACATATTTTTAAAGATTTTTCTTAATATAGGGGCTTATATGTCATATTTAGGAATAAATGGTTTTTATAATATAATATAATAGGCCTCTAAAATCACATTCCAACATATGAACCAATAGATGTAAGGAAAACCTATTGGCTACAAACTAGGCATGAAATAGGTTTTCTACCATTAATGAAGATCCAAGCATTTAAAAAGTTTTACAAAAGGAAGGAAAGGTTATTTAAAAAATAAAAAATCTTTTCCAAGTTTTGGATTGGATATTCATTCTTCTGATTCTTCATACTAAGGAAAAACCATTTTGGGCAGTTTTAGATAGCTCTAGGAGAGCCTCAAGTCTTCACTCGGTACGGTCAGAAGAGAGAAAGAGAGAGTTGGGATAGAATATTTTGGTAATAAATAGGGATCCTAATGGAATTTCACTTTGTCTCATTATTTTTCTGGTTCATCTCTCATTATTTATTAACAATTGCTAATAATTCATGGGTGTCTAGGTGGCATACTCATATAAATAGGGTCCAAGTTTTCTTTTGTTGCCTCACTTTACAATTAAATGAGAAAGAATAGTTTTAAGGGAGTAATTTAAAGGTCAAATAGGACCTATTATAATTGGTTTCATAATCTATTTCTGATCTTTAAACTAACATTGAATTCCATGCAAAAATGTTTACAATGAATAATTTATAGGCAATTATTAAATACATAAATATTATTTAATAAAACAATAAACTTAAGGAAAATAAATTCAAGAAAATACACACCGCATTGCATAAGATTTGATTACATAATTTGGCAATGTCTACATCTCTGGGTTTTCTAACTAGCTAAACTAATTCATTATAACATGTCTGCATGTTAATGGCAATCCTTATAGAACAAAAATGAATCTAAATGTTATAGCCCTTCAAAGAATCTCAAAATTCATGGATAGATTATTCACCTTCTCAAAACACACCTCTGGATGCCCTCTAATCAAAAATATCACTTCCAAACATAAAAAATGGCAATAAAAGGCCTCAAATTTGGATACTCAACATATTGCTAGAATCGCCTCAAAAACCAGAATATTTCACTAGTTTACCTCAAAGTCCACAAATGAATCTACATGCCTCAAATCAAAGGAAGAGTAAAAGATCCTTATTCCTTAGAAATATTGGCATCATACTAAAAAATTCTTGAAAAAACTTTCAAACGTCTCCAAAATGAAAAAAATTTAACTAATAAGTTGTTCTTCGAGCAAAAATAATCTTAGTCTCTTTTCAGACTTTTCAGGAATTTCACCTCTAACTCCATTTGCACAATATTCTTTATGCCTTTAGCCTTTAGCATTGGCTGCTAATCTTTCAATACATTCAAATACAAAATTTCCCCCTTTATATACTATTATCTCCAATAGCTCAAGTAGTTAGGAGATTATCCTTTTATCCCAATGTGCTAGGTTTGAAACCCCTTTCAAATTTTTTGATGGCCATTATTTATCCATTAATCCCACATTTGTTAAGTGGGGAAAATGTGGATTATTAATATCCCATGAAGTTCATGGTTATAATTCCAAGTAATTGGCATGTAATTGTTTTTGGTGGCTTTGGTGAGGATTTCAGTGGTATATGGTAATTTTGTGGGTTTGGAGTGGTTATTGTGGATGAAACATGGCATGTTGAGTTTTCACATAGATATTTGTGGATGTAATATGGGGTCATGTGAAAACTTAGGATTACATGGGACATGAATGTAAATAATATAAAATTGGACCAAGAGTAAATAATGAATGGTGGTAAGCCACATGGTGGCTTGAGGACCTACCATGTGGTCCAATCTCCTCTCACCACTTTTTGAGCTCTCACCATGTCGCTTGTCGACGTCCAACTAGATGTTTTGTTCAAACCCCAAATTTTTTACTTTCCCTATCTGATTTTTGATGCACGATATCTTATGCATATGAGATATATTTTTCTAACCATTAGTTACACCAAAAATCTCTCAATGAACTCTATGCATTGGAACTATTCTCGAATTGTTTCATGTTGGTTAATTTTTATAGTTTGACCAACTATGACCTACTTTAAATAGCTTGACTAGAATTTGATTGACTACACAAGGAGCATATGAGCTCCATTTTTTGCATTCCACATACTATTATAAAGGACTCAATGATCCCTATGCAATGGTGCAAGTTTTGATCTACTTTAGGACCTATTTTAAATTGACCTCTAGATCAATCCTCCCCATTAAAAAGGCTTTTATCCTCAAAAAGCTGCTACTAGACTTGGTACTCAATATGAGGATCTTTTTTATGGCTCTTGCTCTCAGCTCTCGATTGGATGATCTCTTGAATGTCACTTGGTTTTAGGTCTTTAGATCTAAGACTATTGCATGTCACCTAGTGTTATAACAATCACCATTTTATAATTTCTCTCTTATGGTTTTACTTAGCCACATATAGTTTATAAACATTGCCCTTCTTGGGTCTTTACAAACATTGCCCATACTTGGGTCTTATGCATTTATAAATAATGCCTATATTTTAACATGCATACATATTTTCACATATTGAAACATACAAATTAAAATATATAACCTATCTTCTAGGTTATTACTGATGCTTCTCAGGATGGCATCTTCATGTTGCCCTATAGTGTTCCTATCTACAACATAAATGAGTAAATAACACTGAAGGCACCATCTACCTATAATTGTCACTACTGATTTGCTCATATGAGATATTCTATCACATCTTTTACAATTCTATACTTATTTTCCTTCTTAGAGTAAGTTGTCTTTCTCAGAGACAAATATGGTTTACCTAGAATAATACCACTAAATTGAAGTGGAACTACATCTAATTCAACTTCATCTAAGAAGTTATCAGTAATTTCAAACCCTAGTTTACATGTTTTGCTTACATGTACATTATTACCATCATCTATATTATCCAACGAATAGGATTAGAAATGTGGCTTAGTTTTCAAACCTAGGGTTTCTACAACATATTATGAGATTAGATTCTTTTGATAAATTTTTATCAAAAATAGCATCTATCATATATGCTTAACAATTATTCTTTTGAATAAATGTTGTGTACCTTTATAGTGTGACAATTTTTGAATTTTCACCTTCTCATTGACTATCATCTCCCTTGTTGATATTGTCTTAGGTTTTGACTGACAAGACTTTATCTTCTACTTGATTGAAGATGTAGTTATAACCTTTGCCTAGGGATTTTGTTAACTTTTCTTATCTTCTTTTGGCATTTTCCCTATAGAATTGAAGTAAAAACTCAACTTCATGTCTTGTTAAGGAAACTTCTTTTCATTAGTTTTCTTAAACTTCCATTTAGGACTCTCTTGTGCATAATAAAAAAAATACATTCAATTATTTCTTATTTAAATACCTTGATGAGTCATTTGAAGATTCTTCATTAGATTTAACTACATCTTTTGATAATGCTTCTTTCAACTGTTTAGGGTGTTTTGACTTTATTGCTTGAGTAACTCTCCAATTCAACTTCTTAGGATATTTGTCCTTCACCTCCATATCCTAATCCTACATGGAGTGGTCTCTTTGCCACTTGGATAGTATAGACAATTCCTTGACCATTAATTCTAAGGCCTTTCCCTTAAAATACCATTTTAACCAATAGCTTATAACCTATTCCCTCTATGTGTTTTTCAAATGTATCAGCACATGAACTTGATTAATGTTTAAGATTAGTACATTCAATATCCCTAACATTCTTAATATAGTTATAAGAATCAATTTCATTAGTTTCATATTCAATATGTACATCAAAAGATTCATTGATAATCTCATCATTATTTGCTTCTAGACTTACAACATCATTCTCATTGATAGGAGTATATGAATTAGAAGAATCACTGTTATAACTAGAATGTACCTTTGTAGTCTAGTTTGGTAACATCTCTTAGATGAATCCTTCATATACTACTTGATTCTTAGGATAACTGATCTTTAAAACTTTTCTAATAGGTGCCTTCCCCTTTGCTTTACTTCTCTGTTCATTCTACTTCTTGATCTATAATGAATCTTGAATGGGATGTAGTATCCAGTATTGCTTGGTAGTATGACCTTGGCGGGAACAATGTCTATAAATATTTGAATCTCCACACATCTTCTTCTTCTATCGATGTTTTAATTGAAATTCTACTCATAGGGCATTAATGCTTTATTACAGCCTATCAATCTACTGCTCTTTCCATTGCTCTACTACTTGCCAACTTTTTTTTTGAGATTGTAAGTATTGCATTATCATAGTGATAATAGCTGTAATGAAGCCTGAATGGGATGTAGTATCCAACATTGGTTGGTAGTATGACCTTGGTGGGAACAACGTCTGCAAATCTTTAAATCTCCATGCATCTTCTTCTTTTATTGACATTCCTATTGCAATTTTGCTCATAGTGCATCAATGCTCTATTAGAGCCTATTGATCTATTGCTCTTGTCATTGCTCTACCACTTGCCAAATTTTCTCTTGAGATTATGGGTATTACATTATTGTAGTGATAATGGAATTTAGTAACAAATGAGTCTGAGCTATCATTGGATTTATTATTAAATAATAAATAATTTTGGTTAAAAACAAAATCATAAATTCACCTGCAAATTTAGTTTTGATATCAAATTGACATTTTAGAATAATACTTATATAGACGTTAACCCAACATACTAACCACTCTGATACCAAACTAATCTATAAAATAGCATTAAATTTCATGCAAAAATGTTTATGGTGAATACTTTGTAGGATATTATCAAACACACCAATATTTTTTCATAAAATAATCAACTTAAGGAAAAGCAATGCAAGAAAATACACACCACACTACAAGAGTTGATTACAGAGTTTGGTAATACCTACATCTCTGGTTTCACTAAATAGCTAAACAAGTTCATTATAAAATGTCTGTAAGTAAATGACAATCCTTATAGAACAATAATGAATCCAAGCATTACAGACCTTCAAAAAATCTTGAAATCCATGGATAGATTATTCACCTTCCTAAAACACACCTCTAGATGTCCTCTACTAAAAAATATCACTTCTAAGCATAAAAATAGCAACAAAAGGCCTCAAATCTAGACACTCAACATATCACTGGAACTATCTTAAATACTAGAATATTTTACTAGTTTACCTTGAAGTCCACAAATGACTCTAGATGCCTCAAATCAAAGGAAGAGTAAAAGGAGGTCCTTATGCCTTAGAAATATTGGCATACATACTAGACAACTGCTTGAAAATAACTTTCAAATGTCTCAAAAATGAAAAGTCTTCAACAAGAAATTTTTCTTTGAGAAAAAATAACCTTAGCCTCTTTTCAAACTTTTCAAGGATTTTGCCTCTAACTCTCTCTGCACAAGCTTCTTTATGCCTTTAGCTTTTAGCATTGGCTGTTAAGCTTTTGATGCATTCAAATACAAACTTCCCCCTTTATATACTATTTTCTTCCATAGCTTAAGCAGTTGGGAGCTTATCCTTTTATCATAATGTGCTAGGTTTAAATCCCCTTTCAAAGTTTTCAGTGGCCATTGTTTATTCATTAATCCCACATTTGGTAAGTGGGGGAAATGTGGATTATTAATATACCACAAAGTACATGGTGTATAATGCCAAAGAATTGGCATGGAATTTTTTTTGGTGGATTTGGTGAGGATTGTGGTCGAATATGGTAATTTCATGGGTTTGGAGTGGTTATTTTGGATGGAGCATGGCATGTTGAGTTTTCACGTGGATATTTGTGGATGTAATATGGTGTCACGTGAAAACTAAGGGTTACATGGCATGTGAATGGAAATAATATAAAATTATACCAAGGGTAAATAATGAATGGTTTTAATCCACGTCATGGCTTGAAGACCCACCATATCATCCAATCTCCTCTTGTCACTTGTTGACCTCTCACCATGCCACTTATTGACATCTAATCAGATGTTCCATTCAAACCCCAAATTTTTTACTTACCCTATCTGATTTTTGATGTGTGATATCTTGTGCATTGGGCTCCATTTTTTGAAACATAATTTGCACTAAAAATCTCTCAACAAACTCTATGCATTGGAACTATTCTTGAATCATTTCATGTTGGTTAATTTTTATATTTTGACCAACTTGACTAAAACTTTGACTGACTACATAAGAAGTATATGAGCTTTATTTTCTACGTTCTACATATCATTTGAAAGGTCTCAACGGGCCCTATGTAATGATGCAAGTTTTGATCTACTTTAGGACCTATTTTGAATTGACCTCTAGATCAATCCTCCCCACTAAGAAGTTTTTTATCCTCAAAAAGATGGTATTGGACTTGGTACTCAATACGAGGATATTTTCATGGCTCTAGCTCTCGATTCTAACTTTGATGATCTCCTAAATGTTAGTTATTTTCAGGTCTTTAGATCTAAGACTATTGCATGTCACCTAGTGTTATAACAATCATAATTTTATAATTTCCCTCTTATGGTCTTACCTAGCCACACAATTTATAAACATTTCCCTTCTTGGATCTTTACAAACATTGTAATGATGACAAACATTGCCCATACATGGGTCTTATGCATTTATAAACAACACCCATATTTCAACATGTATACATATTTACACATACTAAAACATATAAATTAAAATATACATCCTATCTTTTGGGTTTTTCTTGATGTTTCTCATGATGGCATCTTCATGTTGCCCTATAGTGTTCCTATTTACAACATGATTAAATAACACTAAAGGCACCATTTACCTATAATGGTTACTACTGATGTGCTCATATGAGATATTTTATCCCATCTTTTATAATTTTATACTTATTTTCCTTCTTAGAGTAAGTTGCCTTTCTCTAAGACAAATATGGTTTACCTAGGATAGTGCCACTAAATTGAAGTGAAACCACATCTAATTCAACTTCATATAGGAATTTAACAGTAACTGTAAACCCTAGTTTACATGTTTTACTTACATGTATATTATTAGCATCATCTATCTTATCCAAAGAATAGGGTTAGAAATGTGGCCTAGTTTCCAAACCTAGGGTTTCTATAATATATTTTGAGGTCATATTCTTTTGATAATTTTTATTAAAAATAACATCTATCTTAGAATGCTTAGTAATTATTCTTTTAAAAAAATGTTGCTTACTTTTTCAGGGTGATAATTTTTGAATTGTCAGCTTCTCATTGACTATTGTCTCCCTTGATAATGTTGTCTCAGGTTCTGACTGACAAGAATCTACCTTATTCTTGACTGAAGATGTAGTTACAACATTTGTCTAGGTTTGTTTCTAACTTTGCTTATCTTCTTTTAGCATTTTCCCTTTAACATTAAAGTAAAAAATAAACTTCATGTCTTTTTTAGGCAACTTCTTTTCATCAATTTTATTAAACTTCCTTTTAGGAATATCTTGTCCATAATAAAAAAATAGTCAATTATTTCTTATTTACATACCTTAATGAGTCATTTGAAGATTCTTCATCTGATTTAACTACCTCATCTTCTGATAATGCTTCTTTCAACTCTTTAGGGTGTTCTGACTTACTATTTGAGTAACTCTCCAGCTCAGCTTCTTGGGATATTTGTCCTTCACCTCTATATCCTAATCCTTTATGGAGTGGTCTCTTTGTCATTTGGATAGGTTGAATAATTCCTTGACCATTAATGTTAAGGCCCTTTTCTTTGAATCTAATTTTAACAAACAAATTAGAACCTATTCCCTTCATGTGTTTTTGAAATGTATCAGCACATGAACTTGATGAATGTTTAGGGTTAGTATATTCAATATCCCTAACATTCTTAATATAGTCAAAATAATAAATTTCATTATTTTCATCTTCAGTATGTACATCATAATATTCACTGATAATTGGAGAATTATTTACTTCTAGACCTACAACATCATTCTCATTGACAGGAGTATATGAATTAGAAGAATAACTACTATAACCATAATGTAACTTTGTAGTCTAGTTTGGTAACATCTCTTAGATGAATCCTTCATCTACTACTTGATCCTTAGGGTAACTGGAATTTACAACTTTTCTGATAGGTGCCTTCCCTTTTGCTTTACATCTCTACTCATTCTACTTCTTGAACCATAATTGACCTTGATTGACATGTATTATCCAGTATTGCTTGGTAGTATGACCTTGGTGGGCACAATGTCCATAAATCCATGAATCTCCACACATCCTCTTATTTTTTTAATTTTCTTGTTACAATTTTTCTCATAATGCACGAATGCTCTATTGGATTCTTTTGATCTATTGCTCTTGCCTTTGCTCTACCACTTGTCGACTTTGTTCTTGAGATTGTAGGTATTGTATTATCACAATGATAATGGAATTTAGTAACAACTAATTTTGAGCTATTATTGGATTCATTGTTAAACAATAATTAATTTTGGTTAAAACAAAAAAATACAAATTCACTTGCAAATTTAGTTTTGATATCAAACTAACATTTCAAAATAATGTTTATTGAGATGTTAAGCCAACACACTAACCACTCTGATACCAACCTAATCCATAAACTAACATTGAATTCTATGTAAAAATATTTATGATGAATACTTTTTAGGTAATTATTAAATAAATCAATATTATTCCATAAAACAATCAACTTAAGGAAAATCAATGCAAGAAAATACACACCACACTGTACAAGACTTGATTACAGAGTTCGTCAATGCATATGTCTCTGGGTTTGCTAACTAGCTAAACCAACTCATTATAAAATGTCTAAAAGTAAATGGTAATCCTTATAGGATAATAATGAATCCAAGTGTTATGGATCTTTGAAGAATCTTAGAATCCATGGACAGATTCTTCACCTTCCCAAAACACACCTCTAGATGCCCTCTACTCAAAAATATCACTTCCAAGCATCAAAAATGGCAACAAAAAGCATTAAATTTGGAAACTTAACATATTGATGGAACCATCTCAGAAAGTAGAATATTTCACAAGTTTACTTCAAAGTCTATAAATAAATCTAGATGCCTCAAATCAAAGGAAAAGTAAATGGATGCCTTAGCCATATTGGCATACAAACTAAAAAAATGCTTGAAAAATACTTTCAAACATATCCAAAATGAAAATTATTTAAATAAAAAGCTTTTCTTTGAGCAAAAATAACCTTAGTCTCTTTTTAGACTTTTCAAGAATTTTGCTTCTAACTCCCTCTACACAAGCTTCTTTATGCCTTTAGTCTTTAGCATTGGCTGTTAAGCTTTCGATGCATTCAAATACAAACTTGCCTCCTTTATATACTTTTTTCTCCCATATCTCAAGTGGTTGGGAGCTTATCATTTTATCTGAATGTGATAGGTTTGATTCCCCTTTCAAAGTTTTTGGTGGCCATTGTTTATCCATTAATCCCACATTTGGTAAGTGGGGGAAATATGGATTATTAATATACCATGAATTTCATGGTGTATAATGCCAAGTAATTAGCATGGAATTGTTTTTGGTGGATTTGGTGAGGATTGTGGTGGAATATGGTAATTTATTGGGTTTGGAGTGGTTATTTTGGAAGGAACGTGTCATGTTGAGTTTTCACATGGATATTTTATGGATGTAATCTGGGGTCACGTGGAAACTTAGGGTTACGTGGCACGTTAATGAAAATAATATAAAATTGAACCAAGGGTAAATAATTAATGGTGGAAATCCACATGGTGGCTTGAGGAGCCACCACATGTTCTAGTATCCTCTCACCACTTGTCGACCTCTCACCATGCCACTTTTCAATGTCCAACTGGATGTTCCATTCAAACCCCAAATTTTTTACTTGCCCTATCTGATTTTTGATGCATGATATCTTACACACATGGGATCAATTTTATAAACCTTGAGTTTCATAGGAAAGATATCAATGAAATATATGCATTGTAACTATTCTTGAATCATTCCATGTTGGTTAATTTCTATAGTTTGACCAACTTTGACCGACTACACAAAGAGCATATGAACTCTATTTTACACATTCTACATATCATTGGAAAGGTCTCAATAGGCCCTACGTAATGGTAAAATCTTAGATCTGATTTATTTCATGTTATAAATTGAACTCTAGATCAATTTTCTCATAGTAAGGTACTTATGGCATAAAATCTATTTTATTTATTATTCTTGTGAAATGGCCATTTGATCAGTTTCAAAGTAAAACCTAGGTTAGAGGGATAATTCAAACTCCATCTCATTATTCCACATAAAATTAATCGAGTGATATTTACTCATCAATCCTTAGTAGTTAATCAAATCTGTGATAGGTCAAATGTGGGCTAGTCTTGCATGGCAAAACACCATCTCCAATAGTCTTTGTCTTATCTCAATGAAAAGGAGGTAATGAATAGTTTCAAGAGTTTCATTTGAGTGTAATTCATGAGAACCAAGTGATGATGTAATAATTAGTTTCAAATTTTCAATGAGGATGGAGAGACCCATCATTAAAATCTTGCTTTAATCAAGGAACCACTTGCAAAAACCCTTATTAAAAAATATTAAGGTTGTCTAGCATTTTTTAAGGTTCATAACATAGTATTAGGTTTCATATTTAGCTCCTTATCCTCCTTAAATGGACTCTAGACTGATATAGGTGGTGGAGGGTAGGTTTTTGTTTTCATATCACTCTTAAATATGGTCTTATCACGTTTTCAAGTGCTCCTATCCTCCTCCATCTCATTCAACCCCATATCACTATCATACTTAGCCATCTTCCATTGTGTTCATCCTTTTTCCCCACCTTTCTTTCATGTTTTTCATCCCTACGACCCTCACACCATCTCCATTCAATGGATCATCATCAATATTACCAAGGGTTGATTGATACCACCAAAAACATAAAAGAGATTTTATATGGCCAAGAAAACATCTTACATAAACAATAAAATGATGGCTTACAACCATGATAGCAGTGGATGAGATCAAGAACATAAGTCAAGGCTATTGGACAAGCAAGAGATACCTTTTATGGTTCTATATTCAAACTATCTCCTTAATCCAAAGTTATGAAAGAAAAAAAGTGTGTTAATAAGTGGTGACCTTTCTCAAGGTCAATTCTACTCATAATCCTTACCACACAGTCAATATAGTAAATTTGTGGAAGATAAGGGGCATGAGATTTGTAATGTTTTGATCATAACATGAAGGTGGTTTGAACATGAGTTATCAAGAGGGCTTCTTAATCCAAATGAGACCTCATTTCATCTCATAACCCTTAAGAGAAACTAATCTTGCATTAGGGTTCACATTCATACCTACATTCTTTAACAAGAATGTATACCTACAACAAACTTTACTTATGGGAAGTTTATAGGTCTCTAAGTTCTTAGAGTGTGGTTACCATAATCAAACACATTATCAAGCATTGAATTTGATAACCTTAAATAATTAAAAGTCTAAAATGAATATAATTTTTCAAGCCTTAAAGGGTTAAAAAATAACAAGAATGTATACCTACAACTTTCTTTAAACCATAATACAATCAAGAAGATACACTATGCTTTTAAAGAAACCTAAATATCCTCCAATGCCTTATGATAAGTTATTATGTTATTGAGAAATCATCATCATGAGATTAACTCATAATCACTTTATGTATTGGGAAACTCCATAAGGTAACCTCAAATATTGTCCTAGTCTGTATAGTGAGCCTAATTGATGTAGACCATACACCAAGACTCTCACTTGACCTTGTTTCTACATCCACTTCCTTTGACATTGGTTCTTAGGCTCACTCTTTAGGTAATTTTAATTGAGATTTATCTTATGCTTGTCAATGCTTTTGATTTATCTTGCTTAATAAGGGTTTCATTAACCTATTTTCCCACTCATCAACTTTGTCGACATTCTCCATGTTTAACTCATCCCTTTTCATAAATCTGTATATATTATTCACAATGATTATACCCCTTTTTTTATTATTATATTTTTACATCTTTGTACCTTCTCAAATTTGAAAACTAACACTTGATACATATAACATTTATGGGATATTAGCCACTCACAAGTTTATAAGACCCAAGTTTATTTCTTGATTACTCTTTTAACCTCTTTTATACCACTATTTAGGCTTATTAGGCATGTTTACCCAATTTTCACCCTAAATAAGCTTAAATCCATACAAATTATTCCATACCATAATGGTACCTTGATATTTATTCTAAACACCTCAAGTATGATTAGTCTTTAAACTTTTGATAGTTTTTTTATGGTTATAATGGGAGATATGGTATAAACCCTAGTTTAGGGCTTTCATGGCTCTATCTCAACCAAGCGTACCGAAAATTATCTTTCACCCCCAAGTAAGGTGTCAAAATATATTATTAGTTTCCTAAGGTTGGTCTCAACCTTGACAAATTCCCCAAACAATCAGATACATGTTTTCAATCCACTGTCTTTGAATTCCAACTCAAGACACACTTAGCTGTGTTAAATAAATAATGGTCTATAGGTTTATATTCTATATAGATGAAATAAAAACACATACCAAGAAATAAAAAGTGTCAAGGAAATTCAATTACATTCAATGATCTTACCTCATATCCTCGAGAACTTGATTAGTGATTTAAAGATCACTTCTTCCCAAAGAACACAATCATAGTCCAATCAAAGTATGACTACTATGGGAAATAAGGATCAATATTTTGAATATATTTGAATAAGATAGTTTATTTATTATCCATGGCTATTATAACCTAAATACACACTCAATCCAACTTTGGAAATTTGAAACACAACTTGCCAACTTCAATTATTTACCATATTGATAAGCATAGTCTGCAAATAATAAAATTCACATAAAATAGTGGTCTATGTATAATAGGTCTAAGCACCAAATGTCTTTATTGTTATTCCTTTTTAAAATAAACTGAAAAAAACATTCAAAAACATTCTCAAGTTCATTTCATTATCAAAATTTTTAAAACACAATATTTTGCAAAACCAAACAACTCATATATAGGGGTATGTATAAGGGATATATAAAATAGGGGTTCTCTCTATTCTTTATCTCTTAAAAAAAATGTGTATTAACCTTTGAACACACTTGGAAACTATTATAAGATCACTCTTTTATCAATAGACATATGTAGTCAACAACATATGTAGTGACCTCAAAATAGAGGTCTATATTCATTCATTCAAAAAGGGTTACAAACATCCAAAGTCCCCTTCATACAAAACTTGTAAATCCTTCATTCCTCTATCTTGAATATAATTCAAGAATTATTAAAAAACAATAGGTGATAAAATTTATCTTAAGGTAAATTCCATAACTACTTATTGGGCCTTTTCCCTCATAGAGATTTCTTGCTAAAATTTTGTATTATGTCTTGATTTTACATAGTATGACATATCTAGAACATTACAATAGACTAATGAACATGAAGTGGACCTACTATAGTGTCAAAAATCCATATACATGTTTTTTATATGTTTCAGCTTTCAAAATTCATAAAAGTCCTTAAAAAGGCCTAACCAAACTCAAATTCTTCAAAAGAGGTTTTTGGCAAGAAAAGCTAGAATTCAAATTCTATTCACTTTAAGACTATCTAGACTCCACATATGGACATTTGGGACCTCTGAGACCTATGAGAAACTTAATGATTTACTTTAAGACAAAAATGAGTTAAATTTATTGTCCTTATAGGATGACATTACATCATACTACCAAGATGATAAATGTTTGCCATGGGTGTATGTTAATGCACTTGGTGTATGCTCTTATTTGACTAAAATTAACCTCCTTATATAAGTAATCTACTTATACTTACCTCTCATATAGGTGAAAATGTTATTGAGCCCCATAAGTAGGGATTTTTTTGTTTAACTTATTAAATAGCATATATGCATATGAAACAACATTGTTACAAAAAACATCACTGCTATCATCTTCTTCTTGCTTTGCAGGTGTATACCACTCTTCCTCTTCTGGAAATTGGTTCACCTTCTCCTTCTTTCCATGAGATTTTTTTTTTGAAAATTTGAAGTCTTATTCTTCCATTAATGATTTTTGATCTGTCCTCTTCACATTACATATAACATGTTCTTGGTCCTTGCATACCACATGCTTGTGGAAACTTTTACTTTGCTATTGTTAACCACCATTATAAATTCTCTCTATCTCCTACATATTCAATGGGTATATACTCTTTTTCACTATCCCATCCCTTAATTTTTCACTCTTGCATGACTATCTTATAAATCACTTGATTGTCTCTCATGGGCCTACTAATTATTTCCCAACTCTTTTGCATTTTCTTCTTGTTCAATACTCTCCTTCAAGCATTTGAGTTTATATACCTTTCCTTATTTGGCTTCCATAGTCACCTTTGACTGCTCATTATTTTCTATCTTTTTTTCCCTTGACTTGTTCCAAACTTTGGTTAGTGGTTGCTTGATTCTTACCTATACTTTCATCATGAAACAACATACTAGAAATTAAATGTATAGCCTTATGGCTCTCTCTTGTGATTCTTTAACCTCATTTTCCATTTTCTTATTTTTCTTGGTGTCTTTTTCAAACCACTGCTCATCTATCTTAGCTACAATGTATATTAGTAGTCTTCTATCATCTTTATCATAGGCTTGGTTTCCTTGCTTGTTTTGGTTTTCTTCTTTTATGATCACTCTCATAGGTGTTATATCTTTTTATTTTTGAAAACTACCTACTGTCACCTTTTATTCTAGTTCATCCTCTCTCATGTCCATCTTTGTGGACTCACAATTCTTCATTCTCACCATCTCAAGACAACTTATCTTTGATTATTTCTTTGGTACCTTAACTAAACCCAAACTTTCAATGGATTTGCTCCAATATTGATTTGTTTCCATCATCATTATCCTCTCATCTCTTCTTTCTTCTTCACCCTTCGATGGGATAAGAATGTGTATCTCTCCATGTTTCTTTATGGTGTATATATAAGATTTACTATCATGAGTATCCTACCTATAAAACTACCATGGTCTCCCTAATAGTAAATTACAAACGTCTATGGGCATAATATCACACAATACTTTATATCTATATCCTCTTATATGGAATTCAACAAAACTTCACTCACTTACAAGGATTTGATGTCCCTTATAAACAAATCCAACCTTGTATGGTTGTGGATATGGAATCCTCTTCAATCCTAATTTATATGCCATCTCTATAGACACAATATTATTAGTGTTTCCTCCATCAATCACTAAATTACAAACCTTACCTTTTGTTTTGCATCTACTTTTGAATAAGCTTCTTCTTTGGGCTGACTCTTTGACTTGCTTTCTCTACTATAATAAGATTATCCTCATGAGTAAATACTATTTTATTTCTTTCCTTATTTCCTCATTCACTTCTCTTTTACTCTTTTGATGCATAATACTGCCAATATTCAATGGAAACTATGTTATCCTGTGTCCCTCTCTATGGCATTGCCAACATTATCCTTGAAACCTTTATCTTGGTCCATTCCTCATGTGACATTCATCTCTTATTAATATTCCACTTGAGAATGATCTAAATTCCCATGCATGGTGTTTTACTCCCATGCCATCTTCTTGAATTTTTGCTACATGCATTTGTGGTGTTTCTTAAACCACCTCTCCATTTCCTCTCTCATTTATCCTTGGCTACAAAGGTGCTACACGACCTTTTTATCCACCATTTCCTTATTATTTCTTTATTAATTCTTATTTTACTCTCTCTCTGAGAGAATCCTTAATATACTCCATCCTCATGACCAATAGGGAAATCAACTATGTCACTTGTTCTACCATATTCTTAACCAAATTTTTATCTCTACTAACTCTCTCCATAAAACACTATTCTTGGTTCCTTATCCTACAATTCACCTAAAAACACATGATGTTATCATTTGTCATATTCCACTAAGAATATTTACTAGATTTGATACCAAAATTATGTAGAGCATACACCAAGACTCTCACTTAAACTTGTTTCTAAATCCACTTCCTTTGACAATGGTTTTTAGGCTCACTCTTTAGGTAATATTAATTGATATTCAACTAGTTCTCTTATGATTTTTAATTATTTTGATCTATATTGTTTAATAGGGGTTTTTATTACCATCTTTTTCCACTCATCAACACTATAAACATTCTCCAAGTTTCACTCATCCCTTTTCATAACTCTATCTATACTATTCATCATTCTTATAGCCCTATTTTTGGGCTTATTGTCTTTGTGCAACTCTGTACCTTATCAAATTTGAAAAAAGACACTTGATTTAGATACCATTTATGTGATTATAGCTACTCACAATTTTGCAACACCCAAGTTTGTTTCTTGATCACTCTTTTAACCTCTTTTATACCAATGTTTATTCCTATTTACCCTATTTTCACCCTCAATCATCTTAAATCTATATAAATGATTTTTTTACCACAATGGTACCTTGATATTCAGTCTAAAGACCTCAAATATTATCAATCTATAAAAATTTTATAGTTTCATATGGTTAGAATAGGAGATGTGGTATAAACCTTAGTTTAGGGCTTTAATGGCTTTGTCCCAATTGAGAACACTCAAATTGCTCTTTCACCCTCCGAGTAAGGTGTCAAAGGATATTACAAGTTTCTTAAGGTCTATCTCGACCTTGGGAAAGTCCCCAAACCATCAAATATATGCTTTAAATCCACTATATTTAAATTCTAGTTCAAGACACACTTGACTATGCTAAAAAAATGATTTTCTATATGTTTGTATTCTATATAAATGAGATAAAAACATGTACCAAGAAATACAAATGTAATTGATCAATGATTTAAAGATCACTTATTAAATAACACACTCATAATCTAATCAAAGTATGACTGCTATAGGAAATAGGGATCAATATTTTAAATCTCTATGAATAATATGATTTATTTATTATATATGGCTTTTATAACCTAAATCCACACTCAATCCACCTTTGGAAACATGAAACACAACATACCAACTTCAATGATTTACCATCTTAATAAGCATAGTCTATAAATAAGGAAATTCACACAAAATAAGGGGTTGTTTATAATAGGTCTGAGCACCAAATGTCTTTTATGATTTTAATTGTAAAAATAACCTAAAAAAACATTCAATAACCTTTAAATAAATGTTTATAAGCATTATCAAGTTCATTTCATTATCAAAATTATGAAAACACAATCTACCACAAAACCAGATAACTCATATATAGGGGTCTATAAAAGGGATCTATAAAATAGGGGTTATCTCTTGCTTTATCTCTTCAAACAAATGTTAATTAACCTTTAAACACACTTGGAAACTATTCCAATCTCACTCTTTTACAAACAAACATATGCAGTCATCAACAAAAGTAATGACCTCAAAAGAGAGGTCTATATTCATTCATTCAATAGGGGTTACACACATCCAAACTCCCCTCCATACAAAACTTATCAATCCTTAGTTACTCTATCTCAAATAAAATTAAATAATTATTAAAAAACCAAAGGTGACAAAATTTATCTCAATGTACTTCCATAACTACTTCTTGGGCCTTTTACCTCATAGAGATTTCTTACTAAAAATTACATTGTGTCTTGATTTTACACAATATGACATATATAGAACATAAAAATAGAGTAATGAACATAATTTGGACCTAATATAGTGCCAAAAACACCTAGACATGTTTCTTACATCTTTCCATCTTCTCAAATGCATAAAATTCCTTAAAAATGCATAACTAGACTCAAATTATTTAAATTAGGTTTTTGGTGGGAAAAGATAGAATTCAAATTCTATGCAACTTAAGACCATATAAACTCCACATATTGACTAATTATGACCTATAAAAACTATGCAACACTTAATAAGCTACTTTAATAAAAAAATGAGTTAAAATTGGGGTCCTTATAGGATGCCCCTACATCACTAATTCATACATAGTCAAGTTAGGGTGAGAAATGATTTTTATTTTCAAAGGAGAAGTAATTACTATGAATGTGATAATGTTTTAAGTTAGTTTATATAAATTTGAGACTAGGAAAGGAACAGGATCAGTTTAATAGTTATCTTCTTAAGAGTGCCCATCCACAAGCCTACTTTGGGATAGTGACCTATAATAGTTTTGTAGTAATTAAGTCCTTTTAAGGCACAAAGAGGATAGATCAAGCATCATATGAAATAAAATAATTGAGTTTTAAAATTACATGAATAGATAAAGAGGATAAATATTTTCAAGTTTAAATAAGGGATTAAGAGGGAAAAAATGAAGCTATAACCAACTCTCAAAAAGGACATCTACAACCAACTAGGTGTACAATAAGATTAGTAATGTTTCCATGGCTTAAACCTTAAAAGGATGATGTTGTGAATATAGGAATAAAATGTATAGTAAAATAACATTCAAAATTATTTTCACTAACTTTGAAACTTATTCAAATCCCAAATCAAAGTTGTAGTCTATTCAAGCATGACATACATAGTCAAGTACCTAATTAAAGGTCTGTGACGAGGAAAAGATAGTTGATTGTAGAAGATTTGATGTTATCAATTAATATAATTTAATGTTAATAATAGAATTAATGATATAAAATGGGATTTCTATCTTCAATACAATAATATGAACATACCTACATCCATATGAACACCTATAGCTATACAGAATATAGTCAAAACATCTTAGTGGATTTTGTGATCCAAAGAGGAGATAGTGGTCATCCTAAGATTTTTCATGATATTTTGAGGTATAAAAGGTGAGAGGTTGACTTATAAAATGTAAAATCATGATAGGAGAGGTTTTAAGAGATATACTATAGTCTATAAACTCAAACACACACCTACAAATGTGTTTGAGCATAGTCATGTATTCAAATTGCCAATAAGTTGAAAGCACAATGATCTTTAAGGGAGTTTTATGTTTATGGAGATGTTTCAAATTATTATGGTATATGAGTTCAAAAATAATGATTATATGGAGATATATTTACTTATAGGATTAAACATAGTCATAACACCATTCTAGAGGATTTTAAGGTCAAAGTGATCACTCTTGGGGGGTTTTTAACCAAAGAAAACTCATATTGTCAAGTGTCATGAATCTATTGAGGTCCTTTATAGGTTAAAAATAAAATTTAAATTTTCAAACAAATTCATATAATTATAAATGAAAACAATTTTACCTATACCCTATTTTGACATAGGTAGTCTATGAGAAACAAGTGTGTGAACTTGATGAAAATCTTTAATAGGTTGAAAAGAGGGTCATTAAGAATTGGTAAAGTTATATATCATTTTTTCAGAGATATCAAGGTCCTAAAACTTTTTTAACTTCCATATAACTAAATACATTACAAATTGTAACCTTCACTGCCTTGCATAGTCCCCCTTTTATGCACAAATTACTATATTTGGGTTCTTTTAGAGCAAATTAATATCAATAAAAGGTTATATATAGTTGGAAGAGCTATAGGAAGTGAAAATAGACCTATTGGTTTAATTTTTTCCTTTTGAAACATTCTAAGACTCAATATATAGAATTTGTTAGGTTCTTAGATCTGTGCAAGAGAAGACAAACCCTAGGTTAGGGTTTTAATGTTTAAGGTTGTTTTAACAATGGGAAAATTATAAAACTTTATAATCATACCTAATTGGATAATATTAAAGTGAATCAAAAGGTTCTATACTAAAAGGGGGATGTACATTACTATTTCTAGACCTTTGGTGTGCCTAAGGGTTAATTAGGTCTAATGAGAGATGGGTTACAAATAAAGTGTACCCTAAGTATGGAGTTAGGGAATGAAATTTTATATAGAGTTAAAGGGAGATATAGGGTGATTTAATATACTTTTATATCCTCAATAAAGTTTTTATATTTTTCAAACCAAGTGAAAATTAAGAAAAAAAAGCTATAAGCCTTAAGATACCATTATGGGCCTTGTTTGTGGAATTTAAGTGTGAATTGCGTTTGGGAACATATAATGGGTTATATAAGATGTGAATTGACATTAAAAAAACATATTACATATAATAATTATCCCTTGAGATCTATATCATCATTTGGTACCTAAGACCTATAAAGGATTGCCTAATACTGAGCTAGAAGGTGAGGGCTTGTGGAAAAGTTGAATGACTAAGTAAAGATGAATATAAGAAGTTCATGAAAATGATACAAGGGGTATGTTGGTGGTAATACTTGATCCCAAGTTTATATGCAAATATATTAACAAGAGAAGACTATTTGGCCTAGTGCAAAGATGGGAGAGTTCAATGGAGTGAATGAACCTTGTGTCCAAGGTGAATATAAAGATCTTATGGAAAACCAATAAATAAATTGGTTTTCCCTCTATAAGAGAATTGTAATAATTCAAGAAGATAAAAATTGATGGTATTAGCACTCTTTTATGTTTTTAGAGACAAGATTAACCACCATGAAGTATTTGAAATCTTAAAAAGGATACATTTAGGCTCCAAGCATGAAAAAGGATAGGGATACTAACACTACTATTTATGGTTAAGTCTTGATAATGAAGGGTCATAGATGATAAATAGGATTAAGGAAGTATGAATTTATCAAATATCATGATTAATAGGTATTCAAACTAGTACAATAGTTATTCACCTTATGGATGTACATCTTTACCCCTAGCAATACAGGTATAACTCTAAGAATAAAGATAATGAGTTCAAAATAGTTTTAATAGGGGATCATATCACATATGGAATTATGATAACAAGTAATGGTAAGTATAATAATAAGACATAAATTTAATATCCAAAATAGGTCTTTAAAATAATATTTATAACCTATTGTAACCTACAACTACCAACAAGAGATACTATCATATGAAAGATGAACAATAACTAGGAATAAAGTTTTCAAAGTAGTAAGGGAATAAAACACTAATAGATTGATCATGGTGACTGAGCATGAGGGCTAAAATCATGAGTAAATAACTCAATCAATCATATCATCAAGTTTTAAGGAGGATATAGTAGAGGAAAGTGACCTACAGTCAGACTCAATAGCAAGCTATATCCAAAAGGGTGGAGATCAACACTTGAAGATATTTTCAAGATTTAAAACCTTCAAGGAGGGTTTTGAGTTTGATAGTAGGTCATAATGATATAAAATCCTAAATATAACTTTGTATGATTAGTAAAATCCCTAAATCTCCCTCGCAATCAACTCATAGTCCATACATGCATGGATGGGTCAAAATTTATAATTGGTCAACAACTTGACAATCTTAAAGCCTTTATAAGTATAAATAAGGCTGGTCATGTGAGGATGGATAACTATAATAAGGTGTATTGTGATCAACATAAGATCAAAATTTATATAAAATCACTCCATGCCTCTAAGGACCCTATTCTCAATCCATACAAGGAATATATAAGCAAGTAACATGGTTAAGTGCATGAATATGAGGGAAAGTCTATCTTCATGAGAATGGCATGAGGTAATAACATGAAGTAGGCATGATTTTACAAGGAAATGTTAGTAAATTATATTATTAATAAAATTCAAAGGAGGATTCGTATGTCATGAAAACTCTATATAGTCACCTAGTAAATAACACCTACAATCACCTACAATATCTTAAGTTCAAATGTCCTTCAAGTTGGCAAGTGATATTGAGAACACAATGGTACATACAATTATCTTTGTATTTAATGGTTAATTAGTAATCATTGATTTATTTAAGAAAAGAAATCATGATCACCCTATGTATATGGCCCTACAGTCATACATATAAAAACTTGTACCCATAATAGGGAGCAACATATACAAAAATATACTTCTTGAGAAAATAAGGTCTAAAAGAGGTGGCATGAGGTTGAGGGAAAACCAATGAAGTGTTGAATCATGAAAGGATAATTTTAATGAATATTTAAAATAAAAATAATCATGTTAAGTCAAAAACCAAGGCAAGAATGTACAGAACTTAGTTGTGAAAATTGACCAAGTAGGCAACATGTCATAACTTTTGGAAAAATGGGCCTACAGGCCAAAACATGTATGATCTAATCACTAAATTTTCTAGAGAAGATAATTATGACATAATATATACATAAAAAATATTATTGAGTTTTTTTTACAAGGATAAATATTCACTATTTTTGTATATTCAATTTCATGTCTAATCACAGTCAACATTGCAACCTACCTTAGAGGAATTGGCCATTTTAGGGCATCTATAGGTTGATTCAAATCATTAAATTTGGTAAAAATTGTATTAATGACCCATAAAATCATCCCATGAAATAATAAACATCATAAAAAGAGTGAAATTATTAACTATTATTATGTAGACCTCTTACAGTCAAGTAGACATCCATTAGAGGCCAATTGAAAGTTTGTCAATTCTAAGTGCTAACGAGGAGTTTAAGACTTATAAATGTCTTAAAAACATATAATATTATTTTTTAAACCTATTATTTTCTATATAAGTGATAAAATTAAATTTTTCAAGCAAAATTTTTGAAGAAAGACAAGATTAGGCATGGAGGAAGCATGTAGGCAGCTCAGGGGTAAAGTTTGGTAAAAAGGGTCTACAAGACAAAGTACAATCTAAAAGCCTTTAAACTAGGTAATATTTTTCCTCATGAAATAATATAATTATAAATAATATAAAAAAGTTCATGTGATAATTGGATGTTCCCTCTATTTATACAAAATCCCATCCAATCTTATAATGGTCACCATTGGTATAGGCATGCTTCTTGGAGTTTTTAGGTGCGGTTGAGGATTCTGAGATTAAGTAAGTATTTTAAAACAATATAATTATGTATTTAATCCAATTAAACACATTTTAAGAGTGTTCACACTGAAAAATTCATGCAAACCCCATAGGCAAGCTCGAAACCCCACAAGTAGTCTCAAAGGCATAAAGAGCAAAGTTAGGTTTTGATAATTTGAAGAGGTTTTATGATATGCTTCAGGTGACATGAATATTTTTTCAACAAAATAATATTATTGGGGAGGAAAAATTGGTCATTTGGAGGAATTCAAGCTTTTAGGCCTAAGACACCCAGTTTTAGCCCCTCTTCATATGCTCGTATCTTTCATACCATGATGAGTTGGACCAAGATATTATAGTATGTTTTGAGTAACCATATGTAATTTAAATTATTTATGGATTTATGTTTGTTAGGGGATTTAAATTTATTAACAATCACTAGGAGCATAAGCATGTCTAGAATAATTACAAACCCTATAGGCAATTATATTTATGTATGTATCTCTTCATAAATTATACATGAGAGCCCAATATTTTCAACGGTGTTAAAGGTTTATATGTACTAAATATACATGGAAATAAATTTTGGAATAAATATCTACATTATATGAACAATCATCAAGAAAGTGAGGTTGTTTGAGCTGCCAAAGGAGATTTTTGACTGGTTTTCGGTTTTTGAACTCATAGGTCCATCAAATGTCATATCATTAATTTAAAAACACATTTAATGTGTATATTAATCCATAAAAGACATAAATAACCTATTTTATATGATAATTTGGCATGTTTATGTGCCTCAAAGGCCTAAAATGGCTCAAATATGCTTATTTTATAGGTCTTCAAAGAGAGAAATGGTATAAATATATGGAAGAGGTATAATGGGACTAAATCATCCTTATATGGCACTTTTATATCTTCAAAATGGTTTCTAGAGTGACTTATTGAGATAAAGGGTAAAAAACCCAAGTTTTTTGACATTTTATGGATTATTGTAGGTTTAATGGTGATTTCCACCGTTAATACAGGTCTTTAAGGTTGTCAAAATCTTAATTGTATTCCTCATATGAATTCCATGGATGTTTGGAGGTATTATATATGTCCATGAGTGATCTTCAAGGTGATAAATGGTCTTGAGAGTAGGCTTTAAGGTAGATGGTTGAAGGTGGCTCAAGCTTGAGACTTCCATCAATGGGGTGTATGAGAGTTGTAGGTTGGAGGATCAAAGTGAAGTTTAAAATAGAAGTAAACATAAAAAATTAAACTCCAAGATATAACCTCCATGGTCAGTTAAGCACCAAATTCTAAGTCAACTAACCTTTTACCAAGCATCTTCTAAAAGAATAAGTGGAGTGGGGCATAGAGGTCCCATAGAGAGAAGTTTGGAGGTTTGGAAGACAAGTAGAGAAATCAATGTTTTTTCAAAGTCTTTGGAGACTTTCCATTGTGAGGGACCATGAGATCATCATCCTAATTTTTTTTTATCTTCTATTATATTTCTAAGCTAATGAGAATGTTTGAAGGCTATTTAGACTAATGAGGGCTTTTTTGTTGAGGAAGGGTTAGTGATCATTGATCCAAAGTGGTTGAGACTCCATGGAAGGTTTTTGTGCTGAATTTATAAATTTTTGATTGCTTGCTTCTCTTCTCTCTCTTCCCCTTTTATTTTATATCTCCTATTTCTCCCACATTTTTGTAAGATATTCTCATTTGACAAGGCAAAAACCTATCAAAATTTGTAAGAAATGCCTTTTAAAGAAATAAATATCAGTTTTCAGCTATATCTTACCTCTAACTTGTGTATGATAGATTTTTTCTTCCATGTCCATTTCTTTATTTCCTACCTATTTTTAGGTGTTTTAGGCTATTTTTAGGTCTGAAATTTATCTCTTTCCACCATTAATGGATTCTTGGTGTGATTTTTATATCTCCTTTTTACTTCATGTATTGATTAGTGAGCCTAGTTTAAGAAATACTTAAGTAAATTAGCTAGTTTATGAGATTATGTGAGCAAGGATTGTCTTATATTGAATTAGTGTTTATTTTAATCTTATGTGAGTTTCAATTAATTTGTTATATCAAAATTTTAGTGTTATTAGTTATCCTATACCCCCTTTTATCCCTTTTCTAAGTAGAATTGTTAGTGTAAGTGATCTACCAAGAGGAATTTGACCTTATCCAGAGGTTCAACCTCACTACAGGATACTCATAACTTGAGATTGCTTTAATATTATAGTTGGGAGGGAGAGAACCTAAATAAATATATCAAAAGGGTTTAATTTGACATTAAAACAATTTTTGTCATGCTTGGTGGGATCCACATTGTTCACTGAGTGAAGAGTTTTGGTGTTCTCTTCATCCAATCATCATTTGGAGGTATGTGTGAAAACACCAATGGTGAATCCAACTGTTTATCATCTAGTATAATCATCCCAAGTTCATAATCATCATTAATTTTTATGTATTATCAATTACTTGATAAAAATGCATGTTCATTGCTCTCTTATCCTTCATGTCAGATTAGTAATGTTTATGGCTTCACCCCAAGTAGCTCTCAAGATTTAATGTATTATCCTTTTCAGAGTTTTTCTCTATTTCATCAATTGGAAAAGATTATTAAAGAGATAAGACTTCATTTTGAAAGATAATTGAGAGAGATTGATTGGGTAGAAGAGTGTTATAGGCAACAAAAAAAATCTTGAACACCAATCTTTTGTTCAAGATTAAGAGTTGAGGTTTCAGGAAGAGTTCTTGGTTAGGAAAGACCAAGCCAAGAAATAAAATGACTATCAATTTTTATTAAGAATGAGAGAAGACAACCCTAGACTCTAATTTCCCTCTCCTGCCCCTATTTATGTTAAAATCCAACCCCCCAGTCAACCTTGTGAAATATCATCTTTGTCAAGGCTCAAGCAAAATTCATTCTAGACCATGGGAGATCCATCATGAAGGTGAATTCAGAATTATCCCTTGGAAAAGAGTTCCCCATCCATGCCATAAATAGGACAAGGGACTTATTTCAAGAATTTTAAAGTGTGTGGATAGTCAATAAAGAGGGATATTATCCAGACTTTGAGAAGAACTAAGTAAAGGAATGGATAATCTTGATATAGGATATGTTGACTTATTGAGAGGATGAGTATGTCAAACCCAAACCAATCATTTTTCCCTCTCATACCCTTATTCCCATTCCCACTAAAGATTTTGAAACCCTCTCCTTGGACACTCCTTACACCTTAGACCCTAACTATTTCATTCCCTCTCTTGTCAAACCATGCTCTCCTATACCCATTCAAGAAGAAGAGAAGGTGTTTTTACCCTCTACATTTCCCTCATGAAAATAAGTCAAGGAGAGCATTGAGAAGAAAGAGGAGGTGCTAGTTGAGGTAGTCCAAGAAGCAGTCTAAAATGAGGAGTTAGTTCTTTAAAAAGTGAATCAAGTAGATATAGCTCAACTAAATGAGATTTATCTACAAGATTTTCAAGACTCTCTCTCCCTTCCTCAAGAACCACCTAAAAGATCCTTCAAAGTCCCTAATTTTAAGGATACTCTCCTAATTTGAAAGAAAGGTGAACATTTTCACCCTACCACCATATGCCTCTTGAAGAAGGGACTTCCATGGTGAAGAGGAGAGGCTTGATGAGTTGGAAATGATAGAGCCATAAATAGGCCCTTAGGATGCTACTATGAATGAATAAATGTAAGATAAAAATGAGTTTGCAAAGGTTGACCAATCATAAGAGGTAAAGTTAATTGAAGGTAGTCCTAATGCCTTCATACTTGAAGAGATGTGTAGTTAGGTTATAATTGAGAGCAAAAGAGATTTTGATTTGTTTCAAGAGATTCCATTTGGTATGGTTAAAGATGAAGATGACAAGGGTGTAGAAATTGATATGGTTACATTAGTCAATCAATTAGTTGATCATGTTAAAGAGGTCTTAAGTGAGTAAGAAAAATAGATAAAGGAGTAATTCTTAAAAAACATTGGTGAGGTTAAGGATTTTTATGTAGTAGACTTACAACCATATGCCCTTAATGATTCTTCAAATGTGCAAGAAATGATTTGACAAGGTAACTATGAAGACTTATGTGAAGTGTTGGAAGTAATCTATACATTATTGGTAGGTAATTATGAGTTGACTAAGGTAATTGGAGGTAGTCTTGGTGACTTAATTATTGATATATAAGTTGTGTATAAACAAGTGGAAACTCTTCAATAGGATACTAAGAGCCAAATATTCTATTTCAATCAGTCATGGGTGAATAAGGTTACAAAAATTGATCAATTATGAGATGAAGTATCACTTAAAGGTAGTAATGATGTTTTCAGGTTTGAAAAATATTGGTCAAATCAAGAACCTCAAATGACTACCCCTCATACAAATGACCAAGAAGATGCTAATTTTGGGATAAATTAGAATTCTTTTTCCTAAGCTTGGATACTCAACCTTCACATTCAAAATATTCATCAAGTGAGACTATTGCAAGTTCTCCTATACCAACATGAATCAAGTTTTGAAGACTTAGACTAGTATGTCTACATTGGAGACATGTTTTTCCCTTTTCATCTACTTGAAATCATGTCAAGAATATTGATAACCAAGTAACCCAATGTGAGATTGGAACCAAAAAAATTGGCACCCAATCATACTCTCTCACACCATGACCCATCTCATGAAAGAGATTATCCAAAATATTTTCCATTTGATCTAGGTGGAAGGTACTGGTGAATTTAAAACCTTATATACATTAGGTTAGATGTTTCCTTGATCATTATGTTTTATTTTTCCCTTTCTCTAAGTGCCTTGTGCACATTTCCTTTTTAGTTGCGTGTTTCCCTTCCCTAAGTGACTTGGGAATAGTGTTGGTTTTATTTCTTATTGTCATTGTTTATTCAAGAGGACATTTTTAGAGATGGATATCCTTGTATCAATTTCATATCAATTGGGAAGAAAGTGTTATGACCCCATATGCCTTATGCATTAGATAAGGTAACTAATCTATTGCATACAAGGATAGAAATCCTTCAAGGTCCTAAGGAATGTTGGCTAAAATTAGCATACATATAAAACTTTTTCCTGGATGGATTAGGACACTCCCTTAAACCATTCAATAATGTTCTACCCCCATTACTATTCCCTTTCTGGTCCTAACTTGATGATGTAGTGTAGTATCCTAGGAGTTCCTGGTGTGGTGTCAAGAGTTGAGTAGAATCCTTGTGTAGTGGATGATAAAATGGTGGAAAGATAATAAAAACCTCATGACCATAACACATGTCACTTTTAAGCTTTTCAAACACTTTAAGCAAGTTTTAAGGTGAATCTGGAGATTTTGAGGAAAATGATTAGAAATAAGTCAAACTATAGATGAAGGATCCAATAAGTTTCCATGGTGTTAGATAATTTATGGGAATGAAAGAGGTCTTCAAAAAGTCTCATATATTATAATAAATCAAAAAATAGGTCTAGAGAAGCTATTATTCCCAAAAGACCCCAAAAGTGTATTATATGACTTAAGGGTCCTCAAAATAGAAATTTCAAGTGAAAAAGTAACTTTTTGAGGAATAAAAATTGTTTTTTAATTCATAATACCTCCTTATGGAATGATTTACCATTTTATACATGTTCAATTCCATTTTAAGTCATTTGGAGTGGAGGAAAGGAGTCTGGGAGCAAAATGATGTATTTTGGAGCTTTGGATGAAAAGGTTTTTGAAGTTTTTGCTTAATAAAAGGGATCATATATAATTTAAAATAATCCATGGTGTCAATAATATATTTTAATATTCCTCTTGAATCACATTTTATTATAAGAACTAGCAGAGGTAAGGAAAACCTTTTGGCTGCAAACTAGGCATAAAATAGGTTTTCTTCCATTAATGGAGGTCTAGGCATTTCAAAAAATCTATTGAAGGAAGGAAAGGAAAATTATAGAATAAAAAACATATTCCAAGTGTTTTATTTCATAGGTAGACTTATGGTTCTTCATACTAAGGAAAAACCATTTTGGGCAGTTTTGGATAGCTCTAGGAGAGCCTCAAGTTTTTAATTAGTACAATCAGAGGATAGAGATTTGGGCCATAATATTTTGGTCAATAATATGGAACCTAATGGCCTTTCAATTTTTATAAATTTTTTTATATTTAATCTCCCCATATTTATGAATAATTGGCAATAGTTTAGGGGTGTTTAGGTGGCCTACTCATCGAGATAGGGTCCAAGTTTTCTTATGTTGCTTCACTTTAGAATTCAATGAGAAATAATGGTTTTATGTGAGTCATTTCAGGATCAAATAGGACCTATTAAAACTATTTTAATAATATAATTCATTCCATTAAGTTAATTATGTCATAAAACCTATTTTTCTTGTTATCTTTATGAAATGGCCATTTGATCAATTTTAGAGCAAAACCTAGGTTAGAAGACTAATGAACAATCTACCTCCTTATGCCACATAAACATACTAAAGTTATATTTTCTCATCAATCATCATTATTTAATAAAATACTTGATAGTTCAAATTAAGTATATTATAACATGGAAAAACACCATCTACAATAATCTTTGTCTTATCTCAAAGAAAAGGAGGTACTGAGCAGTTTTAAGAGGTTCATTTCAATGTAATTCATAAGCACCAAGTGATGAGGGCATGATTATTTTAAAATTTACAGTAATTATGGAGAGAAACATCATGAAAATATTTTTTTAATCAAGGAACCACTTGAAAAACCCTTTATTATCAAATATTAAGGTTGTTTAGCATTTTTTATGGTTCCTAGCATAGTACTAGGTTTCATATTTAGCTCCTTATCCTCCTTCAATGGCCTCCAAACTGATATAGGTGGTGGAGGGTAGGTTTGTGTTTTCATATAACTCTTTAATATGGTCTTATCATGCTTCCAATTTCTCCTTTCCTCCTCCATCTCATTCTACCCCATATCACTATCATACTCATCCATTTTCCACAGTGTTCATCCTTTTTTCCTACCTTCCTTTTATGTTTTTCATCATCTTTAATCCTTACCACCCTCAAACCATATCCATTCCATGGATCATCATGAATATAACCAATGGTTTATTAATACCACCAAAATCATAAAAGAGAGTTTATATGGCCAAGCAAACATCTTACACAATCAAAAAAATGATGGCCTATAACCATGATAGTAGTGGATGAGATCAAGAGCATAAGTCAAGGATATTATATAGACAAGAGATAAATTTTAAGGTTTTATATTAAAAATATATCATAAATCAAAATAAATTAAATACAAAGAGTATGTTAATAATTGGTTACCTTTCTCAAGTCAATTCTAGTGATAATTCATACCACAGTCAATAAAATCATCTTGGGGAAGAGATGGGGCATGACCTTTGTAAATTTTTTATCATGAAATGAAGTTGGTATGAACATAAGTTATCAAGAGGGATTATTAATCCAAATTATACCTAATTTCATCTCATAACCCATAATATAAATTAATCTTGCATCTAGGTTCAAATTTAGACCTACAGGGCTTAACAATAATGTATACCTACAACAAACTTTATTCATCGTTAGTTTATATTTATCAAGGTTATTAGAGGATAGTTACCATAATAAAACACATTATCAAGCATTGAATTTGATAACCTTGAATAATTAAAAGGATAAAATTAATACAATTTACCAATCCTTGAAGGGTTAAAGAGGAACAAGAATGTATACCTATAGCTAGTTTTAAACCATACCTATAGTCAAGAAGGTACACTGATTTTAAAGAGATATAAATATCCTCAAATGACTTATGAGAAGTTGTTTTTTATAGAAATAATAATCATGATATCAACTCATTATCACTTTTTGTATTGTAAAAAACCATAAGGTGGCCTCAAACATTGTCTAAACCTGTATAATGAGCCTAATTCATATACAATCAAACTAGGGTGAGAAATGCTTTTTGTTTTCAAAGGATAAGTAATGGATACTAATGTGATGATGTTTTAAGTTAGTGAATATAAATTTTATACTAGGAAATAAATAATATCAGTTTAATAGGTATCTTCTTAAGAGTACCCATCTACAAGCCTACTTAGGAATAGTGACCTACACCAGTATTGCAATAATTAAGTCATTTTAAGGAACAAAGAGGATAGATCAAGCATCATATGTAATCAATATAATTGAGTTTTGAAATTTCTTGAATAGATAAAGAGGAAAAATCTTTTAAATTTTCAATAAGGGATTAAGAGGGAAAAATTAATTTACAACCAACTCTTAAAAAGGACACCTACAACCAACGAGGTGTATAATAGGCTTAGTAAGGTTTCCATGGTTTAAACATTAAAAGGATGATGTTGTGGCTATAGGACTAGAATGTATAGCCAAAGGTCCTTTACACTTATTGTCACTAAATTTAAAACTTAGTCAAATCCTAAATCAAAGCCTTAGTCTGTACAAGCATGACATACATAGTCAAGTACCTATTTAAAGGTCAATGACTAGGAAGAGATAATTAATTGTAGAAGATTTGATGTTATCAACTGAGATAATTTAATGTTCCTAATATAACGAATGCTATAAAATGGGATTTAGATCTTCAAGACATTAATATGAACATACCTACATCCCCAAGAACACCTATAGCTATACAAAACATAGCCAAAACACCTTAGTGGAGTTTGTGATCCAATGAGGATAGTAGTCATCCTAAGATTTTCCATGATATTTTGGGGTATCAAAGGTGAGAGGTGGAATTTTATAAGGAAAAATAATGTTAGGAAATGTTTTCAAAGATATACCATAGTCTATAAACTCAAACACACACCTACAGTTGTGTTTGAGCATAGTCATATATTCAAATCATAAAGAAGTTAAAAGCACAATGATATTTAAGGGAGTGTTATTTTTAGGGAGATGTTTCAAAGGAGTAAGTTATATGAGTTGATAAAGAATCATTAGATTGAGATATTTGTACTTTCAAGAATAAACACAATCATAACACCATCCTAAAGGATTTTGAGGTCAAAGTGATCACTATGGGGGTTTTTTTAACCAAATAAAACTCATATTGTCAAGTGTAATAGTATCTATTGAGGTCTTTTGTAGGGTAAAAATAGAAATGAAAGGTCCAAACAATACCTTGAAATCACAAATGGAAATAGTTTTGTTGATATCCTATTTTGACATAGGTAGTCTATGAGAAACAACTGTGTGAACTTGAAGAGAAGTTTTAATATGTTGAATAAAGGGTCCTTGAGCATTGGTAAATTGACATATAAATTTTATAGACCTATTTAAGGTCCTATACCCTTATGAACTTCCCTATAACCAAATACATTGTAATTTCAAACCTTCACTGCCTTCCATAGTCCCCTTTTTATACACAAAAATTTGTATTTGGGTTCTTTTAGAGAAAATGAAGATCAACCAAAGGTTACATATAGTTGGAAGAGATGTCATAAGTGAAAATAGACTTGGGGGTGGATTTTTGTCCTTTTGAAACACTCTAAGACTCAAGATATAGAATTTATTAGGCTCTCAAGCCTATGTAGGAGAAGAGAAACCCTAGGTTAGGGTTTTATTATTTTAGGGAGTTTTAAACATGGAAAAAGTATGAAAATTTGTAATAATACCTAATTATATAATATTAAAGTGAATCAAAAGGTTCTAGAATAAAATGTGGTTGTACAATATGGTTTTTAGACCTGTTGGTGTGCTTAAGGGATAATTAGGCCTAATGAGAGATGGGTTACAAAGGAAACATACCCTAGGTGTGAAGTTAGGGAATGGAATTTGATAAAAAGTTGAAGGGAGATAGAGGGTGCTCTAATGTACTTTTATATCCTCAATAAAGTTATTATCTTTTTAAAACCAAGCAAAAAACAAAGAAAAGTTACAAGCCTTAAGAGACCATTGTGAGCCTTGTGTGTGGCATGAAAGGGTGAAGAGTGTTTGGATACATCTAATGGGTTAGATCAGATGTGAATTGACCTTCCAAGAGAATATACCATTGAATAATGATCCATTGAGACCTATATAATCATTTGGTACCTAAGACCTAAAGATGATTGCCTAATACTAAGTTACAAGGTGAGGGCTTGTGGAAAAGTTGAATGAGTAAATAAAGATAAACAAAGGAAGTTTATACAAATGTTATAATGCATCTATTTGTGGTAATAGTTGATTCCAAGGTGATATACAAATATGTTAACAAGAGGAGACTATTTTTCCTAGTGCAAAGATGAGAGAGATCATTGGAGTGAATGAACCTTGTGTTTAAGGTGAATATAATGATCTTATGTAAAATTAATAAAGAAATTAGTTTTCCCTCTATATGAGACTTGTGCCAATTCAGGGAAAGAAAAATTGATAGTCTTAGGACTCTTCTAAGTTTTTTGAGACAAGATTGACCACCATGAAGTGTTATCAATCTTAGAAAGGTTATAGTTAGGCTCCAAACATGAAAAAAGATAGGGATACTAACATTGAGGTTTATGGTAAAGTATTGATAATAAAGGGTCATAGATGATAAATGGGACCAAGGAAGTATGAATTCATTAAAAATCATGATGAAGAGGTATTCAAACCAGTTATATAGTCATTCACCCTATGAATGTACATCTTCACCCCTATAAATATAGGCAAAACTCCAAGAATAAAGATAATGTGATCATACTAGTATTAATAGGGCATCATATCACATATGGACTTATGGTAAAAAGTCATGGTAAGTAGACTAGTAGGCCATAAAGTGATTTTTCAAAATAGGTCTTCAAAATTAGATTTGTAACCTATTGTAACCTATAGATACCAAGAAGAAATATAATTATATGAAAGAGGAATAATAACTAAGAATGTGGTTTTCAAAGTACCAAGGGACTAAAACACTGCTAGATTGATCATAGTGACTAAGCATGAAGAACAACAACCCAAGTAATTAACTCAATAAATATTATCATGAAAATTAAAGGAGGGTTATGGTAGATGAAAATGACCTACATTCAGGCTTAATAGCAAGCTATAACCAAGAGGGTGGAGATCAACTCTTAAAGATATTTTCAAGTTTTATAACCTTAAAGGAGTGTTTTAAGTTGGATAGTGGGTAATAATGATATAAAATCCTAAAATAAACTTTTTATGATTTTTAAAATCCCTAAATCTCCCTCAGAATCAACTCACAGTCCACACATGCATGAATGAGACAAAACTTGCAATTGGTCAAGGTCTTGGTAATGTTAAGGCTTTTCTAAGTGGAAATAAGGCTGGTCATGTGAAGATGGATAACTATATGAATGTGGATTAATAAAAACATAATATCAAGGTGTATATAAAATATCTCCATGCCTCTAAGGACCCTATTCACAATCCATACAAGGAATATATAAGCAAGTAACATAGTTAAGTGCATGAATATGAAAGGAAGTCTATCTTCATGAGAATGACATGAGGTCATGGAATGAATTAGGAATGATTTAAAAATTAAATGAAGTTAAATATTTTTATCAATAAACTTTAAAGTAGGAGTAATATGTCTTGAAAACTTTATATAGTCATCTAGGAAATAACACTTATAGTTTCTTAAGTTCAAACCTCCTTCAAGTTGGCAAGTGATATTAAGAACATAATCATGCATATAAGTCTCTTAGTATTCAGTGGGTCATGAGTAATCATTGATTTATTTAAGAAAATACATAATTATCACCCCAAGCACATGGCCTTACAATCATACATTTGAAAACTTGTACATATATCAGGGAAAAATATAGTCAAAAGGAGACTTCTTGAGAAAATGAGATCTAGAAGAGGTGGCATGAGGTTGAGGGAAAACCAATTATGGGTGGAATAATGAAAGGAGAATTTTAATGAAAATTTCAAATCAAAATAATCATTATATGGAACTAACCAAGGTAAGGAGGAAGATAACTCAATTGTGAAACTTGACCAAGCAGGAAACATGTCACTAGCTTTTGGTAAAATAGGCCTATAGGCCAAAATATAGATGTTATAATCAAAAAATTTGGTAGAGAGGATAATTATGAAATAATATACATATAAAAACTATTTTTGAGTTTTTTTGACAAGGGTAACTATTCTTTGTTTTAGTAAAGTCAACCCCATGTCTAATCATAGTCAACATTAGAGCCTACTTTAGAGGAATTGGCCATTTTGGGGCATCTACAGGTTGAGTCAAAGCATGAAATTTGGTAATAATGGTATAAATGACACAAAAAAATCATCCAATTCCATCATAAATGTCCTAAAAATATTTTAATTACTCCTGCTCATATTCATACCTCTTGTAGTCAAGAAGGCATCCATTAGAGTCCAATTGAAGTTTTATTACTTCTAAGTGCTAAAAAGGAGTTTAAGCCTTGGAGAGGTATTAAAAAATATAATATGATGTATTAAACCTGTTATTTTATATATAAATTATAAAATTAAAGTTTTCATTAAAAATGTTTAAAGAAATACAAGTTTAGGCATGGAGGAAGCATGTAGGTAGCTCACGATAAAGTTTGGTAAAAAGGGTCTACAAGACAAAGTACAAATACAAAAGCATTTAAACTTGGTATAATTTGTAATAATTAACTAATATACCTATAAATAATATTTTTAATTTCATGTGACAAGTGTAAGTGCTCTTTATTTATACATAATCCCATCCATGTCTCATAATTATCACCATTGATGCAGGCATGCTTCTTGGAGTTTTAAGGTATGGTTGAGGGTTAAAATATTATGTAAGTATTTAAAAATCATAGGAATATTTTTTTAATCCCATTAAACACCATTGAATATTGTTCACATTCCAAAATTCATGCAAACCCCATAGGTGAGGTCGAAACCCTACAAGTAGTCTCAAAGGCATAAAGAGAAAAGTTATGTTTTGATCATTTTAAGAGGTGTTATGAGATGTTTTATGTTCCATGATTTTTTTTAAAGAAAATAATATTAGTGTGGAGGTCAAATTTTTCCTTTGGAGGAATTCAAGATTTTCAGGCCTAAGACACCCAGTTTTAGCTCCTCTTCAAATGCTCATATCTTTCATACCATGATGAGTTGGGATAAGTTATTATTATATGTTTTGAGTACCCATATATAATTTAAATTTATTATAAATTTATTCTGGTTAATGGTGTAATTTTTATGAATAATTTGTAATATCATAAGCATGTTTAGAATGCTTGTAACCCCTACAGACAATTATCTTTACATATGTATTTTTCATACCTTCCACATGGGATCCAAATATTTTAAAGGGTGTTTAAGGGGTATATTTACTATATATAAATTGAAATAAGTGGTGGAATAGAGTCCAAATTATATTATAAATAATTAATAAGGTGAGCTTTTTTGAGCTATCAAAGGAGCTTTTTGACTAGTTTTGGGTTTTTGGAATCATAGGTCCATAAAATGGTGTAAATTACTTGGAAACCACCTATAATGTGTGTATTAATCCCTCACTCTCTTAAAAAACCTATTTTTAGAATAATTTGTCATGTTTGTGTGCTTAGGAGGCCCAAAAATGGCTCAAAATGCTTATTTTTTAAGGTCTTCAAAGAGATAAGTAGTATAAAGCAATGGAAGAGGTATAATAGGACCTAAATAATATTTGTGTTATACTTGGATCTCTTAAAAATGGGTTTTAGTGTGCCTTACTAAGATAAAGGGTAAAAAACCCAAGTTTTTTAAACCTTTTATAGATTTTTATCAGTTTAATGGTGATTTCCACCATTGTTGTCGGTCTTCAAGGTTGTTTGAATCTTCATTTTAATCTTCATATGCATTCCATGTATGTTTATCAATCTTATATAGGTCCAAAAGTGATCTTTAGCATGCCAAATGGTCTTGGGAGTAGGTTTTTTAGTAGATGGTTGAAGGTGGCTTAAGCTTGAGACATACATTAATGGGGTCTATAAAATTTGTAGGTTTAATGGGGTTTATTTTAGGTTAGAGGATCAAAGTGAAGTTGAAAATAGAAGGAAACATCAAAAATAAATCTCCAAGAGATAACCTCCATGGTTAATTAAGTACTAAATGATAAGTCAACTAACCTTTTTCTAAACATCTTCTAGAATAGTAAGTGGAGGGGAGCATAGAAGTCCAAGAAAGAGAATTTTGGAGGTTGGGAAGACAAATTGAGTATTCAATGTGTTTTAAAAGTATTTGGAGACTTTCTCTTATGAGTGGATCATGACATCATCATCCTCAAAAAGTTTTGTCTTCTAGTGTCTTTCTAAGCCAATGAGAGGGATTGAAGGATATTTAGACTAATGAGGGTTATTTGGTTGAGTAAGGGTTAGTGATAATTGATCCAAAGATGGTTTAGACTCCTTAGAAGGTTTTTGTGCCTCATTTATTGATTTTTGATTGCTTGATTCTCCTCTCTCTCTCTTCCCTTTTTCTCCTATATCTCCCATTTCTCCCCCATTTTTGTAAGATTTTCTCATTTAATAAGGAAAAACCTATCAAAATTTGTAAGAAATACCTTTTAAAATAATAAATATAATTTTCCACAATATCTTGCCTCTAACTTGTGTTTAGCAATCTTGTGTATGATGTCTTTGTGAGGAAGTGTTCTTCCATGTCCATCATCCTTATTTCTTGCCTCTTTTTAGGTGTTTTAAAGATATTTATAGGTTTGAACTTGAGATCTTTCAGATTTTAATGGATGCTTGGTGTGATTTTTAGAAATTCTCTTTGCTTCATGTATTTCTTAGTGACCCTAGTTTAAGAAATACTTATGCAAATTAGCTAGCTTGTGAAATTGTGTGAGCAAGGATTGTCTTATGATAAATTAGTGTTTGTTTCAAGCTTATGTGAGTGTCAATTAATTTTGTGTATCACAATTTTATTATTCTTAGTTATCATATACCCCCTTTCTATCCCTTTTCCAATCAAAAATATTAGTTTAGGTGATCTACCAATAGGAAGCCGACCTTTTTCAAAGGTTCAACCTCACTACAGGATACCCACTTCCTGATGTTGATTCAATATTGTAGCTAAGAGTGAGAGATCCTAAATAAATCTCCTACAAGGGTGTAATTCTATGCTATAATAGTAAACAATATATTAACTTGAATAATAATTCAAGTAAATGAGAGAACCATTAGTCTAAATTTACTCATATAAATAACTACATAGGTAAATGAGAAATCTATCATGATAGGTTATCTCAAAATTAATTAATCAATGTAGATGATGTATGGATTCAATTGTATTTTTTTGGTCAATATCTACTAATTTTATCCATGTGAATAAAAGGTATGATCAAAAGGTAATGTATAATGTTCATGCCTCTATCATGAATGCATGTTTGATAAATGTGAAGTGTAATGACAACCATTTACCATTCAATTTTAAATTATGTTATTATATGTGTAAATGAACCAATATCATTCCCATTTATTATGAAAATGTGTGTTTATATGTGCATGAAAAACCATCATGCCCCATGGATCAGTGCAACTTATATAGAATACTACATCTATATGCCAAATTTGAGAAGCTATATCTCAAATGTATGTGTATATTGAACCATGTGATTCCTATTCATGTAAAATATGCCCATATACCTATGCATATGCGCCTAAGAATGTATGATCTTGTATTTAAATATTTTTATAATGAGTTAAAATGCATGGTATAAGCCCCTATAATATATATTGATTCTCTAATATTTGTTATGTAACTAAACCATCTGATATATGAATTATTTTAAATCTTTAAAATCTAAACTCTTATATGATTTTTTCTTATGAAGGTTCATGTATCTATGACAAAACCACTATAATTCCCCCTTTCCAAGATGAGGGTTGTAACCTACAAGTCACTCATCTCAAAATAAGAGTTAACTGTAACATTTCATGTACAAAGATAACATCGTGTAGTATCATGTGAACTTGTGGAGAATATGCCATCATAGGAATGTAAATGTTGATCAAAGCATGGATGTAACCTATGGAATGCAAGGCATATAAGTGTCTTGTATAGATAGATGCATAAATTAAACACACATTATAAGTGAAATAGAGTAAGAATAAAAATTAAAAGTTTATGATATAAATAATGGCACCACTTAATGTTAACAAGATCAACAAACACAAGTTTTAGTGTCATACATAAGACTAAGGGATGCATACAAGGTACACATAATGTAAACACAAATAAGGCAAATGGACACATGTAAGAGAACATAAAAAAATGTCATAAATAATGGAGATAAAATATGTCACACCAAATAAGTCTTAATACCACAAATGTTAGTCAAACATAAAGTAACCTTTCATGTAATAGAGTAACAATATCAATGGAACATAGAATAAATAGCAAGTTTACACCAACCATATGTATCAATGTCACATTGTAGTATAACATCATATCATGTATCAATTTTTAAGATATGAGTAACTATCAAGACATGTGGAATAAACACAGGTTGCTCAACATGGTAAAAAGGTCATAGAATTATATAACATGTAGTAGTGAATGTTTTGGTACAAGATGCCCCCAATGTCAATGTGGCTAATTAATAAATGGAATACCAACATAACGTTGATATATGATAAAATGCATGTGAGTATGTAAATAATATAAATATACCAAACATGTGATAAATAACATATACAAATAGTAAAATATAACAATTGTATCATGCTCGAAAGATGATTTTGATTTCTTTTGAATATTTTAATGTTTTTATTATTATTTAAATTATTTAAATATTTTTAATATCAAAAATCAAGGCCAAGTGGAAATGGTTTTTAAAATGTTATAATATAATGGATAATCAATCAAATTATCATATATAAGATATGTAAACAAAATAGAAATTTTAACTAGTTTGGGCATCTGCATATGGGTCTAGGATCAAGTACTATGAGATTCATTTGATATGAAAATGTAATAAAATTATTTTAACCATGGTTGGTTTGTGGTTGAATCATTACCATCATAGACTAATTTTTAATATGATAGTTTAATTAATTAAAATTAATTTTATGATGTCCATGAATTCAATGATAAGCACAATAGTCTCTAGATTTATTTGTGGGATGCATAGGAGACAAAGTGATTAACTTGTTGAAAAGTATATATAATAAAAAGAAACATGGATTTATATTATACCCATTGAAAATATATAAACCATTAGTTTTAGATGCATTAAGTTATATAACACATTCTTGGAATGAAAACTTTTGAAACATAAACTTCTATAGTGGGAAAGTAAAGGTGAAAGTAATAGTAACATGCATAGGGTTATGAACATGTGGAATATTTTATTCAAGTGATGTAAACCTAAGATACAAATATTGAATTTGATTTTGATGTTATTTATAACTAAATAATGCAAAATATTTACGTACTATGATTATGTTTATGATTTTGAATTATATCCTTTACTTTGTCCTTTATAAATCATTTTTGAATAGAAATGTTAGCATTATTATTATATGAATTGTATCAATACTCTATTGGACTAGTACATGTGAACATGTTATAAGTATTCATCTAAATAAATAGGATTGAAATTTAGTTTATACAATTTTTCATCTATTAGATCTTGTATAACATCATCATCACTATGATATCAATATGTAATTATACAATTAGGATCTTTATAATTGATCAAATGAGGGAGATCTAGGATTTTATCTTCTTGTTATATTGTAAATTTTAATAATCTTTGTGTATCTTATTTAATGCTCATGGTTGGTGAATTTTCATGTTTTATAATTGATTCACCCACCTCATTATATATATTTAATCTCATAGGATGGTATGTTCTAGAGGGATGATATAATGATATTCCAAATATGATTGATTCTCATTATCTATTGGTTGTGTATAAGAATAGCCTTCATGTATGCAAATAGTAAATTTATGAAATGTTGATGGTATTGCTTATGTGGGATGTATCCAACATCACTCCAAAATTAAGATGTAATGTAATTGATTAGGTATTACATGGAAAGTAGCAGCTATCAAGTTTAATATGAATTTTTAATGGTATCCATGTTTATCCCAAATAATTTTAGAAAGTTATTTTTATAAATATTCTCTCTAGAACCGTTATCTACCAATACATCTTTGACAACTTTGGTTTGAATCTCAATTTCAATGAATAATAGTAATTGTTTTTTATATCAATTATGTCCTTAGGAGGTAAGTATTCCTTATAAAAGGTAGTATTTTTGTATACATATTTAATGTATTTATGATAGAATTAAAATATATTAGTATAGTACTAGGAAGAGTTGTCTAACATAATTACTCATATAAGATATTCTTGTAAATGATTGATCTCTTTAGTAGCTCCATGATAGAAATATTAGAATGGGTAATATTTAGTTATTAAATGATTTCATTCCATTAAGGTTGATTTAATTATCTTGCATGATGTGGAGGGGGTTGAAGTGAAATTTTTTGATTACCTCCATTCTAGGGCTACCTTATTGAGTGTTGAAAAGTTAGACCACAAATTCCAAAATAAGTTGTGGGTGAATAATGGGAGTAGGATAGTATCTAGTACAACATTGAAATATTAGGGGAGTGGAATAAAAGGATTCATGCATTCCCATTGGTATCTAATGTTAAAAATATCCATCTTAGATTGGATGTTGTAATAATATGACTTAGGGAAGGTTTGGGATTATTCTTTGGTATTTTTATACTTATTAGTTTTTGAATTTTCTATGTATCAACACCTTAACACCATTTACATGTAATTAATGAAAAAAATAAAATAATATCTTGTTAATATTTTCCTAATTCCTTCCTTTTTTATACCTATTTTAGGTTGAGGGGGTTGAGGTGAATTTTTTTGAGTGCCTCCATTCTAGGGCTACCTTATCGAGTGTTGACAAGTTAGACCACATAGTCAAAAATAAGTTGTGGGTGAATAATGGGAGTAAGATAGTATCTAGTACAACATTGAAATATTAGAGGAGGGGAAATAAAAGGATTCATGCATTCCATTTGGCATCTAGTGTTAAAAATATCCATCTCAAATTGGATTTTGTAATAATATGATTTGGGGAATGTTTGGGATTATTCATTGGTATTTTTATACTTATTAGTTTTTTAATTTTTTATGTATCTAACACCTTAACACCATTTATGTGTAATTAATGAAAAAAATAAAATAATATCTTGTTAATATTTTCCTAATTCCTTCCTTGTTTATCCCTATTTTTATAAATATATTAATCCAAAATTGTATTTAGTCAAATATGTATCAATGGTGCAATAAGTGATTGGGTAAAAAATAGAAGAATCCATAGTAGGAGAGTGATTAGGGTCTTCTCATTTTTTCTCTATTTTTAATTTATAAAACCATAATATACAAATTAGGAAAAAACCAAATCATACTCCTAATAGGTAAGGAAACATATAAGTAGTACCTTGACAAGGGATGAATAAATAATTGAACACTTATAAAAAATTGTGAGGTATTTTTAGAATATGAAAGAGGTTTTTGATAAAAATCATTAGATAAACAAAACTCAAAAAAATAATTTGAAAATAAATACACCATTTATCCCTAGACATAATTTACTACAAAAATAAAAATAAAAATTCTAAAAAATTCATATATTATTTTGGAAAATAAAATAGGTCTTTTATTCACTCAATATGACTAGAAAAAATCTTAGAACATTTGAAAAGTAGAGACATTTTTGTTCTAAATTTTACCCAATCAAGGAATGACTATAATACAAAAAATCATAATATGAGAGTGTGTGGGAAAACCCTATGGAAAAAGATATTATTTTATAATTTACACAGAGGGGAAGTGAAAAATAAAAAATTAGGTACCTTAAGGCTCAAATATGAAACCTATAAGTTTTAAACCCTAAGGAAAACCTATGTTTTTACACTATTTTATGTGTATGGGTTCACCAATATGTTTTAACCTAATTTACATTAATATACAATATTAATTTAATTAAGATAACTTTGACAAGTAATTTAGATGTTAAGATATGGCATTCAAGCATACATTTAAATGTTAAAGACTAAAACCAATTTTTATGATTTGAAAATTGGTATATGCTAAATATGGAAAGTAACAAAGATATAAATATACTTAGATTTTTAGGTTGACTATCTGAATATTATTCTATTTTAGAAGTGAAAAGGATAATTAGTCGTGCACTTTTTTTAGTTTTGAAACTAATTAGTTGTTTGCAATGGGTCGATTTTGTAAGATTAGGTTAGCATAATTAACTGAAACTAACCTACATGGAAATAGGAAATTACTATAGGGTCACCATTGACCATATTTACTTGCTATATTTTTGTGATATTAAATCCTAATGATGTGCACAACTCTAAAAATTAGCCTCCTTTTCCTTAAAACCCTAGGTGTGCTTATGAGGGCTAGAAACTTACAAAAATGTGAAAAGTGTAATGGGTTGAGCTAACCCTAGTTACCCATGTCTAATGATTAACCACTACCTATGTATCCCCTACTCAAAGGAGGGAATTAAAGACATACATAATTCTCTCAACTAGTGTGACTATGAAATTATGCTTCTTAGCTATATGTATGTAACTAATGATTGGATTCAATACTTGACAATGTTTACTTTGACTTGATTTTAGAGTAATTTAGACCTATATTATGACTCATCCTAGTGATAGGTTTGAAATTTGGGAATAATAGGGTAGATTTTATTAATGATTAACTCTCTCTCTCTCTCTATATATATATATATATATATATATGTATTATGTTCTTTTTAAATGTGACTTTGATTTTTTATATATGAATTAAAATGAATAATTTATTACACCACTGACATGATAGGCAAATAGGATGACCCTAAACATGGGTTTCATTTTATATAATATATATTAATAGGAGTTGTTTGGTTATAACTATATTTTTAAGTACTAAACATGTCTACCAAAATCAACCTCTGTATAAGTAGACTGAACTCATATTTTGGATATGTTAGTGCAAGATATTTAGAAATTTTGAAATAGATAATGAGATTCCCATAGGTGTGTAATGGTAGAGTGTAAGGGTTGAATTATAATATATAATGCAACTATGAGAGAATAGTGTATTTGGACATTGTTTGAGTGCTCAAATCATGCATTGTAAATTTATGTGAAGATTGTCATTGTCAAATATCAAGAACAAAATTTTAGTATATAGATATATTATTTAGTTTATCTTGTGCACTATTAATCTATAATATTATAGCCCTTTATATATCCATGAGCTATACATTATTTATTTATTTTATCATAAATTATTTGTGTTCATGTTTGATTCACTGTGCAATGTATTTTGACTCTTGTTCTCTAGTTATGTTGGATTTGACAAAAATAAATGTTTCAATAAAACACTTATCATTGAGGCATCTTTTCATAAATTAATATTACAACAAGTAATTTTATTTTTATATTTATGAGTGTTTATAAGGGTTTATTTTCCCTTATTCAATTAAATATTTCTTGTTATTTTTGAATCATCTCAATACTCTCCTAAACCAATGGGTGTAAAATGTAGATGATACAAATACTTATCTATGTTTTTTGGCATCTGATTCTCATCATCATCACTATAATATTATTTTATTAATATATTATTTAGATATTTTGGATTGAATAATAAGGTAATACATAATATATTTTCTTCTTATATGTCACTTATTATGTTTTTCTTCATTGATATATCTAGAGTTGAATATTTTTGATTAGTTTTGATTGACTTCCCAGTTTCATATTTATGTATTCTTTATGTTTGTATGATTTATGATGGAGGTATTATGGTTGACTAAAAAAACATATAATTGTGGACCACATTCTTCACCATATTTTGATAATTTTTAGTCTTTAAAATGTTTATTATCCTCAAGAAATGTGTACAAGTGTCCACTATGGACAAAGTTTAAGCACTAATGCAATGCATAGTAGATGGTGCAAATTCAATTACATGAATTCATGTTCTTCCTAAGAGTAGATGATAGTGAAAATTATTTGGAATCATATGAAACATAGTGGCTAGTGTCTTAGGGCCCACAATGACATCCAAAGTAATTGATCATACTACTTGGTAAGCGACATTGTCAAATCCTCTATTGTTCTTATATGATTTATGAATAAAATATATATTGATATCCAATGTTTGTAAAAATGTTATGTTACAAATATTCAATCCTAATCCATTATCTATCAACACCTGTTTCACTCACGTTTTTAAGATTTTCACTTAAAATGAATAATGAGAGGTTTTTTTTATCTATAGTATGTTGATTATGAAAGTAATACTTCTCATATTATATAATGCCTCCACTAGTTTTCAATGTATTAGTGAAGGATGCAAAATATATAGGTTCCACATTATTTGGTAAAGTTTTATCATGCAATGCTACATATATATCCTTATAGATAGTTGAAATCTTAAGTAATTATAATATGGAGATATTAGATTAGGTTTTATTAAGTTGATCAATGATATCATACAATTTTATTTTATTATTTGGCCTCATGGAAGGTGAAGTGGGATGAGGAGGAACATTTTGATTTCATTATGTTATGAATGATGGGGCACCCTACTTATTTTGGTTTTAATAGCATGGAATATGAAATACAATATATGACTATGTAAAATAATGAGAGTGAGATGGTAGTTGTCATGACCTTGAGGTATATAAGGAGGAGGAATGAAAGGATTCATATATTCCCTCTAACACTAGTGGTCATCAAAATAATATTAGAATGGATATATAGATAGTATGAGATACTAATAAAGGTTAACAATTATTTATTCATTATTAAGTTAAGACTTAGCTTTATTGAACATGAGGTTAACCCATTTCATTACGTGGTTTTGAAATATATTGCATATTTAAAGGAAACAACATATAATGATGACAATCATAACTTGAATTATATATTATAAACTATATATATCCATTATAGCCATGGTATGTTTATGTGAACAAGTGGAAATTAAAATTTTGATTTCAAATCATAATGAATAAATTTGAAACATAAGAGTGTTTAATTAAAACTTTAAGAATTTAAGGTTTACTATGCTCAAGGCAAAGATTGGCTTCACCAATATTTTTATCTTATTTTGAATTTAGATTATTTAAATAAGATAAAACATATTGAATATTAAGATTATACAAGAATGTATATATAAAATAGATCTGAATGTAAATGATAGAGTAATATTGATTTATTGTAATTTTTATTTACACAAATGACCAATATGATGTAGTACTTAGCTTATTTTAGTATAGTTCAAGTTTGACACATTATACACCCATAAAAATGCTATGGAATGGATTTATGGTCACGTAGATTAGGGAATACTACCATAACCTACTTAGATAGATATAATAAAGTATATGTGCCTAAAATAGATGGATTCATTTGATTTCCACTAGAAATGTCTTTTATGTTTGTACTAGTCTATTGTAATGTATGCCATTGTTCCTTCTTATTAATATGGTTTTGGTATAATTTTGGAAGCTTAGTCATGTCCATAAATCTATATTTTTCCTCTTTTACCTTGGAACCCTAGATCTAATTTTAGTGTAATAATCAACATGTGAAGATTATGCTTCCATTTATCTTAGTGTATCATTTACATTAGAGGCATTTTTATATTCCCTTGTCCTTGTATTTTGTGATCCTTACCCTATTGGCTATGATGAGAAATGCCTTTTATGTTCCACAATATGGTTTATTTTATGGTTGTATTTAATTAATTAAGATTGCTTGGTGATTGATACCCATGGTTCCTTTCATTGAAAACACTAACATCATTTTTATTCAAATTAAGTTTTTATAATAGGAGGGGGATGTGAGACCCCAAATTCCATAGTTCCTACTTATAAGTAATTTGGCATTTTTCACATGTCTTGTTGAGATGTGGCTTATGTATATTTGAGATATGAGATGTTGTTGAGTCTTTGATAATAAGATAAATATTATATATTCTTTCATATTCCATGTGTTTCTTACACAATAATAATTATATGCTTAGATTTGATGATTATTATATGAATTGATATCAATGTTTTTATTGTTTAGTTGATTATTATGATGTGTATTGATGCAATATGACTAAATTATTATTATTGAACATGTAATTTATTACACATATGTTTATTTTTTTGGCATTAGTTACCAACATGTATAGGTGATGCCTTAGATATGTTATTTTTCCTATTATTTGGATTGAGATCCTTGTATGGCTTATATTTTGTAGCTCTAATTTCTAGGGTAGGTAATTTTATGTGTGAAATGATGTATAGGTAATAGGGGAAGTGAAAAAGGGAACTAGGGATACACTAAGAATAAAAAAATCAAGGATAGAGTGGTGACATAAATTCTTGACCTTGCCACAATCCAAAACACTACTTGTACCTTATTGTAGACTAGTTAGATGCATGGGTGTTCTTAAGATGTTACACACTATCGCCCCCTTAGATGCTATTCTCATATTTATTATTAACCTTAAGAATTTTATTATTAGTTTTAATTTACTTACTAAAGTATGTGTAATCCATTTAGGTGACCCTATTTGACTCACAATTATGATGGATTAAGTGATCCAACTTTTTAGAATGTCTTAAAATAAATTTTAGATATTTTGGGTTGATATTTTTGCCCTTGGACCAATAAGAATGTATGAGAGTATTTAAATAAACATTAGAGGAATTTATGGGAATCCAATGTCCAATTTATGGCATGGGTTATTGAAATAATTTATTAAAGTATGGGTTTGATTGATTTTCCACATGGGATTGTAAGTGGAGTTAATAAGAGGGATAACTTTTTAATCATAAGCCAAGGGATACGAAGGGAAACATGTCACCTTACCATTGGATTTTAGAAGTGATACTTTAATATATATGAGGGAAGAAAGCCTTCCTTATGATGAATCTTCTACTCATTTTGAAATTTGGAATAACCATAAGTGGTGGAGATAAATAAAAAATTAGATGAGGAAAATAGAGAAAAGGTGTATGATAATGTCCAAGAATTGTAAATGGATTCAAAAGGAAGGTTACATTACCATTTTTTATTTAAATTTAATCTTGTTAAGATGATATTGTACCTAATGTTAAGTGAAAATTTCAATAGTGTCAAGGCAATTTGTCTTACCCTTTTAATTTACTTATTTTCCATGGTTTTTGATAAGGCCACCATGTGGTTTGATTTGCCTTTTGTGCTTAGAGATGTAGAATCTAACCTAGATTCATTGGATTATTTTTCAGCCCTTATTTTAAATTAAAATGGTATTTATATGCTTCCCATATGGTTTTTTTTTTATTTCTTTACATATGCATCCTTAAGTAGGTTTAAGCAATGAAATATTTCCAAGGTTCTCATCCTTCCACCCTAAGTGTAGATAATGGAAATTGTCATCTACAAGGGTGTGAGTAAGGTACATATATGTTTGGATTTTGAAGTTATTTTAGTGATAACAATTAATTTATGAGTGTTTTCCTTGTATTTATTTTGGTTGTACCTTTTTGAATTATGGAAACCTCTTTCACGCACTTGAACTTTTGAGACCCTAGATGTATTTTCCCTAGTGATCATCACTTGCCTATTATGGCTACTATCTAAACCTCATTTACCAAACTGTTTACTTAAAACATGATGTGTTGATGCTTGAATTTGGGATTAGTAGGATTTGGGGTGTATAGGTCAGTCTCCTAATGATGGAAAAAGGATGGGAGGTGAGCCTCTCCATCCGCTGACTTGGCTGTTGCACTAGAGCTTATGAAGATTTGTTTTGAAACTTTATACTTTGTTTAGAAAAGATAAATTTGAAAATTGGGAAACATGTAAATATGAAATTTAATTTAGTATTTAAATATGATTTTTATTTAATGAATCATTTATATGAATAATTTAGAATGGCATAGTGCTATGTGGTATTGGAGTAGTCCTTCACAAGTTTGTACTAGATGAAAGAGGCAATAAAAATGATTAATTTTGTATTAAAATAATTATGAATATATTATAATGGAAATTTTATAGCTGTATAAATTTAAAGTTAAATAAAATGACATTTTTAATTCTTGTAAATCTACTAAATGCTTGTTTAGAATGAAGTTATGAAAGGAGTAATAGAGTTCTGATAATTTTTACATGATTAAATTTTCCAATTTTTTTCCGATTTATAAATTATGTATTTTATAAATAGATGACATAATTTTAAGAGTTAAAATTAATTTGTTATTATTTTTTGAAGTTTTTGGCCTAAAAAGTCAAATTTTGATTTTATAATTAACCTAAAATTATTATAATTTAATGCACATGAAATGATGCATTAGATGATCCTAATTTTTTTTTATCATAATAATTGATAAATTTAGGATACAATGACCTAGTTTCATAACATTTTGTTACCTAGTTTGTTAGTTATAAATTTTTTTAAGTTTAAACCTATGTAGGGTAGTGTTTTGAATATACAAGCCCTTAGGAAGGGCACTACACCCTTATTTTAGGGCAACCAATGTTTAGCTAGTGGTCACCCATGTGATTATGGGGTATCAAGTTAGGCCTCTAAGGGGATATCATTAGCTGGGTGAGTCAAAAGCTAATGTTTGGTTTGGCACATATAAGGTGGTGACCAACCATACTTTAAATAATGTTATTTAAATTAAAACACATTGAGTTCTACTTGAACACCACCCACATGAGTACTATAGACATTCAAATGTGGATAATTTTTCTAATTAAACATATTTAAATTAAAAATAAAAGAAACTTTAGAAATAAAATTTTCAATCAGAAGTATTATAATTTATTATACTTTACTTTTTTCTTGTGATCATGAAGAGTCATGGACCCATAGGTGGGGTGACCTTAAAAGGGACCCACATTAATTTTTATTGCTCTGCTATATGGATTAAGTTTAGAATCTTGCATTATTTTATTTTTACAACTATGATTCTTTTGATTTAGGTAATCTTTAGAACTCCTTGGAAACCTCTAGGACATGTTTTATGACTGTAAGTGTGGAGATCTAGTGGCTTCGAGGACAAGGAATCAAAAATATACCCCCTTCTAATTTTATTCCCATTCCACATAATAGTGGTTTTAAGACATAAAACATGACAAATTTCTATGTATGATGGTGTTTTCCTTATGAGGCCTATTTGGACCTTAACAACTATCATGGGATCTTAGGTGCTTGGATCAGGTTCCTCCATAAATAAACCCCTATTGATTTTGAGTCACCTAAATCCTAAGATAAAAATATTAATATGAAACTAAACTTTATATATATTTTTACCTTATGGCAGCCATTAATGGTTGTAGAGGAACTTTAAGCTTGAAAAACCATTTTGGAAATTGTAGAAGACTGAGACCTCCTAGAACTATTACATAAATAATGTACCTATAAAAAAAAACCATGTATACATGTATTGAAATAGAATTTAAAAATAAATAATTTGAAAATTGATCAAAATCTTGGAGACTCCATTAATGGTTGTCATCAAGAGTTAATGAAGGAGAGGAGAAATGACTATGAACAAGTAATCTTAAAACACCTCCTCCCTCCATCCAAAAATATGAATTTATGACTAAATTTCTAATTGGAATCCCTTATTGACATCTATAAATATTTATAGGGTTTCTTCACCTTTGACCAGATATAACAGTTGATATTAAATCAATCCAATGATTGAGATGGAGTGCTCCATTCTCAAGCAGATTATTTGGGATATTTTAGACATTTTTTAAGGTTTTATAGGTACTATAAAATATTTAGTTGAGATATTTCCTTGAATTTTCATTTATTTGACAATTGATTTTTATTTAGACTTAAGTTCAAACAAACCCTTGTGATTGACTAGATTTCCTAGAGATGTTTTTGACCATCGTAAAGAGTTACATAGTGTATTTATATCTAAGGGTTTCTCAAACCCACCTTACATTAATAAAACATTATTTTTTTCCTTGGGACTGTGGGGCCTACTATGATACCTTTGAGATTTATAGGGTTATTCATTAACCTATATGCTATTTAGACCACGTGGGACTAATATGATCAAGTAGAGACCGTGTGACCACTTTCACTTTGTTTTCCATTTTATTTAGATATGAAAATTTATTTGTACACATTTTTCATCTCATGCCACACTTTTATCTATCAAATTGTCATTTTAATTGTTCAAAATGTGTGTTGTGCACTTCTAATAAAAAATTGGCTTATTTTTGTGTGTTTCATTGTGTCAGTTTTTGGGTATGATATTAAATGCTTGCTTTGCTTGAAAAAATGGGTTATAAAATATGTATTAGATATCCATAACCACCCCTAAATTGTTTTGATCATTTCCCATGTTTAATTACTCTAAATAGGTTTCAAACCACATGTAGTTCTCCCACCTAACCAAGTAAGTGCTAAACATTGATTTGATAGAATGTATACAATCTTGTGTTCCTTTAAACTTAACAACCTATGATTTTGGCATTGTAATAGTATTTTCACTTGGATTAATGAATATAAATTTTATAATTTTTTATATTTAAATGGTTTAGGGTGGTTCCTCAAGGATGTGCAGATCTATTCCTTAGTGTTTTAGTAGATTTCAAGGTAAGTGTTAGATATGAATAAGAATGAGATTGATGTGTATATATAGGAGGATATTTTGGTAAATTTCATACATAACCAACATTATTAACATGTGGGTTGACCAAAGGGAAGAGTTTAAATTTTAAAAAATAGAAATATGGACGTATCTAGAAAATATCCAATGAAGTTAGATGCTAATGCTAATTGGAATCATCTAACTATTGCTCTAACTATTTAGGATGGAGAAGACAAAGATATTAAAAACATTTAAAATATTCATAATATGATAAAAATTTTAGGAAAAAACTAAGGATATATTGTGTGTGAATGAAAAATAATCAAGAGAGTTGGGCCCATAGATAAGTGAGCAGTAAGGAGAGAATGTGAGCAATAGTAAATTACTTATGCACAAGTCATGTATATTAAGGATTGGTTAAAAAAAATATTTTTGAGTGTCTAATACCAAACTTATGTTTATATAGTAGGCATAAAATGAATCTAATCTTGTAATCTCAATGTATCCATAATAATAAAAAAAACATAATTAGTATATATAAAGGGGTGAATAAGTAGTGTGGTACATGGAAATTACACAAGAATTAGACTGATGTAAAGGGTGTGTCATCACCAAATAACTAGTAGGAATGTTAAGATTGGGATACAAATTCAAAATAGAAAGGCATATGAAATCATCATATCCAAATCAAATATAATGGCTATAAGAATAATCAATATGTATTCATGTATTTCAAAATATAAGAATAGAGAAAAAATTAGTCTATTCTAGAGAAGGTGATCAAGTGAGAAAAAATAAGTTATGTATAGTATATTATGTTTGAGCTAACCAATGATGCCATCATTGGGATAGTCAATATATTTCTTTTATTGTATATGTCACAATCCAATAATTTAGACTCGTCATTGCAATCCAATTTTATATTTGTAGTAGGGTATATATAACCAACCACACCATATTTTAAAATTAGTTTATTGTTTTTTTAATTCTTCAATAGATTCATCATTTTTAGTATGATGCATCCCATTTGTTTTCATATATGGAGGAGAATTAGATTCATTTATTGAGCACAAGTTGAAGAAATGGTTTTCACTTTATTTTCTTGATTTGAGATGTTCCATTTCATGAAATTGAAATAGTCTTACCTTGAATCTCAAATGTCATGATTCTCATCAAGTTTTACATCCATTGATCTTATCCACTTTTTTCTTAATATATCATTGTATTGAGACAAATTAGTGTCAATGTACAATATAGAGAGACCAAATTTGAGACCAAGAGATATGTTCCACTAAATAGAATCTATAAATGGTTTGATTGAAGTAGTATTATTCAAGTGTTAAATTTTATATCCAACTAAATTGATAAGTGTAAAATACACTCATTAATTTAATAAAAGTTATTAACCTTGACATTGATACATTTCCTACCATTTATGTCAGGGTTAATGATCATTTTTTTAGGAATGATGAAGGATTTGTGGTTTCTACCTTAGAAACCATGTTTGTAACATTAGTCATATTTTATACATATTTATTGTGAATTTACTTTGTAATTTCATCTTTATTAGTCAAATATTATTTATATAACTATTTTGAAAATTATACCATGGGATATGGAACCACTCATGTAGTTGATTTATTAATACTATAAGGTGTGCTTGAATATAGTGGTGCTTTAATACATGTATCCAATGTAAGGTCACACATATCAATAATACAATGTTTCCAATCCCAAAACTTATCTATGATATGTCTATGAACTTTTTGACAATCACAATAGAATTTGAATCTTTTCTTAAGACAAGTAGGAGGTAATATAATCAATTTATTTCAAAGCATTTTCCTAAGAATTTAAATTGGAGATATATTAAGAATTTAAATTAGAGATATATTAAGATTTTGTTAATTTCATGATTCATTAATCATATATATACTTTGTTTGTTAACCCATGTTTAAGATGAAACATTTTGACATGTGTAGGTTTTGAATGGAGAGCCAACAATTTAATTTTTTGCAGCATGCTTAGGTTTTTTGGCATGTGCAAATTTATCTTCAAGAGATGTGAATTTTAGAGATAAAGTTTGAATTGGTTTTCATAATGCCTCTTTATAATTTATCATAGTAAACATATATTGTATAAGAATGGTGACACTTTGGATAAATTCAATCAAGGGTTGAGTCTTATCATTGATGACCATACTAAGCACACTACTACTCATAGGTCAAGAAAATTTATATTTATAATCATGAACCCTAAAAATTTTACATTAAATATTTATAAAAAATTATATAGGAGTTTGCATCATACCTATTTCTATTGTGATATCATGTATATACATAATATTTTTCACTTTAAACATTCATTGACACTTTATCTTATAGTGACTTATCGAGAATTGATTTCCTTAAGTGCACACTTTAAAGGGTACACTAGGAAATGGGTGGGTAGGATCATGGTGCTTTACAATAGATTTTGTTACTATGTGTAGATGATATTTATGGATTATATATCACCTCAGTCTTGTATACTAGACAAACTTAGACATTAGCTATTTCTCTCAATTTTTAACCTTTCCCAACTTTAAAATTCTTGTATCTACTTTATATTCTCCCCCTTAGCCTTTCTCTTGGTCTAACTAGTCTTATGTTGATGACCCAAACCTTTTATTTTTCCAATAGTTCTTAAATCATGATTATATTATTCCCCTATAAGTTCTAGGCATCTACCTATTTTATAAATTCTAAGAGACATCATTAGTTCCATACCCTTATGTCGATGTTAATGTTCTAATTTGACATGTGCCAAGTACCCTAAAGTCATATAATTTTCAATTGAAACATATCCTAATGGTTAGCATAAGCAATTTAATATGAGTTATTTCCTAATAAGAGTGGTATATATTCACAATCACTCCTCATTAATTCCTCACCTATAACCTGGCATTCATACTAAAGAGCATTCAATTAAGTAAAGATTCCTTATTTATTCTTATTTCCATATTAGTAATAGGGAATACACATATACAAGTATGAAGTATTGAAGGATCATATTGAGATCATGACTTGATATGTTACAAGTTAGGTCACTATTGTAATTTATTTCTACATATTGCATGATTCAAACACAAAAAACACATAAAGGAGAACTACATTAGCCTGAGTACCTCTTCAAAGTGTTGACTATGTAGGTTGTGCTCATTGAAAAAGGGGTATTTGGGTCATCTCGATATGATTTACACAATAACCCATTTTTTCTAAGGTCACTATGAAGATGAAGAATTAGGGTTTAAAAATTTCATGAGCAAGAGTTCATGACCCAAATTTGAATGCATCAGAGTCAAGGTGAAGACAAACCCAAAATAGGTGGTTGTATCCTTTTCCAATAGGTATTATGTAAAATACACCTATATCTATTTTATATAGTAGTATTGATGTAACCATCCAATGTTGAAACTAGTGTATATGGCTCTATAGACATTTAATCTAGAATTTGATAACTATTCTAGAATACTCTACTAGTTTGCTTCCTACCTATTTTATATCCAAAACTATATCAACATTAGAACTAGCTAAGTACATTATTTCTTTGTCATTTCCATATCTAGTATAGTTATACTTATTATTTTTAGCCTATCTCAGTTTAATGAATTTAGTATATGTTATATCTAAGTTTAGAATTTAATTAACATACTATAGAGATAGTTATCACCCTTGTATCTTAGGCTATATCTATCCCCTTTAACAATAGATTCCATAATATAGATTTTTAAGGTTAAACATTTGGTGAACCAAATGTATATTTAGATCTATAGGTTATATGCCCTACTTTTATTTCCCTATTTTTTTGGGTTTGTCTCATTTCCTATTTTTCTAGAAAACCTATCTTAGATTTTTTTTAAACTTAGCCAATAGTTTGAAATTTATATACCCTTATTGTATCATGATTGATTTATCTTTAACATTTGCATGTATTTATTATCATATTCTCACATCAATTTTTAAAACATTTTAAATTGACATAAAGAATATATTTCCTCTTCATAACCATAATGAGGGAAATAAATCCCATCCATCTAACCATGTCTAAGATATCACTTATCTAAGGTGTAAAGTGGCCAACCCTATAATTTCAAATGAATGTAATCAATCTGAAATACATAGGGTTTGTGTTTGTGAATATCAAAAAGATAAAATCACTACTATGATCAAGTTAATAAAATATTTAAAAAATTATATTGCATACTTACATAATCCAATACATGGTAATGTTAATAATGTATTTTCATCCTCATCTAACAATATTGGGCCAAACAAGGTTCCATTTCAAAATTAAAGGCTAAAAAAAGATACATAAAAAATAAGTGATTCTAAAAGTGAACAAAAGACTAATAAGATACTAAGTGAAATCCCAAGAGACATTATTCAAAACAAAATAATTAAACTACCTCCTTTACATCCTATAAAGAGATCTAAATACTACTATTTATATCATAGAATGTATCCACATCATATGGATTATTATTTTTCATTACAAAATGCAATAAAAGTATCAAATATAGTGGTGGTCATATAATTGTTACATCACTCAAGAAAACCATTCACATTATGAGTACATCTCCTAAAGCACATGTACCAAAAAAACAAATGTGGGTACGAAATAAAAATTTAGAGCAAAAATAGTTACCAATATCAAACCTAGAGCAAGAAAAGGTCTTAAAATAAAAATCAAATCAAGAAAAAGATACAAATTTACCTCTCAATAATGATACTCAATTTTCAAAATAGTATAGTTTTGGAATAAAATATTTTAAAAAATTGGTTATCATGGTTAAGGAATGGGAAAACATTCCCAAGGAATCACTTATCCTATTTCCACATATAATAAAAATGACCATCAAGTATTGGGCTATATTACTATTACTAATGCAAATAATTCAAACATACATTTGGCTAATGCAAGAGAAAAATAGCTTGTATATTAGATAAAATCCAAGATTAAATAACAAATAGAACAAGATATATTGTCTAAACATCAAGAAGATCAAAACATGATATAAAAGGAAAAGTCATATAAATATCAAATATTACCTAAAAAGGGTAACGTCAAATGCGTGCCTTCATATGAAGAAGTTTCCAATCATTCCTCAAAACATCAACTTATTGAATCTTGTATAGATGGAAAGCAAGGTCAAAATATTACAGTTGACCCAACTTGTGAATTTAATATATGTACCTTGGAATTATTTACATATTTTGGATATGTTATGGAACATGTGAATAAATCTATGACATCCTATTTTTGTATTGAATCTATTCAATGTAATGTCACATATAGATCAGAGTCATGCTCTACTATGTTACATATTAATCTATTTTATCCCAAATATAATGAAATTTTGGGAAACCATGGTTACTAACAATAACAAAAAACATATTTGAAGTAAATATATACAATACAAAATTAAAAAAAGACCATGATACACTTCTTACTTATACTATGCACACATATGAACCATCTAATTCAAGATAACTTATACAATCACCAATCACCAATCCCCAATGGTTCTCATCAATTTGATGGGATCATAGGGTAATATTTATAGTTTCAAATATTCTAAAATACTAAAAATTTAAAAAACATTAAAAAATCCAAAAATATTTCCAACACATGCATACTTTTTGGCTCCTTGGTATCTATGTGTTGGTTACATATTGATGGATGGAATATCAAATACTTCTACATACATATGTGTTATGCTTCTATTTGAGTGTGATATAGGTATACACAAATGTTAGAGGTACAATCACTAAGATAGGGGGAGGGTGAATCAGTGAGCCTAAATAATCCAACTTCACTTTCAATCCTTTCAAACTCTAAATCAATCACTGCAAGAATTTCATGAAACATACATATCATTCATAATAATGAACAAGATATATAATACAAGATCAAGCAGATAACACATGACATATGTGAGAAACCCTATTAGGGGAGAAAACCCAATAGAACATAAAATCGGAATACTATCCTATAAATATAATAACCAATTTAGACTAACTACAACTGATTAAGGAACTACCATCCCTTATTTAGTGAGACTATAATTCCACAAGGTGGTATAACACCTGTCTAGCTGAGTGACCATAACAACTAGACTTTTAGCAAGCTTCACCTTACAAAGAGGTTAAAACCCCTTATATGTTGAGCAAAGAAAACACAACCTATGAACACAACATATCCTAAACATTGATTTCCTACCAATTTAATGGAGATATAAACTATATCAACTCTACACACTCAAAGCATCCAAAACATCCTTTTAGATCACCCTAGACCTTTTTTCTCATCCTCAAACTATAATAACACTACTATAAAATCATAAATATGACCCATAGTTATACATATAGTCCTCAATATTCTCTTATTATCAATTCATCTACTAGGCACTCTCCCTTTCCTTTGCTCCACAACTCTCTCACACACACCTCTTCCAAGTCTAGAAACTATCACATTTGGTTTCACCACTTATAGAGAATTCATGATAATCACCATCTTGGTTAGTTATTAGGCATTAATTAACCATTAATTCATATATAATATTGATATATAACTCAATACCATCCATATAGGTCAGCCATAGTACCCATCGGTCACCCTTAAGCAGCTACACCTTTCAAATAGGCCCTTGTAGCCCTTATAGGTCTCATGGAGATCTATTCACCCCATTACCATAATAATGAGTATAATAAAAACATAAGACCACTTAAAATATCATATGTCTACTCTACATGACCCCCTAGTCATCCTCAAATGATCATAGTCATCTTTGCTCACCTGTGCATATGCTCAATCAACTCAAACACTGACTTGGTGCATAAGAACACCATGAACAAACACATAGTAAAATTTTTAATCATTATTCATACTAAAAATATGTTTATAACACCTATAAAATCCATATAAATTATCCTTATAGAGTTTAAAACACTCTTAAATATCTAATTCATCATGAAACATCAAAACAACATCAGCACAAGCTCAATTATCCTTCTCGAGTCATTTATAGTCCATGGTCAAACACATAGTCAAATTTTAACCTTCATAACTTTAACTATACATAATTTTATACCTTTAAATATATATTTTTATATGTTCCTAGGAATCTTCTAAAAATTCACTTTTTACACCATAAGCAAATTTTGTTTGTGTCAAAAGATATGGCCTAAAAATAGACACTGGTCTTCCCTTTGTTAATTTCAAATATTTGAATTCAAATGGTCATAGTTAAACCTTGAACACCATGCTATCATATCATGTCCTCTCTACTTAGATAAATCACACACCATTGATATTATTATAAATTTAACTTATATTGTTCCACTACCCAAATGTTAAACTTCAAATAGTTGACCTCATCTTGTGCAATCTTGACCACATATGCACTATCAATCTATTATATGTAGCTCAGTCTTTATCTATGTTAAACATTGGATACCTTGAAATCATCTCACTCAATACATACCACTAATTTATATATGTACAAACATCCACTCACTATTAGATATTAGAAGAAGCCTGATATTTACTTCTATTCAATGTTAAACTTTGAACACTTGTCCTCATCTCATTGCTTCTTGACACCTTGGAACATACACACTCTGTTGATCCTTTTATAAGGAGATCAATATTTAACTTAGTTATCCAGTGAAAACTTTAACTCATTCAAATCAAAACACACCATAAATCTTAATCTATACAAATTCCTATGAGATGTTGGATCTTTATTTAGTCTTAGTCTTTACCCTTTACAAATTTGGCTAAGTATGGGGACCATTGCAATCTTCCTGGAAGGCCATCTTTGCTCCTTAATAACTTTTATTGTGCTAAGTCACATGATCTAAAACTTAGACCATATAATCTATTAAAATAATAAAATACAAACATATATCAATATAATATTTGAACCCTCATGCATGTAAGATACAATGCCAATAATCTTCTCACTCAGATTTTTCTACCATAGAGCCAACTATTCATAGAACTACTTAGAAGGCCAACTTTGCACATGAATATATTTTGATGTGCTTCATTCAATGACTTAAAATTTATCAAATATAAACTAAAAAAACTCATATGATCAACTCATTCTAAAATTACCACCTGTGAAAAATATGACTACATCAAAATTCCCACTCAAATTTTCTTGCCACATTCAAATTTGGCTATGGAAAAACACTGTCAAACTACCTAGGAGCCCAACTTTGCACTTGCATATATTTTATCTCACTTAGTCACATAACCTAAGATTTATCACATAAGATCTTATATCATAAGGTAATTCATACATATATTAATCTACTCCTAAAACTTTCATACATGTGAGATATGATGTCACCAAATTGCTTACTCAAGTTTATTTGAACATAGAAAACACTATCAAAATGCCCAAGAGCCCAACTTTGCACACACATATCTATGGTTTCACTTCATGACATGACTTGAGACTTGGAAAATAATAACTTGGGACTAATTTTATCAAAATAATATGACCAAATCCCCTTGAATCATCCACATGTGGTAATTATGACATCATCAAACTACCTACTCAGATTTTCTATCATTGTACCCAAAAGGTCTAAATGAAAACTATGGACTGCCAAATTAATTCCACCTATTCAAACAATCACTAAAATCATATAATACCTATTATAGGACCTATTTCACACCCTCAAATCACCATACTCATCTTTAAACATATCTAACCATGCCAAAACTAAAGATCAACCAAGCCTCCTTCAAGCATACTAGGATAAGCATATTGCACCCTTTGTCATTGTCACTTATACTATCAAGGCACTTCATCCACTCAATTGGATAGCTTCATGACATCACCATGAAATCATTGACAAATCTCCAATAATAAATACATAATTTATTCTTATTTTTATATGTTGACCCTTCCCTCTACTAATGTAATGTGGACATTCATTCAATTATTTGATTTTGATACTCATAGGTTATATGATTTGTTGATTATCCTTCATTATCATGTTTGAAATCATATGCATTTACACATGCATTTATCCATGATTATATATTTCATAGGGTAATTTATATTATATGTACTTAATATTTTTTTAACACATTTGAACCATAGAATAATATGATATGTTTATGCTGGTTGCTTATGCTTTCTTTATGAACTTTTTTGAGTCCTTTACCTTATTATTGTCTTTCTTATTTGAGAATTTAGATATGCTCTTTTGTTTTCATCACCTATGCCTATGTGTTATGTATTTAACATTTGAATATGTCATTGTTTTTTGTATGGAAATTTTAATATTTCATTATTGATTTTGTGTAGATTTGACTAAGTCATGTCCCTTCGATTGTGCAACATTTGAACATGTCCCTTATTTGTGGTCTCCTAAGACCATTGTATGTGGGATTGATTTTGAGTGATCTTAAGTGTGTGTTTGTTTATTTGTGTGTTGATATTTTACTATTGATGTATATATGTTTCCATGATATTTATCTTACATCTTAAGACTTCATGTGATTAGGTTATTCTATGCACTTCAATGTTACATTTACCTAGAAATGTTCTTTTATATGCTACATGGTTCCATTCATAGATTATATAGTTATATTATCTTTTTCAGGTGATGTAAATACCAATTTATATTCTTACCTCACCTCAAAGTGGGGAAATATAAGTGGATCATGTCATAGAGGCATGTTCGTCACATTTGGCATAGTTTCTAGATTTAATGGGGGCATTCTTTAAAAGCATGTTCTCCACACTTATTCACATTTGGAATAGTTTTTAGATTTAGTGGGGGCATGGTTTTAAAGCATGTTATCCACATTTATTCATTATTTATCATAGCTTGATTTAGTGGGGACATGACTTGGAAGTATGTTCTCCACACTCATTCACATTTGGCATAATTTTTAGATTCAATGGGGGCATGTTTTAGAAGCATGTTCTCCACACTTATTTAGTATTCAACATACCTAGACTTAGTAGGGGAATGTTTTTAAAACATGTTCTCAACATTGGCACTTGTTCTAGTTTTTATATTATCCATATATAGTGGGGGCATACTTTGGAATCATGTTCTCCACACTTACATAGTTTCTAAATTGGCCAAAGCACACAATTACATGATTCAAACTCATAGTTATATTAGAATTCTATACATTGGTACCATTATTATATATAATTTCAACATGATTCATATCTAAGATACATATGATATGAAATGTGCATATAATATTATAAAATCCAATTTAACTTCAGATTTCAAAACACTCTCAGGGACTATCATCACCCACTAGGATTGACTTTTTATGGATTATATTGAGCCAATATATTATAGTAGTTGGTTCACTTTTGGTATGGTTGAGGTGATTAAATTACTCAATATTGATAATTTTTTAGGTTGAAAATTATTTCATCATCTAGCCTCACTAGTTTGATAGCATGAGTTGACCTAGTTCACTCATGCTCATCAGGATATAAGTATGATTGGGTTACATGGTTAAGTTAATCTCAATTGTTGGTTGGAAACTCAAATTTTCTCCAAGGTTAGAGGCATGTGCCTTACAATATATTTATATCTCCTTATAAATATATTTAAATTTATAGATTTATATATTTTCCCTAATCTTAGTTTTAGTGGTTAATAATGATACATATTTCTAATCAAATTATCAATAGACAAGGCTATTTCATCGATACGTAGGTGTATTCCCAAACCTTGCTATTTCAATTTTAATAATTTTAAATACTTCCAATTTAAGATTATATATGCTAATTATGTAATGTAAAATGATCTTGGTTGTAGGTTAGTCACTAGTAAAGAACTCAAGTTGGACTCAAGCAAAGGAAAGGTGTGTTATACACACCCAGGTACACATTTTATTCTCCTTTAAACCAAAAATTTTATTACTAGATTAAATGGGTGGAAATGTATATGATATTTATGGATTATAATCACCTCAGTCTTGTACACTTGGAAAATTCAAACCTTAGCTATTTATCCCAGTTTTAGATATTTCATGCTTTAAAAAGTCTTGAATTTGATCTATATTATGCCCTTTAGCCTATCTCTTGGTTTGACTAATCTTATGTTGATATCAAAGACATATTATATTTCTTAAAATTCTTAAAACATAATTATCTTATGCCCATATGTGTTTTGAGCATGTACTTATTTTTTAAATCCTAGGATATAAGCATCAGTCCTAGACACCTATATCAATGCTAGTGTCTTACCCTAATGCAAGTGTTCACTACCCTAAATTCATATAATTTACAAATGAAGCATATACTAATGGTTGACCTAAGTAATTTAATGTAAATTATTTATAGATAGGAGTGGTATATATTAAAGAGTATTTAATTGATCAAAGCTTTTGTAACTATTCATTTTTCCATATTAGTCATAAGGACTACACATCTACATGTATGAATTATTGAAGTAGTCTAAGATCCTAATTTTCCAAGTTATGAGCTAGGTCACTTATGTACTTAATTTCCACATATTGCATGATTCATATATAATCCAACATGTATGGGAGAACTACATTAGTTTGATGCCCTATTTAGAGTATTGTATATGTAGGAAACACTCACTGATAAATGGGTCTTTGAGGTTGGCTTTACATAATGTTCCCACTAACCCATTTTTCCCAAGGTCACTATGAATATGAAAAAGTAGGGTTTGACAATTCCATTTTAAGCAATAGTCCATGACCCAAATTTTAATACACTAGAGTGAAGGCAAAGATAAACCCATAAGCATCCAAGAGACATTTCCAATAGACATTCCATAGAAGACACTTGTGTCTAGTTCAGATAGTAGCATCAAAACAACCATCCAAGGCTAATGTTAGTGTCTATGGCTTCAAAGACATTTAATCTAGAATTTGGTGACTATTCTAGAATCTTCTTCTAGTTTGATTCCTACATGTTCTATATTCAAACTATATCAACATTAAAACCAACCAAGTACATTTTTTCTTTGCCATTTCCATATCTAGCATAGTTGTATTTACTATTTTTAGCCTATCTTAATTTAATGAATTTAATATATGTTCTCTATTGGTTTAGCATATAATTGGCCTACTCTAGGGATAGTTTACTAACCTTGTACCCAAGGCTATCTCTATTCCATATATTGATCTTTTTCATAATCAAAATTTGTAGGGATAAACACTATGTCATTATCATATCCATCTTATCATTAGCCTATATTCTTTAAATTATCTTACCATTTACCTCTTTCCATCTTATCCTACTCAATTTTATCAATTTTATTTATATACTATGTCATTAGCTAGGTTGATATGATTTGTTTAGTGAATTTTCCCTTTATATACTATATTAAATAGCTTAATGTATTTAAAAGCTTGTTTTATGACCTTTATAATATATTAGCCTAGCTAATATCATCTTATGCTAGTCAACATCTATATTGGCATGGCCGATATAGTTTAGGGTTGGTTGGTTTTGGAATATATATATATATATATATATATATATATATATATATATATATATTTATATATATATATATAGTCATATTTCATTCCAATCATATCTTATACACTTTATTCACTCTAATTTCATTTGCACTTCTAACCTAAGTCAAATTTAGAGGCATTTGTGGTTTAGAACATTGTCTTGTGGTAGTAATTGGAGATCAATTGGATGAGTCATTGGGAATTATATATGAGGATAAATTGAGTCTTTTTCCAACCATTTGAAGTCTTAAACCCATAACATCTATTAAAAATCTCCACTTGAACCAAGGATGAGGTTGATGCTCAATAGATCCATTCCAAGGTTAGTATTTATAACCCTATAATTTTATCTTTATTTACTTGGTAGATAGATGTTGCTTGTTTATTAGTGAATGAAAGTGTTTGTATCCTTGCCTAGGTTATCTCTACACCTAATACTGGTGTATCTATAGAATTGTTTAGACTTTCCATATTCCATTTTAGGTTTCATAGATCCCCATTTTGGTTAGTAATGGCACCTTACTAGTTACTATCATTTTAACTCTCTTACCCCTTAGTTTAATTTACTTTATTTGTATAACTACTTATGTTGCTTACTAGAAATCATTTAATTTCATAGATTCCTAGTGAGAACTATTTACTTATGTCATAGGATTAAGTGTTATATCCTTTCCTTTTGGCATTTGTGACATAGGAAACTCCATACTATACTGACATATTTCATTGGTCATTTATTTTACTAATAACCATGAGATATATTTGATCATCCTTCTCTGAGTCCAAGTCTATTGAGCTATGATAGTTATAGGTTAATCATACCCTGTGCATACATTCTATTGAACCCAATGTGATTACCTTCACTAACCTTCATAAGAAACCATCTATTATAGTTACATATTTCATTGGTCATTACCCAAATTAACTAAATATCACAAGCTCTATTTAATCATCCTTATCTGAATCCATGTCTATTGAAATAGCATACATTCTAGTTAACCTGATGTGAATATATTTAGTTAATTTTATTGACCATCCTGATATAGTTTATTTTAACCCATAAACTACATCAACTAGCTCGATATGATTTCTTTCCTATTTGTGAATGACATTGGCCAAGCTGAGTCCATTATTTATTTGGACATATTGTATCATCCATCATGATATATTTATGTTATATGTTTTCAATTTTATCAACCAACCCAATATAATTTCATTTCTTTAATTTTATAATATTTAGTTTATAACTATATCGGAAAACAAAATACTATTGTCTACCTATTTATTTTATTTAATTGAATACTAAACAATTAGTTTTTGACATTGATTTTCAATCTTTATTTTCTATTTTCTTAATTGTCACTAGAAACTATTTTCTAACAATTTTAAAACTAGATAGAGAGATATCATTTTTGGCTAAGTGGGTGACTTATTTTATTACGACTATGAATTAAGGGACATTATACCAATACCTAGGTCCTATACAATGCTATACATGGAGTTTAGTTTCCATGTATCTCATGATATATCATAAATGCCTAATATTCCAATTTTATTGATCTTAGGAAACCAACCATAAGTTTGGTTTTGTGGTGCACCTAAGAATAACATATCACCCAGGGAAGTTACTCTCACCTTACCTTTAGAAATAGGGTTAATGGGCTACATGCATGATTTAAAGTCAGTACTTAATTCTCTCAAATATTATGACAATAGTAAAAAATGAATCAACAAGTATATTTGAGAGCCCACATTATCAATTAAATCCTTTTCGTATATATCATTTATCTTATTTTTCAAAATCTAGTTAGATTTATTTTTGCATGATTTTATTGATTTATTATAGTTTGTATTAGACTAATTGATACCATTCAATGCTATATGACATAACCAAAATAACCAACATAATATATATTTTTTATGTGTATAAATTTCATCAACCATCCTGATACGGTTCCTTGTGTTTTCTCCTTGGTTGCATTGGCCAACCCAATACAATATAATTTTTATCTTATCATCCTTTGAAAAATTATACTAGCTAATATGATACAATTTCTTTGTGCTATCTTGAATATGTTATCCAAATCAATACAATATAGTTTTATTAGTTTATAGTATACTAAATTGATGAATCTAATACATTAAATTGTTATCAACTACCATAGTGCTAAAATTTTCACTTTATTACATCAACTAGTCTAATACTTTATTTTTTAGACTAAAAAACTAACTAAATTGTCTTGCCAGATACCATTTGATTTTTATAACCAACCACTTTTTATTATCAACTTTACAACTTGATTAACATCATAGGTCACCTCTTAAGATATTTCTAGCCAAACTCAACCCATTTATATCCTACATGGGTTGTTTCTTCCTTCCCACCATGTCCACCATTGAAGAAAACTCTTCATAGTGTAAGTTTTACTAAAATCATTCTATATATTCTAAATATCAGTAACTATATATCCCATACCATATAGTAGATCCATAAATATTTCAAATACAAATCCAAAATAATGAAAAATATATTTCTTATACCACTTTTCCTCCTAAACATAGAAGTTTTAATGTCATCAACAAACACACATCAATAGTTGGGACATAAAATTATGTTCCACCTATTTAATCCTATATTCTCAATCCTATTACTAAACAAATAAAAAAAACACCAATTTTTAACACAAAACAATGTAACATGGTGGAAACTAATAGAACTAAAGATCTAGATGATCTAACCCAACTTATTCATAATATTTAAGACTATTTAAAATAAAAAATAGAGTGGTGGTTTTAATAAGTTTCCCTCATCCTTCAGGATATTTGGGGAAACTAACACCATTGTTGGTAATATTCTTCCCAATTCTAATATTGGTAATCCCCCAGCTTTGAATCCTAATACTTATAATCCAAATCCTCTTTTAGATATTATTATTAACAAGTTTGACCTCCCATGCCAAATTATCACCCTTATAGTTTTAAACTTTTCTTATAATGATTTTTTAACTTTTTGATAACTATGTTTGTCTTCTAATGTCCTTGGAATGGTCACTTGAAACCTTGATTAATAGAGTTTAAGGTAGATTTGATAAGTTTAAGATTTTGTTCATCATAACTATGTGCATATTTAATCACTCCATAACCTTTTTCAAGTTGTGTCAAGTGATGAAAGGATTATATGGTGTCTTTATAGGCCTCATATCATGTTTCAAGATCATGCCATACTCTACAAGTTCTTAGATTGGTTGGTGAAACCCTTTGCTAACATCATAACCCATTTGTGATATTTTATTGATCATTTTATGACTTTAAAAGAAGGTATTTCAAGGTAATGGAAGGAAGTAATCATAATAGTGTTGGTACATATCATATCACATCTATAAAATCTTGTTCAAGTATTATGAACACTTATTATAGCAATTTCATTAGGTTTATTAAGTGATTATGGTAGTTTTAGTTCTTAAAAGGGTTTTTTTAGATCATCTATATAATTTTTCAAGGTGAAGTTGAATTTTAAAAATATAAAAGAATTAATCCATCCTCCTCAAGGTCAAATATATGGTTTGGAGGAATTTTTAGTTGTTAAAATGAAGAAAACCCATTTATATCTCATATCAGCTTCTTTGAGATCTTAGAAAAGGTCAACAATTTTTGCTTGGTATGGTAAGGAGAGTGAATTTTAGGTAAAAATTTATCATGAAATTATAGGGACCATAATAAACTTAAATTTTGTGGCATTTATTGTTAGATTCATTTCCTTTCCTTTATGAACAATCATTAAGAAGGCAAGGTAATCTAAAGTAGTTAGTCAACCCCACAAGCTCAATTTATCTCCATGAAATGGAAGTATGAGGATGTTTTAATGCATGATATAAATCAAATGGTATATAGGGGACGTATTAAAAAATATACCATGATTTTTAAAACTCTAATTAGAATGGGTGATCCTATTTCATCAAGAAAACACTCTTCAAGTATAATTTGTAAGGTGGTTGTCATGACTTCTTGTTTATATCAAGGTATTCAATAGTTAAGGGAATGGAATGATATTATATATAAATGTTTTCAATATTTTTAATGAAATTATAGTTTTATCGATGATTCTCCGTGCTCATCCCAATGCCATTTTCTCCAAGAAACAAATAGTGTTTTTAAGTTGTTTGGACTTTATCATGGATATGCCCAAAAAAATGGAATAAAGATGTCTTATATTTCATTTTTATAAAGTTTAGGAAGGTACTAACCTCATTATATAGGTAATTAAATTATGGATAAGTGTCCTTGAGCTCAATATGTCAAAGTTTGAACCATATAAAGGTCACAACCATGAGAAATGTAGACCCACAAGTCTGTAGATGTATATGTATGCATTTTATTAAAAAAAATGTCAAAATGTGCATTAAGAAATAAGTTTTAAATTTAAAAGGGTGAAATAAATTAAATGTTACAACACTTAGATAGTTCTAAAAAAGTGAACAATGTCTAGTCTTAAGATGTAGAATTGGCAAGGCTTAAATAGATTGAAGGTATAAGTCAATACGGAATACATATAAAATGTGCATCTGAGATAAAGAAATTGAAAATAATTTATTCATATATAATTTAATATCTCATATTACTCTCAATTATACAACTAATTCATTGAATAGGTTAAGAGTACAAACTGACTTACAAGAAAAACATGAGAGAGAGTGTGTTCTCAAGAGATGATGTGGGCTCTTAAAAGGTTGTAAAAGTTAAAAAGAAGGTTATGAAATCTAAATACTGTAGAAAAGTTTATTATTTTGATTAATCCTTGTATAAGAGATATCTAAATCCCAAATTTTATTCAAAACACCAAATAATCACCTACAAGGTTGTTTGAGTACCTCGCATTGGTCTTTAAACTTGAGAAAAAGGTGAGTGTTTGTGAGGAGGTGAGATATTAGAAAAGTTTTAGAGGATTCAAAGATGACTAGTAAAATATTAAAACTATTATGAATATCATTACAATCCTTAGTGACCTTTTTTGAGGTCTTAAACTTTAAATGTAAACAAAGTACCCTATGGCTACCTACAGGCTAGTTTGAGTAAGTAAAGTGGTTACCAAACTTAAGAAGATGATGAAAAGTTTCATGTTGGAGTTTAGGTGAATATTTAAGATAAAAAATATCACTATAATCAAATAATACCTAAAAAATATCATATGATTTAATTAAAACAAATCCACTTTAATCCCTATAGGTACACAGTTCAGTTTGACTCCTACAGGCTTGTTTGGTCTTGAAAGGAAGGGTGTTTATTTGGTTTAAATATATGAGGTCTTAGAGAGGTTTGAAATAATACACCAAGATATTAATATTGTAATAAATACCTTTTATGTGTTCAATGACTTGTTGAAGAGTTCCTAAAATTCCAAAATGTAGCATTGACACCTAATGAATGTCTATAGACATTTAAGGTAAGATGATAATCCTATGAACAATGTCATGGAGTTATTAAATGGTAACTTAGGTGAGTAAATGCCTATATACATTTCATATAAGTATATTATATTTTCAAATACATATATCAATGACCCATTTCTCAAAATCACCCTTGAGGATATACTAACAGGTCACAAAGCTAAAAAAATAGTGGTATAACACTTTCAAGGTAAATCTTGATACTTGAATGTAGTTTGAGATATTACAAAGGAATTGAACTCAAAAAAATATTTGAGGGTTCATAAATATTCTAAATAGGTTTGATAGACTAAGAAAACATGTCATTAGTGCCTCAAAAGGTCTAATTATACCAAATAGGTTTAAGCTTGCACATATAAGCCTACGTGTGAATTTTTTATAAGAGTGTGTTTATTGCATGTAATATAGAGACCTATAGATACAAATAAGGTTTTGAAAACTTTAATGGTACATTATATAATTTTTATAACTCCAACAATGAGAATATCTCAAATATAAATAGTTAGGGTCACAAATAGTGATTTTCTTAAGAACACTAACGTAAACCAACGGAAGCTACAACAATATTAAAGAGTAAGGATGAAAAATTAAACCATTTTTACATGTCATAAGGATGTTTCAAACCTAATTGAGGTTTTATAACTCACAATCAAACTCCAAAATTGCATTTTTAGGCTTGTTTCTCTCTCAAACTCAAATAATGCCTAGTTACCAATCGAAGGTCATTTTCTTATGCTCAGGTATTTAATGATAGTATGTATTGGAACATAGGCCAATAGGGTATTCTAGATGGATCTCCCTAATCAAAATTTCTAGCATTAGTTTTGGGATTATCCCCTTGTGCTTTCTGAACCATCATTAAGATGGTAAGCTCCTTAAGCACTTATTAAACCCTCCTAAAGGACCAAATGAGAGAATAAGTGAGAATAATGCATTAAAATGGAATGATTTAACCTAAAAATTAATTTAATTACATCTACACATATCATGACCTTTTGATCTTGGCACTTGATAGTATAATTATAGGTATAGGTGTATGGAATAGGCCTAAAAACATGGCTATAAATGTCTTTATGGATTAAAAAAGGTATGAAATGGCCTCAAAATTAGGTAAAGAGGTCTAAAAATATTTAATAAAGGTTAAAAAAAATTCTAAATAAATATTTAGGTCTCATATAAAACTATATGGATCTATAAGTTAGCAACTTGGTCAAAAAGAGAGAAATGTACTATTTTGCAAGCCAAAAGACCTATATGTAGGGCTATAAAGTTATTTAAAATAATTACCCTCATAATATTGAGTTGTAATAAGATTTTTTAGACATAAATAAACTTATTTAATGCATCAAAACCTACAAATGTCTTGAGAAATCGCTTCAAATGTCTCTTAAGCATGTACAAGCTCTTAGGCTACGGTTTTAGCTTTTTTATGGTTCACATATCTGTACAAGGTTACAAACCTTAAAATTTGACATGAATCATGGCTAGTACATAGGTAAATTTAATAAAATGTTTCATATAAATTTTACATGTGTGGAAGGTATTTTGATCAAAAACTTCATTTTTTAGGCCTAGAGGCCTAATAAAGGCCTAATTAGAGAAGGAAATCAATGGAGTAAGTGTATTTTTAGCCCATGTTAAGTCATGAAATTTTTTATAGAGTTTTAAGAGGATATTGGGTCCTAAAAAATGTCTTTAGTTTTCCAATATCATCTGCATTCTTCTACACAAGTAGGTTTACCTATTTTGAAGGCTATAAGGAATTGGGAGAAATGCAAGCTATAAGTGCAAAAATAGATATTTTGGAGTGTTTTATGAATTCAAGTGATTTTTTTTACATATTATATGATGTATAAAGACCATCCATATAGATAAATTTCTTTCTTTAAGGCAAAACCAAGTTTTCACCTTTATATGCCATATTGCAAAGGGAGGAGTTCAAGTGGTCAAATCACTAAATCAATGCATAAAAGCTCTTCAACAAGATTTTTAAAGGAGACCTATATATTATACACCACTTAGATATTAATAAAAGGTTAATATTTAGTTTCAATAATAATTCAAATTGTTGAAGGAGTCTCCAACAACCTTGAGACCTTTCCTCTTTCCTAAGCTAAGTCAAGTTGAAAAGGTCAAAATAGATTCAAGAGCCTTATAACAGCCCCATAAAAGTTTAGAGGAATCATAAATGAGTAAGGAGAAGGATTAAGTTAAATAATTTATGAGGAATTGAAGACCTATTTTCATGGATAAGAGTTCTTCATCAATAATGACATGCAGACAAGTATATAGTGTATGCAAGCAAAGATATAGTAACTTTCAAGTGGTCAAAATCCACAAATAAATGCACATGAATTATTCAATCCTTATGAAAAACTATAACTCTAATACTAGACCATTTTTAAAATAGAAAGAGAGATAAAATTTAGGAAATACTACATAGGATTGAAGGGTGTGAAGGAAAGTGAGTCACCCCTATTTTGGGGATGTTGTGTTTCCCCTCTCCTACAATTTTTTCCATTTGTATCTTATTTTCAAAAATTAACATATCATATTATGTTTTGGATATGTTGAAAGGCTACTAAAATTTTTTACAACACCTTTTGAGTTAATAATAACCTATTTTCCTCCATTTTCAGGTTGTGTGAAGTGTATGTGTGATTTACATTAACATAACCAATTTAATTAGTAGCTTTCTTATGTTAATGTCTAGATTTTGTACCTATTTACAACATATTTGAGTTTATACAAGTCATATTAAGTGTATAGGATCAATATCAATCTAAATTTATAAGTGAATTCAATAAGTATTCATTCCTTCTATGTTAAAAGTGAACATTACTAAGACCTTTTTGAGAAAAATTGTTTTAAAAGCCATAGACCTAAAATGAAGTGAATTTGTATAGGCTGATTTTCTTTATAAGAGTGCTAAGTGCAGATGTAAGTGGTGAAAAACATTAGTGCATCACGTCTCTTTTAATTTTTTTATGTCAGTTTCAATCCTAACATCATCCCTTTACCCTTTCCCTTAGTCAAGAAATTAGTAGTCAATAAGATTAGAATCAAATTAAGTGATTGCATCAAGGGAACTATCCCTCTATCTATATATTATCTCTAACTCAAAGTCACCCACACTTTGGAGATATTCAATTATTTCAATAGGAGTGGGAAGAGACACACCTTCTGATAAGGGTTGCACTCTTGATTGACAATAGTTTTTGACACCTCTGGTGGGACCTATATTCCTTAGCATAGCCAAATTTTGGAATTGGATAAATAAATTTGTAGTAGCAGAGACCATTCATCATTCTTAAACTAGGATATTGAATTTTCATACTCTTTAGTTGTAAACCAACATGATTTTCATGCCAAAGATCACTACAAGCTCTTCAAACAAAGGTATTCCTTTTGAATTTGTTGAGTTACCTTGACATTATTATAAATGAATAAAATTTGTAAGAATAAATACTTATCCTAGGAGATTGTTTCAATCCCCAAATCAGCCCATTATACTAGACAATTCACTCCCCACTATCAAGATGGTTTCCCCTAGAAACTAGGTATTTGTCTCTTAAAATAGAGTAAACCATATGAATCTAGTTCAGTATGATGATATCCCAGATTTAGATCTTAAAATCATACCTTATTTATTAAGAGAAGATCAAACCACACTTACTAAACATATGAAAAATGTATCCAACCTATTTTTAGTCCATAATGTTATCCAAGAGAATGTTTATATCCATTTACTTGTTGCATCCTTCAAATTAAAGACATTGTAATGGTATATAAACCTTCTTTTGAACTATATTTCTTCTTGGGATGACTTAGGTAAAAATTTTTTTAGGTAGTTTAAGGATATATTAGATCATTTATCCCTAGTTGAGTATCTCACAACCATCAAGAGGGTACCCCATGAGTTCATGATCTATTTCAACCTCAAGTTTTAGAAGACATGGACTATGATACCTCTCTTGACAAGGCCATCCTTGAGTATGACTGATTGTATTTCCTAAGAGATTTAAACTATGATATCTCTATCATGATTCAATCTATGGGTGGTAATACACTTCTAGATGAAAATGAAGTGTCCATTAGAGTAAAAAATAACATGATTCAGGTGGGAAAGCTTGCACCTATGCCTTTAATGCCCATTTTTATAGAAATACAACCAATTTTGGCCCCCATGGCTCTAATTTTATCCCCTCAATCAAAAATTACATCTCCTAGTCAATCTAGTGAGATTGGTTAACTGAAGGGAATGTTGAAATCCTTTGGAAATGAAATAGTCCAACTAAAAAGGCAACACTATCAAGCTAGTAGGCCATACCAAGCACCTAATCAGCCCACCTATCAACCATTCAAAGATAATAGACCTCCTCATCAAGGATTTAGAGAGAAAATACCTTCATACCAAGCTTAAGGATCTATTACACAAGCCAAGCCTTATATTGCAGTTGATCCCAATTCTAATTCTTCATCTAAGTCCATTATATCTATACTAATACAAAATAACTAGATGCAAGAGTTAGGTTGACATCCATCTAATCTAAATGATATGTAGAATCAAGCTTTGGTAGCTAAAACTATGGAATTTCTTAAAATGACCCAAGAATATTTTTTTTAAGAAGGTAAACATAGTGAAGATATGGTATAATAAGTCAAAGTTCATCATGAAGAAGGGAAACCTGATGTAACCTTTATAAATTGGTAAGTTGATGATCATGTGGCTTTGAATTAGGTTATTGAATCTAGTACCTCAAACAATTTAGTTGTAGACATCAAAAGATCTAATAAAAAGGGTTATTAATAAGACTCAAGAGGTGTGTAATGTTACAGATATTACTTATATTATTCCTAAAGGTGTTAAAGATCAGTTTACTATCCCATCACCTTAGAAAAATCAAAATGTGGAAGTCAATAAAACTCACCAATAACCTCAAGAGCAAACATGGGTGGATATCCTTTCAGTATTGTTAAACACATGAAAAATTAAAACATAAGTATGAGTATGTGGGAATCTTTGACAATCCCAAGATAAAATGACATCCTTATTCAAGAGCTTTTAGCCCTTAATTTGTCTACAAAACTAGCTGAGAAGGGGAGTGTAGTTTTGGCCAATTCAGATGACAAAATGAAATAAATGGTATATTAGGTACATAAGGAGGTAAAATTAAACAAATATGAGGTATAAATAAATAAAACACCTCATTTTTATCTCTCCTTAATTTTTGGAAACACTTTAGTCCATCATTGTATGGTTGACAATAGAGCTAGTAGTATAGTGATGCCTAAGCAAATTACAGATAATTTGGGTTTAGTGTATGAGATAAATACTAATGGTGTCTTGAATTCTTATGGATACCCAACTAAGATAGTAGGTATTATTAGTAGCCTAAAAATAATGCTACATGTTTTCCCAAATGTGACCATTCAGTAGGATGTAATGGTGGTGGACCTTCCTCTATATTTTTCCATGTGTTTACCATGAGACTTCACATCAAAGATAGGTGGTGAATTTTTAGTAGTTTAAAATTATATTATGTTTAGAAAAAGGTATGGAAATAAGGAATTGATTCACTTTGAACCTATTGAATGATTTCATTTGGGTCCATACATGTCTAGTGTTGTGAATACTAATTGTGTCATCTCAGATGAGGTAGAACAAACTAGTGAAGTAGAAACCAAATCACCTCTTATAGGAGTTACTAATTTATTTATTAATGAATGGGATTATAACATAAATTAAAATTATCCTAAAAAAATGATATAAAAATAATGATGTGGTGTCTATTGTCTTCATGAGAATGATGTCCAAATTCTAGATATAGTTAAGGAAGATGAATCAAGGGATGGTCTTTAGAAACTCTACATTAATGGTTCAAGGAACGAGAATGGTATATGGGATGTTATTATTCTCATATAACCCACATAACAAAGGTATTATTATGATGTAAATTTTTAGTTTGGATATTCTAATAATGTAGCATAGTATGAAGATCTAGTCCATAGTTTGCAATGGGCTAGGAAGATGGAAATCATCCTTTACAAGTTTTTGGTGATATTTAACTTGTGATTCACCAAGTGAGATGGCTAAATTTATGTAATAATTATATTATAAGGTCTTATAAACATATATTTTAGGATCTCCTTGAGGACCTTGATGCTTTTGATATCTAAATAGTGCCTAGAGAGCAATAAGCATGCAAATAGACTGGTTGTAATAGGATATCAATTTAACATTCTAGTTGATGTACTAAATGATAAAAATTAGTGGCATATCAATATTGTGGTGAGACCTTATATTATTTAAAATAATGATAACTAGAACGTTTTTGAAGATGATAACCAAACTATTCACTTTTTGAAAGAGGATGTTGAATTCTCTTCTAAAAATTAGTCAAATCTCTTACAATAATATGGTGATCAGATAGTCCAACTCAAGTCCAATAATATGCCCAAAAGTCATGCCACACTTGAGCACATCTTCATTATATATGAGAGTTGAGGAGAGACAAGTCTTAATTGTCTACTAAAGAATAAAACTATGCTAACATTGATATAATAAATGTGAAGACTCTTAAACTTGGTAAAGTATACTCTTCATCTCAAAAAGAGTCATTTATTAATTTATGTAGATGATTTGCAGATGTATTTTCATGGGAGTATATTTATTTGAAGGGGTTTTATTATATATTGGTTCAATAGACTATTGATCTATAAGGTAATTCAAAACTAGTAATACAAAGGCAAAGACTAATCAATCCTAAGCTTGAGCCTTTGATGAGAACAAAATTTGACAAGTTGATTGAATCAACCATTATTTTCCCCATAAAACATTCTACTTGGGTGGAAAAACTTGTTCCCATGAGGAAGAAAAATAGAGAAATCAGACTTTATGTGGATTTCCATGATTTAAATAAGGCCTCACTCAAATATCATTATCCATTTCCATCAATAAAACAAATATTATAACTAGTAGCTGGTTTGAAAAGGTTCTCATTGTTAGATGGTTATAGTGGATATAACCGAATACTTTTAAAGGAAGAATATTAGTTTAAGATAACTTTTACTACCAAGTGGGGAAATTTTTCTTATATGAAAATGTTATTTGGATTATCCAATGCAGGATTAAGATTCCAAAGAGTAATGGATATGGAATTTCAACTTCTAATTAATAGGTTTGTTCTTGTATATTTGGATGATGTTACTCTATTTTCAAAGAATGCCATTGAGCACATGCTTCATCTCAAAGAGGTGTTTGAGATATGTAGACAATATGAGATGCCACTTATCCCCATAAAATGTGTGTTTTTAGTACATGAAGGTAAGTTATTTGGTCATGTTATTTCTAAATATGGTTTGAGAATTGATTTTGAAAGGATAGATTCCATTCTTGCATTACCTTGCCTAAGCATAAGAAGTCATTACAAATTTTTCTTGGAAAAAAAAACTTTATAAGAAGATACATATCTTACTTTGTAACTTTTTCAAATCCACTTATATCCAAACTTAAGAAAAATAAAAAGTTCACCTGGACCAAGGAGGGCATGAGGGTTTTTGAATAGATCAAACAAAAAATAGATATTGTTCCTATGCTCATTAATATTATTTTTTTAAGACATTTTATCTTGTATGAATATGTTAATGTGGACATGATTTAAGGGATACTAATACAAAAAAATCAACAAGGCTTGGTGTATCCCGTATAATTATTTAGTCAAGGCTTGAAATAATATGAGATAAGGTAAATCTATGTATTAAAACATGTACTTTTAATTATCATATGTCTCAATAAATTTAGACACTTGATATTTAACAATAAGATCTATCTAATGGTTGTTTATCCTAGCATCAAGGAGTTCTTATTGAATAAGGACATAAGCTAGAAGAGGGAAGGTTGGATAAAAAGAGTGATGGAGTATGATGTTGAGATAAAGGTGACTAAGTTTATTAGAGTCAAAGGATTGTGTGAAAACTTAGCCCAAGACTTGTATGAGAATAAGGAGACAATTATAGTCTTGAATGATGAAGAAATTTTAGTTAATCATACATTATCATCAAGATGGTTTTAAAACATGGTAAGGTACTTTCAATATTGTATGTATGATCTTAACTTAAGTACATCAAGGATAAAGTATTTCAGACTACAATCCATTCCTTTTCTCCTTCTTGATGGAGTGGCATTCAATAAAGATATCAATGGCATGTTATTGAGGTATATAGAGCCAAACCAAGTTGAAATATTACTTGAAGAATTTCATGATGGACAAGGTGGAAGCCACTTATCATCAAGGATAACATCCATTAAGATCATGATGGGTGGGTATTATTAGCCAAATAGTTTTAGATATTTCCATGCTTGGGTAAATAAGTACAATAAGTGTGAATTGTTTACAAGAAAATAAAGACTTACTACATTACCTCTTTAAATTTTTTCAGTGGATCAACACTTTTTCCAATGGGGTTTATATTTAATTGGCCTCATCATTCTACCTTAAATATTGGGCCATAATTAGATCCTTACTACCATAGATTACTTCACTAGATGGACAAAAGTAGTGGCTTTTAAGGAAGCAAATGAATCTAATGTGTTATAATTCTATGAAGGTTTGATTACATGGTTTTTCATTCATTTCACTATTATTTCAAATAATACCATGGCATTTATGGGAGCTAAGATCAATAAATGGGATGTCTAACATGGTCTATACCAAAAAACTTCATCAAATTACCACAAGGTAATGGCCTTACTGAGTCCACCAATAAGAACCTATTAAATTTATTAAAGAGGACCATTAAGGATAATTAGAGGATATTGAATTTAAATCTTAATTCATCTCTATGGGATGATACAATCACCTTCAAAAGGTCTATATTATAGAAGAGAAGAAAGGTGGCCAATCTCACTTAATCTCCCTAATTTATAAGTAATGAATCAACTATATTTGTTGGAGAATGAACCTATGTAGGTGAGATATGTTGAGCTCATGGAACTAGAAGAATTTATAAATCAGTCCATGTTGACCATGGAGATGCATCAAGCACAAGGGAAGAGAACCTTTTATAGAGGAGTATCTTCAATTAGTTTCAAGGATGGTCAGTTGGTTCTAAAATGGGATGAGGATAGAGATAAACTAGGAATGCACACAAATTTTTACTCACTTTGGAGTGGCCCTTACATAATATCTAGCTATAAGTCCCACAATGCTTTACAACTTGTCAAGATGGATGGTGAAGAACTACCAATCCAAATTAAATGGAGACATATAAAACATTATTGCTAAGAAATAAGTTATTTTGTACATAATTAGTCAATTTTTTTCCTCCAAGTGTTATATAGAACATTAGGTTGCTTACGTTTTATTTTCAATAAATTATTATGACACATTAGGTGTCTTATTATCTAGTTTCCTTAGTTTTGTGTGTTTTTATTTCCTTGTTTTTAGAAGGAAAATAGTTGTCTTATTTTAATTAAATATTTTTAGTCAGTATTCAAGGTTTGATCATGTTTATTTTAGAGTTTGAGAGATATTTTGTAATCCCAAAAGAGATGAAAAGTTACTGGTTCATAAGTATAGTAGTCATGTTTCCCAATTGAGTCACCAAAATGTTGACAAATTTAACTTCCCAAGTCAAACTATCACACCTATAGTTTAAAATTTTATTTGTCATGCTTTTTTACCTTGTTTATAGACATGTTGGTCTTTTAATGTCCTTTTAATGGTCACTTTAAACCTTTACTAGAGTATTTTAAGGTATATTTAATAGGTTTAAGGTTTTATTTGTCATAGTTATGTGCATATTTAGTCACTCCATGACTTGTTTCAAGTTGTGTCAAGTGTTGAAAGGAGTATATGGTGTCTTGATAGGACCCATAACATGTTTCAAGATCATTTCATGCTCTATAAGTGCTCATATTGGTTGTTTAAACCCTTTGTTAACATCATAACCCATTTATGATGTTTTCTTAATCATTTTATAACTTGCAAAGAAGGTATTACAAGGTAATGGTATAAAATAATCAAAATTGTGTTGTTACATATCATATCATATCTATAAAATAATTTTTAGGTCTTATGAACACTTATTGAAGAAATTTCATCATGTTTCTTTAGTGATTATGGTAATTTTAGTGATTAAAAAGCATATTTTGGATCATCCATACAATTTTTCAAGGTGAAATTGACTTTAAAATATATTAAGGACTTCATACATCCTCCCAAAAGTTAAATACATGGTTTTATTATGTTTTAGGTGTTAAAATAAATAAAAAACATTTATCTTTCCTATCAACTTCTTTGGAAGCTCAAGGAAGGTCAATAGTTTTCTCTTAGTATGGTGAGGAGAGAGAAGGTTCGGTAAATATCTCATAATAAATTATAGGGACCCTAATTACATTCATTTTTTTTTCATTGTTTTTTATATTCATTTCCTCTCCTTTATGAACAATCGTTAAGAAGATATGGTATTCTAAAGCAGGTAGTCAACCCCATAGGTTGAATTAATATTCTTAAAATGCTAGTTTGAAGATGTTTGAATGCATGATATAAATCAAAGAATATAAATGGGACTTGTGTATACATATAACATGATTTTTTAAACTCTAATTGGCATGTGTGATCCCATTTTAAAATGAAAATTCTATTCAAGCATAGTTTGCAAGATGGTTGTCATGACTTCTTATTTGTCTCAAGGTATTCAATAGTTGAAGGAATAGAATGATATTATCTAGAAATTTTTTAAATATTGTCAATATAATTAAATTTCCAGAAATTCTTCTCTATGCTCATTCCAATGCTATTTTCTCCAAGCAATAAATAATGTTTTCAATCCTTTTGGACTGTGTCATGGATTTGCCTAAAAAATAGAGTAAGAAGGTATTCTCTTGAATTTTAAAAAAGTGTTTGAAGGTAAGAAGGTAAAAAACTCATTATATAGTTAATTAAATTATTTATAAGTGTCCTTGAGCTCAATATGTCAAATTTTTCACCATATAAAGGTCAAAACCATGAGAAATGCAGACATACAGGTATGCAGACCTGTAGGTCTAAATTTTATGGAAAATATGTTAAAATGTGCATTAATAAATGAGTTTTAAATTGAAAAGGGAGAATTAAATGTAATTTTAAACCACTTTGATATTTATAAACTATTAAATAAGGTTTTTTCTTAATACCCAATGTCAAGACACCCAAACTTGGCTATAGGCAGAATTGGCAAGGCTTAAATAGTTTGAAGGCTTAATTCAATATGGAAGACATTTAAAATGTGAATATAAGATAAATATAATAAAAATTAAATATTAATATATAGTATAATATCTCATATTAATATTATTTATACAACTAATTCATCGAAGAGGTGAAGAGTACAAACTGACCTATAGGTAAAACATGAGATATATTGTATTCAAGAGATGATGCAAGGTCTTGAAAGGTTTTAAAAGTTAAAGAGAAGGTTATTAGACCTAAATAATGTAACAAAGTTTATTTTTATCATTTAATTTTATAATGTATCTATAAATCCCAAAGTGTAGTCAAAACACCAAATAATCACCACAAAGGTTGTTTGAGTACCTCAAGTTGGTCTTCAAACTTGAGGAATAGGTGAATGTTTGTGAGGAGTTGAGATATTATAAAACTTATAGAGGATTAAAAGAGGATAAATAAACTCTTAAAAATATAAGGAATATCATTTAAATCCTTAGTGACATTTTTGATGTCTTAAAATTCAAATGTAGATAAACTACCATATGGCTACCTATAGGCTAGTTTGAATAACTCAAGTGGTTACCAAACTTGAGAATATGATGAAAGGTTTCATGTTGGATTTTTGGTGAATATATAATATAAAAAATATCATTATAATCAAATAATACATAAATATTATCATAAAAAGTAACTAGAATAAATCCACTTTAACCCCTGTAAGCACATAATTCAGTTTGACTCCTACATGCCTGTATGGTCTTGATAGGAAGGGTGTTTATTTAGTTTGAAGATATGATGTATTAAATAGGTTGAGAGGTTTAAAAATAGGACAAAAATCCATTAGTACTATGAATAATAAATTTTAAGTGTTTAATTATTTTTTGAAGAGTTCCCAAAACTCCAAAATGCAGTCTTGACACCTAGTGAAAATCTACAGTCATTCAAACTAAGAAAATAATCATATGAAATATGTCATGGAGTTATTAAAGGGGAAATCAGGTGATTAAAATACTATATTAATTTAATATATGTATATTATATTTTTAAATACATAAAATCACCCTTAGAGATGCACTAATAGGTCACAAAGCTAAAAAAGTAGTGGTAGAGCACTTTCAAGGTAGATCTTGATACTTTAAGACAATTTAAGATATTCCAATAGGTATTGAACTCAAAAATTTATTTAAGGGTTTATAAATATGCTAAATATGTTTTATATACTAAGGAAGCATGTCATTAGTGGCTTAAAAGGCCTGATTATACCAAATAGGTTTAAGCTTACACACATAGACCTGTGTGTGAATTTGTGATGAGAGTGTTTATTACAAGTAGTATGGAGACATATAGAGAGATAATAAGGTTTTTATATATTAAATGGGACATTATATAAATTTTTTAACTCATTAAATAATGAGATTATCTTAAATATAGATAGCCAAGGTCATAAACAGTGATTTTCTTAAGAACCCTAACTGAACCAATGGATGATATAACAATCTTAAAGGGTAAGTATGAAAATGGAAAATATTTTTAAATTTAATGAGGATTATTTATACCTCAATTAGGTGATATAAATAATAATCAAACTCCAAAATTTCACTTCAAGCTTGTTTATCTCTCAACTTCATAGAATGCCTAGTTTGCCAATCGCATGTCATCTTTTGATGCTCAGATATTTCATGACATTATACATGGGAACTTTGGAAAATATGGGATTTTTGAGGGGTATCAATACTTAAAATATATTTAATTATTTTTTGGATTATCCCCTAATGATTTATGAACCATCTTTAATATGGTAAGCTCTTTACACCTTTGTTAAACCCTTGTAAAGGAGATAATGAGAGACTATGTGAGTCTAATGCATTAAAATGTAATTATTTAACCTAAAAATGTGTTTTATGAACTCTATAGGTCTCATTATCTTTTGACAATGGTACTTGATATTACATTTTTAGGTATAGGTGTACTAAATAGGCTTAAGATCATGGTTGTATATGTCTTTATGAAGAAATAAGGTATGAAATGGCCTCAAAATTAGGTAAAAAGATATAAAAATATTTAATAAAGGTTATTTTTTTTTATAAAAACATCTTTAGGTCTTATAAAGATGTATATAGTTGTGAAAGTTAGAAGCTTGGTCAAGAAGAGAGAAATGTACTATTTTACAAGACAAAAGACCTATATACATGCCTATAAATTTATTCAAAAGACTTATCCTTAGAATATTAAGTTTTAGTAAGGTGATTTAGACCTAAAACAACCTATTTCAAGCATCAAAACCTGGAAATGTCTTGAAAAATCACTCCAAATGTCTCTTAAGCATGTACAAGCTCCTAAGCTAGGGTATTTAGCCTTTTCATGGTTCACATATTTGTACAATGTTAACGAAATTAAAATTTGACATGGAGAATGTTTAGGGAACGGGTAAAGTAAATTAAAAAATTTCTATGGTTTTCACACATGTGGGAGGCCATTTGAGAAAAAATTAATTTCTAGGCCTAGAGGCCTAATGAAGGGTTAATTGGAGAAAGAAATCAGTGAAGTATAATTACACCCCATGTCAAGTTATAAAACATTGTATAGAGATATAATGGGATACTAGGTACTCAAAAATGTCTTTATTTTTCTAATACCATTCGTACATTCTTCCACACAAGGAGATTTACCTATTTTGAGGGCTACAAAGAATTGGGAGAAATGCAAGTTATAAGTACAAAACCATATATTTTAGAGTGTTTGATGAATTTAAGTGATTTTTTTTAGGTTTTATATTATGTTGATAGGCCATACATGGATATAAATTTATTTTTTGAAGTCAAAACCAAGTTTTCACCTTTCTACACCATATTGCAAAGGGAGGAGTTCAAGTGGTCAAATCACCAAATCAATGCATAAAAGCTATCAACAAGATTTTTAAAGGTGAAATTTATCTTATACACCACTTGGAGAGAAATAAAAGTTAAATATTTATTTTTAATAATAATTCAAATGGTTTAAGGAGTCTCTAACAACCTTAAAGAGAATTTTCCTCTTTCTTATGCCAAGTCAAGTTGAAAAGGTCAATGGAGCTTCAAGAGCCTTCTAAAAACCCCCAAAAAGTAGAGAGACATAATGAATGAGTAAGGAGATTCATTCCATTGAATTATTTATGATAACCTTTAATAACTATTTTCGTGGATAAGACTTATTCATCAACAAGGATATGCAAGCAAGGATATAGGGTATACAAGTAAAGATATAGGCACTTTCAAGTGGTCAAAACCCACTAATAAATGCACGTGACTTATTCAATCCTTCCAAAAAATTATACCTCTACCCCTACATGATTTTTAAAATGGAAAGAGAGAGAAAATTTAGGAAACACTACATAGGATTGAAGGGTGTGAAGGCAAGTGAGTCACCCCTATTTTGAGGCTACTTTTTTTCCCCTCTCTTACTCTTTTTCTATTTGTATCTTATTTTCCATAAATAACATTTAATATTATGCTTTGGTTATGCTAAAAGGATACCAAAATTTTGTACTACACCATTTTAAGTAATAAGAAGTTGGTTTCCTCCATTTTTTAGGTTGTTATATGAAGTGTATATGTGATTTCTATTGACATAGCCTAGTGAATTAGTAGTTTTCCTATGTTAATGTCTAGTTTTGTAACTTTTTATAGAATATTTGAGTTTCTAAACATCATATTAATTGTCTAGGTTCAATCTCAGTCTAAATTTAGAATTGAATTAAATAAGCAATCATTCTTTCTATGCTAAGAGTTAGTATTGCTAAGACCTTTGTATGAAACACTATTTTAGAAGCTATAGCCCTGAACTAAAGTGAATGTGTGTAGGCTAATTTGATTTCTAAGAGTGTTAAGTGTAGATATAATTGGTCATAAACATTGGTGAATCACCTCTCTTTCAAGTATTTCTTATATCAATTTTAGTCATAGCATTATCCCTTCACCCTTTTCCTTAGTCAAGAAATCAGTAGTCAGTAAGATTAGAATCAAATTGAGTGCATCAATGGAACTAACCCCTTATCTGGAGATTATCTCCAACTCAAAGTCACCCACACTTTGGAGAGATTTCATTATTTCAATAGGATTTGTAAGAGGAACACCTTCTCACAAGATTTGCACTCTTAATGGAAAAAAATTACACAAGTATTTGCACAAATGGTCTAACAAATGACCCTTATACAAGCTTTCATTAATTCTCAAATTATCTAAATACAAAACCACTTTTTATAATTGGCTATTCAACCTCCTCAATTCATTGAAAAGATTTGTAATATGTAATATACAAGATATGTTATAACTATACATGTGAATGATAATAAAGAGTAAGCCAAATCAAATTATACACAGTGACACATAAATAATATGGGGAAACCTCTAAGAGGTAAAAAAAATCCATAAATGATGATATTCATATATCTAAGAAATAAATAACCCTAATACCTAGCTTTCCTCTTCTCACTTCCTCTCTGATAATATTTTTCACAAAAACCTTAAATAAGATATTTTTCATATGCAAATATGAATTCACTGAATGTATTCCATATTTTTCACAATTATTAATAATAGGGGTAAAAATTTACTTATAATGGGTGAGGGGAGGTTACTATTGGAACCAATGGATCCATCATTCCTTGATAATTATTTTTAAATGAGCAATAATCAATAAACAACTTATGTTTTATTATTTATTTAAATGAGTTTTTTGAACATATGTTTAATAAATAATAAATCATTTATTACTTAATTATTTAAATGTACTAAGGGTCTAAAACACCCACTTAGCCATTAAATGTTCTAACACTCCCCTTAATGATAAGAGAGGATAAATGTCATAGTCAACTTAATATAATATTTATATTATGTACACAATTTAAGTGTTTAAAATCCTTCATCATGTCAAATATTACCTTTTGAAACAAAATGAATTATAATCCATAAACTAATGTAAATTAATTCTTGTCTAACATGATCGTAAGATTACATATCATAATTTCTCATGCATAATCATCTAATAATTATTAGAGATTTTTATTATATAAGGACCTTCATTATAATATAATTTTAAGTATTGGGATATAAAGGCAAAACTTACACACAAATTTTACTCAAATCACATAACTTCCAAATGAATTTTACAATTCCTTAGAATTAAAAAAAGTATACATAAAAATAAGGAAGACATGTCCATTAGGAAGTGGTACTTTCATGCACACTCCCCATCAATGGAAACTCTGAGAGGCCTAACATTGCATGAATCTATAAAAACTTTGTAGAAATAAATGGAATTATGAATATATCTACCACCTATTCATACATAAGATAAAAATACAAATAAATATCACCATTAAGAAATTTTTCTTATAAAAAATTATCATGAACTTCAATCTGTTTAGTTCATTAGTGTTGCACTATATTTTTCACTAGAGCTATGCAACTTTGGTTGTCAAAATGAAGTGTGCCACTGTAAGAAACATCCAAATGAATTTATTCTAACAACATTCATAGATACATGGATTCTTTATAATCTTCCATAACACTTATGTACTCCACTTATGTAGAAGAGATAGAGACAACAGACTAATTTTTATCGCTCCAAGTGATAACACCTAAACACATAGTCTGAAGTGGATTTATGATCTGTAGTATCACTAGCATGGTCAAAATCATAATAACCATATAATTTAGAATTATAAATGGAAGAATAGAATAAACCAAAATTAATAGGTCCTTTACTATAACGAAGCATACATATAGCTAATTTCTAATGATCTAACTATGGATCCTGTATGAATCTAAAATCAACACCAACAACATATGAAATGTCTAGCCTTGTAATGGTTAGATAAATCAAAATACCAATAATATATATATATATATATATATATATATATATATATATATATATATATATATATATATATATATATATATATATATATATATATTAGGCTTATCTTTTTCACATGTAGGTTTTGGATCAAGTTTAACACCAACTTCGATAGGAGTAGATGTAGTTTTATAATCAATCATATTAAACTTAAAAAAAATATTATGGTCACATTGATATTTTGATTCAATAATATAATTATTATCTTAAAATACAATCATTCTTAAGAAATGATGTAGAATGCTTAATCAGTCATTTCAAACAGTTGACTTAGTTTATCCTTATATTTATGAATTAAATTAATCATATTACTAGTAATAAAATATCATAAACATATAATAAAATCAATATTAAGTGACTATTTTAACCTTTAAGAGAGATATCATTATCAAAATAGTAGTTAGAGAAACTTAGTTCTTTAAAAAATGAAGCAATGTTAGAATACCAAGATCGAGGAGCTTGTTTTAAACCATATATTGATTTATTTAACTTACACACAAAATGTTCTTTATTAGGATTAGTGAAACCTTTATACTGAGTCATATAAGTTTCCTCTTCTAAATCACCATTGAGAAAATCATTTTTAACATCCATTTGGTGGATAATCTAACCATTTTGGGCAACAACAATAATAAATAATATAATAGTACTCATTTATGCTACACGAGAAAATATTTCAACATAGACAATCCTAGGTTTTTGAGTAAACCCATGAGAAACTAATATTAATTTAAACTTGTTAATTTACTCTAGGGAATATGTTTCTTCATAAGGATAAATAGGAGAGCCAAGTTCATCAAAAGATGAACATTGAGGAGGTTCCAACTAAGTCTCATAGAAATATTTTTCTATAATAAGAAAATTCCTATTCTCAATGATCTATCTTTTAGATAGATCATATAATATTAATCCTTTAGTATTACCTCCATAACCTATAAAAATATAATAATAGGAGGTAGGATCAAGATTATTTCTTTTTTATTTAGGAACAAAGATGGAAGTAGGGCTATCAAAGATCCTAATATGGGCCACACTGGGTTTCTGTTTAGACCACATTTATAAAGGAGTAGAAACATGGAAAGCTTTAGTAGGGCCTCTATTCAAAATATGCATATTAGTATTCATTTCTTTAGACCATAAGAACTTAGGAACATTTTTATAATGCAACATTATTTTATCCATTTCTATAGTGGTAGCATGTTTTTTGCTTTCAACAATACTATTTTATTGAGGGGAATAATGAATTGTTAATTCCATTTGAATACCACCTATAATAAAAAAATAATCAATATATTTATCAATATATTCAACACCATTATCATATCTTAATATATTAATAGAAATGTTAGAAGCATTTTCAACAAACAATACTTTAGATTTCTTTTTAATGAAATATGACCTAATAATTATAATACAATCATATATAGAAGTAACAACATATAAAGATATTGTAAGAGATATAATTTCAAGAGTTTATGCTACATCACTATGAATTAAATCTAAAGGATAAGAGGAATTCACATCATGATTCTTCTAAAAGGCATTAATATGTTACTTACCTATAAGTAGCCTTCACAATTTTCATGATGAGAAAATATAGAAGGAATACCAAGGACAGGATTATGAGAATACTTATCATGTAAACTTATAAAATTAAAATGTCCTAATATTTAATGCCATAATTGAAATTCATTCTTACCATGTGATGAAAGATAACATGCAAAGGAAGCTAAAACATGTATAAACCATTCTTTTGAATACCTTTAGCAATCAAAGAACCAAATTGATTTTTAATGGACTAGTTTTCTATAAGCAAAGTTACAATGAAGTTATCATTTGTAAGTTGAGAAAAAGATAAAAAAATTATTATTAAGCTTAGGTACATAGAAAAATATCCTTTCCTTGCTTAATTTCTTTTAAAAATGACTTATGTCCTACTTAATTCTTCTATGAAATATATCTAGTATCAAATAAAATGTTATATAATCATGTAATATGGTGTGATGCATTGATATATAAAATCAATTCATTTTCATTAGAAGAAAACAAGGCAACATATACAATAATAACATTAGAATTATGTCCCTAATTATTGTTCTGATTAAGGTTTTGATTCTTCTGATGGTTTTGATTATATTTCTTACATTTTTTATTTTTATAATTTTTTTGTTAACTCTATATTTATTTTTATAACAATTTTACTTTATATTATCAAATTTACCACAAATATTACAATTATCATTAAACTTAGGTTTATGATTCTTATTTCTAGATCTCTTATTCCCTTTTTTTTCCATTAGTAGAATTAAGATTAGATTTATGTTTTCTATTGTTCTCATAAATAGGGTTAAGAGAGATAAATGTTTGAGTGAAATTATCTTAGAATAAAAATTAAACGCCACTTTCTCTTCTTGAATCATAAGAGCTAACATGGTAATGAGGTCATGGATATCTTGCTTTGTTTGGTAGTTTGAATATAGAATTGAAATAAAACCATAATTTTTTTTCCTGAATATTAAGTTGAATAATGAAATATAACAATTAATATTTAAATAAATTATATTTTCATCCATCTAACTAATATTTAATATTCTCAATTTTAGAAATAAAGTTAAAATCTCATCAACTTTCGTAGGGATAATAAGTAATTCAAGAATCAATTTAATAAACTTAGAGAGATGAGTGCCCTCATGCATAGATTTAAGGAGTTTCCAAACATCACTAGGAGAATCATCATTATTGATATGGAGTAGATATTTTTGAGTCCAAAACATAATGTTTCATATATTTTAGGCCATAAATTTCATTTTGATGTAGATTTTATATATATTATTGTTTGATCTATTAATAATTTGAGGTTTATCTGATAAAAATTTAAGAAAATACATTACTTCCATTTAATAATGATAGGATAACACAATATAATGTTTAAAATTTAACCCTCTTTTTATTAATGTGAAATTTACCTTTAATTGATAGTAAAACAAATTACAAGTGTAAATAAGTAATAGTTATTTAAATATATGCTAAACAATGCAAAAATTGTAAAGCAAAATGCACTAATTTATGTGGCAAAAGTGTCTCACATAGAAAAACTATCTCAAAACTAAGGTTAAAAATGTGAAAAAACTATAATAGTAGGCTTAAAATAAAAACATGAATCACACGAATGCATACAAAATATGCCAAAACATATGAAATGATTGATTATACTACTATGCTCGATAAAAATTCATTAGGTCAAATGTCAAAATAATGCCAAAACAAATATAATTTTTTGCACATGAGTTAATCTGTACGCAAACTAAAAATGTTTTCTAATTAATTAATATTGAAAATAAATTTGACTAATTCAAAATTCGATCAAAACAAAGTTGTTTAGGGGGGTTTGAACACTGGACCACCCCACTTACAAGTTTTTAGTAAAATAAGAATCACTAATACTTCTAGGAGACTATATGGAATTAAACATACACTCATTTATATTTGAATGTTATTTTAAATAATTTTAAAAATAAAAATAGATATAAATATATATAACATGCATGTAAATTCAAAATTAAAAACTCTTGATTTTTTTTAATTTTAGTGGAAACCAAAATAGAGAAAGTGGGTAACACTTCTTATTTGAAGGAAATTTATTATTTTTGTTAAAATTTTATTTAATAAATAAAACTCAACAAACTATATACATACTTGTAGCTACTCATGGTACCCATATGAGAGATTGAATCAACACATAAGCTAGTACATGACAACAAATCCTATGAAAATTTACAAAGCTTCTTGAATATGTCCGTAAATGTCAATCAAACCTTAAAAATTGAATTTTTATGTCTAAATATTGTTAAATTAATTTATATAGAGTACAAAGGCATCACAGCTAGAGAGAAGAAAATTATAAGAGATTTAAATGGCCTTCTCAAAGTTTGAAACTATATAAAATAACTCAAAACTTCACTATGATGTAACTAGAGCCTTAAAAAAGCAAAATTGAATCCAAAAATATGGTTTTAATTTTTTTTTAAATGCCACAAGACCATACAACCATGCCCAAAAAAGATAAATATTCAAAATAATCACTTATGATTTCTTGAATGGAGTTTTAGACAACTTGAATGGAGATTGTAGGAATAGATTTGACTCCATAACATTAATAATGAAGGAAAATGGATGTATAATATAATTATTTATTTCTAAGACCATACCACTCTTTTTACACAAGGCCAAAAAAAACTTGAAATTGATATTTGGATTCTCCAATAGGGATTTAAGATGAGTTGAATGAAGATCTAACACATGTAAGGTTAAAGCAGGCCTTCAATGTCAAAAAATAAAAATTTATCCATATTATATCCATACCAGGCTTGAAAACTATTTGAATATCCATTAAATTTAATATATGTCAATTGATAACAAGCTTACTAAACACGTATACTCCATCAAAGCTTTGAAACCATGAAAATATTAGCTAATCTAATATGAAATAGAACAAGAATCTAGATATTTATTTAAACAATAAAACACATATCAATGAACCCAAATAATTTGAGATTATACACAATGATTTATAATAGTGGTAAGACCCTATTTGTAATGGGATGAGGGGAGTTGACCATTGTAACCAAAACATCTATCTTTCCTCGATAATTATTTTTAAATGAATGGTAAGTAATAAACAACTTATGTTTTATTATTTATTTACATGAAATTTTCAAACTATGTTTAATCAATAATAAATCATTTATTTTTTAATTACTTAAATGTACTAAGAGTCTAAAATATCCACTTAGCCATTAAATGTTCTAACAGTAATCATGACTCAACCAAATCATAATTTTGTCCCTCCTCCTCTTAGATATGCCAATAATAAGATCATTGATTAACCTCCTATGCATAAAAAATGCTTTAACATATATAAAATGAACCCTTAGATCCATTCAATGTGTCCATAAACAATGGGAACATCTACGAAAATATCACATATGATGGGACTGAAGATCCATATTCTTTATTAGAACCTTTGGAAATATATTTAAGGAACAAGTTCAAACTAACACTCTTTATACTACAAAAATTCTATCCAAAACCTTTATTGGAGTTGTGATTTAGTGGTACAATAATATTCCTAAACATTTAATTACACAACTGGAGGACTTATTAAATGATTTAGTTAATGAATTACAACATAATGACTTTCCTAAAAATAACCTTATCACCTTCATCAATGTTAAACAACTTCCTAATGAATTAACCCATACTTTCATCAAATTATGGAAAGATTTATCTCATCAAACATACCATAACATGAGTGATGTTAATATTTACAAACTCTTTATTACCACTCTTAAATCTCCTCTTCAATATAAATTTAGGATGTTTTCCCCTAAATTTTTTAAAGAGGCCTTAGATCAAGTAAAAATGAAAGACCTACTTATGAGTCAATTTGAATCATCTCATAAAGAATAGTCAACCATTTTCATTGATACCACTTCATCTCAAACAAAGTATCTCTATTAATATAATGAGGGAGATTCTAAATTGAAAAATAAAACCCCTTCCCGCCCTCCCTTAAATTTTCAATAATTCAAGTTAAAAGTGCTACTTTTTAAACTCATGTAATTTTACTCTTCCAAACCTTTTCCAAAATGGTAAAATCTTAATAAGTTTCTTCAGTGGCATGCTAAAATAGGTCATTATCACGAGAATTATAATGATATTCAACCATTGCTTTTTATCTCCTTTCTTGGTCCACATTTCACTCTTGACCCTCTTACCCAATAATGTTATCAATACTATATTAGAGTCTCACAATCTTAATATAACTAATTAAAATCACCTCAACAACAACTACCTAATGACCAATCTAAGCCCCCTCATAATTCCAACTCATCCTCTAATGTTTTCCAAACCACACTGGTCTTCCTTCCTATAGAAGTGAGGAAAATATAATTACCATGAACAAATTCAAATGGGTGGTCACATTTATCAATCATCAACCTCTTGGGTCACATGAACCCATTGATCACCTAATTAAAATGCCTACAATAAATTACATCATAAATGGCCCTCCTTTAATTTATAGAATTCCTTATACCTCTTATGTAGGTCCTATGTCAATTTCAACATCCTTAAAATCTAACATATCCACACATTTACCTATCTCAAATTACATCAACCAACGTATGAAGTTCCTTATAATAGTTTAGTTTCATCAAATTTCATCAACCAACCTAATGCATTTCATTCTACTATTTTAGTTTCATCAAAGTGAAATGGCCAACATAAATTAAATTTATTCTACTAGTTCAATTTCATTAAACTATAATAACCAATATGATGCATTTCATTCTAGCAATTTAGTTTCATCAAACTACATTGACTATTTGATGTAGTTCATTCTAACAGTTTAGTGTTATCAATGACCAACATGATGCAGTTTATTTTACTAGTTTAGTTTCATTAAACTACATTAACTAGCCTAATGTAGTTCTTTTTAATAGTTCATTTTTACCAAACTACATTGACAACTAGATAAAATTCATTCTAACAATTTTCTTTCATGAAACTACATTGACCAACTTGATGGAGCTCATTATAGCAATTCATTTTCATCAAACTACATTGACTAGCCTGATGTAGTTCATTATAATATTTCAATTTAATCAAATTGGATTGAACAACATGATACAGTTCATTTTGTCTTTGACTTTACAAATGGTGTCAAACAACATGATGAAATTTATTCTATCTAAAAAATTTCATCTATATCTCACATTTTTTGGCATTTTTCAATCCTCATAATTTTTTTAATCTACATGTTGGGCCATATTATGATGGCCATAATTTTAATACTTCATATTTTGGCACATCTTGTGATGCAAACCCTTTACTAAGTTTATCCTTTGAGGATATTTTAAAATTCCCACCCTTTATCTTTTGGACTCTTGATAATTCATCCTTACCATGAAATACCCATCAATAACCTTTCATATCTTAACCATATTCACCACATCAAAATTAAAGTAACTTTTTAAGGTATATACACTCACATTTCACATGTTTATCTTTGATATAGATGTTAGCATAGATCTTTATTATTATTTGTCTCATGTTTCTTTACTTGATAAATTTTATATACTCACTTCCCCACTTTTTTGGAATGATTTACTTACACCATTTATTCCTTTTTGGATCTTTGGTATTTTTATTTTCAACCTTTATTTCTCATGTAGAGCATAGGTAACACCTTCAAGTTTTAATTTGTCACATTTTTGTCATTTTTGCCTTAGTATCCTTGTGATTCTTTGGCCCCTATTTATTTTCCCCATATTTGGTATGAGTAATTATTCCACCAATGATTGTGATAGATCCCTGGTAGGTTATTATGGCTTCCCCAATGACATGACTATTGCAACATAGTTGCATCCCTTTTTAAGTGTTGTTTTCCCTCCTTGTGATCAAATATAAGCATATTCTTCATTATATCATTACTATTCCATAGATGGATCTTCCATGATCCCAATTTATCCCCTCTTTCCTTTCAATTGATGCACACATAGGTTAGTTATGATATTACACACTTACATATGGGCAAGTCTAGGTTTATTTAGACCATGGTATTTAGGTTCTCCTTTATAGAAACCAAGATTAAGATCTCTTTTGTTAGTTACCTATTTCACTCATTTATATTTGTTTTGAATTTTTATGGAGGAAGAAACATATGAAAATTCCAAAATAAGTTGAAATCCATATCATAAAAAATGGCACTATTAAAAGGAAATTTTGATATTAAAATGAAGATCACAGTAAAAAATGTGATCCTTATTTATAACATCTCTTATTCTAGTTGAAGATCAATCTCTGTATTTGGCCTCATAATAGAGATGAGATCCATTAGGGTGTAGTAGGCCAATAGAGTAGGGTAGGAGGTCTTATATGATCATTATATCATAATATCTTCTTACATTTTTAGTTCCACCTATATTATCACATAAGTACCCAATCTTCATTATAGGTTGATGACTCTGTAAGGGGTCGTGAGGAGTGGGCATAATTTTTTGGGAAGGTAGGAAAATTTTAATTTTCATACATATATCCTTCATGGTATGATCTATGTACTTCAATTTTTATCCCAAGATTTGTGCTGACTAGTAAGAGTGTGTCTCATTCCCACTAAGGATTTTCACATCACCCATCTGGTGCCTATCATTCTTTATTTACATCATAAATTTATCAATATACTCTTGATGATATTACTTATAGATGATCACATGTTTGATCACATATTCATACTTCTACCACTTGGATTAGTTTGTGATTTTAATTTTAAGACCTCATATAAGACCATGTTGTTCCTCACAAATACATTTCATTATTATTTCCCATACCATTCCATCATCATCTTAATCATGTCCTTAAGTGGTTGTGCTTTCCTAGATCACATTTTAGATTAAAAAAACTAATTTTGAGTTTTCATTCCTTATATATTTCAATTTTAATTTTACCCATCATGTTTTTGTTTGATTCTTATGGACTTCAATTATATCACATAGAACATTACACATAATTTCATGTTTTTATTTATGTTTGACTTAACATGTATATCTTATATTTTATTTTTCAGTCTTATATGTCATATTCATGTTTGATATGACATGTTTATCTTACACAAGTTCACATTATTTTCTTACATATCTTTGTTCGATATTTAGTACATTGATATTTATTTTAATTATCATGTTTTACATATCACATATTTTGTGGTGTGTTTTAAATTCATTTTTACCATTTTAATTCATCATTTTTAAGATATTTTATTTGTTGATTTTCCATCTACTTACTTAAGATTTCATTTTTCAACATATTAGATTTTTAAAAAAAATTTGACCATGCATTTTTCTCACATTTGCTATAAAAGAATAAAACATATATCATCATATGTTCAATAATTTTTCAAAGATTTCAATTATATACCATGAGATTCCATTTTTCACCCATATCTTTGTTTATGTAGGTACTTTTTATGAAATGAAATAAGCTTTAGAATCTTGGTGAGATAGATATTTTTAGGTGCTAATAGAATATCTTTTGCAAAAAATTAGAGTTTTATCTTACCTTTTAGGTCCACTTATCTTTCCACACATTGGTCACCTTTGATCATCTACTACACATGAAATATTATATACAATCATCAAGCTAAGTGAAGGTACAGATTTACATTATATTTAATAATTGAATTTTAGTTGTCTTAATTATTTCATTTAAGCTATTGTGTTATTATGTTCTTCCCAAAATCACCATCCCATTTTATTACTATTCTAACACATGATGAGCTTTGACTAGGGCATAATACATATAATATTTTTCACTTTAAAATTCATTAATGCTTTCTCTTGATATGACTTTTCAAGTGTTGACTCCTTGAGTGCATACCTTAAAGGGTGTATTCGAAAAGGGGTTGAAATTCTTGTAGTGATTTGCAAGATATGTTTATACTATGTCATGATCATATCATTCCTATCATCAACCTAGATTCTATAGATTTTATTACCATTTACATCATTCAATCTTGTCCTTCTCAACTCTACCATTTTCTCTTATATCCTAAAAAATTGGCTGGGACAATAGTATCTATTCAGTGCCTTTTCCATTCTTGTACTGTATCAACTAACTTCATGTAATTATGAACTTATTTTTTGACATCTTTATTGTATCATCCTAGCTAATACCATTATGTGTCAACTACCATCTTCTAACTATATTAGCCTAGATGATATTATCAACTTAGAGTTTGGGATTGGTTTTGGGAATTATACCAATGTATATAGGGTTCATATTTAATTATAATAATATCATATACACTTTATTCACTTTTCCACTAAAATCATCATACCATTTATTAGCCCACCACAAACAACAAGTGTCAAGAATTTTTGACAAAAAGAAGATTTTTGATAAATAGAGATAAAGTTTTGATGTAAATAAAACTTTTAAGTTTCTCACAGATCCATGCCAAGTAGGGTTAGCTAGCATATCCTCTATGGATGTGAAAACATGAAGGTACACATCTTGACACCTATGCATCCTAGAGGGATATGGTGGATGGAACCACCATCCCCTCTAAACTCAATGACATGAAAGTGTGAATGTCTACACTTTCCTACCCAATCATCCCAAAGTGGTATGAAAGTTAGACTCACTATCCCCTTTAGTCATAATGATGTTGAAATGTGAGGCCCATTCCTTCACATCTATGCATCAAGGATGAATGCAGTGGTCAAGACCACAATCCTCCACTGACATGAATGCATGTAGGTAGGCATGTTGCATCATGACCACCCTTATTTATTTTGGGTCATCCTCATTTTCCTCATTTGAAAATATAAAATTGGTGTTTTTTGCCTACCCTTACTCTTATGATAGTGAATCTCTACAAAAATTATCCTAGAAATATTAATTACTATTTTTCACTCATTTTTTGAAATATCTTTACAAGGACCATTTCCTATCAAGATCACCATATGTCCAATGACTTACACTCTTTCCATCCCACTCAACATTTATTACCCCCCAACCCACTTGATATTCTATCCCTTGTAAAAAACTTTTGTGAATCTAAAGGCAAACAAAATTAAGTTCAAATACATACTATGACATTCTAAAGATTTACAACTCATAGATCAATCACATGGATTTTGAGGGTTTCCATAGAATATTAAATTATGAAATCTTGACCATACTCATTACACACCTTATAGAGAGTGGTTTACCTCAAAAAGTATCCTTTCCAACTTTGGTACAATGTTTAGATATAGTATTTACATGTGCCAAATACTACACATCATAGACAATATAAATCATGATAATGTCTAAAAAAATTCTAGTAAAACTAGATGAAATATCAGTGACAATGACATTGAGAGTTCCCATTCATAAATAACTTATCAACATTATCATCAACCAAGGAGATACACATTTTAATAAGGATACCATAAAATGCTTAACCACCATCAATAATTCTTGGTTGAAATAAAAAAGAGAGACCCTCAAAAGTCCTCAAGACCTTATTTTGAGTAGACTTTAAAGATGAACTTTCAGATATGATTACTTTGTTGAACTAAGTGGTAGGTAATAAAGATACCAGGACTTTCCACCATTAGGTGTTTATCCCAATATAAATAATTTGCTGAGGAAATAAGTTCATAGAATAGGGTGAGTTAATCAGTGAATCTTTACATGATCAATTGCTAATTGTGTAAACCTCAAAGTAATTATTCATGACATCATACCTAGTATATTCATTAGCTTCCCAAATGGTTTACCCTAAACTCTCCCAATGAGTAACCATCACACACACAACTTATGTATTTGATTTCTTCCCTTAGATCACATTAAAGTTAAGTAGTAATCATGATGCTTGAGTTAATGACACTTTCAAAATAAGGGTGGTATAGTTTATAGAAGAAGATTAGGGATTTATATCTCAACATAAGTGACCAAATTGTTCCACCAATATAGAAGTTACTACATCCAATTCTATAATTATACATATATCAAATTTGGAGGTTATGAAGGGTATCTCTTGAGACTTCCAATGTTGGTAAATGACAAGATCAACCTTATTGAGCTCTAAAGGAAAATGTTAGTAATTCATAAATGATGTAAGAAAAACACATGTTTGATGTTTATTTTCCCATTACATTGGGTCATTTCATTTTTAAATCCACTATAAATGCACATGACATATAATTATCCATCTTTGGGTTCACCTTATAAACCTATGATATCATAAACTTTATAGATAAAAGAGGATATGTGAAGGAAAATATAGGCATAGGGTCTACATACAAACATAATCCTCACCTTGAAGACTATTGGGTTGATTACATAGATGAATTTGAGGTAATTCAAAGATATTAGATTCAAATGACCCTAGATCATATAAAAAAATTAAAGATGAGTGGGTTCCTAATGTAATGATAGATGATAATTCATATCTTCTTGATTCATAATATACCAACACATTAATCAATGCACCACCCTTACAAAATATCAATTGATCAATCAATGAACCAACTGAATTATAATAGAGAAAACAAAGAGTATAGGATTGCATGAAAAAATTGTTAGATAATAAATTGGCTAGATTAACTAAGGGAAACTCAAAGAGAGGGAAATTTTCAGCTCCTTCAAATCAAGATCCCCCATCAACTTTTAGGACAATTAGCTCTAAGGTGGTAATTGAGTCATTAGGATCTTCTAGTGTGAGCAATGGTGGAGATGAAGATACCACTCCCAAGAATTAATTGGGAAATAAATAAAGAAAATAATATTATATGAAAAAATAAGCAAGCCAAGAAATTAGTGAGACTATAGTATCGAACTAAAAGCTTGGGTGACCCCAAATTGCTCATCTCAAATAACACACAACAATCCATAACCTCAATTTTAAAACTGGAAAAACAAAAAAAGTTTAAAGAAGAGAACCCACATTCTCCATCTAGATCTCTTTAGGTTCCTCCTCCTCCTCTAAGTCATCCCACCCCTTCTCCATTAGCTACCCAAGTGATTACCTTCAAATAAAAAGGATGGTTGAAGTTGGATTACTAGATTTTGATGTGGTAGTTGATCTCTTGAAGACTTATGAACCAAAGAAATAAAATACCACTTCTAGGTTAGTGTTAGAATCTTCACAAGCATAGTCTATAGATTTTGATAAACCAAATGTTGAGAAAGACATATGAGAAATGACATTAGGTGATTATAATTTGAGTAGAATATCACATGGAGATGCAAAAAAGGAAGGTTATATTCATAGTCTCTAAGATTCCACTAAAAATATTAGTAAGAGATCTAAACAAGATGATTTAACTTAGGAACAAATTAAAGGATAGATCAAACAACTAGAAGGTTATGTAAATTACATGCTCGATCTGGTAGAAACTCCTATAGTACCATAAGTTGATGTTGTAACACAATTGCCAATAATAATTAAAGATGTTGTTGCCATAATCAATTAATTTAATACTTATGTAAATACCTTTGAAGCATGGTTATATGACTTCATCATAAATAGAATGAAATATATTTAATAAGTCATGATAATCTATGATCTCATCAATCAAGAATTACATGATATCCATGTACAGATTAAATCCCACACCTCCAATTTGAAGGTATGAGAAGAAGTTATCATAGACATAAAATAAATGATCATGATAAAAGACAAAGTAAAGCTATATGGTGGAGTGTTTGAGAAGGAATATGATGACACATCCTGTCATGGGTAGAATGTATATTCTAGAAAAAAAAATCCTGAATAAGGCCATAGAATAATTAAAGGACAATAGAGATGTGGGTAAACAAAAAATCAAACTAATTTCTATAAATATAGATTACATTCACTCCATTTATATATAATATGTGATTATAGCACATAATTTAGATGAAATGAAAGCTCAATTTCAAAAGGTAGTCAAAGAAAATCATCTAAATGAAGGTAAATTTAGTAAATCCTCAATTACGACTCTCAACAAAATCCATATTTCACTAGAAGAGTTGAACACCTAGATAGAAGAATTATTTAAATCTAAGTGTTTTTTAATGTTCATTTCTTAAAGATAGTCCACACATTGTTGTTATGTGGTAATTTTAAAAATGAATGAAGATCTTGAAGCATTCAAAAGATTTCAAAAATTTAAAGAGGCAAGTCATAATGATTAGATCAAGGAATATTCAATTGTAGTCAACCCATCTACAACTGTTGTTGACTCATAGAAAACCTCTCAGTGAAATTTTTAATCTCTCTCTCTTTTCTATTTTCATCTAAATTCTATTTTTTGAAATCCATCTTTTCTATTTTACAAAATTTAAAATTATAAAAAGTTGAATAGGACAAAAAATAGAATACAAAAAGTCATTTTTGAATGTGAAGGTGCAACCCCTTACCTTTGTTATAAATAAAAGAAATGGCAATTAAAAAAGGGTTTTTTTTATGTCCATGAATTTTAAAAATTTAAGAGTAATAAGAAGGAAACTTTTTGTTCAATCTTTATCTAAGAATGAGGAGTTACTTGAAATTGTGTTTAGTTATTTCCTTAATTGATATGCATGTTTCTTATGTTATTGTATTTCTCATTTTTTCAAGCATAAATGGTGTATAATCCCTTAAATTAAATTTCCATTTTTTTAATTTTATTATATAAGTGGGTGAAATATGTGTTTATTCACTCTCCCATAACTCTCCAATTTCCTTTTATGTTTCCTTTGTTTTCAATTAGATGTAGTTCCTACCAATCTGCATTCATTCAACTTGTAAATTATGTACATAATTATGTTAAGTTTTATCATTTTAAATAAAGGGAACCTCCCCTCATAATAGAGGATATAATTTGGTCTCTTAAACTATAGTGAAATCTTGATTTGCTGCCACATAAAAAATATTTCTCCAAAATTATTTTGCACCCACTGTGGGGCATAGTCTGTACTTTCCATGCCACTCACTATTTTCCAATCATAGTTATTTTCATGACTATTCTTGTAAATCAAATCTGATTTATTCAACCAAACTTTGACTAGACATAAGATGCAAAGTTAGATATTTCTTCTAATTTACATTAGTTTTCTTGGAATAATAGGGTAAATAATCCCTAGTTTTAAAAATATACAATCATGTTAGACAAGGAATAATAGCATGTTTATTTTTGTCAAAGGTTATTCATGCTTATTGATAGAAGGATAATAGTTATATCTCCTTGAAATTATTTAGCATATTAGATGATAAAAGATATACAAGGTCCATAAATAAGAGAGGAATCTCTAATGCATTATTTGAATTACAAGAACAATATAGTTTCAAACTTTATCTAAAATGAATATATAATAAGTAAAACATTCAAGTAGAACCTTATCTCTACTAGAAATAATTATTTCCAGAGCATTCCACCATAAAATTATGGTTGTTGATAAACCTTTGGTTTTCATATAATAAATCCATTCCAAGAGCTACCTAAAGGTTCAAGAAAAAAATTCCTTAAATTAAATCATGACAGAAGACAACATCATGATGAACATATCAAATCTTTCTTTTTTACATGTGGCATTTTGGTGTTTAACATGAATATGTGTCAGTCATTATTTATGGAAACCTTGGCTAAGGGAGACATAGTGGTTTCATCATTTACCCAATACTTCTATCCCATATTAGAAAATTATGAGTGATAAATTCAAGAAGGGGTTCAAACCTGCCAAAGATGAACATTCCCTTTTGGTGCAATTATCTCAGATAAAAAATATTCCCACAAGCATATGAGGATTTCATATCCCACTTAAACAAGTTGGTGCATAAAATCCCTATAGCTATGATTACCAAAGCACATAACAAAAAAATGTTTCTTTCTCAATGCCCAATTACTTGAAATGAGTTTCTTATTACAAATAAATCATCATGCAACATTGGTTGATGCACAGACCTAAGCCACCAAAATTGAAGATGATATGATCATGCATAAAAAGATGAAGATTGAATCCTTCAAAACCAAAGAGCACAATTTATCTAACCCTCTTATTAAAAAATTACTAAATGATATTTTAGATTTGAAGAAATAGATTCCTAAATCTCAAAATCATCCATATAAAGATAAACCCAAGAGACCTTTTCTTCCATATGATGGCAATGTGTAGCCTAGATTTCCATCTCCAAATACTTAACTTGATATTGAAGAAAATATAGATATTATTCATTACTCTTGTATGTTTTAAGGAACCAATGATCATGATGGTTTGAATTAACCATAAATGGAAATAATGTAAAAAAAATTCACAATCAAAGAACCACCTGAAGAAGGTGTTTTGGGCACCTCCGATCTTAAAATTCAGGACCTTGATTTTGAGTATTAACTTGAAAAAGATGATTATGATGAAAGTGTTGAGGATATGTATAGTCATTCATATGTAGTATTTACCTGAGCTTAGAATGAAAGGATGAAAGCATTAGAGAATAATAGATATGTTGATAAACCAAAATCAAAAGAGGCTCCTAGAGTTGAGTTAGGTCCTAATTTTGTTTACAATAGAGATACTTCGTCACCAAATTTTTTAAGAGACAAAACACTAGAAAATTCTAGAAGTTCAAACCCTCCTCATTTGATAACAAATTAAGAACTTTCCAATTATTATTAAGGTATAATTGATCACATGAAAAAAACTAAGGTTCAAATTTATCAAACTAAATACCTTAGAAGCAATCCAAAACAATTGGATAAGTTGGTGAAGTTTATCAAAGGAAGAGGTTATAATACTCCTTTTAATGAATCACACATCAAGATAGTTTATTACAATTTATATAATAATTAATCCATCACCACTCTAGGTAATGAGAGACCTAACCCTTTCTATGTATCTCTTTTTGTGGGTGGTTATAAATTGAATAATTGCATAATTGATTCAAGGTCTTCAAACAATGTAATTTCAACAAAGGTGGCACATGCTTTGGGGATAATTTGTACCAAAACATCTATGAACTATTTCAATATGGAAGCTAAGTAGGTTCAATTAATTAGATAGATAAAAGATGTGTAAGTTTATCTAGACAAGTTTCCACAAAAAGGGATGAATATGGTTATACTAGTAGTAGATGTTCCTCCCATTTATGGAATGCTATTGAGTATATCCTTATATAAAGATCTTTGGGGAGAAATAAAACTCAATTTAACTTAGGCAATAATTTTATTATAAGTAATTAATAAAAATATACTCTCAAAACCAAAAGATAAACTCTTAGTACATAAATCTAATGATCGTAGAGTATATATCTTGTAGGAAGAAACCAAACATAAAACTTATATGATGATGATTGAAAAAGATATAAAAATACATGAAATAATAAAAGGATATTATAGTGATATATATAATATAGAATTTGACTTAAGTTGATCGACCATTAGTTTAGGTGCTGGTGTGATATTAATATCTCCACACAAAGAACCTTCTCTTTTCTCATATAAGTTTTGGTTTGAATATACAAATAATACTATCAAATATGAGGCTTTGTTAATAAGATTAAAAGTAGTAGATGAAATGGGTATTTAGAATATTCATGAATAAGGAGATGATAAATTTATCATTAAACAAGTTTAAGTTCAATATCAAATCATAAATGATAGGATTAGGCACTATCAAGATAGAGTTTGGGACTGTATCAAGGCATTCTAGGATTTCTCCAAAATGTTGTCCCTAGAGCAAAAAATTCCAAAATAGATGCATTGGTCATCTCTACTTCCTTGATGATTCATCCATCATAAATTGACAAAAAATGGTATATTATTGAAATGATATACCACCCTAGTGTGCCAAACAATACAAAACATTGGCAAGCTTTCAATAATGATGAGAAAATTATTTCCTTCTTGGAGCATAAAAATAATTTCAGATATTTATTACTCAATGGATATCTTTCTATGTTTAAAGAATATTTTATCTTCAAGGATAAAGTGGACTGTGATTCATCAACATCAAACATAAAAAAAATAAACATAAAGTTAACATCATTAAGGTAAAAGGAAATAAAATCACAAAATCTCTCATCTCTTTAGAATAAATGTTTGACAAACATGAAATGTATGTTAAATAAAAGATTCAAGGAAATTCCTAGGGATATCATAAATATGTGAAAGTAAAAATTGGAACCGAAGAGGAAATAAGGTATGTAAACATTAGAAAATTATATTATAAATAAGATCATAGAATATTCATTGATCTCTTTAAATTATATAAAGATGTATTTGCTTGGAGTTATGTAGATTTGAAATCATTAAAACCAAAGAGCATGGAACATGACATTCCATTGAAAACCAATATCCATCTGTTTAGGTAAACTTTGAGGAATTATAATCTTAAGATCACTAACACAATATATAAATAAATAAATAAAAAATGTTAGACATTAGAATTATCTTCCCAATTCAACATTCAAATTGGGTAGCCAACATCATGCTTGTTCAGAAGAAGACTAGAGAAGTTAGGATTTGTGTGGATATATTAAATCTTAATCAAGACTCATTAAAATATACATATCCCTTTCCAATCATGTATCAAATACTATATGTTATCATAGAATCTAAAATTATATCAATGTTAGATGGCTTATTCAGATATAACCAAGTTGAAGGAGCCATGAAAAACTAATTCAAAACAACCTTCACTACCACTTGAGGAACCTTAATCTATATAAGAATGAATTTTGTACTCATAAATGTAGGATTAAAATTTAAAAGAATGATGTATTTGGAATTTAGTGACATGTAAAAAAAATCATCATAATTGATCTAGATAATCTCATAGTTTCCTCAAAAAAGAGAGAAGACATTTCAAACAACTAAGAAAGGTTTTCAAAAGATGCCATTTCCATGGAATTTCCTTGAATTAGAGGAAATCCATTTTCATAGTGATATAAGTAAATATTTACCCAAAAAGAGTGAATGTTATTCAACAGTTGTCCTTATGAACCAACAAACCTGATACTTATTCATTCTTTAGTAAAGTCAATTTTCTCAAAAGATTTGTAATAGATGTTGCCAAACCTTCCAAGCACATAATGAAAATGATGAGTGTAAATGACTTATTTAGGTGGATAAATGATGATAAGAATTTTTTTAATGAAACAAAATAATAAATTGCTAAAGCACCAGTTTTGACATGTCCAGATTTCAATAAAGACTTCATCTCTTATTATTCCTCTGATTATAATTTTTTAGCTATCTTAGTACATAAAAATGATAAGGGAATCAATTAACTTATTTAATTCATGAGTTTTGGATTAAAATATCATAATATCAAATATTATATAGTATAAAAACATGCACACACTATGGTTAAATCCATAAAATATTTTAGGTTCTACATTCTAAACTCTTGTACAATCATCATGGTTATATATTTAGTAGTAAAATAAATTTTCACCTAGTAGGAACTTGAGTCAAATAGAGGTGGATGGACCACAAAATCCCAAGATTATTACTTATATATCTAGCCTAAAAAATTGGTGAAAGGATAAGGTCTTTTTTAGTTGATTGCTAAAAGTGCATATTCTCAGAGAAAAGAAAAGGAAGAGTTAGCATTAGTAATTTTTTTTGACTCTTTCAAAGAGTGGTATTCAAATATAGCACTTTTATTATCTTATAGATAATTTCTGACTCATTTTAATCCTAATACAATATGTAATCTCAAACTAAAGGTAACTAGATATTTAATTTGGGATAATACGTTGTTTAAAAAATCTTTAGATGGTACCTTTTTGAGAATCATAAACAATGAACAAAAAAAGATCTTGGGAGATTTTTATGACAAAACCTACGGAGGAAATTTTTCATCCTTGGTCACTACATTCAAAATAATAAAATATAATTATTATTTTCCTACGTCATTCAAATATATGCATGAATGGGTTTCCAAATGTGAAGCTTGTTAATATTTTATTGGTAGACCAAAGCTCATCGCTCTACCTCTCAAATTGATAATTATTGAAGAATCCTTTTAAAAATGGGGGATAGAATTCAATAACACTATAAATTATCATTATAGTGATGGGAACACTCATGTTTTTACTACCACAGAATAATTCATAAAGTGGGTAGATGTTATTCCAGTGAGCTCTACCACTTATAAAATTATGTGTAACATAATCAAAGAAAATATCCTAGCTAGATTTAGTGTCTCACAAAAGATAGTGATATATAATGCTTAAATTTTTTCCTCTAAATAAATATTTAATTTATGTTATATATGTAACATTATATTACATTATTCAAATTACTACCCTCAGGGTAATGGTCAGGATGAGTCTAGAAATAAGAACATAACTACCATTGTTCACATGCTAGTTAACAAAAATTAAAGAAATTGGCATAGAAAGATATAAGACACACTCTGGTCCAACATGATTACTCCTAAAAGAGAAATAATAATGTTTCCATTTCATTTTATATATGGGGGAGATGTTTTGATTCCAATTTCATTGTAATTTCCATATTTAAAACTAGCTCAAGCTATTGAAGATGAACATTTCAAAGATTCAATAGAGAAAAGAGTAATGTACCTAGCAAAACTAAGGAAGAGAGAAAAATAGTGGTTCATAGGTTTGAATTTCATTAAGGTAAGTTAAAATAATTATTTGACCAAAAATATTGATAATGCAACTTCTACATCAACAATATGGTCTTGTTTTGGGATAAAAGAAGATAGCCAATAAGAAGTCACATGAAATTCAACCCTCTATAGATGGGACCATTGAAAATTCAACTTTTATGTGGTGAAAACACTTACTATCTAGCATACACATATGTCACCCACATCCTACTACCATATAACAAGCAATATTTGAATTTGTATAAAGAATTATGGTTGGTTATCCCCTACTATTTCCTTTTAGTTGTGTGCCATCTGTTTATTTTCAATTGTGTGTCATATGTTTCCTTTCAGTTGTGTGATGTGTGTTTCATTTATGGTGTTTCATTTTAATATTATCAATATTTAACATGAATTCATATCCCAATATATGAATTTTGGTCTATTGAAAACCTAAGTTTTGAGCATTCTTTTGTGTTTCCTCTAGAAACCACATCCCCATCTGAAACCATCTATTATTCGCTAAAATATCCATACCATTTTTATCACATTGTGAATAATAAGTGTCAATGGTTTTTGACAAAAATAAGTTTTTTTGACAAAGAGAGACAAAGTTTTGATGAAAATAAAACTTTCAAATTTCCTATGCATCTATGTTAGGCAAGGTTGACAACCCATCCTCCATCACACCTTCACATCTACACATCTAAGAGGGACATAATAGATGGACCTACCATCCCCTATAGTTTTGGTGATTTTTGAGCAAAAAGTCTTATGACTTCATGATTTCACATCCCATAAAGATGTGAGGGTCAAGACTACCTTCATCCACTGACACGTGCATGCAGGCATAGGCATGTCACATCTCAAATAACCTTATTTATTCTGAGACAATATCATTTTACTCATTTTAAAATCTAAAATTTGTGTTTATTATTCTACCCTATACCTTTATGATAGTGAAGATATAATAAAATTATCCCAAAAATCTCATAATTACTATTTTTCACTTATTTTTTGATATCTCTTTCCAAGGCTTATTTCCTTTCAAGATCACCATATGTCTACTACCTTGACCTATTTCTAAACCATTCATCATTTCTTAATCCTTGACCCTCTTTATATTCTTACCCTCACTTGTCAAACATCTCTTATGAACCTAAAATCCAACAAAATGAAGTTCAAATATATGGGGTATGAGCCATTTCTGGTCTTAGACTATGAAATTCCAAAGATTTCTACCTCTTAGATTGGTCATGTGGATTTAGATAATTTTCATAAAATATTAAATTATAAAATCCTAACCCAAATAATTGAAAACCTTGTATAAAATGGTTTTCCTCAAGAATCATCCTTTCAAACTTTAGTACAATGTTCATATCTAGTATTTGCTTGTCCCAAACACTATAGCTTGCACACAAGAGAAATTAGGACAAAATTTGGACAACTTATGGTGAAACTAGATGGAGTCTCAATGAACATGACATTTAGAGTTATCCTTTATGACTATCTAGTTAACATCAACATTAAATAGGGAGATACTCATTGAAAAAGGATCCCATCAAATGCTTAACCACCATCAATAAATCTTGGTTAAAATAAAAGAGAGAGAGACCTTCAAAAGTCCCTAAGACATTATTTAGAGAATATTTTAAAGAAGATATTTTAGATATGGTTATATTGATGAAAAAAATAGATGGTAATGAATATACCAATATTTTCCACCATTGGATGTTCCTCCCAATGAAAATCATTTACTGAAGAAACTAATTCATAGAATGGGGTGAGTTAATCAGTGAATATTTGCACAAAGCATTTCTTCATGACATCATACCTAGTATATTCATTAGCTTCCCTAAGGGTGTACCCCAAATAGTCTAAATTAGGAACCATCACACCAAAAACTTAGGTATTTGGGTTCTTTCCTTAGATCATATTGTATTAACGCAATAATTATTACACCTGAGTCAATGACACTTTCATAATGAGGGTGGTATAGTTTCTAGAAGAATATTGGGGTATGTAAATTTAAACTAAAGTGGTCATATTGCTCCACCAATATAGTAGCTATTACATCCAATTCTATAAGTTTACATATATCAGGGTTGGAGGTTATGAAGGACATCCCTTTAGACTTCCAAGGTTGGAAAGTGACAAGATCATTCTTATTGAGATCTATAAGAAAATGTTAGTTGTTCATAAATGATAGAGGGAAAAACATGTGTTTGGTGTTTCTTTTCAACTTATATTGGGTAATTTCATCTATAAATATATATAAATTCACATGAGATATAATTGGCCATATTTTAGTTTACTGTTTAAACCTATGCCAACAAAAAATCTATAGATATCGAAGGATATGTGAAGAAAACTCTAGGCATAGGGTTTGCATATGAACATAATCCTAACCTTGAAGACTATTGGGATTATTTCATACATGAATTTGAGGTAATCTAAAGAGATTGGATTTAAATAACCCTAGATCAAATAAAATCATTTAAAGACAAGTGGGTTCCTAAGGGAATGATAGATGATAATTCATAACTTTTCAATCCAGGATACACCAACATAATTATGAATACACCCTTGCAAACTATCAATTAGTTAATCAAATAACAATATAAATTATAATGGAGAACGTAAACATTATAGGATTACACAAAAAATTGGTGAGATAAAAAATTGGCTAGACTAACCATGGGTGGCTCACAGAGAAGGAAAGCTTTAGCTCTTCCAAAGCAAGATCCCGCATCAGCTTCTAGGAGAAGCATATCTAAGGTGGTCATTGAGTCGTCATGATATTCTAGTTTGAGTGATGGTAGAGATGAATATCCCAATCCTAATAATCAATTGAGAAATTAATTCAAATAAAATCCTTTTGTAGGAAAAAAAGTAATCCAAGAAACTAGTGAGACTATTGTCTTCAACTAAAACCTTGGGTGACCCCAGCTTGCTCATCCTAAACACCATAGAATAATAAATAGCCTCATTTTTAGAAATAGAACAATAAAAAAAATTGAATAATAGAACCCACATTCTCCATCTATATCTCCATAGGTTCCTCCTTCTCCCCTAAGTCATCTTGCCCATTCTGCATCAACTACCTAAGTGATAACCTTCAATTATATTTCATTTTAATGGATGAAACCTATTCTCTAGAAAATAAAAATTAGGGTTGAATCTAAATTACCATATTTTGATGTGGTACATGATCTCTTGAATATTCCTATAGAAAATAAAATAAGTACCACCTTTAGGTTGGTGTTATAATATTTAGGAGCACAGTTTATATATATTTATGAACCAAATGTTGAGAAATACATAGGACAAATGGCATTAGGTGATTATAATCTAAAACAATTTCACTTGGAGAAATAAAAATAGAAGGTGATATTCATAATCTCCTAGAGACCACTTATAATATCATTAAGAGGAATGAAAAAGATGAGTTGAATTAGGAAAAACTTAAAGGATAGATCAAATATCTAGAAAGTTATATCAATTACGTGCTCATTTCGGTAGAAAATATTAGAGTACCACAAGTTGATGCTCTAACATAATTACCAGGAATAAGCAAAGATGTTATTTCCATAATAAAAAAATATACTACTTATGTAAGACTCTTGAATCATGGGTAGATGACTTACTCGTGGATAGAATTAAATATATTGAAGAAGTTAAGAAAATATATGATCTCGTAAATCAATAATTAAAGGATATCCATGTATAGATGAAAGTCCACACCACCACTTTGAAAGTATCGGAAGAAGTGATCAAAGATATAAAGTAAATGATCGTGATGGAAGCCAAAGTAATAGTATATGATGGAGTGTTCAATAAGTAACATGATGACACATCCTATAAATGGGTAGAATGTATATTCTAAATAATAGAAATATTAAACAAGGCCATAGAAGAATTGAAGGAGACTAATGATATGGGTGAAGAAAAAATCAAACTAATTTCTAAAAATATAGATGAGATTCATTAACATTTATATAAATAATATGGGACTACAACACACACTATGGATGAATTAAAAGCTCAATTCTAAAAGGTAGTGAAATAATATTTTATAAATGAAGGAAAATTAAACAAAGAGTCTAACAATTCTAAACAAAATCAATATTTCACTAGAAGGGTTGAGCATCTAGCTGGAAAAATTATTTAAAGATCAATGATCATTGACATTCATTTACTAAAGATGGTTCACATGTTGTTGTCATGTGGTAATTCTAAAACTCAATGAATCTATTTAAGGAGTCAAGAGATTTGGAAAATTTAAGGAGATACATGATAAGGATTAGATCAAATAAAATTTAGATGCAGTCAACCCATTTGTAAGTGTTGTTGACTCACAAAACACTTCTTAGTGAAATTTGTAATCTCTCTTTTCTATTTTCATTTAACTTCTATTTTGTGAAATCCATATTTTTTTTTTGTAAAATTGAAAATTATGAAAAGTAGGACAGGAAAAAAAATATAATACACATGGTCATTATTTTATGTGAAGGGTCAAACCATTCCCTTTGTTATAAATACAATAAATGTCAATTGAAAAAGGGATATTTTGATGTCCTCAATTTGTGAAACTTTCATAGGAAGAAGAATGAAACTTTGTGTTCAGTATTTATCCAAGATCAAAGAGTTAATAAAACTTTGTGTCTAATTATTTCCTTAATGGGTATGCATTTTTATTATGTTAATGTATTTTTAATTATTCCAAGCATAAATCGTGTATGATATCTTAATGTAAATTTAACATTTTAGTTTATTTTGTTACATAAGTGAGTGAAATATTCATTTATTCACTCTCCCATAACTCTCCCTTTTCCCTTTTATGTTTACTTTATTTTCAGTTAGATGTAGTTCCTACCAATCCCATTTCATTTAACTTGTAAATGTTTTACATATTTGAGTTAATTTTTATCACTTTCAGTAAAAAGAACCTCCCCTCAAAATTGAGGAGAGACTTTGGTCTCTTGAACTTTAGTAAAATCTTAATTTCTCACCACATACCAAATATTTCACCAAAATCACTCTAGTTTTACTCATACTTCAACCTTATGTCATATTTGAAGGAGTTTGTCGTCTAAAACTTTGTATTAAATAAGATTGTCTTGTGGTAGTCTTCAGATCTCAATAGGAGGAGTAATTTGGAGTCCAGGATAAGGATATATTGAGTATTAGTCCAACCATTTGAGGCATTCAAGCCACAACATCTCTTGTAAAGATCCACTTGATCCAAGGGGGAGATTGATGCTTAATAGGTCCATTTCAAGGGAGGTTTTTATAATGCTATACTCTGATTTATTTACTTATTAGATAGATGTTTCTTTTTATTAGTGAATTAATGTGTGTGTATACTTATCTAGGTTATCTCTATACCTAATATTGGTGAGGCTATATGATTGATTAGACTTTCCATATTATATTTTAGGTTAATTAGACCCTCATTTGGTTGACTATGGAACTTGTTGTCACTTGGATTTACGCCCTTTAATGAGATACAAATCTCTCCTCATCCAAGTGGCACAATGGTATCACGTCTAGGTTTGTGGGTAGCCTAAGGAATGAGGTGAGTCTCTAGATAGGGATAACTCCCTTGATGTACCACTTAGGATTGAACCTACTACTAAATTTTGGAGGTGAAAAGGGATAGAGATAACTAGAATAAAATATAAACTAAGGGGGTGATACACCAAATCAATTTTATGACTTCCAATCAATTGTATTCTGCACTTGAGACCAAGAAACAAACTAAAAACATAGTCCTTCAATCTTCATCTTCTCACATCAATGCTACATTGTGAGGTCATGGATAGATGTGAAAAGCTAGGAGGACAATAAAAGAGGCCTTGCATATCACTAATGAAAATACTAACTCACTTAACATTTCACATCCCCTATAACACTTCACATGCCCTACAAGAAGAATTTTTCCAACTGCAAACAAGGTGAAAGAATGAGACCACATGCTAGGAAGCCATAGTCTTCACTAAACAAGATTCATTATTCTAGTGAAACACACTTATGAACAATTATGAAGAGGTAAAACTTAGTAATTTTATTGATCAAAGGGTATAAAAATGAGCAAGGATTCACCATACTTAGGTGAAGCATCCAATACAATGCCAAAATGACAAAATCTTATATAGAGTTTGAGAGAGAGAGAGAGAGAGAGAGAGAGAGAGAGAGAGAGAGAGAGGAGAGAGAGAGAGAGAGAGAGAGAGAGAGGAGAGAGAGAGAGAGAGAGAGAGAGAGAGAGAGAGAGAGAGAGAGAGAGAGAGAGAGAGAGAGAGAGAGAGAAGTCCAAGGGTCACAAGGACACTTGTCAAGCTAATAATAATAGTTATCCCTACATGGTAATATTATATGGGTCAAACCACAAAATTTAAAGAGCAACAAGTGTCAATCCAAGTCATCAAAATTATGCAAAGTGGCCTAAAACTCCTTTTCTTGCATAAAACTTACCTTCATGATTAGGTCTATTTGAGTGACTAGTAACTAATGAAGGGAATATAAAATGATTTTAATGGAAGGGGAGGTTCTAAAAATTGCCTCTCCATGCTCTTTTTTCATGCTTGGTCCTCTGGAATCACCTAAAAAAGAGCCATCATCACCTGCAATCTAGAAAACCTCCTTCTCATGCACCTTACACCCTTGTATTCAAATTTGGATTCATTTTTTCATTAAAATACATGGGATAGGTTTAATTACAAGTTTAAATAGCCTCCATATCCTTAAAATTATCATAATCAGTTTAAAATCACTTTACTTGAAGATTTCCTCCCTTCTCTCTAGCTTACCCAAGATGCACCTTGTTATGTTGAAACACCTTGTTGGGGCACATAAAATATGCTTCATGGAATTAAATTAATATTATTAGTTATTATAAGTGTCATTATTTCTCTAAAATTTTGTTTTATCTCTTAACTCCTCATGTAGCCTATACAACACATAAATAGTGAGAAAAAAAACCTATTTATCCACCAATCCATACAATTTATTACAACTCATCATGGTGTGAATTATCCTAGGGGCTTAATATATAGTCTCCAATCATCATTCTATAAAAAATATTTCATTTTGGTATCTATCCAATTCCATTTTCTAAGACTGGTCCTTAGCAAGAGTTTAGTAGGGTTTTAGGCCTATTTTTGGTCTTAAGGTTGGTTCATAAAAATATAACAAAAAAGATAAAAAATTATTCCTATAATTTGGCCTTAAATACACATAATAACCTCCCATAACTCCTATGTCTCCTATACAGGTCCTCATGAAAGATATGAGCTTGAAAAGATGGCCTATCGAGCTTGTTTTCATCATTTTGCACAAATCTGAATTGGTTTTGGAAAAAAATGGTCTCTCCTTGGTTTTATCTATAAAAAATAGATTTAAAACATCTTAATACACCCCATAAAAATTTTATAATAGGTTTTAATTTTAAATTCATGAAAAAAGTATGATGGACTCCCCATTTGGGCACTAGGCTTCACCATGCCTAGTAGGCATGTTTTGATTTTGAAGTTCAAAGTGAGTTTTTATAGGTTACCATACATATAAATAGCTAAAAAAAATCTAATTTTGTACCTTATACATGTTTCCATTCAATATAAATATTCATTCATGTGAGAAGTGATAGTTTCCCTTCACTTGGCCCTTAGGCTTATTCCTTGCTTACTAGGTCTTCTTGCAAACATTGGTATCCAGACCATGTAACTTGGTTTAATACTTATGTTATTTAATAATCTGATTTTATAGGTTTTTTAAAACTATATAATACTTATTTTCAAGTTCCTCTAACTTTTGGTTCACCTTTCTATCTCTATTTCCTAAAACTTCCATTTCCAAGCACAAGGGGAGTGCCCTCTATTCGAGACAAAATAGAGGGCACTCCCCTATTTAACTAGAAAAAATTGAAAATTTTATGGACCTAATAAATTTTATATTATTACCTTGACGAAATTTCAGTCCTTGATTCCAATATTATACCCTCAAAAGGCCACATGTTCCTAGGCAAACTTCCTGATGGTATACTGTACAAGATTCCCAAAGTGGACTGTGACTTAGCATTTGAAAATGATAATTTTTATCTTTGTTAAACTACCATGAGTATATCATGAGATTTTTTAAAATATTATTAAGGTTTCCCAACCTTCACTCATCCTTTCACCTTCTCAAATCTCCACATGTTTCCTTGACTTGCTTGCTCTTTTGACTAAGTTATTAACTACTAGACTAGGCATGTAGGGTTTTGCAATATTTAGGCCTTAAATACAATGTTTAGAAGTTATTATTACTTTATAATATAATTTATTCAATATTTATACCTATTTTTTTCATTTCTTGAGCCATAACACCTTTTAAGAAGTCCCAATCACTAGCTCACTGCCCTTTTTTATTCACTATCTTCACAATCATCTAAAGTGACTGTAGGTGCATGTTTGAAAATGAAGGGATGTATATAGTTTTTTTATAACTTTTGGGTTTTATTTTATCCATTTACTACTTTATTGAAACACCTGGGGTTATGTCCATTCTTTACTAACCTTCATATCTCATTGTCTGGTCTATATAAAGACACTCATCCTTTAGCCCCTACCTGTAGCTTATTTTCACTCTTGTATCTTATTTTCACTCCTTCAAACTTGAAATAATGTTCAAATATAACTTAAAAAATCTTTATGGTCACTTGTATCATGATTGAAGTCATTTGAGCCACTTTGAGTACATAAATTGAGTTCTACCTCCTTGACTAAGACAATCAACTTGCCCTTGCCTCCAACCCTACTGTAGGTCACTATGATTAAAATGAGATTATTAATAATGATAAAAGATTAATTTGAATAATTTTTAGGTCACACAATGTCTCTTTTTCTTTCACTCACATTAAATTCCCTTAGAACATCACTAAAACATTAAAATGGCTCATTATTTTCTTTTAGGTCAACTTTTAAGACCCTGTACAGACTGAGAGTGGTCATATGGGAACATGAAACCACCTATATACCTATATAGATGGTTTTATTGATGATTAATTCCATCTCCATTATCAAAATCATTTTAATCATGAAAAAATTGGATTAGTTTTTAACTTGAGGTTATTAGAGGTCTCTTTTGACTCAAGGCTATAAAGAGTACTACTTGTTTTTAATATCTCCATTTGTAAGTTTGAGCCATCAAAACATTAGTCTCTATTGATCATATTTTATTAAAACCTCACCGAACTCTTTTTAATGCTATAGGTTTCAAAATCTACTTAGCTAGGTGTTACAACTTTCTATGGTAGACATGTTAAAAGACATCCAAAAACCTATAGGACCTTTGTTCTACTCCTTTAGGGATTTGATCCCCAAAACTCAGTCCTAGACTCTTTTATCATGGTTTACAACTTATTTATAAATTTAGCCACCTTATCATGGATGTTATGAATTATTTATCATGTTATTACCTCAATAAGGATTTCATTGTTGTCTTTGATATCCATACATAAATACCCATGCTCTCTATCAATGAACCCTATAGGTAGACATTATCAAGTCTATAAATAGTAGATACAAGTGTGAACAAAAAATTTCTATCTTCTCATGAATTATTAACCACTTCAACATTAAAAATACATTCTTCATGTTTCCAAAACTTAAATCTCTTCACCAAGATCCTCATACTCATCATGTTTCCAAAACTTTAAATCTATGACTATTGGTTTTGTGAGGATAGTGGGTGTGAAATAGATCAACAAGGATGGATGAAATGGTATATGGATATTAAAAATCAGTGTGAACTTCTTTAAGTTCATTAAATTCACTAATAACATATTGAAATAAGATAAAAACATCCTAGTCAATGTGAAAACCTCTTGACAACATCTAGAATGGAGCAGGCAGGGTGATTGATGATGGTTTAGTATGGAATATAATATTATAAACCATGATAATTTCATTATATACTAAACATGAAATGTTAATTAATAATAAATAACACTTTTAAAACATTTCAACAAACTTAACATAACCTTCTGAAGCCATGGAGAAGCACAAAGTTCTTTAAAATGGTGAAAATGCCCATTGTACCAAAAAGAGACTAATCTACAAATTTGAGGTTATTTTGATCATAAAAACACCTTAAAACATGAAAAAAATCATGAGATATGTAAGGATACATATCCAAAATCCTCTAGGGTAAATATGAGCATCTAGTTTGTATGAAATCACTCAAACTAAATTAAAACCTGAAGGGTACACAAAATGACAAGTAGATTTGCACAATCCACTTCAAATGGATGGTTTATGAAGCATAGTTTACCATTTATCAAAATTATTATATATATTTGAAGGTATCATAGTGTATAATATTCCCCTAGGAGTATTTTTCCTCAAACCCCCTGTGTTGACTATACTGATAAAAAACTTATAAGTCACTTCAGTATACCAAGAAGAGAACGAAGGGAGATGAATGGTTTTAGTCTCCAAATGAAATTTATAGAGCCAACCAAACATATAATTTAGTGTTATGAAGATGAATATATAGTTATTAATCATTTACCATGTGGCACACTTCATATGGAGGTCATATAAGTGCCAAACTCACTCTTTTCTTCAAGAAAACTACCCTTTTCTAAGTAACCTAGCAATTTTTAGTTAGTAACAGTTACTACAAACCTCCTAAGAGACATGACACGTGATGAAACTCTTTGACACTTGCACATTTCCCAATAAACCTATACAAAGCATTAAATGCACTATTTTAACCATTAAAATGACTTAAATGTTGGGAGGGGAGGTGGAAGATAAATCCAAGAACAAACACACCTGTTCTAATTCCACCTCCTAGGATCTTGCTCCTCAGAAAGAGCATAGTATGATTACCAAATATAAGCAATTGAATATGTGGAAATAACCAGAAACACAAGTAACTAGAATTCACCAATAGCACAGAATATGAGAGACAATACACTATCTTGTATTAACATTAACAGAAAAGAATACAACAAAGAGCCGCCACACTCTTTCACCTTACAGAGATTCGCCACACCTCAAGTGTTCATTAATTCTTCTCACACACACTCTCCTACACAAAAATGGTCCCAACAACCAACTCACACACAGAATTGGTGTTCACCTCACCAACCAGTCAGTAATAACCCTGCCGGTACACCAAGCACTCTATAGCACTTCAAGCTAATCTCTCATGAACCTGCAACCTGCAATTTAAAGACCAAACTTACATGTAGATCCCCAATGAGCTTGCAACAACCTGCAACTCACAGATCTTACAACTAGAAGGAACTCTTCCTTTCTATCTCATGCCTTAAACAATACATGCCAATGGGTCTATAAATAGATCCCTAACTCAAACAATAACTTAGACTCTTAATTTAGACAATTGTCCTCACAGCCCAAGACTCTAACTAGTCTCAACATGCAAACTCTTCGTTCACTTAACTAACTATCCATGAAATGAGCAGTTCTGGAACACACAGGCGACTGACGTCAGTCCCTGCTTGTCTGGTTCTGTCGACCTCGGCCGACTCCCTGCCGTCGCCGGTGGCCTTCTGCACTGGTCTCTGTCAACGTCGGTCTTGCTGCCGACGCCAGTTCCTATAGAACTCAGCAACCATCTGTTCCTCAGTTTGCAAAGGTTGAAGCTTTTAGCTCCACAACCTAACAATCTCCCACTTGGAGATAAATAGCTGCAACCTGTACCTATACCTGTACACCGTCTAGTTTGTTCCCTTGGCTATGTATCCATCTTCAAAATCACCCTTGAAGACCAACCACCACAAAATCCATGGTGCAAAACCTGTTATCCAAATCACCTGCCACATCCACATCTACAACCATGTAAAAATAAACCTGAACCTACATAGCATGTGCACCTGCTACTAGTCCCTGTAAGAATCCATTGAACTGCCCTCCAATGGTTCTCTCCTGGATTGGCTCCTAACTTGTGACAACTCCCACTACTTGGGAAAACTCAGGTTTAGTACATACCATGCACTCAACCTCATTATGTGAATCAAGACACCTATTCTATGAACTGTCTAACCATCGGCGTGCTAACCAGTTTCACACAATCATCTTGAAACAAAGTCAACATATGACCTACCATGTCTCTAGAACACACTCATGCCAAAGAATCTTGCTGCTCCCAGATTCTCCATGACAAACACCTGAACTAGCTTTACCTTTAGTTCAGCAATACCTGTATATGTAACCCTGCAACAAGAACATCATACAAAAATAGGATAGTGTAGCTAATACTATCCAACCTAGTAAAGAGAAACACAATGAACAAACCTCCATTGCCCTGCAGCTAATACAAGATCATATACCCTGATCTTCCATCTCACGTATCCATTTCTGCTCTTCTTCATTCTTAACATCCATTCGTCTCTCAGTGCTTACTTCCAGCCGGCAACACTACCCAAAACACCTGTTTGGTTCTCCTCCAAGGAATCACATCCTCATTCATGCCTAGCTCCCACTGTTTCCTTGATCTACCTATTCTGCTTCTTCAATAACTTCTTGGTCCTATGCCATAAGTGAGCAAAAAGTAGTGTAAAGAAGGGAAATCACGAATTTAAGAACTTACTTACACCTTCAGTCCTCCATATGGGCGCTTGAGACTCCATGACAGCTTGCTGTCCACCCAAAATTCATCTCAGTGACCGATGCCGGTCACATCTCAGTCTATAGCTAACTGATGTCGGTTCCCTGCGACTGTCTCACTGCCGACGTCGGTTTCCCCTGGCCGACGCCGGTCTCTGTCTGCCCTGAGTCACCGATGTCGGGCTACACATAGCCGACGTCGGTCCCTGTCTGGACACCGACGCCGGTTTTCCTGCCGACGTCAGTCTCTGTGTTTTTCTTGTGAGACCTAACTTTTTCCCGCGAGCTCCTTTTGGATCAAACCCTTGTCCAAATCACCCTTGCTCTGCTCAGAATTCCTCTGCACCTTGTGCTGAACTCTGTCCGTCACTTTCTCCTTGAAAACCAAGGCTTTCCTGTTCTTGTCACTAACATCGGATTCCTCAAGAAACCTCACCTTCTTCTTCTGCATACAGAAACCACGATCCATGCCTGCCAAATCTGAAAGCATACTCTTTGACTCAAGAACCAGCATCTCCTTCTTATCTATGTGACCAAGCCTATCAAGCCACATCTCTGAATCTACAGCTAAAGTAGATAACCCAGAAAGAGAATCAGTAAAACAAGTAGATAGATAAAGCGTACTTACTTTCTTACCTCTAGCTACAACAAGTGTACCCTTGGTAACCTTCCAAGAGTCCGCTGTGAGAGTTACTGTACAACCCTCTTCACCCAAACTTCTGACAGAAATTAGATTCCGCTTTAGAACTGGGACGTGCATGACCTCCTTTAACACCCATGTGTTCCCTGTCTGTAGTTTCAGCTTCACTTTGCCTTTGCCAACAATCTGACAAGGCTTACCATCCCCTACACAAATTTCTCCAAAATCTCCCTGGACATACTCATGAAAAAATTCCCTATGTGGGGATGCATGAAAAGAGGCACCAGAATCTAATACCCAAGATTCTAATTTATCCAAAGAACATACCAGAGCATCTTGTGCAACGTAACCCACAACATCTGCTTCTTCTTCATGTTCTTCATGCTGATCTGTACTTGATCTGCAATCTCTCTTTAAGTGCCCTTGCTTTCCACATTTCCAGTAGGTTATTCTGCCATACCTAGACTTGGATCTCTTGCCCATCTTGGACCTTGATCTCCCATGCTCTATCTTCTCTCTTGGCCTTCCTCTTCCTTCAACACTCAAAGCATCTCCAGATGATTCACCTGTGCTTTTCCTGCATATCTCTTCATTCAAGATCACACTCACAATATCATCCACTTTTAAGACTTTTGAAGGAGACACAGTATTAGAAACTGCCATTACCAAACCTTCCCAACTTTCAAGTAATGAACACAAGATTAAGAGATCTCTAATTTCATTATCAAATACAATATTGACTGAACTCAACTAGTTTACTAAACCATGGAAATCACTAAGATGGCTATGAATAGATCCACCTTCCAACATTTGCAAATTAAATAAATGCTTCATAAGAAATACCTTATTCGAAGCCGAGGGTTTTTCATATAAATTTGCCAAAGATTTCATCAACTCCACCGTTGTATTACACTGTGATAAGCTGGAAATCACAGATGATTCAAGACTCAATCTAATAGATCCCAGAGCCTTCCGATCAAGAACCTCCCATTCTTCATCTTTCATATCCAAGGGTTTGCTAGCAACCCCACCCAACGGTAAGTACAAATCTTTCTGATACAAATAGTCCTCAATCTGCATCCTCCATAATTGGTAGTTCTTTCCATTAAACTTTTCCATTCGTAGTTGACTGCTTTCTACCATTGCTCAACTCCCACTCAAATAGAAACCCTGTGAGTAACCTATAATCAAAACACACTACCCAGATCTAAACCAATCTGTTAGTATCCCAACCTAAAGCTCTAATACCACTTGTTGGTATCAAGCTTAAGAACCTACAACCAAGGCTCTGATACCACTTGTTGGGAGGGGAGGTGGAAGATAAATCCAAGAACAAACACACCTGTTCTAATTCCACCTCCTAGGATCTTGCTCCTCAGAAAGAGCACAGTATGATTACCAAATATAAGCAATTGAATATGCAGAAATAACCAAAAACACAAGTAACTAGAATTCACCAATAGCACAGAATATGAGAGACAATACACTATCTTGTATTAACATTAACAGAAAAGAATACAACAAAGAGCTGCCACACTCTTTCACCTTACAGAGATTCGCCACACCTCAAGTGTTCAGTAATTCTTCTCACACACACTCTCCTACACAAAAACGGTCCCAACAACCAACTCACACACAGAATTGGTGTTCACCTCACCAACCAGTCTGTAATAACCCTGCCAGTACACCAAGCACTCTATAGCACTTCAAGCTGATCTCTCATGAACCTACAACCTGCAATTCAAAGACCAAACTTACATGTAGATCCCCAATGAGCTTGCAACAACCTGTAACTCATAGATCTTACAACTAGAAGGAACTCTTCCTTTCTATCTGATGCCTTAAACAATACATGCCAATGGGTCTATAAATAGATCCCTAACTCAAACAATAACTTAGACTCTTAATTTAGATAATTGTCCTCGCAGCCCAAGACTCTAACTGGTCTCAACATGCAAACTCTTCATTCACTTAACTAATTGTCCGTGAAACGAGCAGTTCTGGAACACACAGGCAACCGACGTCGGTCCCTGCTTGTCTGGTTCTGCCGACGTCAACCGACTCCCTACCGTCGCCGGTGGCCTTCTGCACTGGTCTCTGCTGACATCGGTCCTGCTGCCGATGCCGGTTCCTGTAGAACTCAGCAACCATCTGTTCCTCAGTTTGCAAAGGTTGAAGCTTTTAGCTCCACAACCTAACATTAAAATGATAAATGGACCTAGAAACCAAATGATCAAAGCTAGTAAAACATTAATTGACATCAAATAACCTATAATTCACCTAATGAAAAGATATTATACCCCATTATAGACCTAAGAAGTCATTTTTCTTACTAGGGGTGCCTTAATTTGACCTAAAAGTCAAACTTGGTCAATAGAACCTTAGAAATTAATATAATTATAACCTTCTTCCCCCTTAGTTTAGTTTAGTTTACTTACATAAATACCTACATTTCTTAATAACAATCATTTAATTTCATATAGGTATAGTGAGAGTTATTTAATTGTAATAAAGGCTTAGGTTTTTAACCATTTCCTTTTATAAATTTTGACATAGGTATCCCTATACTATACTAAGGATTTCATTGGTCATTACCTAAACTAATTAAGTATCACACATGCTCTATTTGATCATCCTTCTCCAAGTCTAAGTTTATTGAGATAGGATAGTTTTAGGTTAATCCTATCCCATGCATACAACATGGACCTACACATCTAATAAAAGCATTAGGAAGATAATAGGGGAGGGATAGTAGAAATCAATACATAGAGTTCTATGGGGATGAGGAAAAAATAAAGCTAGACATGGAAGAACTTCATATTCAACATTCATGCAATATGTAATATGAAGGAGTGTTAAAAACTTATCATTATCATTATCATCCCTAGTGTTATTTAAAATAAAATTAACCCAATTCATTACATGAATTATAAACATATTATACATTTTAGGAAAGGAACATGTGTCAAAATAAAGCATGATCTATCATAATGGGCCATGATTGAGAATTGGTGATATTTGAACACACTAAAAGATTAACATGCAAAAACATAAATTCTTATACCAAAAGATGAACCAAATATTATAATGATAACATATTGTTAATAGTATCAATGAAAATAAATTTTAGGAGAGGTGCATAAATAATTAGAGGGGAGGCATAAATCCACCTACATTTGATAATGTGAACACATGATAGTTACCAAATAGATAATGAGCACCATGTGAAAAATCCAACATTGGTTGGTAGATGTCAAGTGCATCCACACTAACTAATTTGAATATAAATTAGACATGTTAATGTCAAACTTAATGGCATCATTATTATACCTATTGACATCAATATTAATCTGAACCAAGATAAATATACTTGTAGGAAAAACCATAAAATGGAATTAAAAACCTACACTAAGCCCCTAAAGCATAGTTTAGGTGGGTAGAAGAATTTAGTCTCAATAGAAAGGCCTGATTAAGTACCCAAGTACCTAGAAAATTTCATGTACAAATATAAATAAGCTCTCCCCCAAAAGTAAAGAGGGAATAATATAGAACTATAAATCCCCCTAGAAGCTGATGTTGAATCAACTCATACCCTAAGAAGATCTTGTAAATGAAGATACTTATTCTTGGTGAAGGGTTTGGTGAAGATATTAGCTATCTACTCTGTAGTCTATAAAATTATAATATCAATGAATTTTCTATGAATGAACTCCCAAATGAATTGTATATTAATATCTATATACTTGGTCCATTGATTTTAGGTTGTATTCATATAGATATTAATGGTGATTTAGTTATCATAGAAGATGACTATGGGTTGCCTAAATTATATATGAAACTTAGTAAGAATCCCTTGAAGACAAATAACCTCATTATCATAATTGATAGGTCCTTTATATTTAACCTTAGTATATGATGAAACAATAACATTTTACTTCTTTATAGACCAATTAATTAGACCTAAACTAAGTGATAAACTATATCCTAAAGTGGACTTGTGATGCTAAATATAAGTAGTCTGGTCTAAATCTATGTATCTAATCAAATCAACATCAATGATTACTCCATAGTGAATCCAAAAACTATGAGTATCTTGAATGTAGTGGAGAATCCACTTTCATGCTTTTCAGTGTAACTCATGCGGTTCTTGCATAGACCTAGATACCATGCCCACTACATATGAAATATCAAGTCTAGTATGATTTTGATAGATGATGTTGTAAATAAGTTGTCAATATAATGTAGTATCAACCAATGGAGAAGAACACTCATCCTCAAATTTGAATACATAAATAAATGGATTCAAATTTAGATTATTTTCATCTATGTGAAATTATGAAATAAAATCAAGAGCAAACTTAAATAATGCAGTGGAAATACTTAAGTTAGACTATGCAATATCAATACCATGTATTAGTGCAATAAACCCAAGTCAGCCATAGAGAATCTATCATGAAAATCAATTTTCATTACTACAATGGATAATGAAGAACTTTATATGATTAATAACTCATCAACATAAAAACTAGAATTAAGAGTGAGTCATCCTACCATAAAATGTAGAAATTTAGATTAGAATGACATTTTGTGAACCCTATTATGAAGAGGAAGGAATCCATCTTGTCATACGAATCTCTAAGGACATATTTTAGGATATAGATAGATATATGAAGTTTATAAACTAAGTAAGAATCCCACACAAAACCTTGTGGATAAACCATATATATAATTCCTCCTCAAGGTCTCCATGAAGAAATTTACTTTTCACATCTATCTAATCAAGATCCCAATAATGAGATGTAGTAATGGTAATAGTGAGTCAAATAGAACTTATATTTTTTAACTAGTATAAATGTATCAGTCTAGTCAATGCTAAGAACATTTAAATAACCTTTTTATACCAACTATAATTTAAAATTATCCACTAACCTATCTACTAGAAATTTTATTCTATAGATCCATTTACATTAGACAAGTTTTATTCCCTTAGGAAGGGGAACCATGGTTCCCAAGTGTGATTCCTAATCAAGGATCTATCCTCCTCATGCATGTATTTATCCCACTCAAGAGTGACAAAAGACTCATGAAATGAATGTGGATTGGAAATAGTGGTAATGAAGACATGTGGAACACCCTAGAGCTATGAGAGTGTCTACATAGTATCTGATGGATTCCCAACACAATCACCTACACTTTGGAGTGTTTGTCTAGACTATAGGGGAGATGGAGTCAAAAAGTTAATAGGATATTATTAAACCTCTAAAAATTTACTAGGAGAAGAAGGATGTGAATCTCTATCTCTGATATCATCATCTGAATTAGAAGAATAATCCTCATCATTTAGAATCTACTTAGGGTGATCTAAATCATCATAATTATCATAAAATCTGAGTGAGTAAGAGGATG